>JAWWNH010000030.1:12857500-14057500 GCA_034641385.1 Darevskia mixta
TTACAAATAATCCCACTAACTGATAGCCTAATTAGGTTTCATAAATATATTTATATTTAAATAGATAGATAGATAGATATAGATGATAGATAGATAGATAGATAGATAGATAGATAGATAGATAGATAGATAGATAGATAGATAGATAGATAGATGATAGATAGATAGATATAGATAGATAGATAGATAGATAGATAGATAGATAGATGATAGATAGATAGATAGATGAGAGAGAGAGAGAGAGAGAGAGAGAGAGAGAGAGAGAGAGAGATGATAGATAATATCCAGTAGCACCTTAGAGACCAACAAAGTTTGTTCTGGGTATAAGCTTTCGTGTGCATGAACACTTCTTCAGATACCTGAAGAAGCTTATACCCAGATACACGAAAGTTTATACCCAGAACAAACTTAGTTGGTCTCTAAGGTGCTACTGGACAATATATATTATTTTATTTTATTTTATTTTATTTTATTTTATTTTATTTTATTTTATTTTATTTTATTTTATTTTATTTTATTTTATTTTATTTTATTTATTTAGACTACGTCATACCAACACGGCTACCTACCTAAATATTTATATCTGTGAGAGAAAACAGTGGTGATGACAGTGATAAAACAAAAAGAGTAAATTTATTAGGAATCATATTTCAGGACCTGTGAAAGGTATTGGGATGAACAACAAATTCACTATATTAAGCTGCAGCACAATCATTTTACTTGATGCATTTTCAAGCTTTTCTGCTGTAGCAGCAAGACTGACAGAAGCAAGATTCAGGGGAGAAAGATACATGCTGCTGAAACTTTGTTTGATGCTCACACTATTGCAGTTTCAACTACAAAAGAGGCAAGCCGCCATTCAATTTAAAATGCAGTTTGTCTCTTCAGCAGTCACTGCTGTCGTGACAAAGTAATATATGGTTCCAGGTGCAAATATAGTTTTCCTCTGTGTATGCATACTTATTTTATATAGCTGCGGTGGAATGTCACTTACTCTAGGGTTTGCAGTTTTCAGTGTAAAATAAAGAGAAAATAGTAATTCTGCTTCCCATTCAGATGACTGATTCATATGTGAGTTAATTATGTGCAATCAGTAACTGCTGGAAATGCAGTTTGGGACTCCCAATTCCTGTATTTCAGTGCACATATCTGATGAAATCTGAATATGTAGTGCAAAGAACAAGGTTGACTATCTGTTTTGAACTTGCTAATGTCCCATTTCTGCACTTCCATCTTGCAACCGAAAGCTACAGTCCCCATGTACTTACTTCAAAGTAAGTCTTCAGTGAAACTGACTTCTGAATAAATAAATATACATGAAATTAGTCTGTCAATTGCCTTAACAAGAGTTCTGAAACCTGCTATTTCCATGGAGTTGGAAGAAGTCTCATATCTGGGTTGATATGGTAAAAATGGTAAATAATAAGGGGTTTAGACTAAAGCCCAGATTTTCCACCACGATTTAACAGCCAATCTCTCTTTCCAGGGAACTTTGGGAACTATAGCTCTGTGAGGTGAATGGGGATCTCCTCACAATGATCAGCACTCTTAAAATACATTTCCCTGGATTCTTTGGGAAAGCCATGACTGTTTTCAGTGGTATGATAATGCTTTAAATGTATGGTGCAGATGGATTTAAGTTAATCGTGACTAACTACTCCCATTGTTTTCAATGGGGGGGGAAGGGTGACTAACATAGTTTGGATGCAATCCAAGGTTGCAGTGTTTTCACAGCCATGGTTTTTGTGTCTTTAGGAGTTACATGAAGATGCAAATACAGTCATACCTCGGGTTACGAACGCTGCAGGTTGCGCATTTTCGGGTTGTGGACCACGCCGAACCCGGAAGTACCGGAACGGCTTACTTCCGGGTTTCAGCACTTGTGCATGTGCAGAAGCACTGAATTGCGCCACGTGTGTGTGAAGACACAGCACTTCAGGCTACGAATGCTGCGGGTTGCGAACGTGCCTCCCGCATGGATCCCCTTCGCAATCGGAGGTATGACTGTATGGGGAAGGTTTCCCTGAGAGTTCAATATGTTCAGGTTCTGCCATCAAACTGAGGCAAACTACTAAACCATCATGTACAGGCCAGGAATAGTGACCCTGGTGCAATATTAGGGGCTTTCCTCGATAACCAAGCAATCCCTCTTCTTTAATAGTAAAGGAAAAATACCTTAGAAGAAGCACACCCACAGTCAGTCGGTTCTGTGACACACCTAACACATGTTGCAAAATAAGAACATAGCCAACGCCTCAGGCAGTTGGGTCACTTGTGCAAAGCCAGAGCCAAACCGTCCTTAATACTGTGAGTGAAACAAGTGTTTCAGACCCATCAGGAAACAGCGAGGAGCATTTCATAACAGTTTTGGCTAGTCGTGAATGGCAGCTGTGTCTCAAAACTGGTTTGTCTGTCTGTGGCCTCTTTTGGAACCCACCAGGGCTACAGTTCAGGGCTGGATTGCGTTCCCAAACTACTTGGCTGCAAAGTATCTTTATTCTGCCAATGCGACAGTGTTCATTCTCCAGGCAGATTTGAACCACTGACTTGCAGGTAAATGGCTTTACTTTGCAAGGCTCTGTTGCAGAGTCAATAACTTCAGCTCAGTCATTTTCAATGTCTAGTTCAGAAGTGAAATGCTTAAAAACAGTTCAGAGAAAGGAAGCATCATTTTTTTTCTGACCTTTGGGGCATCTACAGTGTCATCAGCTCTGTGGGTTTTACCTCAAAGACAACTCATTTTTGGTTAACCAGTGCAGAAGATCATACATGTACACACCCCATATATATGCATGTGTCAATGGAGGATGGTCCATTAGGGTGAATGGGGCACTGCCCCACTAACCTTCCCCCAGCCACCCTTACAACCAGTCCTGAGGGCAGCACTGGCTATTAACTTCCTCCTCAATCTCAGTGCTGCCTTTGTAGAACTCAGGAGGAAGTAGAACTCAATAATTAGTTGGCTTTGCTTGTTATTGTCTCTGGCTCCATCTCCTGTTGGCCTCCCTCCCTTCCCTGCTACTAGTCCCAATGGGCATCAGCCCCCACTGGCATGCGCTCACGTGTACATGCACTTTGAAACAGAAGCACAATCAGCAAATGAAATCCCATATGTGATCATCTTTAAAAGGTAAAGGGACCCCTGACCATTAGGTCCAGTCGTGTCCGACTCTGGGGTTGCGGCACTTTATTGGCCGAGGGAGCCGGCGCACAGCTTCCGGGTCATGTGGCCAGCATGACAAAGCCGCTTCTGGCGAACCAGAGCAGCACACGGAAATGCCGTTTACCTTCCCGCCAGAGCGGTTCCTATTGATCTACTTGCACTTTGACGTGCTTTCGAACTGCTAGGTGGGCAGGAGCTGGGACTGAGCAACGGGAGCTCACCCCGTCGCAGGAATTCGAACCACCGACCTTCTGATCAGCAAGCCCTAGGCTCTGTGGTTTAACCCACAGTGCCACCTGGATCATCTTTACTTTCTTGTAAAGTATTAACATGGCGTTCTGTAATCACTCTCAAATTTAACAGGAGCATGCTGAAAGCTTTCATATAGTTAGCTCTTCCTCTTCACATTATGCAAGTATTTCTCCTAACCATTAATATGTATATACTGGGCAAATCTAAACACTATCACAATGCATGTTTGCTACACATGATATTATTATATAAAGGACTTACGATGCATACGGACATGGAAGCAAGTTCTAATGAAACCAGTAAAATTAGCGGGATTGGATTTGGATTGTTTTTCTTTACACAATTGTTTTAACAGTTGTTATATATGTAATTTATTTTTTACATGTGCAGTTGTTTTATTTCTTTTTATTGTGCTCTGAAATTGCTTCAAGATGCTTCATAGGAAGTGATTTATAAATGAAACAAAATAAGTAATTATAGTAAGTGTCTAAGTAAATGTGTTGTAAGATTTTGATGTAAGCAAACTTCCCTACTTTCACTAACTAGCTATTGGGGTGGGTGAGACAACAGAATGAATTTTAGGAGAATCGTGAATTATATACCCTAAGAATGCAACTTTAAAAATACGTAACACCTTCTACGTAAGGAGCAAACTTATGCACAAGAAACTGGCATAAAGCAAGCCAGTGTAAGTTAAGCCGGCACAAAGTTACAGCAGATTCAAAGTCTGTCGGAGAGGAAAAACAGTGTTCTATGCTCCATCGCCAAGTGTCAGGGACTGGCTGGATGAGAAGGAGTGGTGGGAGGCGCTAGCTGGAGAACTTCCTAGGAAAGCCTTGGAAGAGGAAGGCTCAGAGCCAGGGGAGTGGTGGTGGGACATGGAAGACAGGTCAGAGGATGACAAGGGAGTGCAGAATGGCTGGATGCTGAACAAGCAACGGGCTTGAGTAAGAGAGAAGAAGAAGAGGCAGAAAGCAGTGCAGATGTAGGACAGGCAGCTGGGGAGGAAGTGGGGGCTGAGGCTGCAACAGATTCACAGCCAGTCCTATTGTATTCATCTCCCTTGTATCCAAGGGCACAGAGGGTTTTGTGCACAGCAGAGCAAAGAGCTCAGAGTGTGCATGGAGCCCCTCTCTGATGGAGTTTAAGACTGCTGGCTGGGGTTTGGGGATGAGACTTAGGGGAAAGTGGGAGGCACAGATCATCAGGTCTGGCAAGTGTTTTACCAGGGCCAGTCTTGCCCATAGGTTTCTGTTTGTATTCTGTTTCCTGCTGCTGGACCAGCAACAACACCAAGTGATGTGACCAAGCTGAACGGATTTAGTTTCCAGCCCAAGCCCCCCTCCCTCTAGTTCCACACCACCGTGCCCATGAACAACCTTTTGGGAGGACATACACTGGCCTCTGCTCGGAAAGCTTTGGCTCAGCTGGCTGAGCCCCAGCTGAGCAAGTTACCCTGATGTCTTTTCAGCTGAGCTGAGATTGGGGTTGTAACACCAGCTGAGCTGGGAAACAGCTGGCTGAGCCAGAGATCTGCTGTATCCTAAGCTGCTCATCCTGGCGGATCTTGCCATAAGATTGTCCCTTAATGTGTTCTGGGTATATATGCAAGTCAGAAGCTTCATGTGTAATATGGCATAGCAGTTGCAGTGGGTGAGCATTGCTTGCCACAGCTTGCCACAGCATTACCCAATGCTGCCCTGTTGCCCCAACCCACATTGTGAAATGCCTGAATGTGAAAACCGGGATGTCGCTGCACACTGAATTATTTTCTCCCTGCATTTTTGAACTGTGGTTTCTCTTTCCAGCCACATACCATTTGGGAGTCTCACCTTATGAGTAAAAGTAAACAGCCTATGGGATATTGAGAAGGAGTTGGGGCATGTCATAGCTACTGATTCATCCAATGACACATCAGCATACAGGGGTGCGGGGGGGGTGCTAATGTGGCCTCCTGTGAAGCTCAATTAAATGTCACAGGTCGGAAACCACCAAATTCGCATTTCTGGCTACAAAAATATAATTCAATTTTAATGCCATTTTAGAAAGTTGGGCTTTCAAATTCTGAGAGTTTCAAACTCTGCTACCAACATGCAATCAGTCATAACTGGACATCTGTTCACTCATTTCTATTCTGACTTTCTCATCCAAAGATCCCACAGCATAGGCTAATTCACAATATCCTTGTGGGTGGGGATAGTTAAAACTGTTCAAGACTAATACCATAAAGAAGAACAAAACAAAATAAAAAAATTCCTTCCAGTAGCACCTTAGAGACCAACTAAGTTTGTTCTTGGTATGAGCTTTCGTGTGCATGCACACTTCTTCAGATACACTGTGTATCTGAAGAAGTGTGCATGCACACAAAAGCTCATACCAAGAACAAACTTAGTTGGTCTCTAAGGTGCTACTGGAAGGAATTTTTTTATTTTGTTTTGTTTTGACTATGACAGACCAACACGGCTATCTACCTTTAACCATAAAGAAGACTCCATGTTCAAGAGAATGGATATTTGCTACTGTGTTCCAGTTTTGCCACCACATTTATGAATGAATGACTACACATTCAACTTTAGATTGGATACTTGGTTTAGAACAGATGTTTGCACTGTTTCTTCTCACTACCTACTGAAGATCTTCCTCCTCCAAGGAGACTTTTGAGTGGAGTTCATTATCCTACATCTGTATAGGAACTGTTTTGAACTGCATCTATATGTGGAGTCGTTTTTAAATGTTTGTACTTCCTTAATATACGGAAATGTTTTTAATTAATTTTTCATTTTTCTTGTTCTGGGGGAAGGGGCTAAATTGTTTTATAATTGTATATTTTATTGTGGCAACCCATCCCGGGGACCTTATGGTAAAGGGCAAGTAATAAAAAATATCTAATAAAAGGCATAATTAAATGATTTAAATGTTTGGATTCGATTTTGTCTCTAATTGAGGAGAATAGCATGAACTTGAAGAGTTGAATATTTGGTGTATTGTTCCTTCTTAGCATTATTCCTTCTTCACACTGGAAAATTAACATGCCTGCATCTCTTTCAAAGTTACAGAAATTCTTGGAAGCGCCTAGTGAGTCTTTGAGGTTCTTCTGGGACTGATTGACACTCACCCATACATAACTGGAAGAAAAGCATTCCATTGTACCAAGTGTATTATTCTCAACACAAAAGATTCCTAGGCTCCTTTTTTTTAAAAAATCACACCTCGTTTTAGGGCATAGTAAACTGTGGGCAGATCTCTGGCAATTTGTGGCTTGTCCTGACCAACAAGCTATTTGATTTTGTACACTGATGATAGAGAATGACAAAAAAAAAAAAACCAACCACAATGGATGCAGCACGAGTCTTAGTCTTTGGAGGCACACAATGTTTGCTAGTAAGTTGTGTAGTTAGATGCGCAGATCGCCTATCACATGCATTTGATAAATGAGCAGGTACATATCCATCTCCATGGAGGCTCACAGATTTCACTCATTTCCCAAGCCACCCCACAAAATTTTTCTAGTGTTCTTGGTTAGAGCATTATCACAACATCAGAGGAGATTCAGATATGTTACCATGGCAATTCCA
This sequence comes from Darevskia mixta, assembly GCA_034641385.1. Classification (NCBI taxonomy): domain Eukaryota; kingdom Metazoa; phylum Chordata; class Lepidosauria; order Squamata; family Lacertidae; genus Darevskia; species Darevskia mixta. Next base: position 12,864,491 of record JAWWNH010000030.1, read on the forward strand.
TGGTAAATTCCACAAAAACCTCTGTGTTCCCACCACACCCAGTTCTGAACAGTTCCTTTTTTGTGTACAGAGATTTATTCGCATGTACATAAAAAAGCATTCCAAAAACCCATAATATGAAAATGATCACATGATTTCTATTTTGGTTCATAGAGATGTGATAAGCAACTTAAAGAAGCGACAGCTGTATTAGGCCAATGACCCATCTAGTCCAGCATCCTATCAGTGGACAACCAAATGCCTGTGGGAAACACAAGGGGAACCAGAGCAGAAGAACTCTTTCCCAACTATGTGAAATACATTATGTGAATTCTCACTGCTGAGAAGCCCGACTCCTCCTTCCGTCAACCAATATCTCACAGAAGCCATTGCTCAGCAGGGGAGGGGAGGGCAGTGGCAGAGCTTCATGCTCCAGCACCGAGGGGCGGAGAGCAGGTGGGGGCGGGGCTGGCGTGCATCCCAGGGGCGGGGCGGGCATTCTGGGGGCGTGATGCACCACCTGCGAGGGCATGGTGCCCAGCGGGGGGGGCAGCCGCAATGGCACCCCACTGGGATCGCACTGCCGGGGGCGGTGCACTCCCCCCCCCACTCGTCTTCCTCCGCCATTGGGGGAGGGAAAGAATCTTTCCATCCTCATTCAGCAGCCCAGAGGTCTAGTGAAAAATGACATCTCTTCCATTTCACTCCATTACCCTATTATTGGGGTCACATTGCAGCTAGTGTCTTAGGAGAAGGGCTAGAAGTTGAAATGCCAGCCAGACCAGACCTGACATTGGTTCTATCCATCCGCCCAAGTTTGTTATGGAGGAAGAAGAATAGGCACTGTGAAAAGGACAATGCAGCTAGACTTGCGCCACATTCAGCAGAGCTAACAGAATAAATATATAATGAAACCACTTTACGTATGCTCAAAGGTAAATGTAAAGGGACCCCTGACCATTAGGTCCAGTCGTGTCCAACTCTGGGGTTGCGGCGCTCATCTCGCTTTATTGGCCGAGAGCTGGCGTACAGCTTCCGGGTTATGTGGCCAGCATGACAAAGCCACTTTCTGGTGAACCAGAGCAGCACACGGAAACGCCGTTTACCTTCCCGCCAGAGCGGTTCCTATTTATCTACTTGGACTTTGACGTGCTTTCGAACTGCTAGGTGGGCAGGAGCAGGGACCGAGCAACGGGAGCTCACCCCGTCGCAGGGATTCGAACCGCCGACCTTCTGATCAGCAAGCCCTAGGCTCTGTGGTTTAACCCACAGCGCCACCTGGGTGCTCAAAGGCACCCTAATTTGTTATTACTTTCACATGATCCATGGCTGATCACAGTTACATACCCTCCAACATTTCTCTGATGAAAATAGGGACATCCTATTCCAGTGATGGCTAACCTTGACACTCCAGATGTTTTGGGACTACAACTCCCATCATCCCTGACCACTGATCCTGTTAGCTAGGGATGATGGGAGTTGTAGTTCCAAAACATCTGGGGTGTCAAGGGTAGCCATCACTGTCCTATTCCATAATTATAATAATAATTCTATTATTTATACACCACCCATTAAACATTAAAATCATTCCTATACAGGGCTGCCTTCAAATGTCTTCTAAAGGTTGTATAGTTACTAATCTCCTTGGCTCAGGGGTCGCATAGCTCCATGCCCTCTAATATTCCTCAGATGAAAATAGGGACATCCTAAGAAATTCTGGGATGAAATCAGAAACAGGGACAGTTTCTGCAAATCCGAGACTGGAAAATAGGGACATTTGAAGAGCCTGCAGTTACTGTTTCAGAACAAAGTTTCAAATCAATCTCATTTAGACTAACTTCACTTTGTAGTCCTTTATTAATGTCTGTGTGTGGACAGTAAACGGGACAAAAGCGGAAGAGAGAGAAAATGGTAGACTTCTCCCAAAGGTCTCCACTGCTGAGTTGGCAAGGAAAGAAAAGGCCAACCCCCCCTCCTTTCCACTTGCTCATCTGGCCAAGCGCAGAGCCTCAGGCTTCTCATTCTGCCCTTTAAAAATGTAAAGCAGGACAGCACCCTTAATACATCTTTGGGAGACAGGCAGAGTAACCTTAATGTGCTGATATTATATAGATATGCCAGGATCATTCACATAGATAAAGTATTATCTCAGACATAGCATTACAGTCAGGCACATTTGCATCTTACAACTAACGGAACCAATTAGCTTTTACTTTATCAGGAAAGATTGCCTCTCCAGAGATAACACCCACAATCTCGGCATAACTTGTGAAACATCCAGTGTGATGTCAAAATTGAACCACAGCAGAAAACGATCTCCCTTTGAATTTAAAACAGGGGTGGGGGACAGAATTTGACTGGTAGATATTCTGTGCATGGAACATCAAATGGCAAATGCGCACATGTGGATGGAAGTACAAACTCCATTCTTTCTGCATGACTGCTCCATAGATCTTCAAAAGGAGCAGGAGCAGGACAAGGGCTTATGGATAATCTAAAAACACCAAGAAAATGTACTAATATACTTGAAGTACAATGGTTGGCTGGTTGGTTTCTTCACAAAATATATTTAGATAATCAGACAATGCTTAGAGAAGAATTAAGGCTGGTGATTTGGGGGAGAAGGCTTGGAGTTCAGGGGTAAAGGATATGTTTTGCACACAATAGGGCCCACATTCAGCTCCCAGCATCTTCAGATATCACTGGGGGAGACCCTCTTGATGAAACTCTGGAGAGCTACTGCCAGCCAAATGGTCTCACCAAGTATAAAGCAGTTTCCCATGTTCCTTTTTAAAAAAAATAAATTGTATTAGGGTTTATAGAGGAAAAATACAAAACTTATTATCAAATATATTTTTCCATTTTTGTCCAAACTAAGACTTTGCTCTAAACTCCCTGTTTAGGGAAGTTTTTAATGTGTGATATTTTAATGTATTTTAGTGTTTGTTGGAAGCCGCCCAGAGTGGCTGGGGAGACCCGGCCAGATGGGCGGGGTACAAATAATAAATTATTATTATTATTATTATTATTATTATTATTATTATTATTATTATTACAATAAAAAGATAAAGAGAAGAGGGGGGAGAGAAAGGAATAAAGAACGAGGAGAGAAATAAGGAAAAAGAAATAGAAAATAGGTTAAAAGAGAGAGAGTGCAAAATAAAATTCAGAAAGTAAGGGACCTCCGGTTCTTCATCTGTCCACTATATATATAAACAATATTCACTTTGTCGACTCCAATATAACACCCAACAAAGCCACTTTCTATAAACAAACACTATCAGCAATCCTCAAATCCAAATGTCATTTTTTCATTTTCTTTCTCACACAAAAAGTCTATGAGAGGTTTTCAATATTTAACAGAAGTTAACAATGACCTTTCTCTAAATTCGATTTTGTCATCTCAGCTAAGTCTGTTAGTTTTAACAGCCATTCTTCCATTGTTGGCAATAAGGGGTCCTTCCACCTTCATTCCATCTATGTTCCTATGTATGGTAAGTAGTCCAAATAGGTTGCTCACTATAACTGACCTAAGGCATTTTTGCTATTTATTATTATTATTATTATTATTATTATTATTATTATTATTATGGAGTGGAAAGTAAAATTTATATTGAACAGGAATGTATATAGAAATGGTTCTCTTCTCTGTCCTGTATCAACAACATTCACACAAGGCACAAAGATGAAGAGGGAGCATCAAAAGTGTTTTGTAGTGTCGTTTGTTAAAATAGTCATAGTCAGCAGACTTTGTTCTGTGTCAAGTCAGCAAGCTGTCTGAACCCCAGAATGTCTATTGGCCATTGTTTACTTTTCATGTGATATTCACACCACAATGAGCTACTACAAGTCTCACAGAGAGATAACTGCATATCCATTTTTTAACTTAAAAAAAAAACCCAGTGACACAGAATGTATATACAAATTCTTAACAAGGCCCTCTGTAACTGATACATGCAGGACTGCAAATAAATAAATACAGAAATGAAACCATGTATTTCTTATCCATTTGGGAAAGAGAAATAAAGCAAACTCAATACATGAAGTTGTTAAACTGTGCTGAAGTCTAGATGGAAGCCGTTTCATTCTCTTCGCTTCTGCAGAACTATTTAAATTTATTTCCAAGAAAATGACTAAGGAGCACAGCTGAAGTCTAATGCACACTTACTTAGAAGGAAATCCCAATTGGCATAAGTATGTTGCACATCAACATAAAATCAAAATGGCATAATCTATCCAAATGGGACTGGAAAATACTTGTGTTTGACTGGATTGTGCCCCAAGTATTTTACAGTGTGTATTTCATGTTTAAACTATATTCAGTTCTGTTTACTCCCAGATAAGAAGAGTGAATCTTTAACTAATTTTTGATCAGGAAATGAGACATACCAGTGAAGCCCAGTGATGTATCCAGCACTTTGGGAACTGAAGGCCTTCACTCAAAACCTTCTGTTCTATAAATACTTTATTTCAAGAAAAGAAATAATGATCGCATTAAATCTGAACACAAACGTACACAACAAATGTTTGTAAGGAGTGTTATTCCACTGAAGGAATTGCTTGAAGTAAAGCAAATGCAAATCCACATTTAAAAGTCATGTTTGTAAAAGCAGACTTGTCTAGAACCTAACTTTTACCCATCACAACTTCTCTTGCTCTACACCATTAGACTAAACTACCAAAAATTGATCTCCAGATTCTCTTTCTGAGCCTTTCTCACCCTGTGTTTTGCTGTGTTCCCCCACCCCCCTGGAGATGCCATCTGGTAAAAAGCTTCTGTGTCATTGTTTCCAAAAATACAAGTCAAGCTGTATACGTTGTGTAAGGCTGTACATTTACAGTTTGATTGCATAAGGCACATACTTCATCCTTCATAAGACAAATGCTTGTTTGAGTTACACAGCTCAGAAATTGCTTACTTTCCAGCGCCAAAACCTGTTTCTTTCCCACATGACTGCTCCTATTAGCTGTGGCACAGAATTCTGTACATGAATCCTCAGGAAATGACGCATAAGCACATAAGTGGATGTATTGTATGTTGCATTGACAAAATTCCACAGAGACCGCATCCACCACCCAGGTGCCCGTATTCCCACCTGAATGTCACATTGAGTACAATTGGAAATGCTGAAAGTCCCTGGGAAAAGGCAGCAGAGCTTCCTCCCAAGACACCCCACACAAAGATGCTAGACATGCAAACCACAGCCTTCTTGTGCACTTCTGCACTTGCCCCCAACAAGGCAAGCAAGAGACTAATCTGGGCTGCCTTACCCAGTATATGCAAGCTGCATGACCCCATCTGACCCAGGTATGAGCAGCATGGATGCAGGCTAGTAGGCCAACTTCTAAATGCCCATATCTTCTGAGACCATTTTTAATGTCCACTTGCACACAGTACAGTAGCTAATCAACCTACTAATGCCAGAGCAGTTGCATCGACTGTTGTGAACCACCCAGTGTAAACCTGAAACCTGCTTGATCATCACTGCTTGCTCAGGGTCAGAATCTGATGGGCATTTTCTAAGGCCCTGGAATTTAATAATAATAATAATAATTTTTTATTTATACCCCGCCCATCTGGCTGGGTTTCCCCAGCCACTCTGGGCGGCTTCCAACAGAACATTAAAATGCAGTAATCTGTTAAACATTAAAAGCCTCCCTAAACAGGGCTGCCTTCAGATGTCTTCTAAAAGTCTGGTAGTTGTTTTTCTCTTTGACATCTGGTGGGAGGGCGTTCCACAGGGCGGGTGCCACTACAGAGAAGGCCCTCTGCCTGGTTCCCTGTAACTTGGCTTCTCATAGTGAGGGAACCACCAGAAGGCCCTCGGCTCTAGTTCTCAGTGTCCGGGCTGAATGATGGGGGTGGAGACGCTCCTTCAGGTATACTGGACCGAGGCCGTTTACCTTTGAACACTATTTAATCTGAGACACAATGCATACATAGAAACACCCCTACCAGTATGATGTGCTGAGAATTTGGCCGAGCATGCACTTTGCTGGACACGTGAGGGATGCTTTTTCTTGGTGCACATTAGATCAAACCTGGAGCTTTGGGGCATTACATTGTACTTAGGGTTAGCTACCGGTATTAAGTTGCTTGTGCAGTGTGGCTGTCCCTACCACATGGTTTCATCGCACACTGCTCTAGTGACGTTCTAAATGCAAAACCAACATGGAAAGGACACATGATGTGGTTATGGCCATCTGTAGCTTCATTGGCTTCCAGGATTAATCACATGATATGCCAAACCTACTTTAATATAAACTTACATTGGCTTCTTGCAGCTCAGTTCTAAACACATTTGCTCAATAAGTAAGTCTCACTGCATTAGTTGGTCTCTAAGGTGCTACTGGAAGGATTTTTTAAATTTTTAAATTTTGTTTTGGCTATGGCAGACCAACACGGCTACCTACCTATAACTGCATTTTTAAGATCAGGCTCTTGAACTTATAGCCTACCATTATTACTGGCTTAAATCAGTTAAAAGTAAATTTTAAAAGCATTGTCATTCCTGTAAGAACTCTACTAATACACCAAAAAAAATGCCTGCTCATGTAATTTCAAAATAGGTAACAATGAAACTTTGTTTTAACTGAAGATTAATTGGGTTGCCCGGCATCTATACCCAAAATGAATTGGATATAAATAGAATAACCTCAAATATGTATAATTACATTGACTGTTAAAATGAAGGATATGTATACAGACTCTCTTTAATCTCATGGATCGCCATAGGCAATGCAGTCATTAATCCATGGAGGGTTAAGGACACAAAGGATTTTCCAAGACAGATAAATCGAAATGACCCTTCTTTGATCTCAAGAATTACAATGGAGCATCAACAGCCAGGAGAGAGTGAGCTACTACCATGTTAGTAGCACTTAAAGTTAGCCCCAAATTAGTACATAATTAATATTTGCCAGAGATGCTGGAACTTCCTTTTCAGATAGTAATTCTTACTTGTAAATAACAAGATATCCAACTGACTGCTTAATTGTCTTTTACTGCCTCCTTAGTTACAGGTGTAAACTCTGGATCACTCTGAAAACTTTCACGCCCTTAGAATTATCATGTCGCCTTTCATGGGGTATCTTGATGCGCAACCAATTAAACAGGCATCTCACATCACCCTATTAAACTATAATAGGTCTGATGTGAGTTTTTAATGTTGATTTCACAATATTTCAGTTTGATTTTCTCTAGTAACATGAATTTCAAAACTGAATTAGGGAAACAGCATGTGATAGGACAGAGTACCTCAGGGCAAAGACAAGAAAGGGGTGCCCCACTGGCTATTAAACAAAGCCTTGCGGAACACACTGTCTTGCTGTATATCATGTTTCCTAACAAAATGATCCCTGAATTTGGCAAGCAATTTCGAATTCTTGCAAATTGGATTGCTTGTCTGCTCAGTCCTTACTTTTGTTCCGTGCAATAGAAGATGGCATTTTACAATGAGAAGCCTACACTGACAAGATTGCTCTGATTTATTGCTTTGTGTTTCACTCAATTTCTTCTTAAATTAACCATTGAGTACTTTGCAGTTCTGCTTCATTTCCCACTGCTGTTTTATAAACTGCCCCTGGGGGACTCCTGACGATCTATCAAGCTCAACTTTGCTTGATCTCTTCTCCCTAAAGCATATTACAATATTAAACACTAAACTAAACCTAATCTAAGGTGAACTAGGCCCTTGCCAAGCCTACAGTATTCTAGGTACTGGTAATATCTCAATCCTTCAATGCATCTCAGAAACTTCCTAGAATTACACACACATCCCTTTAGTTTTGCAATGGATTTGATGTGTAAGTCTGATTAGACTCCTAAAACATTACATCCTGTGTACTGCTGAATTAACAAACAAACAAAAATTAGAATGAAATACAGCAAATGTTTAAATACTTTAGAATGCTTTGAATGGAATACTTGGTGGGTCAAGCTACACTTCACATTGCAGCAAAAACAGATTTGCCTCAGCGTTTACACTCTCTGAGGAATTGTGACCATTGAGTGTACCTTTCTATCAGGAGTAGAGAAACTTTAAAAAAAAAAACAAAAAAACATTCATACAGTCAAGACTGTCGATTCCAGCAGTGGTGTTGCTTTGTTTAAATCCTCCCAGTTCAGCAAAGTTGCCAAGATTATCAAAGAAGATCTGAAATAGTTTTATTCACTCGATTAGGCAGAGTGATGTAGCCCCCTCAGGCAGCCGACGCTGAGGAGCAAGTGGTGGCAGCAAGGTGCCAGAGGACAGAACTAATAATAATAATAATAATAAATTTTATTTATACCCCACCCTTCCCAGCCAAAACCAGGCTCAGGGCGGCTGACAACAATAAAATTACAATAAAATATAAAAGAAAGAAAAAAACGTTGATTAAAATACAGATTAAAATACAGTTTAAAATTTAAAAAGGCGCTTCGTTTAATCAAAACCCTAAGGGGAGGAAACATCAGACTGAGTCCAACCCGAAGGCCAGGCGGAACAGCTCTGTCTTGCAGGCCCTGCAGAAAGATGTCAAATCCCGCAGGGCCCTGGTCTCTTGTGACAGAGTGTTCCACCAAGTTGGGGCCAGTACTGAAAAGGCCCTGGCCCTGGTTGAAACCAGTCTAACAACTTTGTGGCTCGGGACCTCCAGTGTGTTGTTATTTGTGGACCTTAAGGTCCTCTGCGGGGCATACCAGGAGAGGCGGTCCCATAGGTACGAGGGTCCTAGGCTGCTAAGGGTGGCCTGTCCCCACTAAGCTAGACTGCCACTCTCAGGACAACACAGACCTTCCACCAGTACTGAAACAGGATTCGATGGCTAATCGGATCGACTTCTGCGGCAGGACACCATTTTCTCCTTAACCTCAGTCAGACAGCAATATGCTTTGGGTCAGCCCTGGTTTCTCTGAAGATGTTCATGTCAAGAACATAGCTGATTTACCCTGTAACAACAACTTACACAGCTTTCTTATAAAAATTTGCTAGGAATCGCAGGTAGGAAGAGCTCTGTTGCATTCGGGTTTCACTTGCAGGCTTCCCACAGGTATCTGGTTGGCCGTGTGAGAAGAGTCTGCTGGACTAGATGGGCCTTTGGTCTGATCCAACAGGCTCTTCTTATGTATCAAGGAAGGCCTACCAGCATATTTGCAGAAGGACAAACACACCCACACCCCAACAATTCCCCACTTGTTCCCCTATTTCTGGACTCCTGTCATTAGCAAATACTGTTATTTTTCTTTCTGCAATCTTAGCATGTGGGACACAACTCTCCCACCTAGAAATTTGCTTCCCCTCTTCTTCTTTTTTCCTGATGCCACCACATCTTCACACAAATATGGCACACATAGCTTGTCACTTGATCACTTCTGCCACTTGAATGAATCAATCCTTAAAGAGGTAGCAGTAGAAAATGAAAATGATCTATTCCCCCATTCAGGACCAGTAAGCTCTTCTGTGATAATAAAGAAAATGATTAATGACAGCCTGGGATCTGGATGTGACAACGTTATCTCAGCTTTGACTAGTCATTGCAAAATATTTATATGCTTTAATGAGCCAAAAATATCCTTAAAAACCCATGCCTAGCAACAAAACCCTAAACAACTGATCATCCATAGAGGCCCAACAGCCTCTTAGATCATGTACAACCGCTTCAAAGTTGGCGTATCAAGTCAGTAATTGTAATGCTGCTTCAAAATATTTAAGCTAGAGGCCGGTTGTCGCGTGTCCCATTTACAGTCAGCATCTGTCCTCTGGTTCTATTAGAGCACAAAGCAAAAAATGTTTCCCCAAACTCACAAACAGGAAAAGCATCACCCAGCTAGAGAAGCCGCATTGGTCTCAGCTTTTTAGTTACTGAGCGGGCCTTTTGTGTTCGCATCTTTTTTTCTCTCTCTCTCAAAAAGAAAGAAAGAACCCTCCACTCCACAACACACACACCCCTTCAAAATAGCGGTGGCTGAAGAAATTGCACTAATGTGTGCCTCGGGCAAAGGAGAAATAAAAAGAAGGGAGGGAGGGCTTGGCCGAGATGAAAGTGAGAGAGAAAGAAAGGAGGCAATTTAGTCTGCTCCAGCCTGAATTGCTCTCTCACTGAAGCCAAGGGTAGAGGGTTGGGATGAGTAGAGCTCTTTGGAATAGTGCACATGACTAGGGAACAATTCATTGTGACCATGCCTGCAGGCCAATTCCACTGGGTCAGAGAACAGAGAGTGCCATTCAAGCACTGAGCAGGAGGAGTCACCCAGCGCAGCAGTAAAAGAAACAGCAATGTCTCCAGAGCACATGCTTCAGAAGGAGCTGGGAGAAGGCCTAGAGAGGATGGTTGTCTTTCTCCTTTTCACTTGACCAGAGCTTCCATTCCAGGCTAAAACCACATCATTTCCCCAAACTTGGAAACAGACAAGGGAGATATCCACAGGTAAGCCAGAACAATACAGGGTCAAGCAATTATTCATTAAAAAAAAAAAAAACACCACCATGTGTCACTGAATGCTTCTCAGGTCAACACAAAGGCTTCTCTTCCACTTTATTTCTTTAGAAACTCTTAGCAATTGCAAGAAGACTATCAATGTGTCCCTCAAATGCACCACCATATGTGCCCATGGTTGCAGATTCTAGTATGGTGCAACTCTCCGTAATTGTTATTCATAGGTAGCAGTGATGCTGATCCCGCCCCATCCCTTTTCTAACAGTGGTAAATTTTGGGGCAGGGCACTAGAAACTTACTGCAATGTATTTTGGGAACTTAGTAGAGATCTGTTTAAAATGTGCAGGTTCAAAATGTATTGCAGAGGTGCAGAAACAAATGCATGAGCAGTAAACCAATTCACGGCAACATTATCAGGAGTCTTCCCCATCCCTGACTCTGTGCTGCTTTCAAGTTTTCTTCATAACCACTCTGGACTCAGACAAGCAGGTTTCCAGTCCTGTCACAGGTGCCCTTCTTGCAGTACCAACACCAGCATGGCAGCCACTTATTTGGGACTCACTTCACATTTCTATAGCAGGGGTTCCTCCCACACCAATCCTTACCCAGCCAAGAGCAATGAGTGGGGCAGGAAAGATCTACATGCTTGATCCCAGGCCTGGAAACGGTATGGCGGCCATTTGAAATGAAGCCATGTATTATTGCTGAAAAGGAACTTTGCATACGTGAATGTCCAGTGACTCACATTTCACATACTGGGAGCTGGGGACTGCCCATCTTAGATATTCAATTGCCTTGTCTTCCAGTAGATTGCCAGTCTACAGCCCCTCCCTCCCAGTACATGCAGAACCAGAGACAAGGGTAAGCCTTGCAGGCTGTTGGCACCCTGAACTAAGGCTGGAGGGGCTTTTGTTCAGAGGAGCCCTCCCCAGATTGCTGCCTTCCAGATGCTTTGGACCACAACTCCCATCACCCCAGTGGGTTATCCAAAACATCTGGAAGGCACCATGTTAGGGACAGCTAGTTGAGAGGGATAGGATAGGCCTCCCAATAAGCAGCAGTCTCAAATGGAGACCCTAAACAAACTGACTCGAAATCAATCAGAACTTTGTTGTTTTGCCAAAAGTGATAACAATTTTTTTAAAAAGTTATACGCTTAAAAAAAGAGACTATACACTGGTCCACACAAATAATTAGTTAAGGCATCTTAGTCATATCCTTCACAATCAATAGCATTAGTTTGAAGACACTGAAATCTAATTTTAGATGCTGCCACAAGAAATATTTCAACCCTCCAAGGAACGAACTGTAACTACAGGAAATAGAATTTATGGAGTGCATTTCAAAAAAGCAAGAATTTCAACCAAGAATACCACAGAACTATTTTTCTTTAGGAGACAATTATAGAAAGCACACCCAAAGGGTAGACTTTCAACTGCAAGGTCGATGAAACGCAAATCATGGGATGGAGGCAGCAATGTTATCCATAGAACACGATTCATGAACAGGGATCCTTGTAACAGGTTGGTGAAGGGGTGGGGAGAGAGCCCAGTCCACAGGCCTGATTCAACCCCTCAAGCAACTTATTTTCCTCTTGCCCCCCAAGAATCCATTGATGTTTGGCAAAAAGAAAATAAATTAAAGTTGTTATTGTGCTGCACTAAGTGAAGAGGTTTAAACCTCAGCTGCAGAGAGAACATCTGAGACTATGTATGCGTTTCTACTGTGTGTGTCCACAATGTGTGTTCCCAGTGTTGTGTGTGCAGACTGGAGGTGGCAACACCTAAAGCTGACATGTGGCCCTCGAAGGGAGGGTTTGGCAAAGGTGAATGTGGCCCTCGGGTCCAATAAGGGTAGTCATTCCTGTTCTAGAACTATATATGAGATGGTCTGATTAGGAACAATAAATGTTATTTGTAATACACAGGCAACTACCCTGGGATCATTGTCTGAGGCCCTTCTTCATGTGCTTCCTCTGCAAAAGATCCGGAGGGTAGCAACACAAGAACAGGTCTTTTCTGTGGTGGCACCCCACTTATGGAATGCTCTCCCCAGGAAGGCCTACTACATGGCATCTTTATTGCATATCTTTAGGAACCAGACAAAAACATTCCTCTTCTCTCAGGCCTGTGGCTATTTAAACAATCTATGGCACTTTAAACTGGGGGGGGAGGGTGTTATTGTTTTGTTTGTTACTATGTTATGTATTTTTGTATTTTTTATAATTTAAACAGCCCTGTGATCCTTGGATGAAGGGTGCTACATTAACTTTAACAACAACAACTAGTGTGCATTTTTTTTAAATGTAGCTGGGAAGGCTCACACATAATCAGATAATCTGGTACACTTCACTGGGAGTATCTGAATACTTGTATTTTGAAATAATTTTGAAATCTGTCCTGTTGTTTTTTATTTTACCTGCATAAAAATCCTACAAGGTGGGATATGCAAAGTAATGCCAGCATGCCCAAACTGGCAAATCAGAGATTTGAGCCTGAGTTTCCTGCAACAAGCAACACAACAAATATCACAACTAAGGCAAACTAGCTTTCTGGGAAGGGGAGTTGTTATTTATTCTTCTTAAATCACTCATAATCGAAGGAATCTTTCCCAAATTAGCAGCTGCTTACATTAACAAATACCTTCTTCCTTCGAGATTAAAGCTGGGATTGAATAATAAGTACTAGTGTACAGCAAAATCTGTTAGTGTGCTAGTATAATATTTCAACCACATCCAGCACTGAGGAGTACCACAATACTGTTTTAAAATTTCAAGAAAAATATGTAATCAATTTCTGTCTTGACTCATCTCATCCATAGATGTCAACATGTCTGAGAACAGAAAGCTATAGTGAAAGACTGAGCTGTGAATTATGCAAAGTTCTCTACATTTTCCCAAACTGTTTTTTTTTAAGGTTGGAGATGCAGAAAGCCAGCTCTTTCTGAAATTTGTGAAGCCTACATTTCACAGAGGTCGCTGGACAAACATTTCATGAGAAGTCATTGCACCATTCATAACCATGGAGTTTCTACCACAGAAGTTTCTGTTCATAATTCTAAAGTTTCCAACACAGAACCAAGAGCAGGACCAGTCATAAACCAAAGCCTTCATAAAGGAAATCTAAAAGAAAGCTTACGATGCAGTTCATAAGGTTATCTGAGCTCCAACTTAATAATAATTACTTCTGCACAAACATGCTGAGATTCCGGCAAGTGTCTTAAAGATTCATTTCATACATAATGTTTTCAAAACAAATCCACTGATACCGATTCTTTTGAGCATTTAGAAAGAGCCATTAATATTAAATAATGACAACAATAAATCTCCATTTCTTGAGGCTCAGAAAATTAACCATATTCCATTTTTCTCACTGTTATTAGTTGCAGTAGTTATCAGCTTATTAAAGACATATTTTTGAGTTAAAAGAAACAAAAAAAGGTCATCCTTTAAGTTTTGCTCTGACAAAAAGAAAATCCATTTATTTCACAGATATTGAAGGAACAAATAGCAAGACTTCCAATAGCGTTTGTGAATATGTTTATGATTAAACTTCCTGATTCAATTCAAAACAAAAAATTGTTTGTCACTTGGAGTGCCTCTATTTTGGGGAATATGTATTCTGAAATGCCAAAAATGATCTGAGATGTGTTTTGTTCAGGACTGAATAAAATAAATAACAGTTATTCGGTGTTCTTGAGGTTTGGCACCATGACTTAGCCCAGAACCAAGACATCTCCATCCAAAGATCCTTACCTAAATTTAAATCAACAAGGTTCATTTACAAATAAATGAGCTCAAGACTGGGCACAATGCAATGAAAACAAGCATTATCATCAATTAAAATGTGTTGGCCATTAACATTAGCTATTTCTTCCCTAGCCATCCTTTCTTCACCCTACGTTTAATTCTGCTGCTAAGATTTAAGAGAGTGGAAATCTACATTCAGTGCAGAGGCCTCCTGTTCAGTGACCAATCTGCCTTAAAAAAAAAAAATTAAACCCATGAACCTGCCGGCATTGTTTTTCTCCATTTGTGCCTCTCTTTCTTGACATACACATTTGAACACTGTGAAGATGCAGCTCTCCTTAAATCTCTAGTAGGCTTGAGGGTGTCACCTCCCCCCTCCCCTCTCCTTTTACAATGTGGAGGGATGCTATAGTCTTAAAGAATGGTTTCAGTTGTCCTTCCTGAATGGCTGTCGGCATCTCTAGCCGTCTAGAAAGGCTAGAGACATTTTGTAGGTGAAAATAGCCACTTTTTCCACGGTGGAGAGTCCATAAAACTCCTCAGAGCATTGGCTATTGGGGCTCATTGAATAATTCATCCCTCATTGCAAGCCCATAATGTCTTTTCTGGCCCTATTGTAGGGCCTGTTTTCTCTTCTTTTCTCCTTGAATTATAAAAAGGTTGCCTTCTTTTGTCCACATCAAGCTGCTGCGAGCTGAACCTTTGTCTGGCCAGAGCTAAAGTGCGAGTTTCAATGGACTCTCCCCTCTTTGTTTTCCAAGTTCATCTCCAAGTGTAGATTGTGTATAGAAGGCCTTCTTTGTAAAAGCTGGAAAAGTTGTACAAATGTTTGACCAGCTCATTTGGTACTTTTTGTCTCCTGTTCTCCAGGGCCTACGGTGGATGTGCAAGGGGCAAGCTTTGGAGGAGGAGTGCGAGGGGAACCTCAAACAACAAGTCATCCCGGCACTGGCAACAGCCCGTCTGCCGACTCAAGCCACAAGGTCTTGCAAAACCAGCTCCAACATCAACAACAGACAACCTGTAGAGAAGTGGATTAAGGATCCTCCCCTCCTTTAGAGGGCAACCGCAACAGACTCTTAATTTGGGGGTGGGGTGGGGAAGAAGAACCCTACTGAAGCAGATGGAAATCTATCTTGCACCCTGATCCAAAATGCACTTACTTGGAAGTCAGCTCCATTGATTGCTGTTATTGTGTTCATGCAAAGCTGCAATCCTTCTATATGTAGTAGATCTGACTGAAGCAGGGTTTGCAACAGACTAAGCATGCACAGCAGAGGTTCAAAATAGACTCAGCATCATAGCCCCAGACTGTGTCTTAATCTAGCTATGGTTTGTTTTTCACATTATATATATAACCCTAACCCTATATATATATAGGGTTCTTCCCTCTAGCTGTTGCTAGAATAAAACTTGGAAGTTCTATAAATCAACAACCCAGGTAGCCTTTGGAGGAGAGCAGCATACATATTGATATATAGATATAGTATCTTTCTTCCTGCATTCCTGGCACCTCAAGCCTATTTATTTTTACTTCAAAGTAAGCAAAGCCCAGTACAATAGTAGTAAAGATGGCTTAAACAGGCTACTATCCTACTTTAACGGGCAGGATCTCTCGTTTGACATGAAGCCCGGGGAGGGGGGGGGCAGGATCGCGACCTTCTCTCAAGGACTTCTCTCCCTCCTCCTCTTCCCCCCCCCCGTTCCCTCCCCTGTCCCTTTTTATTTAATGACTTCAGCTTGACTAACCCAAAATACTGTTCAGATTTAAGGACACAGGGGGGAAGGGACTAAACGGCTCTGGCCACACGATTGAGCAACTAGCTTTTCACAACGAGTTCAGACAACGAACCTCCTCTCCCCCCCCCCACTCCTACCCCTACTGGGAGCCTCCCCCCCCCCGATTGCGAACTCTTCATAAATAACGCCAATTGAATACTGTGCGATTTAAAAGGCGGGGGGAGGGAGCCTTGCTTTGTGGGGAAGGGGAAAGAAGTCTTGGACGTGCATCCTTATCTGCTACTTCTAGATTTCACACACACGCTTGCTGATCGGAACATCAGGCTCAGAACTCTTCCCACTTCTGGGTCGAATTTGCGAGTTGTTTAATAACATGAAATTAAAGTGAATAAGAGACTAGAACTCTCCAACCGGGCTGTTTAGAGACCATGGAATTCACACAACTGGGTGTCCTCCATCCATTTCTCTCCCTCCCTCCCTCTCTCTCTCTTTTTCTTTTTTCGGCTCACCCAGAAATACACAGAATTGAATCGAGCGTTTCTGGCAGCCTATTCCATAACCCACACATGCCGATAACTTTGTTGTTGTTGTAACCTCCGGTTCCGTCCATTCATGCCTGTTCCAAATTTTAGTCAGAGAAAAGCTTTCCTATGCCTGTTCACCCGCTAAATTCAATCTTGCTCGCTTGCTTACTTGCTTCCTGGGCGCAGGATCGCGCTGTCTCTCTGGAAAAGATGCTCAGCGCTCCAGCTTGGAAATACAGTAAAGCGCCCCTGGGATTCCGTGGGACTCCTTTGGGCTGCAATCCCAGGCGCACTTACTAGGGAGTAAAGCCCTACCGAACGCCGGGGGACTTTCTTCTGATTAGGATCGCACTGTTACTTCCTTGCGCGTAAACGTTACTAGAACAACGCACCCCCATTCCTGCATTAAAACACATTGCCAGGCCGGTTCTGCTGCGCAAAAGGCACGCATCCCGACGTTTTCAGATAAGTTAGTTCCAAGCGAGCGTGTTAATTTGCAACAGAGCCCAGCAAAATTGACTTCCTAGCAACGGGGGTAGAGAAGACGAGAGACAAGGGCAAATCTTACTCAGGGTCAGACAGACTGTCATCTTTCCGTCCCATCCTAGCCTAACACGGATCAGCTGGAGAATAATAACTCTTCCCTGAGCCACGGGTGTAGCGGGCGGGGGGGAGGCAGCTGCCCCCCCTAAATCAAGTAAATAAATAAAAATAGTTAACTAACTGACCAATTGCATCACAGATCACTCGGTTCTGCCTCCCCCATAATGCCTCCCCCCTCCAAAAAAAATAACCCTGGCTACGCCCATGCCCTGAGCTCTCTTACTTCGGTTAAAGAGCAGGCGACGACCCTGGATGCAGACGGAAGCTCGACGGAAATCAGCGGACTTGCTTCCAGGCAAGCAAGCAAGCTGCAAGGACACCAATTTGGAAGTCGTGCCATCGGAAAGGATGGAACTTTGTTTCTTGTTTGTCTGCCAAGTAGCATTTAGGGCCCGAACCCAACTCCCTGTTTCCTCAGAAGTAAGTCCCATTGAGTTCATCAGGGGCTTTCCCCTGGGCAACTGTGCTCAAGATTTCAGCCCGAGATTTTGAACACACCGAATGGGTGTGGGACTTCAAGCAGACGTAAAATATCAAAATGAGTTTTAACCAATGTGTTTACATTTGAAGGGGGCAAGCCGGCTACAGGTTACAGGTTGACTAGATGGTCGATCAGGTTGCCACCTTTCTTCCCGGCCCTGCTCCTGTGCCTTGGGCAACCGCCTCACACAGAAGTGAAGCTTTGATCACTGCTCTTTCTCCATCCTAGGAAGAATCTCTACCTGCTTTTATTTCTGCCTGTGTCAGGCACCAGACACAAGAAAAGGACAAGAGGAGTACAAGAAGTATCATTGTCTGTACTGTTGGAACCGCGGAAGACATGACCACGGAAGACATGTTCCTTCAGTGGGGATGCCCTCTTCCTGACGGAGATGTCGCCAAAATGTTGCGACTCCCAGACAAAAGGTAGCATAAATACAGTTACGCCTAGACTAGAGTCTGTCTAAACGCAAGGCCTAAACCCATATACATAACTCCATCCTGCAAAACTCCCAAATAAACCTATTTAGGACAGCTGTGCCGCCAGGATGGGACTTTGGGGCAGACACACACACACAGTGGAATAAGCTAGTAGACAAGGGAAACGCAGCAAGGGGCTCACCATGTTTTTAAGTAAGTGCCGGAGTGACGAAGGCCCTTAAGTCCAGAGACAAAATTTACCCAACTGCACCACTTGTTGGCCGACAGTCACAATATCTCGCTGATACTGACATACACCACCAATAGATAGGCAGACAAGGAGAGCAGTCATCTCAACCAACTTCTCTTCAACCAGGAAACCTTTCAGAGGCTAGGGACCTGTTCGTGGTTCTCTCTTTCCTGAATCTACCTAAAGCTGCCGCCCAAAAGTCTCACCCTTAAAGGGTCCTCTTTTCACAATCGCGAACGAGGGCTTCTCCGCCGACACCTGGGAAAGCCCATCTCCATCCCTCCCCTCCAAAGCCAAACACCACCGGTGTCTCTCCCGGAAATTCTCCCAACGCTAAAAAGAAACGGAGCAGCCAGATCTACCCTTTCGACGCCCCCCAACATCCCCCTTCGACGGCTCCCCTAGCCAAAGACTCCGGCCTTTCTACACCTTCCTCTGTCCCATAAAGCTATAGGCCCTGATCAATCATGTTTGCACTCTCTAACGGCGCCTCCTTGATCGAGGCTCGATCCCCTCAAAGAAGAAGAAGAAGCCGGCCGCCCTTTACCTCGTTCGCTGAGGATGCCGTCGATGCTGTGCTTGGCTTTCTTCTCGCTCTCCTCCACTTCCTTCCTCTCCAGCTCGGCTTCTTCTTCTTCTCCCTTCCCAAATTTGCTTCTCAGAATACGGCTGATGGAGCTCACTTGGGGAAAGAGGGGGAAATATAACTGAAGGCAGAAGCTGGAAGGAGGCGGCGGCAGCAGCAGCTGCATCTAACTGTGGAGAACATCCTTTGCTTATGTGCTGAGGGGTTGGCAATGAACCTCCTTCGGGACTAGTGGCGCTTGGCAGTCTCGGGGCGAATCCTTTCGGATCCCTTGCTCATCACAGAAAAGTTTAGCGCTCCTTCTGATTTGTAGCTTAAAGGATTACGACTGCTTGGCCGTTTATTGCATTTTTACGATTCTGTTGTAAACAGTCTTGACATATAATTTTAAAAATCTGAAGGAGTGAATGTATAATTCTTCCCACCCACCCCCCAATACAAACAGACGAAGAAATAAATAGGAAAGACCCCGTGCGCATTTAAAAGCGTTAATAAGATCAACAGCTGAAGCGCGAGGAAATCAGGATCTCCAATCCAACTAAACGAAAGATTTAAAGAGAGGTTGGTATCCTACATTAATAATAATATTAATAATAATAATAATGTAAAAGGTTGTAATTGTATGAACGCTGCCTTGAGAGGAGGCCACACTGAGCACACTGCTGAATGCGCAATGCGGATTGACTTCCGAATAAACTTGCGGAGGATCCGGATCTTGGAGCTCTGGAAGCTTTGCAGCCCATTCCTCTGCAAGTTTACTTGGAAGTAAGTGTTCATTAGGGCTTAACCTCCCACCCCAAAAAAGCGTGCATAGAAATGCAGCCTCACGTCGAAGTCATTCCGAGTTAGGTTCAACCTTTGTTGCAAAATAGCAGCTAGCAGAATATATGTAGGCTATTTAACCCTACGGGCCTCGGGTGCATCTGGCTGGGTGGAGTGAAAGTCCTTCGAAGCTCCCATGGATTTTCACTCCCATCGATCTCAATGGAACTTTGTAAAGGTTTTGGGGTGAACTTGAGTTCAAATCCAAAACTTTCGCTTCCCAAAACTGGTTGCGGATCAGGCTATTAAATTCCTTTCTCTTTGCTATAAGCAGGAACTTGCCTGGGGAAGGAAAGTTGGATATTTTAACTCAGCGCACCGCATTTTTCCCCGCGCTGGAACCATCAAAGAACTAATTCTTTCCAAGGAACGGTCTTGGCTATTTCAGGGGGCCACCACCAATCAGTCCTTCCACGCTCCCTCCCACGGGCTTCTCGCCCACCTACTCTCCACCACCGCTTCCTGATCTTAGCTTACAATCCACTTCTTGCGACGGTTCAACGCGAAACGCCTCGATAGACTAGTTCTGGAATTCTCCCCCCCCCTTTTTTTTTTTCTTTCTCAGAGGATGCGCGGAGTGGAAAACGAGACGGCACAATCGCGTCGCACCGTTTGCAAAAGCCCTTTTCCATTCCCAATGAGCAAAATAAATAAATAAATAAATAAATAATGTCCTTGTGCTTCTTATACATTGTGCCATTTAAAAATAAAATAAAATACGGGGTTTATTTTTTTCCAATCCCTGGCCTGCTAAACATTCCCGTCCCCGAATTGTTGCTCTGGGAGGAAAGGAATGAGAGAGAGAGAGAGAGAGAGAGAGAGAGAGAGAGAGAGAGAGAGAGAGGCGGAAAGCGATGCTCTAGGATGTTAATTAAAAACAAACCTTCCTAGCCCGATGCTTCGACGCAACATGTGCTTCAATGGTGGTTAATCGGATCACCCGGATTTATGAGAACTCAAGGAAATGACAAGCCACGAAGATTGCTTGTCTTCTTTTACTACGTCCCACTACCTAACCCGGCTCGCAGCCTTTCCCCCCAAAGCTACGCGATCTCTTTCCCTCGGTTTCTTTCATCCAGTGCCTATAAGATAAAGCCAGATCATGGACACTCATCCAGCAAGTCGCGCAAGGCCCCACAGGGCCGTGAAAGCCTGCAGTCTGTCGAGAGCAGCGTCGTTTGATGTCTCTGATGGGAACTCTGGGCGGGGGGCGGGGGGGAGGAAGGCTGGGCGAGCTTCTAAAACAATTATATATATATATTGGGTGTTTAAACCGACCTCGATCCGGCCTGCATCTTTAATTGTGCTATTTGGTGGGGCAAAGTTCCAATGAAATCCATGGGAGTGAAAGCTCCGGTCCTCCTTAGACCTTTCGTCCATTGAACTAAGTGCGGCTTCCTTGCGAGTAAAGCCGCTTAGGATCGAGCTGTAAAAACGACTGGCTGTAAGGAAGTATTTTCAGGGCTGGGTTGACAATTCCAGCGAAGTTTTCGAGGGCACTAGCCTCTTTCCTTAGAGGTGTTCCCCTAATTTCGATGGCACCTTCCGCACACTTACCTGGGAGCTGGTGTACCAGAATCAACTGAATCAACTTCCCTATCAATATATTTTAGGAAGATAGATCGCCTTAGGCAGACCATTGGTAGCTCAGTATGGTCTACACTGGCCGGCAGAGGCTCTCAACCCTTCCTTGGAGATGCCAAGCAGACGCTCTGCGGTTGAGCTACGGCCCTTTCCTGCCATGCCAGACGTCATCGATCTGTAGAATCGGCTTAAGTGGGTGCAGGATCCGGAAGCTGGTGAACCCGTCCCCAAGGGCATTTTGAATGAATCCCCTTCGGACTTACCTGAAGGCACGGTGTTTCTGTCGCACACGCCGTCCTTCAGCAGCTTGTCCCGGATCTCCCAGCTGAACATGCCCGCGTTGTCTCGTTTATATTCCTCGATCTTCTTCTCGACATCCGGCGTCGTCACCTGCTTTAATAGAAACGACCCAGAAAGGAACAAAAGTTGGGACACTTTGCGGGGAGAGAGATGGGAAAGAAAGCAGGGGTGGGGGGAGAGAACCTGGCGCCCCACGAGGATGAATAAACATCCAGGGCTCTCAGCCTAGGGAGGGATGGAATCCCTTCAGGCTGATGCTGCTGAAAGTCAGGACCAATCTCGGATCCTTCCTGAACAAGTCCTTCATCTCCTCGGCTTCGCAGACCCTGGGGTGCCAATTTGACAGAAAACAGCTGAAGCAAAGATGTGAAAGGACTCGAACATGCAGCATTCCCCATAAAAGGAACTGATCATGGGGAGGGGGGCTAAAGAATCAGAACTCACGTTTGAAAAAGAAAATTGAGAAATGAGGCTTGCAAAAGGATTCAGAGCAGAATTAGACAGGAAACCCTCCGGTAGCTTCCTAAAGCCATAGGTTGGCAATCAAGGTCGGTCGGAATCGAATAGGACTCCTTTCAAAGTAATGTATTGGGGTGTAAAAATGAAATGCCAGCAAGGGAGAAGAGGGGGAAGAAGGGAAGGTGTGGGGGAGGATCCCATTCACTTTATGATTAGAACAAAACATCATTTTAAAAAAAAGTCCTGAAAGTTCATAGAAACTTTTGCCAAGCAAAAACAGCCAAATCCCGGAAAACATGGAAGAGAGGCTGCTGCATCCAACGTCCTATTTCTAAATATCCACGAAATTTTGCTGCGTGCATGAAGCCTTTTATTAAGCGCGAATTATTATCCCCTTCCGTTAAAAGATGAAATAAGGTTACTTTTAATTTTATGTATCGAAATATAAATACACACGCACGCACAATGCTGTGTATTCGCGTTGAGGTTTCAAACCTATCTGTTCCTTTGCCATTTAAGATGGGGATGGGGAGGGAATGGCGAGGACGGGACCAAAAAAAATAATAACAACCCAGTGTCAGAATAAAATTATTCAAAGTTGGGAAATGGTTTCGCAGACAAACTTTTATTAACATTAAAATCAGACTGGAAGCGGGGACGTGACTGTTCGATTTAGTATCTTTCTAACCTCTTAACGTTTGTATATGAACAGTTTGGAAAACTAGCAATTTATATGCTAGACTGCGCAATGCACCTCGGAGGAGAAGGCCAAGGAAGGAATAAAGCGCTTGGCTCCAAAATTCATTTACCCGTCCCGGATTACATTGAATTCAGTGATAATTAGTTTCCAGAGAGGGAGGAGGAAGTATATTTAGGGGTGAGATGAGAATGCAACGTTTGTAGCAGAAGTTGGACGGCAGAGACGGGTAGATGGAAAGGTAAATTACTGAAATTCAAGTTTCTCTTGGACACAGTCCACTCTCGTTAGTGGTGTGATCCAAAATCAATTAGACCTCCGCGTTTATTGGCACACTTGTCCCAAGGCCATTATCAGCCTCGCGGATTCCTGCTAAGGTTAAGGAAAGTCGCTTAGGATCCCAGCCTTCGCTAGCATTGCGGTGCGCTGATCTCGGTTCTGGGCTATAGTCCCCTCCCCCTCCCCCAATCACCCGCCACTGCTTCGAGGGATCCGCAAGGTCTAACAACTGTCTGTCTGAAAGTTACTCTAGCCAGGAGAGAGTTGGACTAGTGCAGGGTTTACTTTTCTAGATGCTACTTAGAAAAAACGGCGCATGCTTCTTGAGGGTGGCTGGGTAAGTGTGCAGCAATATGCACCCGCTAGAAGGGGGTTGGGATCTGTATCTCCGCAGGGCTAGGGTGGTTGTAAAGGGGTGCAAGGAAAACAGAGAGCGTTCCAACGAGGAGAGAGAGAGAGAAAGGAACGCGTTCAGAGCCTAGCGCTCCTGCGCTCTGCCAGGCCCGTTTCAAGCAGCGAGCAGTCGGCGCTGCAAATCCCAGACACAGCGATGTCAGGATCGCGAAGGAAGTGCACCAACGTGGGCCTGCGAGGACCTGTGCGCTAGCCAAGGAGGTTAGAACTGGTTGGAACTTTAGAGCTGAAGTTCTGCAGGTCTCTTTCCCCCCACCCACCCCCCGCTTCATTAACAGAAACACCCAGTCCTTTCTTGTTCCATATAATCCCAATCCGGATGTCTTGCTACAAGATCCCAAGCGCCCGGGAGCATGCACTGGAAGGGACGGAGAGGGTGATGCCCCCATTTTGTAGGCCTTTGGATTGACCGGCTTCTGAATAAAAGCGCAACTGAGTTCTTCAGGTCCGCGGCCTGAAGCTGCCCCGCCAATTCCCCCCCCCCCACCTCGCCTGATCCGGCGGCGCTGCGCCTTCCTCACCTTGGGTTTGCTGCCTCCGATTGCCCCCGGCCGGATGGAGCCGGTCTCCTGGTACCTGCAGAGAATCTTGGAGACGCAGCCGTGCGAGACTCGCAGCTGGCGAGAGATGACGCACGGCCTGATCCCGTGGTGAGCCATCTCCACGATCTTGTGGCGGATGTGGTTGGGCAGAGGCCGGCCGTTGATGAAGACGCCCCCGAGCTGGTTGACTCGGCCTTGGCCCAGCGGAGTCGACACTGGACAAAGAAGAGAGGGCTCTTTCGGTATCCGAGCTGCCTTCCTCACGTACACGCAAGGTACAGCGACAGTTACACACGACACACAGAGACTCGCGTTCCACACAGCTCCCCCTCCCCCCCTTGCGATTGGTGGCATCGTTTGAGCCTGGCACACGGATCCTGAAACGCTTGGAACTTTTCGCGCACGTGTTCAGGATTGGTTAACAAACGAGTTAGTTACTCCCTGATACCGTTTGTTGTCTCTGTCGTAGCAAACAGAGGCTAAGCCGTGGCAAAACTGTGGACTTTCTTATATATGTAAGAGATATATAGTCCTGGGCGAAGTGGGCATTTTGATCTGTTTAAAAAACCGAACCACGAAGGTTATAGGCCTATTTATTCTCGGTCGGCTTCCAGGGAATTTTCTTCCGAGAAAAAGTGCTTTGGGTTTCAGTTCAATAAATATTTCTTCCTATGTTGAAAACTCCCCAATAGAAGCCGTGGTTGAAGTTTGGAAGTCTTTGGCTACCATAGGTATTTTCCTTCTTTTAAATCGCTCTTTCTTTTCCTCGGAAGGAAAACATACAGAGCTGACAAGTGTTCTAAGTAATAGGAGTATCCCCAGTTCCCCCCTCAAAAGAAGCAATTTATGATTCAAAAAGATACAGAGGGTAAATATAAGTAACAACAACTTTTCTGCAACTGGTGCTCCTCCTTCTCACTGTAGGAAGAAGCTAAGCATCGTAGACATTTGACCACGGGTCTCCTGAAGTCTGCTAGAATGTGACAATCTGCCCTATTTTGAATAAACGCAGTCTTTTTTTTTTTAAACCACTACTTTAATATTTGCTTATACTGTTTGCGTTTCATATGTCGGGGCAGTTTTGGAAGGGAAGTGGTAGGTACCATGCATTTGGGAGAGTAATAGAAATGTTAGTGATAATATTAGAGTCACACGAAAACCCGATTTCGAAAGGTGTTTGGTGTTTGGTTTATTTGTTTGCTTGTTTCCGATTAGTCCGCTTTCTTGCCCACCTGTTTGTGCATCCCTTCTCCAGATCACACTGACTCGTTTCCCCCTGAAACAATTTGTACAGTATTGTTTCATCGCCTGCTTTAACCACCTTTAACGTTTTCATAAACTCGGTGAAGAGTTGCCAACTTCCTTGCATCCTGTCTGAGTTGATTATACGAAAATCAACAGGCTAGGAAAAGATCCCACCTGTTTTCAGTCTCTCTTGCAAGAGGAAACAGAAAAGCCCCCCACATTTAATAATGAAATCCTAGTTGGAAAGCTCTTAAGATTCAATTAATGGAAGGGAGTTTCTTGACATGTTTTGGACAAATTGCGAATGTCCACACGAATCCTGCTGTGTGTTCCGCGGGTGTGCACGAAAGTGAGAGTTTGAGCTAAGTTGCTTGACAGCACTTAAGGCGTTTTTCTACCTATTACTGTCCCTAAACAGTAGTCGTTTGTGCTTGTAAAGGAAGCAAGGCAGAGCCGGACGAAAGTCCTGTAAACTTCTCTTATGCAAGGGAGTTTCTGGCGGAGTTAGAAATTTGGGGTGTCCTCCTGCTCTGACACTGCGACCAGGTTTAGGGACTCGCTCACCTACAACGCTTACCATCGCCCAGCCAGGTGACAATTCCACCCTCCAAGTGAAACCGACATGAAAAGCAAAGAGGGAAATAAACTCGTTTGGAATCTGCGCTGCCTCTGCTTTCTCCAGTGACCTTCCTGGCTTTTCCCTTTTCCTATCTTCGCCCCCCCCCCCCAATGTTTAAAAATTTGACAAAAAGTAATGCGTATAATTCGTGGGTGTGTCGAGGGGGGATATTCCTGTCTGCGCTTTTACATGCTGTTGAAACTAGGCTACACTCCAATCCAGTCTCCTTGGAAAGGAATCCCTGTAGATTTCGCTGGCACCTATTTCCAAGGAAGCGTGCCTACAATTGCTGCTGAAACCTTCTCTCTTGCTCTCTCGACCCGCTCCTTTTTAAGCGTGTGCACATCAACTTGTTTTTCCTCAACTCCACTGAACTGAGGAGTTCAGGTCCACAGCCAGGCATATCCAAGTCGGCCTCATTGGCACCAAAGCAGGCCACAGATTCCCCCCCCCTCCTCCCCACCCCCACCCCAACATCCCATTTCCCTGCTCCACGGTCTTACCTTCTAATGGGAACCCGCTGCGAGGATAATTCTGTCCGGGAGCTGGTCGCATCATCCTTGGGACAGCTCCACCCAGACTTGTCATTTTGAAGGCAGCTTGACTCTCTTTCAATGTATTATATCCAGGTATGGCGGAGATTAAGAGGAAAGGGCAAACGCGGATCAGCTCTGGGAAAAGATCCGCAGAGAATGAATCAAGTAGATTTGTTGTTGTTCTTGTTGTTAAAAAAAGATATTAATAAAAAGGAGGGGAAGGAGAAAAAGGGGGAAGGGGCAAAGCTGGGGGAAGGGGGGTCGTTGTCCCTGGTCTGTTTCTCAATCAAACGTGGCCGAGAGAGAAAGTGAGAGCGAGGGAAAGAGAGTGAGCAAGGAAAAGGAGGTGGGGAAAGTTTTGCCCGGAGAAAAAGGCTGCCGAGGAAGCCGCGAGGTGCCTGGTCCCTGCCGTGGGATGAGCTCACTTTGCTACGAACTGGGCTTGAGTGGCAGGAATGATTTCTTCCTGTTGTTGATACGAAGTGAAAGGAAACTCCGCTCCGGAGTATTTATTAGTTCTTTCACCCCAAGCTTCCTTAGGATCTCTGCGCCGCGATTGGCCAGCCTGGAGACTGTCCCGTCTGGAGAAGACACGAGCTGATTGGACGACAGCGCCAACTTTCTCTTCTCCTCCTGACAATCGAAGGGCTACGGCTTAGGAGGGTGACCCGGGATTTGCCTCTCTCTTCCCTTGATGAAGTGCCTTTTCTTTCAGAGAATGGCTGGACAGGAGAAAATGCAAGAGGAGCAGGGGAGGGAAGCGGCGGAGGAGGGAGGAGGGAGGAGGGAGGAGGAGAAGGTGGGGGGAAGGACGGTCCCTTTCTTTTTTCTCCTCTTTTTTTTTTTACAACTCCTCTTGGCACAATGCCACTGTGCGAGAGATTACAATGAGGAAGTGGCCAACCTCTTGCATGGCTTGAAGTCAGTGTCTTTCTCTGCCTCTCTGCCTCTCTCCTTCTGGGCCACCTTTTCTTTCTTCTGCGGGGAGGTTGTAAATGCGCAGCTGTACGCGTTAGCCCGAGAGAAACTCAAGAGGAACTCCAGCGTTTCTCTCGAGACTATTCTTTGTCCTTTCAAACTGCAGACTAGATTCCCCTGGGCGTGTGTCTGGCATCCAGCAAAACTCTCTCTCTCTCTCTCTCTCTCTCTCTCTCTCTCTCTCTCTCTCTCTCTCTCACTTAGCCCCCACTCAACCCCCCTCCCTTCTGTTTTCAAACTTTTTCAAAGCAGCATTTGGAGGGAGTGGAAAACCAGCTTTTGGTGCAATCGTATTTTTCAAAACAAAACAAAAACCAAGACGGCGGCGGCGGCAACAGGAATCTTTATAGATCCCCCCAAACGGATTCTTGCTTTTAAAAACTGAAAAGATAGGTAGGAGTGGGACTTTGTGCATATATACGGGGCCGTGTGCTGTATATATATATACACGCGCGCACACACACATACATATATATTGCACATTCCTATATATGTTTGCCAAAGTGAACTTTGCTAAGAAGCAGTTCTTCCCAGGAATTTATTATAGCATTGAAACTAAACTGCTGGGGGAGGGGGAGGTTTTTTTTAAAAAAAGAAAAAGAAAAAGAAAGAGGGAGAGAAAAGACTGACTAGGAGCTGAAGTGACCACAGCAGGATATGACGCCAGGAGTGTTGTAAAGACTGTCTGTCTTTAAAGAAGGTACTATTGTGCATGTCCTTTTATTTATAACTTAGTAAGTGCCAGCAAACTCGCCTCCTTTGCACTCTGAAGTGCCAGCCCGGCTTTCCACAGGGCTTTTTTTATTTGCAATAGTCTATTCAGTAACTGTCACTCTCAAGCCTCAAGTTATTCAAGACCTTAATCAATCAAAAGGATGAGAATCGTCCAGGTTCCCCCCCCCCTTGAAATAAAGGAAACAATGAGTTTTAGGCTTCGAGTCCCTCCTCCCCACCCTACTCCTCAACTTATGATACATTTTATAATTTCTGAGGGGCGGACAATGTTTGCCCGGTTTTCTTCCAGTCATGCAATGAAAAGTTACCCGTAAATATGGAATAAAGTAAAAGCTGGTAGAAGTCTTTAAAAGGCGGGTTCAGTTCCTCCCCCAGTGAGAACTTAAAAGGAGTCCGTGTGCAAAAGGAGTCCAGTATACGGTGGGGTTTTTTTTTTTAAGTACTGAAGCCAATGCAATGTGAGTCTAGTCATTATTATATGGATGGGTGCGCGCGTTTATATTGCCTTAAAAATTATTTTGCTTTCCTAGTTAAAAGTCTCCCGACCGGTGGCTTCCAAAATCACAGAATTCGTAAACAGATAAAGGTACAGCAGATTATTAGCCACTTTTAAGACGGACGCATTCGTAGAACACTGCATTAACGTGTGGCTTTTGTACGTTACAAAGCGCTAACCAGGCCCTGAAAGGTAATGAAAAGTAAGGAAAATGTGCCCCAAAATATATTTTTTACAAAAGTTGAAAAAGAAATAAAACCTGCCGTTATTTTTGCTGTCGTC
The DNA here is from genome assembly GCA_034641385.1 of Darevskia mixta. Taxonomy (NCBI): domain Eukaryota; kingdom Metazoa; phylum Chordata; class Lepidosauria; order Squamata; family Lacertidae; genus Darevskia; species Darevskia mixta. The sequence goes on from JAWWNH010000030.1 coordinate 12,893,228, forward strand.
CGCATATCATGGCCTGAGAGCAGACCCAATCCAAGCATGGCCTTTACTCCCAAGTAGCGCATTTAGGATGGAAGTGCCTGCGCCTTGTTCTTCCACAGGCACCCTAGGGGAGTCGGGGGAACTAACCGGATCTGGGAAATACGCCAGGGTGGAAGAATTGTTGCTTCACAAAATACTTCGAATTTTCCAACCTACCTGCGCGCAACATTGGTTTGCAAAGATCGCTTTTTATTAAGTTTCGAAAAGCACGCCTCTAGCCTTTTCTGAAAGTCCCCAAGTTTTACTGGAGCCCTCCTGTTTTTGCCATGGCATTTGGAAGCGACTTACTGAACATGTGCGAACCGTATTGCTTGAAGGGCCCAGGCAAGAGATCTTGAAGCGCCAGGATAGTGAATAGATGTGAATTGAATTGAGACACATTGTTTGTTTGGAAGCAGTTTCCATTGAACCGAAATGCGTTTAAGATCAGGTTGGATGCCAAACATTGATTTTAGAGATGCTGAATTAATAGCACAGTCCTAGAGGTGTAACTCCACTGGGACTTACACCTAATAAGGTGTGCATAGGATTGCAGTCTTACAGTGAAATCTTATCTATGTCTACTCAGAAGTAAGCCCCAGGGGACCAAGGGACTCACATGGGACTTACTCCTAGGTGTTTATAAGCCCCAGTGATCCTCCACTGCGCAGAAAATATCTCCCCATACATTATTTCCGTGTTCCATCCTCGTCAACACTGTGACTAAAGGAAAATCATCTTCCTTTCCATGGGTGTGATGTCGTTTTATTTTTTTATCCCGCTCAACCACATGGGCGCGCACACAGGGTAATTACTACAGCTATGAACATTGGGGAGGGAAGGATTGCACTATACGAACTCTAAATGGCAGCAATTATTAACTGATTTGATTCAGAGTAGTCCTATTAGAGTCAACAGAACTCCCAAAGTGTTTTTGTTTTGTTTTTTGTTTTACGATTCCCGATCGATAAATATGCAGCCTGGATTCTACTGATGTTTAGTCGTAAGGAAGTCTTGTTGAATTAAATGAGACTTACTCCCTAGTAAGAGTGCATAGATTGTTGCCTTCATTTCAGCCTGAAGTGCGCAGAAATCAGACGTGGTTTAAAGGAATGGAACCAGAGCTCGTGTTATATACCTAGCATATATAGACTCGTCAACAGATTCGTCAACTCTCCATCCTCAGCTATTTACTTGAAAGTAAATCGCCAGCTCTCCATCTTGATCCTCAACTATTTACGTGAGACGAAATCCCCATTGGTTTCCTTGCAATTTAGAGCCTGAAAAGCTGGAAGTGCGGTATATTGTTTCTCTGTCTTCCACCGTTTTAAAAAGAAAATTGTTTTAATTTACTATTAGTTCCGCCCTAATGACATCTCATTGCTCCCAACGCCGAGGTCTATATTATTCGCCTGGTGTGTGTGTGGGGGGGGGGGATGCTGTCTGCGTGTATAACATAAGCTCATCACAATTGATCCTGCAGAGATAGTGAAAGGGAGTAATCTTGCCAGGCCATCTTTCCTTGCCTGTGCAAAACCAACTCTGTCTGAACCAAATTTGGCTGCCCCTTAAAAGCAAAGCTAACCTGGTTCCAGTTTGGACTCAGTGCTTCGGGAAGCGATCCTGCATAACTCCCCGCCCTCTGGCATTGAAATGAATACGACCTGCTAGTGCTCTTGCGCAAGCTCCATTATTTCCTTTGGGGCTCGTGGATGAGAATCTCCCGGTGGGTTGTTGTGACCTCTGTTCTTTAATTAGCTCCCAGAAGTGCTCATCCCCCCTCCAGCCTATAGGCCCAAAGCACAGGTCGGAAGAAAGTCTGCATTTGCCTTAAAAGAACACTGAAATGCAAACTCGTGAACCGTAGAATTGGGCAACTCGGGCGTAGGCTTTTGTAAAAAGTTATGCCCAGAACCTAGACAAAAAATGAAAGTGTCCCTTCTATTGTAGTGAAGCCCCAGGCCAAATGAACCCTGCTCCAGAATGCAATTTTGGATTCTAACCCTCTCCAAAACACATTTAATTGGAAGCTTCCGATATATTCCACTGTACCATAAAGCAAGGTTGCAATCCTGTTGTTGGTTCTTACTATATTGAAGCGGCCCAGTTCAAAGCACAATGAAGGTTTAAATCACCCTGTACACACTTACTTACCTGAGAGTAAGGCTCAGTGTACTCAACAGGACATGCTCTTGAGTAGTCATGCATAAGTCTGCTGTTAGACTGCAATCCTATGCATATTTACCAGGAAGGAAGATCTACTGAACGACGTGGGAACTGCTTTTGAGCAAATATGCCTAGAATAGCATTGTAAGGTTCCTGTGCCTATTTACCATTAATATTAAGGAAATGATTTCTGAATCAACGTGCTTGGAAACGGGCAGAATATCCATGTTCCGGATCATTATTGAGTGGAAGTAGATTCCACTGAAATCACAGAATCATATAGTGGGAAGGGACCTCAAAGACCTTCTAGCCTAACCCATTGCCTGAAAGTCACCTCTACTGTGTCTGCTTAAAAACATCTGGGGAAGAAGGATCCAGCACCTTCCAAGGCAATCCCTACCATCACTGAACAGCTCTCAGGAAGTTCCTCCCAGTGCGTGACTGAAAAACAACAACTTTCTTCTCCTTAGAAGAACACATGGACTCTGGTCCTACCATATTGCTAACAGAAAAAAGACTGGCCCCATCCTCGAAGTGGCCAGCCTATAATAATAATAAAAAATAATAATAATAGTAATAGTAATAAATTTATTATGTATACCCCGCTCATCTGGTTGGGTTTCCCCAGCCACTCTGGGCGGCTCCCAACAAAATATTACAAACACGATAAAACACCAGTCATTAAAAACTTCCCCTAAACAGGGCTGCCTTCAGATGTCTTCTAAAAGTCTAAAAGGGTGTCTGAAGAAGTGTGCATGCACAGGAAAGCTCATACCAACAACAAACTTAGTTGGTCTCTAAGGTGCTACTGGAAGGAATTTTTTTATTTTGTTCTAAAAGTCAGATAGTTGTTTATTTTGTTGACATCTGGTGGGAGGGCGTTCCACAGGGCGGGCGCCACTACCGAGAAGGCCCTCTGCCTGGATCCCTGTAACCTCACTTCTCGCAGGGAGGGAACCTCCAGAAGGCCCTCGGAGCTGGACCTCAGTGTCCGGGCTGAACGATGGGGGTGGAGACGCTCCTTATACTGGGTATTGTTTCCCGGTGCGTTAGGTGCGAGTGCAGGTCCCAGTAACACTTTCTTGGATCCTAGCCCCATTTCTCTGGAAATCCGTCCGGAGGGATTTGCACACAAGGAAAGCCGTGGAACAGGCTGCGAACCGGATTGCCCAACAGTGTCCTCTCTGCATTGCTCACTCTCACTGCCGCCTCCCTTTCACTTGGGTCCGAGCCTGTGGCCACTGAGCCACGCTGTGGGCCACCAGCCTCTCACCCTTCGTTCCCCACCCCCCAAGCCCAATGTGGGCCGTCCGCCAGCTCCGGGGATCCTGTGCTGTTGTTGCGTCCTGCTTGAATCCGCCGGGTCTCCCTCCCCACCACTAACATTAAGATATCTTCCCCCACGATCGCGCCAGCAGTGCCAGGCGCAACGCGACGCTGCTGAATAGCTCCATAGAGCAGAGCTTGGCTGGAGCTGCAGTTTCTAATTGGAACATTATTGCCCTTCAGGCCCCTCCGAGCGCAAAAAAATGGAGAGGGGGTCGCCGGTCTCCGGCAGGTCTCCATGCAGAGTTATAGCTCAGCATGCAGGAATTCAAGCCTCGTTTTCCAAGTGGCCTTCCGTTTGTTACAAAAACTCAGGGTTGTATTCGGTAGGTATACAGTATAAAGAGAAAAGGCCCGGGCATCTGTGCGGCAAAGCTGGATTTTAAGATGGACAGGCAACAGGTCCTCCTGATCTGTATGGGGAATTGCAACTCCCGTCTAATGGAGGCGGGCGCAGTTCGGCCACCTTGAAGCACCTTGAAGTGGACTTTAATGGGCGAGAGAGTTAAGCAGGCGCTTAATTCTCTCCCCTGCTAAAGTCACTGGGACTTAGCACTGCAAGCCTAAAAGCAGTCTTTCTGGAACTCCAGTGGAGCTTATCTCAGAGTTGACACGGGTGAAAGTGAAATTCAAGTACTGATTGGGGTTATTTTATAGCTACAGAAGTCCTTTTCAAACGATATGCTGGGAAAAAAATTATCAGGATTTATATACCGCTTAATCATCAAAACCTCAAAGCGGTATACATAAAATAAGGCGAGGTTGGAGGCGTGGCCTCTATAACAATTTCTCTCCACGTGTACTCGGAGGCAAGGAGCCTCGGCAAGCACAGGCTTCCACCTCTCTGGATCCCGTTCTGAGGCATCCTCCCTCCAGACGTGTGAGCGCTTCTACAGTTATTCACGCGCCAGGGCGTAAGACCTTGTGCAGGCTTCCACGCTATATGGAGGGTTCTCGATCGCGTGATTTCCCTGCCGCTTTTCAGACGTTTACGCGCTCTGAGTGGACGCTAGCAGGAGGGTCTACTCGCGCCGAACCCTCCTATCCCCTCATCGCGTGTTCACATTCAATGTCAGCAAACAGCCCCTCCCCCCCAACACGTGCCCGGCTCCATTTCTGAATTGTTATTAACATGTGCTGCTATTTTTCTTTCTCGCCCACCTATAAATACGCTTTGGCTTTGCTGTCCCCCCTCCGATTTTCTTTTCCTGGTGCCGCCACTATCAGCATAACGCCTGAAGAGGGTTAAAAATATTCCCCAAAACAGGCCATCTCCTCCGGAGACAAGTCGCTAATTTAAGTGCTTCTCCCCATAAATTAGCAAGTTCAGAATATGTACAACCAGCCAGATTGTAGATGCAGATCATTTGCAAATAACCAAAGGCTTCACATCTGAGGTATCAACCCTGATATAAACTCTGAACAGAAAGTATGGCTGGAACCTTCCGAGGAGCCTCACGACAGGACGGATAAGATCTGAATTTCTGAAGGTCTGTTGTGCACAGTCTTAAGGTGATCTAATTATCAAGAACTCTGGGTGGAGTCCAGAATCAATGCAGTCATAGGAATTCTATCATTGGCATCCCAGATAAACAGCTCGGCTCTTCCCCTTTCTCAAAGCGAAAAGAAGCAGGGCAAGGCTGTGGTCTCGTGGTCCTACGAACGGCTGACCGGACAATTATTCACGTTTTCCAAACGAGACCGGCTACCGGCTAGATGGAGACATCCCTTCGCGAGTTTCCCATCGGACAAAGTGGACCCGTCCTCCCAGGGCCGTGCATGGCAAATTGTCGACTATGCTTGTCTTACACAACCAGACGTTCCTTTCACGGGACACAAAGAAAGGGTTTCATTTCATGGGGATTCAGAATTGCCCCACCAACCAGAAAGTTTGCGAAACCCGGAGGGGAGGGTTGGGAGGAAAAGGGGAACAAACACATGTAGCATCATTCTGCTGAGAAAAATGCCAAAGAGTTCTCTCTCTCTCTCTCTCTCTCTCTCTCTCTCTCTCTCTCTCTCTCTCTCTCTCTCTCTCTCTCTCTCTCTCTCTGTGTGTGTGTGTGTGTGTGTGTGTTCTTGGCTATCCGTGGTGAGTCTTTGGTGATAATATTGTGAATGAAAACGCGAGACCTCTGAGAAATGATGGCCTCCCCCAAAAGCAAATATCATTCTATTTAGGCTTCTGCTGCCTAAACAAAACAAAAAAAGTGAATGAATAAAACAATCACACCAAGGAAGCGCGGTGCGGGAGGGAGTCCTCGGGACGTTCGAAAGGCTCCTATTGGCTGAATCGGGCCCTCCGGCGTTCCATTGGAATTCTCCGTGCACTTTGGCATGAATGGCTCTGGCTACCCCTGCTGTGCGTAAAAATCTTCTTCTCTCTCCCCCGCCCCCAAGCCACCAGCAAGATCCTGGGGACCCGATCCCGTCCCGTCCCGGCTATTTGAGCGAAGAAAGGGCCGCCCCCCTTGGGCCTATGGCTTTTCATTTCCCAAGAGGAGACAAAAGTCGCTCAACTTCTTCCCCTGCCCGGGAACTTGTTCACATTCCAGGCGAACGATTAGCCACGAATGCCTGGACCCCCATATTAGCCCAGCGGAGAGGATTTCACGCCTTTCCAGTGGAAATAGCTAAAAATGCTCCTGCTAATTATAGAGCTCTTCCAGGCCAGGTGCACTTTTAATTGGATTAGTAAGTGCTCTATATTAAACCTGCAGCACATCAAATGGGCAGGGAAAATTAGAGCTATTAACAACACCCAGGCAATTATTTATGGACGGTAACATTAGTATGTTTCTCCCCTGTTGGAAGGAAAAATATCAATTATGCTATTTAGCAGGCTTCCCACCCGCTCTCAAATACAGTAGAAAGCTTTCCTATTCCAGTTTCTCATGATTTTTCTTTAAGAATATATATATAAGTCTAGCATAAAGGAACTTCTAAGCTGTTCGGGACAAGAATAACCTGCCAAATCACCTCCCGCCTCCCCACCTTTGGAGCATCTGTAAGATTTGGCAAAGAATAATTCCAGTTGCTAACTTGGAAGTAAGATCACCACCCCCACCCCGAAATTAAGGGAATCTTGTTTCCGGGTAGCTGCGTTTAGGCTTTAGATTGGGAAGGAAGGAAGGAAGGAAGGAAGGAAGGAAGGAAGGAAGGAAGGAAGGAAGGAAGGAAGGATGGATGGATGGATGGATGGATTGGAATGGCTGGTCCTGCGAAAGATTCCCTTATGGACCAGGCAGTTTTATAAGAGAAGAGCACGATTCTGAAACGTGCCTCTCTTTATTGCACAACTCACGCAGAAAACGATATAACCCAAGTCAATAACTTTCAATTTATGTTGATTTCAATGGAGAGTTATACATGCATCTAGAAAGTCTTTTCTCCCCCCCCCCCCCGTTTAGTTTTCGAAACTTAGTTTTAGCTGGATCGTAAGAACACAATTTCAGTTCAGTCTTAGTTATTACTGGTTGTAGTTTAGCGGACCGTTTAGCGTGCTGAGTGTTGGTTTGCTTTTGTGGGTGTTTCCTTTTTGAGCGACTCACTCATTTTCTCTCTCCTTTTATTTCCTGCTTTTATCCCATGTTATAGATTCACGGCAGACTAAATGAAAAACGGGGCATGCAAAGTACCTTTTAAAAGTTATTTGTTTATTTTGAAAGTAATGGTTGCTGATGGGAATCCCCCCCCCCCCCCACACACACAGATCTGCAGATCTTTGGGCGCACGTGGATGCATTTCTTCGTGCGCTGGCTAAAGCTATTTTGGTCCGGCGCTTGCCTTCACTTCGTTGGCTTCCTGAATAGGTAGGAAAACGTCGCTCCTGCCTCCCAAATGAAAGTGTAACGGCTAGAGGAAATTAACGCTGCGATTTGAGAGAAAAAAGTGGGTGTTTTTAGTGCAAACGAATGGAGCCAGCTAAGGAAACATAGACTTCTCTGAACGCAGTTGCCTCAAGTTGGGAAATAGGAACTTTAGAAAGAAATCCCAGTGGCGGCAGGGTGGGGAGCTACATTTGCCAACCTCAGTGCTTACTTGAAAGTAAGTCTCATTGAGATTAATGGGGCTTACTCCTTTGTGTATTTAGGGTCACAGCCTAATGATTTCGTATTTTCGTTTCTTTATGTGTATGAAGAAGCACAACCAGCCCTATTAACTGGTTAAAGGTGGGCTAAGTAGATGTAAACCTTTTGGTCCTGTTTCCATTCACCAGAGTGTATGCATGAAGTTGGGATCCTGTACAAGCTTCCTGCGAAGTAAATCTCATTGCATTGGAAGAAGCTGGACTTGACTTTTGATTGGAATGTTGGACTTCTGAGAAATCACACCCTGGATCCAGCTGCAGGTTAAAAGTTCTCAGGCACGCAGAGCGAACCTCGGCAAGTTTGCGTGGAGCTAATAGTCCCACAGAGTTTGATTTCCCTGCCACATTGCTTAGACTTGCACACCCCAAACGCTTCGGCGTCGTAAACAGTAGTGGGAATTGAGACGCAGGTTTAACTTTGGACTCCCAGCAAATTGCATGAATCTCCCGCGCTTTGAAGTAACTTCCACTGGACTCAATAGGAATTTAATTTCCAAGTTAAAGTGTTTGGGATTGGGGCAAGTGTTAGGAATCTCTCCACCACTGCCACCACCCATTTGTAAATCGAGAGAGGATATTTTCAGGTCAGAATGCGCAGTTATTTGCAAGCTCTGAGACGGAGGCTGTAAACAGGAAAACAACCGAGCAGCTGGGAAGCTGATCTTAAATGTGGCGTCCTCTTTCGTACTAAACGTCTTATCTGGAGGAAGTAACGCTCACTTATTTCAACGGGACAAACGTCCAGGCAATATGTTTAGGACAGGACTTCCAAGCAAGATTTGACCATGTCTAACTCTCAGATAGATCCATCACTAACAGCTCAAGCCCTATGCATGTTTATTTGGTGGAAAGTCGTGTCCAGTGATGTAGACTCCTATCTAGGATTGCATACAGCCTTAGAAAGTTAATTCCATTGACAGCAATGCCATTTATCTGGATCTACTACTCTCTGGTTTTCTTCCACAAGTAAATATGTTTACAAACTGATATTAAATGCGAAAGTTTCGCCAAGTTCGATGACATGTTCAAGCTGTTCCATGCAAGCTTTACTTTAAAAAAAAGTCCCACTTACAACTTATGGAAGTTAAACCTCACTGGGTTCAATGGGACTTACTCCCAGGTAAGTGAGTATAAGATTACAACCTTAATTGAGTGGGATTTACTGATTCCAAAGTAAATGTGCATGGATTGCAGATTTACCTATTGAGAGCAAAAGGACTGAAGAAATGCAGGCCGTCCAATTCTATCCATGTTTACTCGGAAGTAAGTCTGCATATAACAGGGCTTATACATAAGCTTGTGTGAATTATATATGCACACAAATATATTTGCAATGCACTGTCACTGGAGTTGCATGTCCTCTATTTATTACAGTTTTTGCAAGGAGCGTCTCCACCCCCATCAATCTACCCGGACACTGAGGTCCAGCGCCGAGGGCCTTCTGGTGGTTCCCTCACTGCGAGAAGCCAAGTTACAGGGAACCAGGCAGACGGCCTTCTTGGTAGTGGCACCCTCCCACCAGATGTCAAAGAGAAAAACAACTACCAGACTTTTAGAAGACATCTGAAGGCAGCCCTGTTTAGGGAAGCTTTTAATGTTTGATGGATTATTGTATTTTAATATTTTGTTGGAAGCCACCCAGAGTGGTTGGGGAAGCCCAGTCAGATGGGCGGGGTATAAATTATAAATTAGTATTAGTATTAGTATTAGTATTAGTATTAGTATTAGTATTGCAAGGAATCAGAAGGGGGAAATCCACAACTAGCAAAAAACAGCAGACACTAACTATACAGCTAGGGACTAAGTCTGCCATTCTATGCAGACTAACTTGGGGGCGTGTTTATTGAACACAGTGGAAATTACTTCCATCAAGTTAGGCATAAGCTCAGGCTTCACAGTTCAGTTTTTCACATTATATCCTGGTCTGAAATCAGTGAGACAATTGCCAACTTAAGACGTCTGAGTTTATGGCACTTGTTCAGATTCCACCCGCATAACCCTCAGAATATTCGCTCATAAACTGAGTTCAGTTGGACTTACTGCCTGGTAAACGTGTATAAGGTTGCAGCCTTACGTTAATATCTCTGCCCCAAATATGCACTGAAATGCATAGGGGGAAATCCTGAGTAAACGTCCTTAGGATAGTTTGAAAAGCAAGCTTCACGGGGGGGGGGGGGGATCAGCTACCCTCTCTTAGTTTTATCACGTAATTATTATGTAGCTGTGCGTAAAGCATTATTACTCTCCGTGGAGCATATGCATTGGAATCTGGGCTTTAGCCTACAAATAAAAATTCCTTTTCAGGATTGGATGGGGCGGGGGCGGGAGAGAGAGATAAATGGACCCCTCTCTGCATAAAGTAATGATTAGCGGACTATAAAACGAGCACAGCGGTCTTAGGGTACCCCTCTGTTTCCAAGCGAAGTCAATTTCCACAGCCAACCGACGCTCACCAGGCTAGCGGCATTTTTATGACTCCGGTCAAGTGACACCATCTCTCCTCAAAGGGAACCTCGCCTGGAAAAGCAGCAGGAAATTCGTCTGGCCGGCCCTGCACGAGGTTTTTGAGCAGCGGTCCTTGGATCGTTTGGGGCGATCAAGCGCCACCGAGGGACAAACCTCGCCACGTCCTGCAGCGCAGCCAGAACTGACGCCCTGATACTAAATTCCCTACGTTCTTCATGCTGAGACGATCTTCTCCAGCAATCGAACCCATCACTTCAGTTATACCCAACATATTACCGTAGATCTCATTCGCCTGGCTCTGGTTGAGGGCAAAGATAATACACACACCTCACGGATTTTATTGGGATTCCCTTCCGAGAAAGTGTGCTTTTGGTACGATGCTTTCGTCAGCTCGCGTCCCAAAACGCACTTGAGGGCGCATGTTCTAGTGAAATAAAGGCGGCCTGCGGTCCAAGGATCGGAATGGTAGGTTAGAAATCCCCAAGCACTCTTACACGGATGCATATCTGAGATCTGAGTATCCTTGCATACCTGCTCAACAGCGCTTACTCTTAAGTGTACAAAGATTTGCAGTTTGGACTGTTGGGGGCACCTTTCCTCCAAGGACAGCGGACAGTCATACTATAAACTTAGGTTTTACAACGAGAGGAAACTTTATAAAGCAATCGCTGACCACGTGCAATCCCGAAGGACTGGTAAATGGTCATTTTAATTGTTGGTTGCAGTAGGAACAGATCTGCAGTCACTGTTTTAAAAAAATAAACACAGAAAGGCTCTTTGGTGCGGGACAGACTTCTCCTGTGCACAGCCTGAGTTATTCTAGAAAATAGAATAAACTAGGCACACTTTTCCTTAAATATGCATGGAATTGCTGTCTAAAGCTGCAGTGTATGCTCACTTATAACGGGATAAATCTCATTGATTTCAGTGGGACGTATTTCCGAGGAAACATGCATAATCTCTTAAATATTCAGTAGAGCGCTGTGTGAAACTTTCTCCTGAAAGGTTGCAAAGATGTCAGAAGTCCTCTCCACAGTAACTCGGAGCAGGACTTTTAGTGTGGCTGTCCCTGTTCTGTGGAATAGTATGTTCCTGTTCAGATATGACAGGCGCCCGCTGGTCGCTATCTTCACTTTCCGGAAACAATTGAAGAATTGAAGACAGCTGGATAAATGAGTCTTTTCCAGGAGTGTCTAATTTGTATTACTTTGGTTCTGTATTAAATATAACGGCTGTTTTGTGTTTTAAACTTTTTCTGTTTTTATTGTACCGTATATCCTTGAGGCAAGTGTGTAGAAGGGATGATGATGATGATGATGATGATGATGATGATTAGGCTGCAGAACTTCAATCTTATGCACCCCCTTTAGGAGCAAGCCTTACTGAACTCAGTGGAACTTTCTTCCCAGCAAACATACACAGATAGGATCCGGTTTCACTTGCAAGTTCCAAAACAGGCAGAGAACGCAAGAAAATTGACGCCACAGAAATCTAAAATTCGAGCGATCAGGATTTACTGAAAAGGATTTACTGCAAAACTTTTCAGGAAATCCTGATCGCTCGAATTTTTTTTATCCAAGAAACCCGTTGGGGGCGGGAAGGGAAGTGTTTGATGAGTTTTTAACGTGTTTATGTCTAAATGATTTCGGTAAGAGCCTTAAATACTCAAAAGCTTGCAACAAGTGTGTGACATTTTGGTTGGTCCTAATAAAGGACAGATTTTTGAGTGATGCTTTTCCAGGTATTTTGGAGGGTTTATTTTTTAAATGGACGAACAAGGCTACAGATGCTTTCTTTGAGTTCAAGAGAACTCATTCTTATGTAACAATGTATAGGTTTGCATGCGCCATTAAATGGGAAACTCTCATCTTTGTTTCGGTGGAAAATGCTTAACAACCAAGTAAGCCTGCCTAGAGTTTCGGTGTCTCAAAGGTGAGAAAGAGTGTATGTGTGTTTGTGTGCGTGTACACAAACACAAATACTGGACCGGCTGCCAATACATTACCAAGCTAAATTTCCAGATATTACTGTGAACATCCTAAATGCCTAGGAACACTGTCCCCACTGAAATCCAAGCATTTTTGAGAAAATGAATTGGAATTGGTGTTGGTCATTTATTCTGGATATTATGCTCTTTAAATGGCTTTACTTTAGGTAGCCATGACTTTTCATTGAAGGAAAATGTTTCCAAGGCTGAAATCTAAATACTTAGGGATAAATCCTGCCGAACCCCGAGGCCCTTTGCATGGGACCGGAGTGGACGTTAACAAAACACGACCCATTGGGCTGAAATTCCAAACTCTTCTAGATAGACTCCCATAAAGCGCGCAGCCCTTCCCTCTGCCGCCGGCTGGTTAAGAGGCCACCCGCTTCCCCTCCCTGTTTCCCCGTCCCGGGTAAATGTGACACCCCCTCCCCAAGAGAGGGGAGCCAACCTTCCTCTTCCCTGCCTTTAGCCTTTTAAGAAAAAGTCCTTCTCAATCAAGTAGCCCGAAGATTAATTATTCGGAGGGTTCCTTTCACCTCCCTCGACTGCCGAAACATAATATGAGATGGCGAAAGAAAGGGGGGAAATTAACAGTCAGGACCTAGAGAGAAAAAAGTGGGGGGAAGATTAACATTTGGGATCTTATGAAATGTAATCTGCATATCTAATTGATTCCCAGCATATCAGTTGAAAGGATAAAGATGTATATCTGCGCGATGGAGATTGCATTAATAGCCACATAAATAAAGGTTGGGAAGTCATCAGGGGGCCCTTTGAAGCTTGCGCCCCGCGCTTTTATGGCCCTGACACACTTTCGCAGCGCTCCCTCGAAGGACCGCCTTCGCTGCTGCTGCTGCTGAAGAACTCAGGAACCGAAGCATCTTGGTCATAAGAGAGAGAGAGAGGAGGTTAGCTGGGCTTTCCCTGTTGCTCGCGGGCTATGGACAAGGCAGGTGCGCTCAAGGCTGAAGAGCCTTCCGAGATCCCATCATCAGCGAAGAAATGAAGCGGAGACACAGTTGGGGAGCCAGATATGTTGCAAAAGAATTGCCAAAGAATCTCTCCCCAATCTCGCTTTCCCTCTCATCAGCTCCAAGGCGAAAAGGGAAAGGAGGCTGGATTTTATTGATGGAAGGATCTATGCCGTTTGCGAAATATAGAAAACAGTTCCACGGCCGTTAAAATAGCAACACCCGTAAATAAAACACACAGTAAAACAACCCGGTGAAAACAGTTTATAGAAATAGCTTTCCTATACAGACACGCTTTGAAAAATGGATCATGCAGCCTGAAGCAGATCCAGGCTAGGAAGCGCTGCGGAATATTGGTTCGATTCCTAGGAGAGGCTGGTCTTGAAAAGGGGAGCGCGGGACGGGAGGAAATAGAGGTCGTCTGTAGGCAACGCTATGAACTCACTTCCATAGGAGGTAGTGGTGGCCACCGACTTGGATGGCTTTAGAAGAGGTTTGGACCTTTAGAAGAGGTTTAGATATTCTTGGAGGAGACGGCTATTGATGGCTATGCTCTGCGTCCATGGTGGAAGGCAGTAATGCTTCTGAATACCACTTCCTGGTAACCGAAGGAGGGGAGAGTGCTGTTCTGCTCGAATTCTGCTTGCAAGTTTCCTACAGGTTGGGCTATATGGGCCATTGGTATGATCCAGCAAGTTCTTCACCTGGCACTGGTGAGCAGCATAATGTCCATCTAGGTGTAAGTAGATCTCCTAGGATCTGGGAGACCAGGGTTGTTGGAATCCCCTCTCAGCCATGAAGCTCACTGGGCGACCCAGGGCCAGTCACTGCCTCTCAGCCTAGCCCTAACCTACCACACAGCTCCACCCAGAACAAACTTAGTTAGATTCTAAGGTGCTACTGGACAATTTTTTATTTATTTCTACCTCACAGGGTTGTTGTGGGAAATAAATAAGGAGGGGATGAACAATGGACTCCATCTTGAGCTTCTTGGAACAAAGGTGGGATATAAACACAATAAATAAATTGTGGGAATGTTTTGGAACGTGGATGGAGATTTATAATTTAATATATCTCATCCTAACTTGTGCTAACAAGTTCAACTAGCAGAGTAACATTCCCTTTTAAAATACACACAGCGGAAGTTGCTTTGATTCGCTAGAATCAACTTAATCTAGTTTCCTGGTTTGTCACTATATTTCCCCTTTGTCCCTCTTCAAATAAGACACAACACACGTCTTCTATAAAAAGATATAAAATGTTTACTCACATGTATCCAGCTCAAGACAAATCCCAAAGAAGGCAGGCTTATTCTTAGTAAAGATATTTACAATTGGAATCTCCCCATGTGGGAGAGAAGTCCGCTAGGCCCCAGTTGGCTGGAAGCCAACTGAGCATCCTCCTCACAGTTCGAGTGAGAGAGTAGAATGGAATGGAATGGCCGCTGACCTGTGAGGTTCTTTGTTCATACCTTCCCAGGTGAAGCCACTCCCACATCTAGTTGCAAGAGGAAATTGCCTCAATCCATGTGACCAGGAAGTTGTGGCTGGAGGACTGAGGCAATCTCCACTATCTGCTCTAGCATTGTTGTACTTGACTGCTCTAGTGTTTACATCCCACATAAATAAGCTGCATGTGTGTGTTTTCGTGCGCTGATGAGTGTGCAAGTGTGTGAATGATGAGTGAAGTAGGATGAAAGTGCCTGTGGGGTAAGTGTATATGTGTGCATAAGTTTGGCCATCCCTACCGTGTTACATTAGGGACACGGGTGGCGCTGTGGGTTAAACCACAGAGCCTAGGGCTTGCTGATCAGAAGGTTGGCGGTTTGAATCCCCGTGACGGGGTGAGCTCCCGTTGCTTGGTCCATGCTCCTGCCCACCTAGCAGTTCGAAAGCACGTCAAAGTGCAAGTAGGTACCGCTCCAGCGGGAAGGTAAACAGCGTTTCCGTGCGCTGCTCTGTTTCGCCAGAAGCGGCTTAGTCATGCTGCCCACATGACCTGGAAGCTGTACACCGGCTCCCTCAGCCAGTAAAGCGAGATGAGCGCCACAACCCCAGAGTCCTCCACGACTGCACCTAATGGTCAGGGGTCCCTTTACCTTTACCCTGTTACATTATAGAGTAAGAAGAGTCTTGCTGGATCAGGTCAAAGATCCATCTGGTCCAGCATCCTGTTCTCACAATGCCAGCCAATGTTTGTGTACTGATGGACCAACATTTTGGGGGCCCTGAAGCTTAATCTATTATGGGCCCCCCTTCGCAACCAGCAACAAGGTCTGATTAACCACTCTTGTTGTCTTCAAGGGGGTTGTTCCACGGCAGATTGACACATTTTTTCCATGAGTTTGCATTTTTTGTTATCCACTCAAGTACTTTTGTGAACTCTTTGTTATTCCTCTCAGGTCTTGACCTCTGTCACAAGAAGGGGGGGGTTCCATTTGCCACAGCAGAAGAGCCAATTTAGCACAACACTTCACCTCTATAACACCTGTGCTACTGAATCTCAAACTTTGGGATTCTTGAAATTCATACAACAAAAACTAAGCAACTTGACTTGTAAGACTCAGATTGGGTCTACTAGATCCAAAATGTTTAAGCAATGTGGACTGAATCACTTCTGGGGCCCTTCAGGATTAGAGGCCCTGAAGTGAAGCTTAAGCTTCATTAGTTTCATAGCAGAACCACCCCTGTGCTTGTGGGAAGCCCATGAGTGAAACAGGGCTCTCCCCACCTATGGTTCCCAATATCTAGGGAAACCTCTTTCTGTGGTGTTCTGGATCTGTATTTCCCAGCCTGTGCAAGTAGATTATGGGCTTTAGAGGCACATACAAAATAATGGCTGCTTTTAATCCTTAACTGGTATGGTAATACCCCTTACAACTTTCTGTTTTGTTGAAATATTATAATGCCATGTCAACACTTTTAACTGAACGTTGGAAAGGTTTGAGTCTCACATTTTAACACTTGCGAACTACTCTCTGGCAGGCAGATCAGAGGGCAGTTGGCCACAAAGGGCTCATATAAGGCCCTGCTTGTGTAACCATATGTTTTAAGAATACATTTTTTATAACTTATGAAGCAGAGTCCTGCAAAGAGAAGGCTGGCACTCTTACACTCCCATTAAAAACTGTGAATAACTTTGTAAGCAATATAAATATTTCAACAAATTCCACATTAACAGGGCCATTAAACAAACTTCTGCTTGGATGCCTCAAGGAGTGGTTAAGAAACAGGCGAACTTGAAGTCGAAATGCACAAAACCAAAGGCTGCTGAAGACCTAAGGTCCAAAAGTCAGATGACAATCAATGGATTTGGAGCACTATCCTAGATGATAAACGAATTTTAGATGGAAAACGAATCTGTCACACCTGCAAGTCATCACTTGATGTTGCGGTCAGACCTCACTGTCTGTGTGACTAGGACGGTCTGTGGTAAGCCACCAAAAGTTAAGCTAGCAAACGGTACACAAAGGAAGCGTGAGTCAGTACTGCGTCGAAGTTTTTTGAATACTTTTAAAGAAGGCTGATCGCCGAAGAATTGATGCTTTTGAATTATGGTGCTGGAGGAGACACTTGAGAGTCCCATGGACTGCAAGAAGATCAAACCTATCCATCCTTAAAGAAATCAGCCCTGCGTGCTCACTAGAAGGACAGATCCTGAAGTTGAGGCTCCAGTACTTTGGCCACCTCATGAGAAGAGAAGACTCCCTAGAAAAGACCCTGATGTTGGGAAAGATGGAGGGCACAAGGAGAAGGGGACGACAGAGAATGAGATGGTTGGACAGTGTTCTCGAAGCTACCAACATGAGTCTGACCAAACTGCGAGAGGCAGTGAAGGATAGGCGTGCCTTGTGGGATGTATAACACTGGTGCAGTCAATCACAACATTCCTAGAGTGTACACAAAGGGGTCTTGGTCCTCCAGGTAGAGTTTCCTGTGCCAAGACTGAAATCATTTCCTTTGTGTGACCAGAAGTGGGAGTGGCCTTACCTGTAGCTATTCAAAGATACAGGTGAGCTGCTACACTCCCTCTCTTCCCACCAGGACTCCGAGGATGCAACATCTCAGGAGATGCTCTCTTGGCTTCCAGCCAAGAGAGGCCCACATGGAGCCTTTCTCCCTTAAGGAGAATCTCCACATGTAAATACATTTAATCTAAGCTAGCCTGCCTTCTGAGACTGCCTGTATGAGCTTAGAATGTCTGTAAGTAAAAGCTTTATACCTTTATATGCTTATGTGTCGCGTATTTTCTTTTAAGAGGGAAGCAGGGGAATTATATGCCAGGATCTGCCTTGTTCTAGAAGTTCATAGGAACTTAAACGCCACGTTTTGCTGCGCTTTATTGGGGATGAGAAACTCTGCTAGTTTGGAGCTTGTTAGCACAAGCTGGGATAGGAAATATTAATCAATATTCCCTCATCCACATTCCCTCTCATCTCCCACAAAGGGTTCTTGCGCCCAGAACTGCGTATTTTGTGTATTTTTAAAGGATTGCTTTGGATTGTGATTTTTGGCAGAGTAGAATTTTTCTGTTTGTACTTCCTGGTAAGCACATGGTCTTTTGTTCTCCATTGTGCTATGAAAGGGGGATTAGCGACCCCTCCCCTCCCTCAGAGCTCACAGACCTCAGAGGCAGTGAAGATTTGTTTACATTTTGAGATTTTTGAATTTTGATTTTTGAATTTTAGCCATTTTTGGGAATTTTTGAAATTTTTGAAAATTTTTCAATTTTTGAGGATTAAGATGGCAAGCTCAGGATTTGATAGTGAAGCAAGATCAAGCTTTATGCTGCTGAATGATCGTAACTTTGTGCAATGGAAGCAGCGCCTTTTAGTGCATCTTGGTGCAAAACAAGTGCTTAAAGCGGTGAAAGATCCCAAACCTGATTTTGCTGATTTAACCAAGAAAGCAGATTGGGAAAGGCAAGATGCAGAAGCTAAACACATAATTTTGAGCAGTTTGAAAGATGAGCATTTATCTCTGATTGACTATGAAAGTGATGCATCTCAGATTCTAAAGGATATTGAGAGGGTTTATGCACAATCATCAGAGAACTCTTATAGACATTTATTGGATAAACTGCTGAAGTTAAAGATGAATTCTAGAGAACAATTTACAGGGCATTTTAAGGACTTTAATGAAATTGTTCAAAGGATTGCCCTAACTCCCAGAGCTTTTGATGATGCAACCAAAGTGACTTTTATGCTAGCATCATTGGGACCAGAATTTGCTTCATTTAAGAGTATAATGGATCACACAAGAGATTTGACTTTTAATGAACTAGCAAATCACTTAAGAGAGGAATGCAGAGATTACCTTGATTCTCCACAAAGGAATCCAAGGAAAATGGACACAAGTTATGTTTCTAAACAATTTCCCAAGTCTAAGGAAGTGTCCAAAGATATAATATGCCATAACTGCAATTTAAAAGGGCACATTGCAAGGAGTTGCCAGAAGCCCAAGAATAAGTCCCGCCCCTTTCAACCAAAAGGTGAAAAGAAGGGGGGTCACGAGCGTACATTTCTACTGCAAGAAAAGAGTTTAAATGTGCAAAGAAATGAAAGGAAAAGTGACCAATTTATTTTAGATTCGGGAGCCACAAGCCATTTTGCGCATAAACGAGAATATTTCAGAGAAATTAATGATAGTGAATGGACTGAAATCCAGATTGCTGATGGAAATGTTCTAAAATCACAAGGTGCAGGTTCAATGCGTTTGAAATTCAAGGTGAACAATGAATCTCTTGAAACAACTGTGCCTAACGTTCAATATGTCCCAGAATTGAATTGTAACTTGCTTAGTGTGTCTGCTTTAGACAAGAAAGGTTTCAAGGTTACATTTGCCAATGGAAAATGCAATGTAACGAAAAATGGTGAGGTTTATGCTCAAGGGAAACTAATCAATGGTGTTTATGAGATTAACGTTTCAGAAAACCAATCAGCACAAGTGGCCCAATCCAAGCAGAAGCATGAAGCAGATCTGGAGCTCTGGCATCGAAGACTGGGTCACCGGGATATCAGAGTCATCCAGGGACTGCAGAATGGAGATCTTGTGAGAGGTCTACAGGTAAACAAAAGTAGCACACCCACACCAAAATGTGTAACTTGTGTAAGTGAAAAAGGAGTCAAACCTTCTTTCCCACGTTGTGCAGAAAAGAGAAGCACAAAAGTTCTGGACATTGTGTACACTGATTTAGCTGGACCTATGAATATACCTTCTTTAGGAGGAAATAGGTATATTCTTATCTTTTTGGATGATTATTCAAAGTTTTGTGTGGGATACCTTCTCAAAGAGAAGAGTGAAACAGTGGAATTGTTCAAGCAATACGTAAGCATGGTCAAGAACAAATTCCGGCGAGCACCCACCACCCTAATGTCTGATAATGGTGGGGAGTTTTGCTCACGTGAAATGGAAGCCTTCATGGCTCAGGAAGGCATAGCACATGTGACCACAGTTAGCTACACACCTCAACAGAACTCTATTGCTGAGAGGAAATTTAGGTCCATCCTAGAGATGACAAGGTGTATGCTAAAAGGATCCAACTTGTCAAAGAAACTTTGGGGCGAGGCAGCAAATACTGCGATTTATATACAGAATAGGCTGCCAACAAAAGGCACAGAGCGCACGCCATTTGAACTTTGGCATGGAAGAGCCCCAAATTTGTCACACATACGTGTATTTGGAAGTATGTGCTATTACCACGTGCCCAAGGAGCACAGACACAAACTTGACTCCAGAGCAAAGCCTGGTATCCTAGTTGGATATGCCTCTGGAGGAAAAGGCTACAGAGTTTTGGACTTGCAAACAGGGAAAACAAGTTCACATCACGTGATTCATTTTGATGAGAATGAAAAGGCTGACACAAGGAACACAGCAATTGACTGTTCCAATGAGCCAGCAACAGAGGAGTTTGTAAGTTTTCCTTTTGAAGCCATACCAGAAACTAATCCACCTCCTAGTATTGTACCTCCTAGTGTTGTAGCACCCCCTACAGATGACACCCCAGAAGACGCGGAGGACCAGATGTCAGAAGGCTCCAGAGACGAAGAGGACCCGTATGCAGGGATGCCGCCATTGGAAGGAGATGAGGAAGCTGATGCGGTTCAACAAGAGCCAGAGGTCAGACGTTCCTCCAGGTCCAACAGAGGCGTTCCACCACTACGACTGTCCTACTTTGCAGGGTCGGCGCCACCACAGGAACCTTCCACGTGGGAACAGGTTCAACGGTTGCCAGCTGCTGAGGCCAGTCTCTGGAAGCAAGCCGCGCAGGAAGAGATGGATGCACTGCATCGCAACAAGACCTGGACCCTGACAGAGCTACCTCCTGGTAAGAAGGCAATTGGGTCCAAGTGGGTGTTCAAGCTTAAGAAGGGGTCAGAAGGGGAGGTGCAACGCTACAAAGCTAGGCTTGTAGCACAAGGATTTTCACAACAGTATGGCGAAGATTATGATCAAGTATTTGCGCCTACAGTGCGATACAGCAGTGTTAGATTACTTCTAAGTATTGCAGCATCTAAAGGCCTATCAGTCCGTCATGTCGACATAGCAACAGCTTTTCTTCATGGGACGATTTCTGAACAGATTTATATGAAGCAGCCCAAAGGCTTTATCAAGCAAAATGAGGCACATCTTGTATGTAAACTTCAGAAAGGAATTTACGGTTTGAAACAAGCTGCAAGAGCATGGAACCAGAAATTACATGAAATGCTGGTTCAGCTTGGGTACAAGCAGTCGACAGCTGACAAGTGCCTGTACACTAAGAACAGAAATGGACAATTCTCTTACATTCTGGCTTTTGTCGATGATTTATTAATATCAACGTCCAATGACAGAGACTATAAAGACATAGTCAGACATCTCAACAAAGAGGTGGAAGTAAAGGAATTGGGACTTGTCCAGTATTACTTGGGAATTCAAATTGAGAGAGAAGAAGACGGCTCATTTCTTCTCAGCCAGAAGCAGAAGATAATAGAACTGATAGAAAGTATGCAGATGCAAGGTGCACACCCTGTCGCGACACCCATGGCCACAGATTTTCTAAAGAATCAACAAGATTCGAAGCTGCTGCCAGACAACAGCGAATACAGGTCAGCGATTGGTAAACTTTTGTATTTGGTTACTACCAGCAGACCTGACATAGCAAGTGCAGTGGGGATCCTAAGCAGAAAAGTGAGTTCTCCCACTGAACATGACTTGGGTGGGGTCAAGAGGGTGGTGCGTTACCTCAAGGGTACAATGAATTGTAAATTAAAATTGCCAGCTGTAAGGGACCCTAAGTTGGTTGGGTACAGTGATGCAGATTGGGCTGGGGATAAGGCGGATTACAAATCCACAAGTGGTTATGTTTTTATGTTTGGAAATGCACCTATCATTTGGGGCAGTTATAAACAGAAATGTGTAGCCTTATCGTCCACAGAAAGTGAATATATTTCAGCTTCGGAAGCATGCAGAGAGATCATCTGGCTGGATCAACTCCTGACAGACTTTGGTTTGCTGAGAAAAGGACCTGTCAGCTTGATGGAGGACAATCAAGGCTGCCTGCAGCTAGCGCAAACCGAAAAGTTCCTCGCACGTTCAAAACACATTGGGGTCAGGTATCACTTCATTCGCCAGATGATCCAAGATGGACTAGTAGAAATGTCCTACTGTAGTACACAGGAGATGACTGCGGACATTCTCACGAAACCCTTGCCACGAGAGAGTTTCCAGAACCTACGTGTCAAGCTGGGACTCTGGGTGGTTGAATAAAGTTGTTTTATGTTTGTTAAATGTTGTTCAGACTGAGAAGGGGTTTGTGGGATGTATAACACTGGTGCAGTCAATCACAACATTCCTAGAGTGTACACAAAGGGGTCTTGGTCCTCCAGGTAGAGTTTCCTGTGCCAAGACTGAAATCATTTCCTTTGTGTGACCAGAAGTGGGAGTGGCCTTACCTGTAGCTATTCAAAGATACAGGTGAGCTGCTACACTCCCTCTCTTCCCACCAGGACTCCGAGGATGCAACATCTCAGGAGATGCTCTCTTGGCTTCCAGCCAAGAGAGGCCCACATGGAGCCTTTCTCCCTTAAGGAGAATCTCCACATGTAAATACATTTAATCTAAGCTAGCCTGCCTTCTGAGACTGCCTGTATGAGCTTGGAATGTCTGTAAGTAAAAGCTTTATACTTTTATAAGCTTATGTGTCGCGTATTTTCTTTTAAGAGGGAAGCAGGGGAATTATATGCCAGGATCTGCCTTGTTCTAGAAGTTCATAGGAACTTAAACGCCACGTTTTGCTGCGCTTTATTGGGGATGAGAAACTCTGCTAGTTTGGAGCTTGTTAGCACAAGCTGGGATAGGAAATATTAATCAATATTCCCTCATCCACATTCCCTCTCATCTCCCACATGCCTGGCGTGCTCTGGTCCATGGGGTCACGAAGAGTCGGACACGACTGAACGACTGAACAACAAAAGTGGATCATGTGTTTTAAAGCAAATCTCTTCGATTTGCTTTGCATTTTTGCCGCGCAATGTTTTCCTCTGCGACAGTGACCCTGCGCTATTTAATTGCAAGATAGGTTGATTTAATTTACTTCCAAGTTAACCCTCTTAGGAGGCAGGGTGTTAGCAAAACGTTGCCTACCCTCATCCACAACGGTAGAGCTTTGCTTTGAACTCCTCTGCCTGAAGAAGAGTTTTGTGTAACGCCAAAGCTGACATCCACCCTGGTCCAGCCAGAGGCATGGTCTCGTTTGCTCTGCCTTTGGGTTTTGTGTCTGCCTGTTTCAGTCCGCGGAACTAAATCAGCTACTGGCTGTGATGTCCTCGCTGCCACTGTGAGGAACCAGATACGCCTCCTGCCCTTCCTCGAGCAGCCTCGGTGCAGTGAGATCCGTGGGAGAAGCGAGGCCAGCCCAAGAAGAACAGTAGCCGCTGCCGGTGTAGCTTATCTCCAGCGCTGTCTCAGGGCTGAAGAACCTGGTCTATTTATGAATGGGTGTTTGGTTTGCTGGGCGGAGCGCCGACTAGCTGCATGGAAGCGCTAAGGCGGGCTGGTGTGGAATCTCGGAGTGGGGTCACGACCTGAAATCACAAACCAATTCAAAATGTTTATTTTAGTCTCTCGCAGAAAGGCAGCGAGACCGCAGCGCGCAACCAAAATAAAGAAAAAATCACAAAAGGAACACAACGGGCCGACCAGAAGAAAAACAAACTGTATTTGGTCACACCACAAATGGATACATTGGGTTCCTCCTCCTCCTCCTCCTCTTCTCCGGTCTTCCTCCGTTTGCTTTCGGGATGGCGCAGAAGCTGGTGATGGCCATCACCGCCAAAGGGCCCAAGCTTGTCTCTGCTGTTATCACTTATTCAAAGCCTCGCCTAGCCACATTTGGTACTACCGTATGCTAAAGTTGAATTGGCTCCCCCAACTCCTGCTGAAATTCCTAAGGCTACTGACGGCATGAAAGGATTGCTGAAGAGAATGCAGTCAACAGCTCACCGTCAAGGAAGCTCTAGGAACGGCTAACGAAATCATAGGCAAACGTGGCCTGGTTGGCTATAATGTTTGAAAGTTTTTGTTTTTTAGTTCCTAACAGTGTCTTAACATTAAATTACAGCACAGAGATGAAATTGTGGGGGTCTCTACAAATATCATTCAGATTGGGGCAGAATCAGACGATGGTGACATGAATGCTGACGAGGATCCCTAAAATAGTCCTCTTCCTCCTCCTGTTGGGGGGTAGGGAGGGCTATTTATACTACTTTATACTGGTTTATAACAGTTTCTTCCTAAGTAGAAGTAGCAAAGCAGTCCTATAATCTCTACTCAGAAGTAAGCCCTATTATTATTATTATTATTATTATTATTATTATTATTATTATTATTACTCAGCATGAGACTCTTAATCTCAGGGCCATGGGTTCAAGCCCCACATTGAGCAAAAGATTCCTGCATTGTAGCAGGTTGGACTAAATTACTCTTGCACTGCCTTCCAACTCTATGATTATATGACATTTATTTAATATATTTACATCCAGCCCTCCTCCCAAGTTGGGATTCAAGTGTTCCCTGGTAAGTGTGCAGAATGGCAGCTGTCATGTGCATAGGAGCTTAAAATTGCACAAGGTGTCACACTTCCTCACGTAAACATCTGAATGCTGCCTTCCTTCCCATGCAAAATACTTAAAAGGAAGTCTCTGAACTTTCATGGCCTGCCTAATGCAGAATCAGCTCTTTTTATTTCCATGGGGAGTTTTCTTTCTTCCGTAAAGTTCACTGAATTGGGTGGGATTTACTGCTGGGTAAAAAAAGAAAGAGAGGCTTGCTGGGAACACATCCCATTTACAAACTTATCCTTTTTGGCTACACTGAGCGCAAGAGCTGCACGTCCCTTACTTGGTGTGTTGCCTTTATGGGTGTGGGGGTGAGGTGAGAGGATTCTGGGAAAAGCAGAGAGCTCCAGGAGGGCGGTGATGTCATTTGACCTCACCTTTTGGTGGGAGCTTAAGTTAGGAATGGATAGCAACAGAAGTGAGCGTGCTGTACATAAATACATGTTTGTATACTTGGTGGGTAGAGCTGGTTGTGTCTGTTGTATTTGTGGGAATGTTCGGGGAGGCAGGAGAGGATATATTGTTTAATTATATCCTTCCCAACTTGTGTTAACAAGTTCTATAATTTAGCAGAATAACATCCCCCTTTTTAAAAATTGCACAGTCTTTGCCATGCTTGCATAAGCCTCTAAAATAAGTTCCCTGGTAATTTCCCTTTACTCCCTCTTAAAAGAATAGACACAACACAGTCTTGTATAAAAGTATATAAAATAGTTTACTCACATTCTGTTCACAGAAGGATCCCAGAAGGCAGACATAGGTTACAAAATATATACACGTGGAATGTATCCCATAAGGAGATAGTTCCTTTGTCCTCTCTTGGCTAGAAGCCAAGAAAACATCTCAGGCGTGCTGGTGGACAACCGTAACAATAAATTATCTATCTATCTATCTAACATCTCAGGCTAAGGAGATGTTGCTTCTTCGAGGAATGGAGTTAGAGAGAGAGAGATGACTGCTTGGCAGGGGGTTGGACTGGATGGCCCTTGTGGTCTCTTCCAACTCTATGATTCTATGATTCCCCTGTGCTATTTTGTTACCTGCACAGGTGAGCCCACCTCTGGTCACATGTAGAGGAAGTTTGTCCCAGCCCAGGAGGAAACAGGAAGTTCCAACTGGCTGGTTCAGACATCCCCTTTTTATGTCCACTCTAGGAATGTTGTATTTGACTGCTCTGTGTTTCACACCCCACAGTATTTTGGATCTGCTAGTAGTTATTATAGTGATTATACAAGGTGTGACCAGAAAGTTTGGTGAATGGTCACAGAAATCAGACAGTGAGAACAGGCCTTCAAAGTAGGCCCCCTCTGATACAATGCACTGTTGACAACGTTCGTAGAACTGTTGGAAACTTCTGGAGAAGTCCTCTTTTCGTACTGCTTTCAGTTCCCTCGTCACAGCAGCTTGGACATGTGAAATGTTGGAAAATCTGTGACCTTTCAGTAAAGATTTCAGTTTTGGAAAAAGAAAGAAATCCAGTGGGGCCAGATTGGGAGAATATGGAGGGCGGGACAACTCAGTAACCTCAGTAACGATTTCACGTGGAATATACAATTCTTCTGCCATCATTCAGACGGACAAATGCCGATCAATAACTCACAGACTGTCAACATATGCCGCTGCTCTGCTCGTTGACGGTCTGCCAGACCGAGGGCCATCTTTGATGGTTTGCCGCCCTTCATGGAAACGCTTCATCTCTGTACACAATTGTGAGTATTTCATGGGTTTCCGATGCCGATTGTATGTTCAAATATTTCTCGCTGTCCGATTTCTGTGACCATTCACACCTTGAATGGTCACACCTTGTATAATAATAATAATAATATGTTGTTGTTGTTGTTTCTGTTTCATGTTTAAGAGGATATCTGTGCATCTCTTTTAAAAATTGTTCTGTTTTAAAATTTGATTTTTACTTGTGGTGTTTATTTGAGGTGTAGTGGTTGGGGTTTGGACTAGGATGAAGCACAACAGGATTCAAGTCCCCTCTCAGCCATGAAGTTCAGATCTTGGGTCAGCCTAATCTACTTCACAGGGTTGTTTTGAGGCAAATACAGAGGTGAGGAGCCATGCATACCACCTCAAGCTCCTTGGAGGAAAAGGTGAGATACAGATGCAAAAATAAATAAAGTATATTTAGGACTTTGTAACCCACTTAAGAGATTTTTTTTTTTTTAATGTGAAGTGGCAGACAAATAAGTTAATTAAAGATGCCCGGGACTGACTGGCACATCCACTGACTTTGAAGCTACATTGATTCCAGTTGGATTGTTTCCAAGTGAGACCCTGGTGTTCTTGAGCTAGTGTGCATTCTAAGCACAATTCGGAAATTGGGCTCTATTGAGATCAGCAGCTTGGCTTCCAAGACCAGGCATAGGCAAACTCGGCGCTCCAGATGTTTTGGGACTACAATTCCCATCATCCCAGACCACTGGTCCTGTTGCTAGGGATGATGGGAGTTCTAGTCCCAAAACATATGGAGGGCCAAGTTTGCCTATGCCTGTCCAAGACCATGTGGGTTGTTTACGGGCTTCGACCCAATAATTCTCCCCTTAAGTAAAATGGGGACTAAGCATTTCTGATTAACAGCCAGATGCACTGACCCATTGCACCACAACTAATCAGTTACTTTTTTAATCCAGCAAATTAACACCTAATTTCACATAGTATTAGAATAAATGATTTTTTTTAATGTGTGCTGAAGAAAAGCAACAAAATCTTGATGTTGCCTCCTGCAATTAGAAACGTAAGAAAGCAGAAGCCAGAAATTACAACAGTGGGTCATTTGGACCCCCCCCCCCAACCTACTTGGTGGGTTGGTTATTTTACTGTTCAATTTATCATGGGTATCACATTATCACTCAGTACCAAGTAATACTTTGACTGGCGTGGAACTGCACGTTCTTCTTGCATTCACTTTCAAGCACAGTATCCTCCCTTGGGTTTGTTTTGGAGTGACGTCATGTGCTTTGGAGCAGCAAAGGTTTTCTGTATAGATTGTAATGTTTCATCTCAAGAGGAAAATAGATGTTTGGCATTCCACTACTGAGAAGGAAGCCTCATGAATGTTTATGGAAAATACATTTTAAAAAACTGACTTTAATCCTACAGTATGAGAAAACAAATTCTTTAGGTTACTTCTGGTAGTGAAACTACGAGTAGGGCAGTAGTACGGTACTACAATAACAGTACTTTGTTGGGAGAACTATATGAATTTTCTGCTGGAGAGAAAGCGTGAAATCTTGGCCCCATCCAAGTCAATCACAAATTCCCTTTGACCTCAAGAGGGGTCACAATTTCACCCTCCTCTGCCCCTTCTGTCTTTAAAAGGACAGAGCATATTTTTAGAGGATTAACTGTGTAATCTACACGGCTGCCGGACTTTCTGCTTCTTGAGCTGATTCCATCAGCTTGGCTCCCATTTGTGATTTTTAAATCCCAGTAGAAGACAATCACCTCTCAGTTTACTGCAGAAAGGGAGTCCCTAGCTCAGGAGTCTTTTGTTTAGTGAAAGCAAGCATTCTGTTTGAGTTTTAGGAATTCTGTTCCTTCTGTCAGAAGATCATCTTAATACCTCTATATTATCAGACCCACAGACTTTTTATCAGATCTAGATAGAAGCAATATTGTACTATCAACCATCATGTCGCCTATGATCTCCATTGTAGAGCACTGGACAGTGGTCATCAACATTAGCTGGCAGCGCACAGGTGTAATAAATGTGATACAATCCATCTACTGTGTTAAGCATAGATGTGGCTGGCAGGCTGGCAAGACAACAGATGGACTGGCTGTTTCACACACTGGTTTCCAATTTTTAAAAGATAAAAAATTAAAATACTAATCATATGAGTTTTAAACATACATTTAAGATACCTGTAAATGCCTTCTCTAAAGACCTATGCTAAAGTTTTGTATTAGTTTTGTGCTGCCACCCACAAGTGTGCATTGACATATCCAGTTGGAGCTTGCAGTTAATACATCCCCAAATCAACATGGTCAGATCTTCTCCAAACCTGTGCCAGAGTTATGGGTGCATTTTGTGCTGTTCAGGGTTAAACCACAAAATTTGAG
Source organism: Darevskia mixta (assembly GCA_034641385.1). Lineage (NCBI taxonomy): Eukaryota > Metazoa > Chordata > Lepidosauria > Squamata > Lacertidae > Darevskia > Darevskia mixta. The sequence goes on from JAWWNH010000030.1 coordinate 12,921,415, forward strand.
CATTTTGGGTGGGACCAAATTTGGAGTTTCACAGCAAATGGACCTGGGTTTATTTGTCCATGGCATACTTTTACGTAATGGCAAACCCAATAGTTCTGAATCAAGGAGAATACTTACTTTGTAAAGGATGCGTGCATGTGTGGAAGAGGAATTCTTATCTTAGAAGAAAAAAAAGACAATGCTTCTTTTAAATATGGTGCTTGCAATCTTCTTTTTGTATCCCCATTGTGTGTGTGTGTGTGTGTGTGTGTGTGTCTGTTTGTTTGTCTGTCTGTCTGTCTACTGCCTAATTAATCAAGGACACATTTAGGGTGTTGTTGTTCTTGCTTATTGACAGCATAATCCTATGTCTACTCAGAAGTAAGCCCCATTGAGGATGTGTTTCTTGATAGATGTCTATAGGATTGCACTATAACATTTTTAAAAGTTGCTGTTCCAAATACACTTACCAGAGAATATATACCATCGAACACAGTGCCACTTACTTCTCAGTAAATATAGTTTATCATTGTATCCCAAATTTCTGGATACAGCAAACTTGTTATGGCTTAATAAAATGTGCTAAGCTAACCTAATCTTGATATAGAATGGATGGTATGGTATTCTTGGAGGAAATGATGTTCTGTTCTCTCTCTCTCTCTCTCTCTCTCTCTCTCTGTATATATATATATATATATATATATATATATATATATATATATATATATATATGCTAAGTAATGGCCGACAGAGGGCAGCCTTCAGCAACAGTGCCATTTGAACTTCTGAGGTCACTTCCAGATGACCTGTTTCATAAGCATTCAACCTGATTTGCTTGTGGGGAGATTAGACAAAGTTGCAAGAAGCAAGTGCTATTGCACATTTTTATGTGTATCTTTTCGTATAAGGAAAAGTATGACCTTTTTGGGAAGCTGATTTGAAGCACGTGTTTCAAATCAGCTTTAATTGTGCAGCCTGTATCTGCTGGGATGTGATTGAATCCCACCCCCAACAGTGTAGCTGTAGGTGCTGAGTCTACATCCTCAAACTGGAAGAGAGAGCATGAAAACATTGCAGGCCTGAAAACTTTTTGTCTTATTAAGTGTTCGTTTTAATAACCACCTTGCCGTTTATTCTGTCCTCCTAACTGGAAGGTGAAATCTACACCATCAGCAGAATGGAACAGTCACACATCTCCATATCTCCCAGACTGTGCCACTTCAGAAGTGTGTGAGAGACTGTTATATGTGTGTGTGTGCGCGCGCGCGCCACACCTTCCCTAGTGTTACAGTGACACTTCACTTTCTGCTTTGTTCCAGTTTCCAGACAGTAAGAATCTAGTACCTTATAGCAAAATCCATGGTAAGTGTTACAGGTAGGTAGCTGTGTTGGTCTGCCGTAGTCAAAACAAAATAAAAAATAAAAAAATTCCTTCCAGTAGCACCTTAAAGTAAAGGTAAAGGGACCCCTGACCATTAGGTCCAGTCATGTCCGACTCTGGGATTGCGTCACTCATCTCGCATTAGTGGCCGAGGGAGCCAACGTACAGCTTCCAGGTCATGTGGCTAGCATGACAAAGCCACTTCTGGCGAACCAGAGCAGCGCACAGAAACGCCGTTTACCTTCCCGCCAGAGCAGTACCTATTTATCTACTTGCACTTTGACGTGCTTTCGAACTGCTAGGTGGGCAGGAGCTGGGACCGAGCAACGGGAGCTCACCCTGTCACGGGGATTCAAACCGCCAACCTTCTGATCAGCAAGCCCTAGGCTCTGTGGTTTAACCCACAGCACCACCCGCGTCCCTTAGAGACCAACTAAGTATGTTCTTGGTATGAGCTTTCGTGTGCATGCATACTCCTTCAGATGGTAAGTGTGTTAAGGTAATTGAAGGCCCTGAGACATTTCCAAAACTACATGGTAAACACCCATGTAGGTCTTTGGAGAGTTTTGGCATATTTTAGGAAACAAAGTGTGAAGACAATTAAGTAACTGGTTGTGCCCAGCTAGAGAAAATGGGGCACTGCCCCAGCAAGCTCAACCTGCCCTCAGCTTGCCCCCCCAACTTGCCTGTCTTCTTATTTACAACAACTAATCAGGTAATGGATCTTCCTGCCATTGGCTCTGGCTCCACCTACTCTTGAGCTCCCTGCCTTCTGCCCTGCTGGTCCCAATGAGCATCAGTCTGTGGCACCAGTTATGCCACAATTAAAATTGCAATTACATGGTCAATTAGGATGTAATTACAACAGGGCAGGATGTGGGGGTGGAGGGAGACGTCCAGGACTGCACTCAGCAGAATGTAAAGGGGGATCCCCAAATGCAGTAGAACTGGCCACGTGCCACATTATAAAGTAAAAAGAGAAATAACCCCTGGATGGTTAAGTCTAACCAAAAGGCGACTATGGGGTGCGGCACTCATCTCGCTTTTCTTTTTTCTTTTTCTTTTTTTTAAATAATTTTTATTGATTTTACAATATTGTCTGGCCCCGATTCAGGCCAGCTCACTTGTATTACAATCATTGTCATGCTTCCTCTCGCCCACTCCATTATTTTCCATCTGCTAGCATTTAACAATTTTTAACAGGTTCCTAATTTCATAATCAAATAATTATTTTCCTAATATCCATCTTCAATCTTTAAACATCATATATCTTAAATCACTTATATATCTTCATCTACATCCCTCTTGCCTCCCCTGGTCCCCGGGTACGCAGCTGTTATTTGCATTGTTCACTACTTATCATACTTATCATCTTAAACATAAAGATACTTATCTTTCACTTATATATCATGACATTTGAGCAGTCCCTGGCGTGTCCATAAATCAAAAACCATAAATCCACAAGTCAGGCCATACTTTAACAGTTCTTATCCTATTCCTGCTGGTGGAGAAGCCCAGAACCAGCATGAGTCCTGCATTGCGTCCTCCAGAGAGGCCTTTTCCAAAAACTGTGTCCAGCCTTCCCAATTCATCTTCGGTTCGTCTCGGCTTTCCTTCGGCTGCTTGTCAGAGGGTGTCAGTGTGCTGTTTTTTCTTATGGTTCTTCTCTTGCTTCTTGGGGTAACAGCACATTTTCTTTTCCGGTTGTAGAATCTTTTCCTGCAGCTGATGTTTGGCAAAATAATCTTTCGTTGTCTAGCCTTGACGGGTCCTGTCACTTCCTTAGTTATTTGTACATCTGGTTCAGCCGGCACAGTGTTTGGATTTTGCCTTATCTCATCCACAGTCTTTCCCATCGCATTCCTCTCTCTCAGTTCCGCAATGTATTCCTGCATCTTCTCCAGCACAGTTTGCCAAGTAATATCCGGTTTCATCGCCATTTTCTTTAATCACAGTTTTTATACTTTTAAAACTTTAAAAACTTTTTCCAACTTTTTCTTCTTATAACACTTCACAAACTTTTCAGCTTAAAAATAAACCACAAATCTATCACAGTTCCCTCTGCTTCCCTCAGGACCAGGGGAGGCTTAAGGGTTAATTTAAAGCCATATAACAAAAGAGTCAATTCAGTCCTTTTCAGTGCAACTGTATCTATTTCCTGCTTCACTGTAACAATGGAAAGGAACGGACCTCCGTGTTTGCGTTCCAATCCAGTCCAAATTTAGTCCAAATTTCCTTTTTGTTGCATTTTACTCACGATTCCAATTTGCAGGTCTTGGAGAAATCAGCGTGCTCCGAGGAGTCGGTCTCGCAGCTTCGCCCGACGGGGAGTTAGCGGACCCTGTGGCTCCGCCGCCCGCTCGCACTCGGGAGCCCTTGTTACGGTCTCCCGGGGAGCAGGTCCGGCGTCCGAGCCTGTGCAGGTCCTGTGGACCCCGGGACGCCCTTCCCGGGGGTTTTGAGGATCGCGGCGCTGGCGCGATGTCCCCTTTTCCCAGTCGGACGGGGGAATGTCAGGAGCGACATGTCCCCCCGACCGTCTCCTCCGGCATCGCCGACCGGAAGCCTCATCATCTCGCTTTTCAGGCCGAGGGAGCCAGCGTTTGTCTACAGACAGATTTCCGGGTCATGTGGCCAGCATGACTAAACTGCTACTGGCGCACAGACAACAGTGACAGAAACCAGAGTGCATGGAAACACTGTTTACCTTCCTGCCACAGCGGTACCTATTTATCTACTGGTGTGCTTTTTGAACTGCCAGGTTGGCAGAGGCAACAGGAGCTCACCCCCTGTTGTGCAGATTCGAACCGCAGACCTTCCAATCAGCAAGCCCAAGAGTTTCAGTGGTTTAGACCACAGCGCCACCCGCTCCCTCACATTTTAAAGTACACAAAGTAATACATATTACTATGTAAAGAACTCCCACCTGTATTAACGTTTAGTCTGGAACATAAAATTATGCAGCTGCCTCCCAATGGAATTCAAGAAGTGTGTATGCAGCTAAATTCTGTGCTTTTCTGCAGTTCCAAACACCCTGCTGTGCTCAGTGGATACAAACACATAGGATTGTGCAGCACTTCTGAATTGCTAAATGTGCATGCTATGAGCCCTCCCAGTCTTGACTTGGCACACTGAAAACCTTAACAAATTGTAATAGTAATCAATGCTAAAGGTAGAGGTGGAGACAGTTTATTTAATATATTGACCACTTAGGGTTTCAAATGTTGTCACCAGCACTTTGAATTCTGTCTGGAAAGAAAGAGGCAGCTAATGAAAGGAGCACTGAGATATTATGTTTCCAGAAAGCTGGTAACTCACCCCAGAGAGAATACTAGATGTCATCTGAGTATAGAGGCCACTGAACACCATTTCTCAAGATGATCTCATCCAGTGGCCTCATATATACACTGACAAAAAGGGACAGAGTCAAGCAATCTCTCCTGATCACTTGGGAGTTCAGGAAAGACTCTCTGTCTCTGTTTCTCTCCCCCCTCCCCCCCCCCACAAACAAACACAAAAACTGACTCAAGGTTATTGTTTTGCTGCTATTAAGTACAGCAATCTCTTCAAGTATTAAGCATGAAAATGAGAGCCTTGTTGTCCAAATACCATAGAAATACGGCATGGTGCTACTAATGCCAAGGTTGCAGGTTCGAGCCCTGTAAGGGACAGCTGCATATTCCTGCATTGCTGGGGGTTGGACTAGTTGATCCTCAGGGTCCCTTCCAACTCTATGATTCTGTGGCAAAAGGCTTGATGGCAAAAAGACATAAAAATATTAATTGATTTCAGTAAGAAAATCTCAGTGATAAGGATATGGTGGGAAAGAGACTTCGGACACAGCATTTCTGAGCACAAAATGATCTGATTTTTACCAGTTCAGGAGGCTCAATATAAAGTGTTATTATGCTGGTACTTAATGCCATCCCTGCTTAATAAAATCTGTTCAGGTGCATGTTTTAAGGGAGCAGCCCTATGACACGATGCAGTGGCTCTCCAGTTCAGCTGGGTGCAGCCAGTCCCCAAGCCAACCCAGCTCAGCCAAAGCCTGCTAAACCAAGGCTGGTGTAAGTCTCCCCCAAGGAGTGTTCTGGGGGCATGGTGGGGGCAGAAGCAGAGAGGGAGGACTTCTTGGACTGGGTCCTGACTCCATTCAGCTCAGTCATGTGGCCTGACAATCTAATGCAGAACACTGTTTTAAAGGCTTGTTTTCCCAGGCTGACGCAGAACCCCATCTTAATTGAGTTATAAAATTGATTTATGCCAGCTTCTTCTGCATAGTATTGCTCTGAGTGTTGTTGCTGCTTGCTCCCTCCCGGGCCACCAGCAGCGCTTCCCGGGCCACTAGCTGACTGTGTAGTGGGGCAGGCACGTTGGAGAGAAAGGCCCGGAGGACAGCGACGAGAGAGAGGCCAGGAAGAGCTGCGCGCAACCCTCGTGGTTGAAAGCGAAGGCGGCAGCACAGGCGGAATGTTCTGGCTAGCTCAGGGGGGTTGGATTAGATGACCCTCGTGGTCCCTTCCAAGTCTACAATTCTATGATTTCTATCTATGCCCTGGTCGCAGAAAAGGCTGCGGCAATAAATCTCTGCCGGGTGGCTGCAGAGACGGCTGCCGCCGAACAAGTCGCAGCTCTGCTCCGGCAGGGGGCGCTGGACGTTAGGACAGGGGACAGGTGGCGGCCGCGGGCGGCGCAGCTTGGCGTCGAGGAGCTGCGCGCTCCGCCATCCCACAGGGGCGGACGGTGCCTGCCCGGCAAGGACGTGACGCGGCGGACGCCACCGAGATCCTCCGCGCCGCCGGGCTGGTCTTCTTGCTGCCTCTGCTTCGCGCTGCGGTGCAGGCGCGCGAACAGCCTGGGCGCGCGCCCTCCCCGTCGGAAGGCTTGCTGCAGATGCGGCGCTCGAGCTCTGGGAAAGGGGAGGAAGGAGGGGCCGCCCTCGCTGCTGGGGTTCTTGGATCGCTTCCGCCTCCTCATGCTGGCGGCTGTTGCTCTCCTGGTCTGTTTGCTCCGCCTGTGCTGCAGTCAGAACTTCGTTTCATCGGAAGGCTTCGTTTTCCCGACGTGAGCGCTGGTGCAAAGGGCCAGATCTGGAGGCGACGCAGTTCTCCCCGCCCCATGATGCTGTGCGGGCAGCTGGCTGTAAACAGGCGTGCTTCTTTGGCTGTTGCTGCTATTGGCTCCTCTCACACACACCCTCTCCCTTCAGATTTCTCTCGCGGCTCCACGCCCCGCCGTCGAGCTTTACCGACGGTGTTACCCAAGCGCACAGTAGCGCCCAGGAGTGCCAGTTTGGCCTCGCGACCGTGGCTGCCCAGGGCCGTGGGTGCCATGCAACGTGCATGGCTCTGGCACCGAAATTTGTGGGTGCCCGTGCCCTGCCCCTTCATGGGAGATTGCACCTATGGTAGCGTCCCTTCCCCGAATATGAGCGCCCCTGTGATCACATATCAAACTGCCTTGGTCGCGCTGGTCATGATCTCCGACGGGCTAGGGACAAAGGTGAGAGCAGTTTCCTAGTTCTGTTGGATCTCTCAGCGGCCTTTGACACCATCGACCATAACATCCTTCTGGACCGTCTAGAGGGGTTGGGAGCTGGGGGCACTGTTATACAGTGGTTCCGCTCCTTCCTCCTGGGCCGTGTTCAGAAAGTGGTGGTGGGGGATGAGTGTTCAGACCCCTGGGCTCTCACTTGTGGGGTGCCTCAGGGTTCCGTCCTCTCCCCCATGCTTTTTAATATCTATAAGAAGCAGCTGGGAGAGATCATCAGGGGGTTTGGGCTGGGTGTTCATCAGTATGTGGATGATACCCAGCTCTACCTCTCTTTCAAATCAGAACCAGTGAAGGCGGTGAAGGTCCTGTATGAGTGCCTGGAGGCAGTTGGAGGATGGATGGCAGCTAACAGACTGAGGTTGAATCCTGACAAGACAGAAGTACTGTTCCTGGGGGACAGGGGGCAGACAGGTGTGGGGGACTCCCTGGTCCTGAATGGGGTAACTGTGCCCCTGAAGGACCAGGTGCGCAGCCTGGGAGTCATTTTGGACTCACAGCTGTCCATGGAGGCACAGGTTAATTCTGTGTCCAGGGTGGCTGTCTACCAGCTCCATCTGGTGCGCAGGCTGAGACCCTACCTGCCCGCGGACTGTCTCGCCAGAGTGGTGCATGCTCTGGTTATCTCCCGCTTGGACTACTGCAATGCGCTCTACGTGGGGCTACCTTTGAAGGTGACCCGGAAACTGCAATTAATCCAGAATGCGGACTGGTGACTGGGAGTGGCTGCCGGGACCACATAACATCGGTCCTGAGAGACCTACATTGGCTCCCAGTACGTTTCCGAGCATAATTCAAAGTGTTGGTGCTGACCTTTAAAGCCCTAAACGGCCTCGGTCCTGTATTCCTGAAGGAGCGTCTCCACCCCCATCGTTCAGCCCAGACACTGAGATCCAGCGCCGAGGGCCTTCTGGCGGTTCCCTCATTGCGAGAAGTGAGGTTACAGGGAACCAGGCAGAGGGCCTTCTCGGTAGTGGCGCCCGCCCTGTGGAACACCCTTCCAGCAGATGTCAAGGAAATAAGCAGCTATTCTATTTTTAAAAGACATCTGAAGGCAGCCCTGTTTAGGGAAGTTTTTAATATTTAATGCTGTATTGTTTTAATATTTGATTGGAGGCCGCCCAGAGTGGCTGGGGAAACTCGGCCGGATGGGCAGGGTACAAATAATAAATTATTATTATTATTATTATTATTATTATTATTATTATTATTATTATTATTATTATTATTATATCTCCAAAATTGTGCGTTTGGAAGCGCCTCCTCCACTGCTAATGCCCTCCCGCAAAGTGGGATTCCTGATTTAGTAGCCAATATTTTCTAACACCTGCGTTTGCATTATTTTTATTAAATTATTATTTTATAATAATTCTCAACCATGGAGAACCTTCTCTGGTCCCCAGTACCTCCCCAGTCCTGCCATACTGTCTACACCAGTCTTTTCCATCGCTATACATCTCCAAGCCTCTTTCTCTTCTGTGCCAAATCTTTTCTCAGAAAGTCATCTCTTGAGGCATATATCTCCTTGCTCCATTTCAGCTATCCTTTGGGAACCATATAAGGGAGGGGGCACAGGTTTAGGGCTAGAACTGTAAACAGCAGCCGCCGCCACCCTGCAACATTGGGGATGGGGGAGAAACTTGGTTTCACAGGTGCTAATAAGGCACAAATCAAATACACTTTGATTTGCTCAAAGTGTATTAGAACATGGACTGATTCCTCAGGAGCCATCATGATGTGAAATAAGCAGCAACATTTGTGCTAACTGCTTCAGTTATGCTACTTCTGGGAACTTGGATTCTGACATGTACTCGGCTCTATACTAAATCTTCTGAAAACAAAATTTCCTTGCAGTCTCTAACTTATTATTGTGGGATGTGAAACACATAGCAGTCAAGTACAACATTCCTTGAGTGGACATAAGGAGTAATGTTTGTCCCAGCCAGTAGGTAAACTTCCTGTTTCCTCCTAGGCTGGGGCAAACTTCCTCTGCATGTGACTAGAGGTGGGCGTGACCATACCTGCCCAGTTGTCAAAAGCACCTGGGACACAGCCCCCCCCCCGCCCACTCCATTCCTTGAAGAAACAACATCTCTTCAGCTAGAGATGCCCTGTTGGCTTTCAGCCAACAAGGGACAAAGGAACTAACTCCCTTATGGGATAGTTCCACGTGTACATATATACTTTTGTAACCTAAGTCTGCCTTCAGGGATCCAATTGTGAACTGATGATACTGTGAGTAAACTTTCTTTTACTGACTTTAAATAAGATTGTCGTGTCTATTCTTTTTAAGAGGGACATGAAGGGATCTTACCAGGATTCTTACTGAGAGGCTAAGACTAGCCTGCAACAAGCTAACCGCTGTGTATTAAAAAGGGGAATGCACTCTGCTAAGTAAAGGGACTTGCTAACACAAGTTAGGAAGGATATTATTAAACCATATACCCTCTCCTGCCTCCCTGAACATTCCCACAATTATTAGCCCCCTTTTGGATCACTAGGGTTCATAAGGTGGCGTCCCAATCTTGTACATGTATTTTAATTTGTGGTGTCCTACTGAAAGACAATGGCTGGTTGGAGTGCTCTCTTTAGGGCATGAAGAATGGGGTTGCATGGATTTCCTAATTATGGAGATCCCCTTCAAAATGGGTGGGTCATGGTAGTAGGTGGAAGGTACCTCTGACCAATGCCCCCATCTAGGTGTGTAGACTAGTAAAACAAGGGGCATCTTATGACACCATGCCTCAGTCTCCAGAGCAGGGTGAATCCATTGATTATGGATGTTCCAGTATCTTTTACAAGGCCATATTGATCTCAGCACCTGATTTAGGGAGGTGTGGGTGGTTCCCCCACCCAGGATGCTGAGCCAAGTGGGCACAAAATTGAGAAGATCCATAATTGAGAAGATCCATTTGGGGGTGCCAAATGCTGGCCTCACACAGGGCGTCATATTATGAAAGATTACCTTAATCTGCCCCTGCTTGATCTAACTTCCAATGTTTTCTATGTAGCCAGTCTCTAACCATGGCCAGACAGTGGGAAAGCACTCGGCTCTGGATCAGATGAAAAGGAGAGGTGCTGATGAGTGTCACCATAGTACTGATAGCTCCTGAACACCATGTGTTCATACGGTCTCACTCAATGGTCTCATCTATGCATTGAACAGAACAGGGAGCAAAACCAAGGAATCATTCACAGTCCAGAGGTATAACCACACACAGAGAAACGTATCTGACTCAACTTTCATGTATTGTTGCCATTAAATACTTATTCATTCCTAATAATAAATTAACAAGCTAATGAGGTTAAAACATAAACTGGGCACTAAAAGACATACCCTGCAATGCACAAAAATACTTGCATACCAAGTGCTAATTAGCAGGTTGCACAATCACTGGTGGCATTTTTAAATGTACAATAATCGCTTATGAAAGAGAGCAGTTAAGTAAAAATTCAAATCTGAAGGGTACAAAAAGTAGCTTAGGTATAAATCTGTATTATAGCATTTAAGCATGTCAAGAAGGAGAAACCACCCTAAGCACATTATAAAGGGGCTATCCTATGCACAAGATGCTGGTGTAATGTTAAGCTCAGTCAGGGTTAAGTATGGCGGATCCAAGCTTCATTCTGGAGCAGAGCTACTGCTGATTGAGGCAGCCTAAGACTGGCAGAGGGAAAACAAACCATAGTTACACCACTCTTTTTGCCAGCTTAATTGATGTCAGGGTCCCAGGTCACATGACCAAGTTGAATGGGCTTAAGATCAAGCCTAAATCCCTGTTCTATGGTCCCACCCCCCAGAATGCCCTTTTTCCAGGGCTTAACACCTGCTAGGCTCCACTGAGCTGGTTTCGTCCTGGCTGAGCTGGAATGAGGGAGATAGAATATCTCTATCTGAGCTGAGGATAGGGAGCTACACCAGCATAGCCTGACTGCACCAGGAATCTCCTAGCTCAGCTAGAGATCCACTGGCTCCTGACCATGTTCATCCCGCCAGATCTTGCTATAGGATTGCTCCCTTGGTGTGCAAAGAATGCTTTTGTATTTCACTTATTATGATTCAGGTCTACCACACAAATAAGATGCCAGTGCACATTAGAATACATATCTCATTCAAAGCAACACAGTGTAAACAGGCTATCCTCACTCACATGTCCATTCAGCTGTGATTTAAGTGCTGGTTCTCAAGGCAGCAAGCAACACACAATTACTTGTAGAGTATAAAATACGTTTTTTAAAAACTCCCTATCAGTGAACACTTTGCTACAGAAGGAGTGATCACCCATGTTAAGCGATGACTGTCTATGATTAGCAGCCTTCACCACTAATGGAAACTGGAAGAAGGGAAGTGCTTTATTTTACTTTTGTGTAGTAGCAAGAAAAACAAGAACCTGCCCACACACCACAATGGTACAAAAATGGTAAATATTTCCATCCAAACCTTTCCAATTCTATGTGGATTGTATTGGTTGCCAGTGGTCTACTTGTAACATCGAATGGTAGCTTCAGTTGCATGGTAAGCTTCAGTTGCATAGACTCCATGTGTCTGTTATAATGAACAGACAAATCTGGGACTTACGTACACCCCTATAATCCATAGAAATCCACCTAACTGCCTCACAACTAGCCAGCCTGCCTTCTACAAGGCAGCTGGTGAGGGGAAGAGAAAGCATCTCTAGTAGTCCCATGCAGACCCAACACGGAAAGTTTATAAGCTCTTGGCCTTGCTTCCTGTGCAAGACTCACTCAGTGGGCCATCTCTGGGAGCGCTAGTGATGCTCTCTTGAGACCTTGTGAAACAATCTGACTTTTTGCAAGGTCTCGTTAGAGCACCCCCACCTTGCCTGCGAATAGCTGAAACCACACAAGTTGAAAGTATATAAGAAGCAGGCATAGTGTAATGATAGAATGCAGTTGAGCTGACTCACCTTTAATATAGGTCTAATGGGCCTATATTTAAGAACAAGCCAACTACCGGTATCCACAACCAATTATTCAGTCAGCAGTAAACAAAACCAAAAACTGATGAAGATTAAATAATCTATCATAACCACACACACTTTAGGGCTTCTCTACACAGAAAAAGCCAATCATATGGTAATGCAGTTCCTGGACTGTACCATTTCAAATTTCAATTGGGAGGTGGAACAAAAAAACAGAAGTCCCCTTCACATTGATAGCTGTAGAGATTCCCTGACATCAAAATTTCTTTGTGAAGGGAGATTTTATAAATGAATTAATGGGAAGGTATTTTATCATTTGAGTCTCACATCAGCCTGAAGTGGTACAGTCCAGGAGCAATTTTACCATGCGTGAGAGACATGTAGACAAAATCTATGTCACATGCATGTTCAGGGGAAATTCACATTTGTGTGTTCATCACTATTTCTGTAGGTTCGCACACAAACATAATTTGAATACTGACAACTGAATGTGTGAACTATGTTTGAGGTGAGATCACTGTTCTGAAGATTCTACTGATGATTCTACATCTGTAATGGCTTGTTTACATATGAAAGTCACCACAACACTGCAGTCATGAGCATGCACGTTTGAGCAAGGCCTATGTGACTTTTTGGTGGCAATAGCCCTTTTAACTTTAGCATCAAGCAATGGCTTGCACATGTGAATTAGCAATCACATATTAATTGCCACAGACAGAACTTTAGTATTATCTACTGTGAAAACACACACAGTATTTTCAGTGGGGAAAAGGCATGCATTCTTTAGAGAGCCCCCAAATATATGATGAATCAATACAATGAAAGGCTGGTACCTGGATGTCTGACCCACCCAACCCAAAAAGTGCATTTGGTGCAAAAAAAAAAATAACAAATCACTAGCACACTTTTAGTATTTTTCCCTGGGTGTACTTAAAAAACAGCTACTGATCTCTATACTCTGGCTTCTCTTCAGATCATATTATTCCATAGCACTTGTTATTCTAAAGTGCTTTCTCTCAACATGTGTGGTCCACATCCTGATAAAGCTATTGACAAATGTGTCTCATTGATTTGTATGGACCTGGATAACACCCAACAAAACCTCTATCTTAGTTGCAATTCTAACAAATAGTAGAGCCTTCTTCAGGCATTATGTTCCTTATGTGACATGGGAGGGAACAGGGATGAGTTCGTGGTCTCCACCTCCTTGTTGTCCACCCGCACTGCACTCCATAAACTGAGGGCTTTCTGTCTGCATTGGGTAGCCTTATCTACTTGTCTGCTTCTTCTTTTTGTGTCCTATCTTCTAGATTGTAAGCTGAGGGAAGGCACTGTCTTGCGTTTATTGATCTGGAGTAGTAGTAGTAGTAATTAATTTATACCCCACCCATCTGGCTGGGTTTCCCCAGCCACTCTGGGCAGCTTCCAACAAAATATTAAAAATATAATAAAACATCAGACATTTAAAACTTTCCTAAACAGGGCTGCCTTCAGATGCCTTCTCTACAAGCCTTTATTAATTAATTTATTTATTTATTCTTGGCTGAAGAGTGGGGCAAACATTCTTTAAACAAACAAATAAATAAATAAATAAATACTTGCTGGTTATGATAAATAGTCTTAAGGAACTTTAAACACCGCTTTAAAATAAATAAATGAATAAAGTGTCAAACAATTGCTCAGAAACTCAAAAGATGCTAGCAGAGTAATATCTCCCTATATACATAAGAATGTAACATGTTAGCAGCCATGCCAACTGCAGCATGAGAAACAACAAGCCAGCCCAGGCACAGTGTTTAATGGACCCTTGGTTAAATGTACCCACAGCAAGGTTTAATGGAGGGCTGAGGAGCCCTTAACCCAGCAGTTTAGCAGCTCACTGGGCAAAGGACCTGACGTCCCCATTAAACACACCTGTAGGGAAGAGAGGCATTTCACAGAGCAGTTTAGTGAGCTGCTCTGTGAAGCCCCGCCTCTGTTCAACCTTGAGTCAGGTGGGGTTGACAAGCTGATGGGCAGATGGGCGCTCACATCCAGCCAATCCCGCATCTCCTCCAGACCTTCACTGAAATCTGAAAGCTCTGTGCTTCACTTTGAAGTCCTGACCTCACTATGACATCAGGGATTGACAAGTGGACAGCATGGGGGTGGAATGAGCTCGGTGAGTGAGTGGAAGGAGCTGGGGGAAATTTTGGGCAAGGTGTAAAGAGTAAGCGGAGTTGGCAAGAAGAGTGAGCACCAGTGGAACTCCTAGGCGATGATGATGACAGCAACAGCTCCAACTCTGCTTTATCTATTTGATTGTATAGTTGGAGGGGGGAGAGAACTGTCCTCTTCATTGTCTTACAGATGCAGTAGAAGAGCATTTCCTCTGAACTCATATACAACCCCTAACACTAAGACGCTACTGAACACTCAGCCTTATCTAGGTTTTTCTTATTTGGGAATAGTCTCATTCAAGTACTGAACGTGTGCAGAGCCATCTTTCCCATAGGGCTTAGTGGTGTGTCGCGCCAGGGCGCTGACTTCTCAGGGGCGCCCCAGCAAGTGGGGGAGCAGCGTGGCTTTGCTGGCGGCCTCTTCTTTCCCTGCACGCCCGCCAGCTGCACCCCGCCAACCATATGGCTGGCGGGCGCGCAGCTTCCCTCCCAAGCCTCTACGGGGATTGCTCTCGTCCCACGGAGGCTTGGGAAGGAAGCTGCACGCCCACCAGCCATATAGTTGGTGGGCGCAGCTTCCATCCTAAGTTTCTGCAGGGACCGCTCTCTCGCAGCAGCATGGGGGAGAGTTGTCCCCCCCCCATCCGTGGTAATTTGGGGGCGCTGGGCGGATATTTGCAGCCCGGTGCCGCATCTGCTAAAGACGGCCCTGTAAGTGTGAATGCTTCAAAAATCTGGTTGGTCAGCTGTAACATAAGAAATGGCAGTTTTATTCATTTCTTATTTGCATTTCATAATGCTAGCTCCGATTCTTTTCTCATCTCTGTGGAAATATGAATGGTAAAGAAATCCCGAGGAACAATAAGTGGGTCTGGTTTCGCCACACCTTACACATCAGAAAGACATGCAGGTGCAATCACTTTCTAACCACTTCTTTCATTTTCAAAGTACAAGAATAAAGGAATGTAACATGAAAGAGCTGCCTGTTTGAATGGACTATCCCATACCCCAGCTTTGCTCCAGCTTGAACCATAAAAATATAGCAACACATTTGATTCTACATCATGATCAACTGCATGGGGTGCCACACAACAAATACCACATTTCTTCAGTATGTCTTGGGGGAGCAGTGCATAATTTCTGAGAGAGGAAAGCATTTGTCTGCCTTGGAAGGTGCACCAACTAATGCATGAGGATTGTCCTTGGAAGAAGTGAGAAAAGGCACTCTACAGAAACTCACTCTGCTTTAAACATTCCTGGAGTTTTAACTTTGGCACAACAAAGAGATGTCAGGGCTAAGTCCAGTCCAGATGCAAAAAGGAACTGTGCAGGAGAGGTCATTGGCCTAAGACTTTTCCAGCCCATCATTCCTTCAGGGGGATGAAAGTTTCATTCTTTTATTTCTCCAACCTCTGGGACCCTCCCAGCTTGTGTGTGGCAAGCTGGGAGATTTCTTCCTCATGGCCAGCCCACAAGAATGTGGGAAGCTGCCATTGGACAAGTATTGACCACTTCACTTCTACAGAGTCTTTCCCAGCCCTACACAGAGCAAAGGGTAGCCCATAAGAAGAAGAAATCAAAAACCATATTAAGGCAATGCCTTTATTAGACCAGAGCAGTGTGGAAACTTCCAAGTTCTCCAGAACTCTTCACCCATCTAACCACATGGAAGCGCTCTGGGAGCTCAAAATCTCACACACTATTTTGTGTCATTTGGGTTGGCCCAATAAATACATTGCCCTAAGGTGGATTTTGGAGTTTTCCCTGCCTGCCTACTCAAGGTCCCTTTAACTAGTGCTGAAATTGTGATCTGCATGCAAAGGAGAGCTATGGACCCCTCCCCCCCAAAAAAAAATTCCTACCTAGCATGCAAATCAGAAACCTTGCCAGGGGGAAAGGTGGCAACCCTGCCAAGAGTAGGAATCGCAAGCGTCCGGGTTGCCACATCTCTTGTGGCTCCTATGCCCGACGTGAGAGACATTCGGAAGAGAAAGCTTTTCCCGGCATGGCTGTGCAAATGTGGGGGGAAGACCCCACCTGCTTAAACATCATGCAGCTTATCATGCACAGGAAATAAAGGAATAAATAAATTAAAAGCGGAGAGGCCGCCCCAACCCCGCCAGTCTAGCAGCGGCTTCTGCTGCCGTCTGCAGCCACGCGGCCTCCGGGAGTGCTGCGCCCCGACGCCACCTCCCTGGAGCCGCCGGCCGTCGCTCTGGCGAAGAAGATAGTCCTGGGCTCGCTCCTGGATTTGTAGCTGTACATGAAAGGCACGGTGGAGGCGAAGAGGAGCACGAGGGCGACGCCGAGGAAGATGGAGCCCGTCAGCCACTCCATCCACGCGAAGCCCAGCAGCACCATGGCCAGGAAGGTGAACACCAGGCAGACGCATCCCGCCTTCCGCCGGCAGGAGGCGCAGCAGTGGCCGTCGCCGGGGTCCTCCGAGCAAGACGCGTCCGGGCTGCCCACGGTGATCGCGGCCGAAGGCGTGGCCGCGCCGCTGCTGCGGTCCGACGACGGCGAGGGCTGCCGGGCGGGGGAGCGGGGCACCTGCAGCAGTAGCAGGCGCTGGGCGCGCAGGTCCCGCAGCAGAGGCGCCCAGTCGCGCAGCTGCTGCAAGATGCCCTCCACCAGCTTGGTGTTGACGGGCAGGCTGTGCACGCGGCCGTCGGGCAGGGCCGTGCGGTGCCGGCACACCGGGCACGTGACGTGGGCGTCGGGGGACGCGCCCCGGCCGCGCGGAGAGTGCTCGCCCCCGCGCAGGTGCAGCTGCGCCAGGCAGTCCTGGCAGAAGGTGTGCAGGCACTCGAGCAGCTTGGGCGCGTGGCGCTCCAGGTCGAAGAAGTTGTAGCAGATGCGGCACTCGTACTCGCCCGAGCTGAGCAGCGCCTCGGGCTGCTGCGGCGGCGCCGGCGCGGAAGGCGCCCGGATGGCAGCTTCTGCAGCAGGAGGAGGAGGAACAGGCTGCGCCTCGGTCCCTTTCAGCGCCTCCGCCTCCTTGCCATCCTGCCGAGCCCCTCCCTCGAGGTCCCCTCGATTGCAGGTTTCCTGCTCTGCCTGCTGGTCCATGCTGTCCTCCTTTCCTCCACGCAGCAGAGGGCCGGGGCGGGAGATTCTCACTTCCCCCCTCCCCGGGGTTCCGCGGGCTCTTCACATGCTCAGCTGGCCGCAGTTGTGCGTGATGCTCCCCCTTCCTTCCTCTCTCCTTTCCCGGGCGAAGGAGGCTTCGGCACCCCCTCGGGATCGCTTTGATCTCAGCACGACTCCCCTCCCCTCCCCCGCCTCCAGGTGGCGGCGGCGGCGGCGGTGCCACTCTAAGGCTGCTTCTCCCCAGCCCGGTGACGTCACGCGGATAGCCCCCCTCCCGTGGCCAGAGCGGGCAGAGGCTCTCTCCGGCGGCCCCGCCACTCCCTCTCCGAAGCGGCCGGCCTGCCTGGGCGTGAGCTCATTTCCTCGGAGAGGGAAGCCGGAAGCTGCCGCCTGGCTTAAGGGGGCGGGTTTGGGGGAGCGCCGGCACGAGCGGAGGAAGGGGAGACAGCGGGGAGCGAGACCCGCACCGAAGTGCTGCTATGCGGACAAGTCGTTCCACCCCACCCCGTGTGTGTGTGCAAGTGTTTTCAAATACGTATGCATATTTATATAGAGAGAAAGGTAAAGAGGCAAAAGAGCCTCCCCCTCCCACCAGATCAGTTGCACAGTACTGTACATTAAATTCACTAATTCAAAACGCATTCAAATAAAGGTGCCCGTCTATAGTCACGTGCCAGGAGTTTCCCATCCCATGCTCCTTGGAACCGCGTGTGAAATCAAGCTTATTTAACAGCACTATTCTTTAAGAAGTGTTATGGGGGGGGGAGCGAGAATCATAGAGTTGGAAGGCACTTCGTGGGCCATCTAGTTCAATGAAGGAATCTTTTGCCCAAGGTGGGGCTTGAACCCACGACCCTGAGATGAAGAGTCTCATGCTCTACCAACTGAGCTATATATAAACGAGTTTGAACCACGTTATTTTTGTTGTTGTTGTTTTGAAAGCTGCCTGCTTTTGTTGTTGTTTCTCTACTATTAGGTATCTTGCTGTTAATTTCTCCACTAAGCCCCATGTTTGTATTATTAGCCACACTTGGTAAAAGTTTGGGTTCAGCTGTGTGAATGTTTAAATAATGGCTGCACTTAATAAGAGGCTGCAAATCATGCCATGCACATAAGGGGGTGAAACAAACTTTTTATTACGATTTATAAAATTCAGTATTGTCAAAAAAGAGTGAAGAGGGGGGAACCAACACCTAAAGGGTAACAACATTATTTTTGTTTATTAATAGCACATACAATTTTGGCATGTATATATTTTTTAATTACCTTGGGCTTGAGGGTAGATGTTCTAAGGCAGGGGTGCTTAAAGAACTACCTCTGTTTCATACACATTGCCATCTGAAGCATTTAGCCCAGAGCCTAAAATTACCAACTGCACATGTGTATCCCTGACCCTGCAGTGATGCTGCTGCCTGCCATAGAACAGCCAGCACTAGACTGTATGGACCAAAGGTACCTTCTTATGCAGCTTTTTCTGGCTCCACTGAGTAGCATTGTGGCTGGTTGGTTTTCATTTTTAAAGCATATAAAACATTTTGCCCCATCTTTCTTCCAGGCAGCTCTTAACAAGAAAAGATTGAAACAAAATTCTAATACAAAGCAAAACAAAAAAACAAAAACAGAACCCAGAATAATCCAAAGCCACAGACAACAAATAACAACATCCATTAAGACCAATTTCCAGCAACATTACAACAATTTTCCAATCAGACTTCACTTAGTGCCCAAAAAACCTTTCAAAAATGCTTCAGGGGCATTAGCAAGAGATCAAGGCAGATTTCCCTTCAGAAAGAGTTACAGAGTTACAGAAGAAAGGATCCTTCAGATATCCTGACCCCAAACCATCAAGCAGGGATGGAGAACGTGTGGCCCTCCAGGTGCTGTTGGACTCCATCTTCCATCAGCCTCAGCCAACATCTGGGTGACCACAGATTACCGATCCATGCCATACATGGCTTTAAAGTAATCATCAGTATTTTGATTTGAAACCAACTGGAAGCCAGCATCAATAACACAGTGTCCTATGCTCCCAACAGGCAGCCAGCTGTGAACAATTTTGGGCTAACAACTAATCCTAACCTGTCCCCATTGACAGTGCTTGGCATAATGGCTGGGCTACTACCACATCCTCAGCCCTACTGATCATAGAATCATAGAATTGTAGAGTTAGGGACCCTGAGGATCATCTAGTCCAGCCCCTTGCAATGCAGGAATATGCAGCTGTCCCATACAGGGATCGAACCTGCAAGCTTGACATTATCAGCACCATGCTCAGTCTAACCAACTGAGCTATCACAGCAGCCATGGTAGAAGGTGAAAGAGGAATGATCAGGGCTGATGTCTTCACATGGCAGCTAAGAAAACAGCTCAGGATCTGGCCTGTCCCCACCCTCCAAACACCCCATTTGGGGGGTTTCCACTGGTTCCCGCCAGCAGGGAATCTGCCAGCATGGCACTTGCCCATCTTGCAATTAGTGGGAGGCTGGCTGAGCCAGGGTAGTTGGGCAGAAGGACACCTACCAAATCCATCATCCCTAGTCCAGCACAAGGAGAGGATTGCATTGCTCTGTTATTCACTGCTTTGTGGACCTATTAAAGCTCCTGGACACATTTAAAAGGCAGCCTCATAGAGTGTGCTGCAGTGGTCCATATTTGAAAGCGTGTGTTATCTACAAGTTCCAGGAACTGACACACCTGGTGGAAAAGCCTAAGATAGGCAAAGGTGCATCTAGCTACAGCCATCACCTAGACACCCAAGGTTAAGTCCAGGCTCAGAATCACCCATTCCACAAATGGGGCACAAAATGGCTTAGCAGAATATCTTCAAATAGTAGCAACATAAAATGTTACATGAGAGTTCTTTCTGCCTTATTTGGAAAACTTGCAATGGCTCACTCACTGTTACCCTTCACTCGCACACTCCATTTCCTTGGCAGATCCTGTTCTAAAGTGCTCCCTTTACACAACAGATGCAACCCACATCCTAATTGCAAGGGACTCGTTTATTTTAATGGAACCAAATCACACTCCATAGCAGCTTTTGCTAATGTGATACAAAAAATAAGAATTTTAATTCTCTTGTTTGCCTTGAGGCAAAATGAATAATAAAAAACCCATTGTGACCTATCCAAAGATGGAGAAAACAAATATGAAACAGGCTATGACATGCTGTGTCAGACACTCTCACTGAAGATGGGTGCTGGGTAATGTGACTGATTTTATGGGCGTGTTCATAGATTTTAAAAAAGCCCTCCCTTTTCTAACCTCAGGAGATGAACTATTTCTGGTAGTGTTGTTGTTGTTATTTTTGTTGTTGTTGTTGTTAATATTATTATTATTATTATTATTATTATTATTATTATTATTAAACAGCAGCAAGGTATTGTGCTTCTGTGAAGGCTGTCTGATAGCCACTCTTTCCCCCATCCAGAGGGTGAAAGTATGAAAAATCACTTCTGCAACAAAACTGAATTGTTTATTTATTTACACTCTGTGAGGGTTTAAAGTGTGATATTCACAAGTGAGGACAAAGCTTCTTTTGAGACACACATTCATAACAGAGAATTTCAAAGCAGCACTAGTTTCCAAACCAAGTCTCAGGAAGACTTTTCCCACCTAGAATAGCCATCAGTGTCCTAACTAGCAACACCCACATAGGCCCTTCCAAGATTTAGATTCCTCTCCCAGAATCCAAACTGAGTTGCACTACCTGGCTCACCCCACTTAGATAGTCCAAGCTCCCAGCTCCCCACAGTAACATTTAGTCCCTATCTATACCCACTGATAGATAATCCCTGTCTGAGCCCACAGAGTTAGTTAGAATTCCCCAATACCCACACTGATGGGAAGTCCCTTCTATCCTCAATGACAGGTAGTCCCTCTCTCTCACTCCTGATTGGCTGGTGGTTTCATCAGCTCTCAATGGTGGCTCCATCACCAGAGGCTGTCCCAGGGCCTCTCCATCAAACATGCATTGTTTAAAAACTCTAGTATGAAGCCACATGCTTTAAATACATTCTCCTGGATGTGCGGTATACTAATGACCCCTAATATTACTAGGCAAGGAGTTCCAGAGAAAAAGCACGGCCACACAAAGCATTGATTCCTTGCAATGAAACAACGGAAATTATGTAGCACTTATAAAAGTGCCAGTTCCACAGATTTAAATGTTGAGAGGGTAATGTATTCCTTTAAGTAAACTGGCCCCATTGGGCTCTGAAAGTAACACATTGGTAAGGTTTTTTTTTATAAGCATTTCAACAATTTAACCTCTCACTTCTTAACTCTCCATGAGACACCCCTTCCCCCCACCCAAAAAACCTGAATGACATCAGAGGGTGCTTATGCTGTGTACAAAAGGACTGCAGTTATGACAGTCACAATCAAACATATTTAAATACCATAAATATTACAGAGAAAAAAACATCACACTGAAGCATGCATTCTAAGCATGGGGTGTTCCCTCCTTCTGCATAATCTAAAATGAATGTTTAATACGATATTTGAATTCAAGCTCCCATGTGCAGCCTTTTATTTTACAGGTTGTGTATGAGCAAACCCTAGCCATAGTCACATGGCTAACAGTCTGCAAATGTTACACAGTTTTCCAAAGTTCAGATCATGCGTATGAAATCTCAGATTCAGACAGGAATATTTTTAGAGCATTTGTAGTTTTAAATCTCAAAGCACAGCAAGCAAGACTTCAGATTAAGCAGCATTTAGAGTTTTACTTTACAAAGGCAGTACGTGTAAACCTAGAGTAGATACGTTCAGAACAGTTACAATGCAAAAAATACAGGTACATATCATCTGAGTATACATGCTCAGTTTACAGAGCTCCTTTACATAGCATTTATCCTTAATCTTTATCTTATTTATCTTTAGTTAGTTAGTTTAGCATTACATTTATATCCTACCTTCCCTCGAAGGAACTCAAGGCAGTATAATACATACTTCGGCCCCTTATTCAGACCATCCATTGAGCTTCATGAATGGAGCCATGAACCCAGGTCCTAGTCCAATATACTGACTCACTCAAAGGGGTCAGCAAATGTACAGCACACTCTGACACAGCAGCTTGGAAACTATAGGAGCTTCAAGACACACTGGGCCATTGTCATAGTTTTCCTTAGGAAATTAGGTGGATCTAAGGCATTTCCCCCCTTCCCTCTTGGAAATAAGCTGGGAGAATCGCAACTGGAACTTTGCCCGCAAGGCACTCTGAGTCCCAGACCTCATTTGGTGTAGCTGCTTCTTCAGAAACAGGGATGGGGTTTACATTTGCTTTAGGCACTCATCGTTGTTCAAAGTTCTAGCAAGACTGGGAGACTCTTACATCAATGAGATAGCTACTGCATGCTCAATATGTTGTACAGAAACACAATAGTCCATGTTCAATTTATTAAATTTTATCCCTGCAACTTGGTAGGTTATGAGTTTGAGGTAAGGGGTTGTTAACTAGCAGCCCTCCCATCTACAGATACATACCGTACTACAACTTCCATCATCCCTGACTTTTATCATTCTGGGTAGCAGCTGATGGGAGTTGGAGGCTCACAACAATTGGAGGGTCACTGTTACCCCGTCCCTACTTTTGATCAACACAACGATCCATTTAAATTCCAGTGGATACACAGCTCCAAAGTTAGAAAATTCGTTTGTTTGTTTTTTTAAAAAAAATGCAAATTGCATCTGTTGTGGGAGTGATAATGGGATCAGGCCACACATGAATTGAGGTTATGAGGACCCTCTTTCTTCCTCTGCTGCAGTCCTGAGGAAAATCAGCTATTTGCTTTGGTGAGGGGCTTCCTTTGGTTGCAAGTCCCCACTTGCATATATTTAGCAATCTCAGTTCTTTGAGTGCTAGTCATTAAGTAGTACTGTATGTACCCAAAAAGGCACCGTCCATGCAGAAGAGGGAGCTTTGAGCAGGTTTAGGGGAAGCCCAAGGCTTGCAGAAGTATAGAAAGAACATCGCAGGGAGGACAGAGTATACTCATTGGTAGTAGAATGCTGACTGGATGTTGCCCAGAGGGAAGGAAAACCAGGGGAGGAGTAGAAATGGACTGGAGTGTCCTGGAAGAAGACAGGGCTACAGCTAGCCAGCCATGAGCAGAAGCACTTCATGCTGCAACTTTTTGTTGCAGGTTCCCCTTGTAGATATTAATAGCAAAATCAGTTATTCGGGTGTTGGTTCTTATGCAGCCAAAGTGTCATTACCAAGAAACAAGAAGGGGATATCAACACATTTAAGAGAAGTATAAAAAAAAATATTTAGGGAGAAAAACTATGGGGCAAATGTCTTTCCCACCAAAACAAAAAACAAAAAAAACCCCAAAACTTGTCCAATGGAGACTGAACACACAGAATACTGTCTGACTGCTGGTGAGAAGAAGAGAAAGGAGTGGCTGGAACCCTGAAGAGGAGCATTGCCACATTGCAAGATGTCATACGCACACATTTACTGGTATGTACATTTTATGCAATGTAACTCATGCACTAAGAAGCTGTTTTTGTAGATGCATCTATATGCCTTGTGGGTTTTTACATGAAAATGTTAATGATTTATATGAATGTTTAATGGTGTTTATGTTTTTAAGTATAAACCGCTTTGAGATCTTGGTAACAAGTGAGTAATAAACCTATTAACAACAACAACAACACTGATAATTCTCTATATGGAGACAAATCCCTTTAATTTCTGATTTCAACAGTCTTTTAAAAGTTCATTTTCTTCTCTCACAGGGCAGAAGTGAGAACTGGCCAGAGAAATCGATGGAGAAATCAAATATTTTTACTGTATCTGTGATCAGGCTCCAGCCTGTTCACCCCAAAACAAAAAGGTACAAGCAAAATTAAAAGTTCACATTTCTTTTATGTGAAACATTTGATATTTTTTTTTTATTTAGTTGTGGAATATTTAAAAATGTGGCTTTTCTGGAGGCAAGGCAGTGGAGCACTGGAACTGACTTGGAAGGCCTGGTTTATAATTTGTATGAGCTATTTTTTGGCTGTGAATAAATGAGCCTCAGCCCCACTTCTTACCAGCAATATTAACAGTAGACTACAGTGCAAAGCCATCTCAAATTAGTGTCTCTCAGAGCAGCTCCCCAGCCTTCAATAGGGGCGTAATAGAGCGGACTACCTTACACTGTTGTACTGTAACCTAGGCTGACTCCCAACTTGTAACAGGCGATATGATGTAACTGGGCAACATTGGAGGGTTGTTGTACACAATGAATTCAGCCCCAAACTGCAATATAATTTCAGAATTGACAGGGCTGTTGTAAACCATTATCTCTCAGCCACAACCCCTTCCAACACGGGAATGGATGCTTTTGCACTGGTATTTGCAATGGCAGGGCAATTTTTCAAATCATGATGATGATGATGATGATGATGATAAAGAAATGGCATAAATGCCTCTCTTGTTATTATTTGTCTGGGGATGGAAACACATTAAAATCTGTTCCATTGATTTCTACGGTTATCTCCCACTTGTGCTGGAGGGGTGGGGTTCACATTATAATGAGAGTCAGAAAATGGGAACCACCCAAAGTCTGGTGGCATTTTCAAGATCAACATATTTATTATAGATCATCTGCTGCCTTAGATGGAGCATAAAGTGCCCCCTCCAAATTCATGGTGCACAGTACCCAAAGGCAGTCAAGTGGTTTTTGGCAGCTTAGGCAGAAACACCAGCATGCACCTCTTCCCCCCTCCCTGGCAATAAAAAAATACAGCAATCGTTGCTGAGTGTACATGGCACCCCTAATAGGGCCAGCCTATTAGGCAGAGTGAGCTGTGGGCAGGGAGCAGTGGGATGGTGCTGAAGGGCAGAGCTGTGCATGCCATCCAGCCCCCCCCCCCCCGCCAGCACCCTTTAAGCTAGTCTGCTGTCCCTTCACCAGTGCTGAAGTACGATGCAGCTGCTAGCCTGGTTGGTTTCTGTGCATGGAATGGAAAGGCTTCCCGTAGGCATTGGGCTGGCCACCGTGAGAATAGGATGCTGGTCTGCGATGGGCCATTGACCTGATCCAGCAGGTCTCTTCTTACGCTCTTTGCCTAACGGTAGGGCCGGTCCCCATTAAGCCCTTATGGGCCAGAAGTCCACCAGCACGTCTTCAGATGCAAGAACCTAAAAGGGAAGGGCCAGGCAGGGTGGGCAAGGAGGTGATTCCCTCTGGTATCTCCTAATCTCTGTGTAGCAGAGGATGAGGCAACAGGGCAGGATGCAGCAGAGGGTGGCCCCCAGGAATAGGACCCATGGGCTCCAGTTCCACAGCAGAGCGCTAATGAACGCTATGGAGAAGAACGCCCCGAAGAGGAGGCAGGAGGCGACCCACAGCCAAGGAATTTTCTCCACGAGCCGCTGGGGGCGCCCGTGGCAACTGTGGCATCCCGAGCCCGGCTCCGCTTCTCCGTCGGGAACTGCAGAAGGAAGCGGCTGGGGCGCCGTCCCGTCGCTGCTGCTTCTGCCGCCGCCCTGGTCCGGCAGGGGGCGCTGCTGGGCAGGCTGGGCCGCCGCTTGCGAAGGCCGAACAGGCTGCGAGGGCTTTGGAGGCAGCGGGCAGGTTGGAGCGGCCAGTGCGCGGTCGACGGGCAGGTTGGACACGCGGCCGTCCGGCAGGGCTGTCCGGCGCCTGCAGAGCGGGCAAGTGATGGTGGCCGTGCCGGAGTTACTGTGGCGGCGGCCGCGGCGGCAGCGCTCGGCTTGATGTACCTGGCTCAGGCAATCCAGGCAGAAAGTGTGGAGGCACTCCAGCTGTCGGGGCGGGCGGCACTCCACGTCGAAAGGGCCGTAGCAGATTCGGCATTCCTCCGTCCCGGGAGGGGGGGACACCCCCGCCGGCTCCCCATCCGGACCAGCTTTTGCCTTCAAGCTGTTGTCGCCGCAATCGTCTGCGGTGTCGCCCATCGTCTCATCCGAGGAGGTGGAGCGCCTCTCAGGAAACCCCCTGCCCTGCTCGGCCTTCCTCTCGGCTGGCTTGGCTCCACGGGAAAAGGGGGTGGTGGGAAAAACCACAGCTCCGTGGGTGGAAAAGCAAACGCTGGACGGGGGGGGGGGGGGGTTGGCGGCGGCGGCGGGGCGCTGAAGCCAAAACAGGTGGTCGTCTCTCTCTCCCTCTCTCTCAATGCATTTCAGGTTGCGTGGTTCCCCCTCCCCCGTCACTGCTTCCGGGTCTCTTAGATCGTATAGCGGTCCTTTCCAAGTGTAGCCACAGAATGCTCTCTTCCCCTCCCCCCCGCCATCATGAGCTGGTCGATGATGTCATTCGAGGGGGTTCTGCATGGGTTATGGACATGCCAAGCAGTGATTCCAGCGTCAATTCCCGGAAACGATCATTCGCTATGTAACCCTTCCATCTCCTTTCCTTCCCCTGCGGATAGAAAGCCTGCATGTGGCAAGGATTTTGGTTGTTGTTTTTTAAAAAACAAAACACACACACACAGTTGCTGGAAAATGCAGGAGGGGAGAGGGCTCTTGTGCTCGGGTCCTGTTTGTGGACTTCCCACAGGCATCTGGTTGTCCATTGTGAATACAGGATGCTGGACTAGATAGGCCACTGGCCTGATCCAGCAAACTCCTCTTACGTTCTTAGCTGGACTGTAAAAAGCCTGGGAGGCTGCAGGAATCCTACTGTTCTGGGAATCTGATGTGGAAACAGTGGGTGGTTTTAAACTAAATAGTTATGCCTGTGCAATCACTTCTAGCTGTGCAATGTAACTTCTTCACACACACCCTAGATATGCTCCTGGGTTTCTCCAACCCTCTGGAGCAGATTCAGGGACACAAAGTGAGAAAGAAATAAAATCCTGTAATGGTAACTCTGGGCTTTTCATTGCTTGGGGAAATAAGAAGTGCATTACTACACATAACAGGAATGAACAACATGCACTTTCAGTCATTTTATTTTCTTAATACATGGTTTGTTTTTAAATGGCTTATGGCATGATCCAGGGAGTATCCTCCTAATTGGATTTAGAATTGCAGGGAAAGAACTGTGATTGCAAAGGAAGAAGGATTGAATGTGCTACTATTCTCACCTCAACAACCACACCCTAGCCACAGCTTCTGGCAGCAAAGGAGCATCAGGGATTTCTTACTCATGAGTAGGCCGATGACTCTGGGGCTGAAGATGTATGCTGCATCATTGTTCTTCAACCTGAACCAAAGCTTTTTACACTGGCGCTCGAGGACTGCTGGATGGCTCCACCTCCTCCTCTGACAGTTCCTGGGGTTCTTCATTTGATATCAACCCAGAAAGCCACTGAAATGCTCAGCATTGGATTTAGGGGGCCTCAAGAGCTTTGACCCACAGGGTGCCTGGTTCATTCTCTGAGGTGTCAGTGTCTGGCCCTGGTCAGAGCTAGGCATGGCAGCTTACCATTGAATAGGTACGAACAGGAGGCTAAAATAAAGCAAAATCACATGCCTAGCTAAGCTGATGCAGGGAGCCTTGCTGTCTCTCTCTGAGGTGCACAGTTCACATACACTTCTGGGAAGGGAGGTGTCATGTGGTTTGCTGGTCTCAGCTGAGCCAGTGGAAGAGTCTTGCTGTCTCACCTCTTCTGCACATAATGCAGGCAGATAGAAATAAATCTTTATCAACCAGAGAGACCTCTGCTTTTGATTAATTTTGTAGCAATTTATTTATGCATATGCATATAGCACCTTTATCTTCCAATGATATCAAGGTTGTTTACACAACCTCCTCCACATTTCATCCCCATAACAACCCTGCAAAGTAGGCTAGGCTGAGATATGGTGACTGGCTCAAGGTCACCCAGTGAGCTTCATGGCTGAGTGGGGATCCAAACCCTGATCTCCAAGGTCATCGTCCAACACTCTAACCATTACATCACAGTGCTTTCTGTGAACCAAGGAAGACATCAGACACTCTTGGAAGATATTTTTGGGATTGAGGAATCACTCATTTATATTCTGCCTTTTTGCTGCTTGGCTGCATGACTTGACCACAGCTAGAGTTTACGTGGTGAAGGGGAACCTGCCTTATCTTTTATTCATGATATTTACTCACATTTTCAAGAATGAGAAAAGGGGCATAACTGCTTTGTGATGAGTATATTGGCTATCTCAGTATTTTCGTCCCATATATTACAAGTCCTAAGCGCTCACAATGACCTACATGATAAACTTCTGCTTCTGTATATAAACATACATATTCCTGAATAATTTATAGTTAAAAGTGCTTTTGGGCATCATTTCCCATGTTTGGGACACAAGTGTGCACACTCCTAACTGGATTTAGAATCGCAGGAAAAGAACTGTGACTGTGAAGGAAGAAAGATTGGATATGTCAATATTCCCATAAGCCCTCCATATATATTATTCAGTACCGTCTCATTCATTCCACTGCTTAAACTTTAAGAATGGCAGCTGAGCCTGACTTTCCATTCTATCCCTTTACGCTCAGTACTGAGCTATTTTTGAAAGCCTGAAAATAAAACCTTTTATAACTCAGTTGCTTTTCCAATTCATGATGGCCTGGGCTTTTCCATAAGATTTTCTCATTCATCCAAACAAGTATTCATTTGCTCTTGGCTGTGCATATCATTGCAATCTTTGCTGGAGAAACATGCAAAGGAAACATTTGTCATTTGGGCTCTCAGTTCCCACAATTTGTCTTCTTAATTCAGAAAGCAGTTGGCTCCATATGTTCCAGAGAAAATCTCCAAAAAGTGCTATGAATAGGCTGAGAAAATTCAAGGCAGAGGACTCTAGCTTTGCAGAGAGGCTGGAAGTATTTTGACCGTATGATGGTTTCAGAGCCAGTCACATCCATGAATTTGAAAAATAACATATTTGTATGAACATCTTTGTATGGCATTATTTGAATGAACATCTGTGTGTGTCTGGATGCAGAAATTGAGTAGGGTAGGAGCTTTCTGTTGTTGGTTGAGAAGAACAGAACAGAGACTCCTCACCCCTAAACGTGGGCTAAGATTTGTAGTTGTTGTGCACTTATGGTATTTCAAACAATTTCGTCTGCATTTGAGTCTTGCCTATCCTTGGTTGTTCATAAAGAGGAAGATGATCCAAACCTGATCAACCAACAGCCAGCCCTATCAATTGACAGAGTATGGTAAGGAAGCTGTCTCAGATAGCAGTTATGGAGGAAAGGGGCTGTCAGCAGCCTCTCTCTGAACTCCCTAAAATAAGCTGCTATTCTCAGGTGTGGGGTAGGACGCTGTCCCATCACCAGTGCTGAAGTAAGATTCAGCTACTCATCTGTATGTGGAATTGGCTAGGATGCCATCTTGTCCTTCTCTCCAGGTGGCAATGAACCGTGAGCAGGTCCTGGTTCAACCACTCTTTGCTGCTGAAGCAGTCATGGAGGCTGGATTGCAGAGAAGAACACGACTTGCCACTGCATTCTTCTCCGTTGTTCTACAAGACTCCCTTACCCCGTTGCTTTAGGGACTAAGAGACTAAGAGAGATGCTTTGTTATCCCAGCTCCAATGGAGGAGAATCCTTGTGTCAAGTACTTAGAACAGGTTTGGCCTTTTTTGTCCTCTGATTTCAGTCTGAGCCTTTGATGACCTCTGCATGAATTCTGCTCCAACTTGAGTGGTGGTGGGGAAGCTTGGCTTTAAATGCAAACTATTTCAAATATCTCCTTCCATCCCTAGTAGGGTGTAGGATCTTTGATGCACTTACCTTTCATTATTCAAATAATATCATAGGAACATAGCAACATGGGAAGGAAGGTGCTTTATACAGAGTGAAACCATTTGTCTGTCTAGCTCAGTACTTTTTACACTGACTGGCAATGACTCTCCAGGGTTTCACATGGGGTTCTAACAGTGCTACCTAGAGATGCCAGGGATTGAATTTGGGCCCTTTTGCATGCAAGGAAGATGCTCTACCATTGAGCAACTCTTAATGCAGAAGCAAACACACACCTGCTTCTGCATAACACGAGAAACACTTCTCCTTGGATTAAAAAACTGAAGATGATTTTGGAAGGAAGGATTAGGTTTAAAAAGGTAACGAATCCTATTATTTCATCATTGCTCAGGATAGAGTAGGAAGAATTTGTAAAATATGTTTTCGCTTTTGTGGTTAAGACAATTGCTACTTCCACTGCTTCCATCCTACCTTTTAAAATTATTATTTTGCAACCGTATCACTGAGCACATTGGGGGGAAATTGCTTTGGAAAGTCTGTTTTTTCAGAATTGTGTTAAAACTCAACCAGCCATACTTCCTCATAACATTAAAACAATTTGGAGGAGATTAATTATTTTAAATGGCCTGCAAAACTTCAATGGAAATTACCCGTAGCATTTCGCGCAATGCAAATCATACATAATTACATAGTATTATCTGGTTACTTACCACATAAACAGGAAAGTTAATTGCTTCTATCTGAAGCAGATAAATTTGCAGCAGGCAGCTGCTGTAGTGCTCACTCTTTTTACTATTTCACAGGATATGTTTACCTCACAGTAAAATTCACTTCTTTTGTTCTTATGGTACCTTGAAATAGAAGTGGATGCCAAATGCAAAATAAGCATGCTAATGAGCAGAATTAAAAATATCCCAGTAACTATTAGATCAAAAAAAGCAAAAACTGAATAAAACTATTTAAAGAACAGATTTAATTTGGGGGGCTTACTCTATAAAAAGTGGGCACAAAGTAGTCTGTATAATTCATACTGCTGTGGTCATCTGCTATCTGAGGTAAGCCAGGGTGGTGTAGTGGTTAGAGTGTTGGACCTAGGAGACCAGCGCTCAAATACTCATGAAGTTCACTGGGTAACCCAGAGACAGTCACTACCTCTCAGCTTAACCCACGCCACAGGGTTGTTATGAGGATAATATGGAGAGACAGGGCAAACACATATGCCACTTTGAACCTCTAGAGGAAATGTGGCATGTAAGTGCAATAATATATAAACCTTCCAGAGCTCCTCAAACCTGCATCCTAATTATTGCAGCAAATAGGTTGATTTCCTGTTCTGAGTCATCATTTAATTTCAGAATCAAGTGAGAGTTTTCCCCCTTGCGAACAGACTTGCAATGCATAGGCTGTATTTAATAAAGTCACGCTCAAGAGTAGACCCATTGAAATTATGGACATGACTAAGGTCCATGCACTTGGAATCGTCTGCCCATTGGATACAACCCGCAGTCATAAAAGAAACAGATGAAACCTGTAAGACAAACCCTACTGGTCAGACCAAAGGCTCATCTACCTGTAATCCAGCAGCCTTTTCTCACAGTGGCTAACCAGATACCTTGGAGAACCTCCCTAGTAGGACCTGAGAGCACAGCAGTCTTCCCACTTGTAGTACCAGGAACTGGTATTCAGAGGCAAACCACCTCTGAATGTAAAGATACTATAGCCATCATGGATAGCATTGATAGCTTCGTCCTTCATGAATTTGTCCAATCCTCATTTAAAGCCACCCAAGTTGGTGGTCATCAGTACCTTTTGTGGGTTAAGCCAAGTGTTGCTTGAATAAGTTTGTTTTCTTTGTCTCTCCTGAATCTTCCAACATTCCATCCAATTGGATGGTCCTGAGAGTGAGAGGGAAAACAACAACCCTGTCCACTTTCCACACAGCATGCACCATCATATACACCTCTGTCATGTCCCCTGGAAAATATAGCACCAAAGAATCATGGGAACTGTACCATCATATACAACTCTATAATGCCCCCTGGAAAATATAGCATCAAAGGTTAGCACTTGGGGGCTCTATGGGCAGACCCACACCATACATTTAAAGCATAATCAACACTCATTTTAAAGCACATGGCTTTCCCCAAAGAATCATGGGAACTGTAGTTTGTAAAGAGTGCTAGGAATTGTAGTTCTGTGAAGAGAAATCTACCATCCCCGTGATTCTTCGTGGGGAGTCACATGCCTGAAATGTGTATTGAAGGTGCTTAAATGTGTGGTGTGGATCTGCCCCATTTATTTGCTAACCGTGCCTAGTCCTCTAACTATACTGTGTGACATTTCATATTTATTTGTTTTTATCTTCCCCTTCCTCCAAGGAGCTTGAGGGTAGTATATATTATACCCCTCCTCATTCATCTTGAGAACAAGCTTATAAGGAAGGTGAGGCTGAGAGAGACTGAGTAGCCAAGGCGATGGACCATAGTTTAGTGATAATGCACACTAAATGTATGCAGGTTTAATCCCTGATATCTATTTAAAACAGGGGTGGGGAACTTTACTTTTTGTTGAGGGCTGCATCCCCTCAGGGGTTAATTTGTAAGGGGCTGCATGCCAGCTGGTGGGCAGAGTTTGAGCTGCTGATTGGCAAAGAAATAACTTTTTTGATGAACTAATCCCAAATAACGGATCGCCCTGCTTCAAATTTACTTCAGATTAGAGTTCCCAGTCCTATTCAGGTCTACGCAGATAAGCTCTACTGGGTTGGAAAAGGTTACAGTAAAATAAGCATACAGAGGATTTCATTTTTTTCTCCAATACAACTGACCATACAGCTACTGTGGGGTGGGGGGGATCCTTTCTGACTTTAATGTGCTACACACACACACCTACCAACTTGTTCTCAGATAGATGGGGCACTATTTCTTTCCCCCAAAGTCTTGCAACCAAGGGAAAAAAGTTCAAAAAGCAAACATTGATTTATTTCTATTCAATAAAATTCTGCCCTTTCCAGTTGTTCTGAAATTACATAGAAAGGAGCAATTGCACAGGAAGGAACTCTGACAGGATGTGAGAGTGGGGCAGCTTCAGGAGACATTAAAGGTAAAGGTAAAGGTACCCGGCCGTTAGGTCCAGTCGCAGACGACTCTGGGGTTGCGGCGCTCATCTCGCTCTATAGGCCGAGGGAGCTGGCATTTGTCCGCAGACAGTTTTCGGGTCATGTGGCCAGCATGACTAAGCCACTTCTGGCGAACCAGAGCAGAGCACAGAAACACCGTTTACCTTCCTGCCAGAGCGGTACCTATTTATCTACTTGCACTTGATGTGCTTTTGAACTGCTAGGTGGGCAGGAGCTGGGACCGAGCAACGGGAGCTCACCCCGTTGTGGGGATTCGAACTGCTGACAATCTGATCAGCAAGCCCTAGGCTCTGTGGTTTAGACCACAGCGCCACCCGCGTCCCTCAAGAGATATTAGGGCTAAATAAATTGAGGCCTAAATAACTTGTGGCCTCTGAGGAGCAGGGTTCTCACCTGTGATGTAAAAGCATCAGGTAGGAAGTGATGGTGCAGACCTTTCTCTAAGTCCCTGAAGAGCCACTTCCAATTGGAGTCAACAGTACTAAGCTGGATAGATCAATGGTAGCTTCCTGTTCCTATGGTTATTCAGCAAACATGTGACCAAGTAGCAAATTCCATTCTGTCTGTGTCCGCCGCTCTGTCCACTATAGTTAACTGGTTCTTATACATGGAGAGAGATCTGAAAGTAGCCCTCTGGGGTAACAAATGCTGGTGGCTTTGTTTTCCAAGAATTGCAGAAAGCAGACTTTTCAGGTTTTTCTGCTGTCGTGATCACCACCACTCACAACTTGGATCCCTCTTAAGGCAGCACTCCCCAACCTGGCACCATGCTGACTGCAGCTGATGGGAGTTGTAGTCCAAAACACCTGGAGGTCACAGGTTGGGGAATGTTGCTCCAAGGGGAGCAGAGTGAGTTGTATATGGTTGAAGGGGATTCTTTTCAGGCAGTTTGCAGAGCTAAACCTGCTTAGCTCAATAGTAAATGTATGTTTACTTCCAGGCCATTCTGTGGGTACTCCTTTTTACAAACAGATTTGTTGGGGAAAGGGCTGGAGTTGTTTTTATATATATATTAAAAATGAGGGGCATTAAGTTTCCTGAGCTTTCTAGGCAAAATGTCTGTGATGTATCTTTACAAAGTTTCCACAAAAATTGTATATAAAAGAAAATGGATCAGATACTTACTGTTCCATGATTTTAAATTAATGTTTCTTGTATGTGTCCTGATTGCATTTATGCTGCAATAACATACCAAATAATTTCACATTAAGCTTAATTAAACTCAGTTAACTCTGGTTTCCTAGAGCAAGGTCAGCAAAATATTGAATGTATTTCAAAGGACTTGTATATAACACAAGACTTTTTGTGTTAATTGGCACTGTCTGCTCTACAGGCACATTCATTCATTCATTCATTCATTCATTTGGCTTCCTTGATTGTGGCACACTGTCCTCTGGGCTATGCACCTTTACAGTCCAATCCTATACAAGCATACTCAGAAGCAAGCCCACAGAATTTCATGGCTTCCTTGATTGTGGCACACTGTCCTCTGGGCTATGCACCTTTACAGTCCAATCCTATACAAGCATACTCAGAAGCAAGCCCACAGAATTTCATGGCTTCCTTGATTGTGGCACACTGTCCTCTGGGCTATGCACCTTTACAGTCCAATCCTATACAAGCATACTCAGAAGCAAGCCCACAGAATTTCATGGCTTCCTTGATTGTGGCACACTGTCCTCTGGGCTATGCACCTTTACAGTCCAATCCTATACAAGCATACTCAGAAGCAAGCCCACAGAATTTCATGGCTTCCTTGATTGTGGCACACTGTCCTCTGGGCTATGCACCTTTACAGTCCAATCCTATACAAGCATACTCAGAAGCAAGCCCACAGAATTTCATGGTAAGGTGCTGTGTGAATGAGCTTTCTTTGGGGCAGTAGTATGGGTGCAAATGGGGTTGGACCTTAGGGTTGGTCTCTCCTTACGCTTTAAGCAGATAACCCTCTCTATTCTGTGTGGCAGAACACCGGGACCACAGTGAAGTGCGCAGCACAAAGCTTTGGAAAGACAACAGCATCAAAAGGAGGGCACGAGGTTGTGCTGAGAGCAGTACTCTGTAAACAGGCGCATCTGCATTGCAGTCTCTCTTAGCCCCAGTTAAAGAGGCAGCACAGCCCAAAGTAGGCTGGCAGATAAGTAGCACCTGCAAAAGGAAAGAGCGACTTCTTCTAGAAAATCAACAATAGACTCAGAGCACCACTTGATGAGCTTTCGGTGTTACTTAATCAGCCAGGACAAATTAAAGGTGATCCTATTATTTCAAGATGAGCATAAGGATACAAAGCCTTGCTTTATGTGGGTCCCAAGTGGCAGATGGAATGCAGCTGTGTCAGCCTTGTTGGACAGCACCTCTCCTGATTCTGGCTGAGACACTGTAACTCATACCGGTACATACTAGTGAATGAACTTTAA
Source organism: Darevskia mixta (assembly GCA_034641385.1). Taxonomy (NCBI): domain Eukaryota; kingdom Metazoa; phylum Chordata; class Lepidosauria; order Squamata; family Lacertidae; genus Darevskia; species Darevskia mixta. Next base: position 12,956,726 of record JAWWNH010000030.1, read on the forward strand.
CTAAGGCTGCAGTCCCAACTCCACTTACCGGTACCTTGAATTCAAGGGGGAATTTGAGCAGAAACGGTTTGGCTCATGCTGTAAATTTAGCAAATCTCTTACCTGGATTCAGTAGCTTTCTTTGGCCCTAGCACACCCATTGATTTTGTTGGTTACATTTCTATTCCACTTCCTTCTTATGATCAGTAACTAAGGCTACAGCCCTATACAACTTACACGGCAGCAAGCCTCACTAAACTTAGGCTCATAGAATTGTAGAGTTGGAAGGCACCTGAAGAATCATCTAGTCCAACCCCCTGCAATGCAGAAATATGCAGCTGTCCCATACAGGGATCGAACCTGCAACCTTGGCATTATGAGCACTATGCTGTAACCAAACCGTAAAAGGATTTCCTTCTGAGCCCACAGGATGACTTGTGACAGTATGTCCCTGCATCCCTCCTCTTTGTCCTCACACAGAGGTTGCACCTAGGGGTTAATTTGGTTGGCCCTTGCCTAAGGCCCAGGCCCAAGGAGGGCACAAAAATCGAACCTCTCCACTCTGGCTTAGAGTGGCTAGAAGCCAGCCTGCCCATCCACGCACTGCCTGGACTGCCCTTCTGCTACTCCGGGCATCTGGATGAGGTTTTCAGGCTCCTCCAGGTGCCACAGTGGGGGAATCCAGTCATTGGCATGGGTCATAGCAACAGCTCTGTGGGGCTTCCTTCTCAGTTGGCCAGAAGTGCTATTAGAAGTGTGAGTGGAGTCAGTGGGGAGAAAGATGGAGAGAGTAGTAAGAGTAGCCAGAGGAGGAAAAAGAAAGGAAGGACAGAAGGAGGAAGAATGGAAAGCAGTGAGTAGAAGGAAGGAGGAATGCTGGGAGGCAGACAGACAGACTGATGGAGGAAGAGGAAAGGCAGAGCAGAGCAGACCCAGTTTTGATGGCTGTGGACTTTAGGCTTTCAAATTTCAGTGGTGCCCTGTGCGGTACTAAAATCCAGTGCCCCTGTCTCTCATGCGCCATTCTACAGCATTGTCACAGCGCCCCCTGCAGCAGGGCGCCCAGTGCTGCTGAACCAGTAAAGGTAAAAGTAAAGGGACCCCTGACCATTAGGTTCAGTCGTGACCGACTGGGGTTGCAGCGCTCATCTCGCATTATTGGCTGAGGGAGCTGGCGTACAGCTTCCAGGTCATGTGGCCAGCATAGAATCATAGAATCATAGAGTTGGAAGAGACTACAATGTGGGAATGTTTTGGAACGTGGATGGAGATTTATAATTTAATATATCTCATCCTAACTTGTGCTAACAAGTTCAACTAGCAGAGTAACATTCCCTTTTAAAATACACACAGCGGAAGTTGCTTTGATTCGCTAGAATCAACTTAATCTAGTTTCCTGGTTTGTCACTATATTTCCCCTTTGTCCCTCTTCAAATAAGACACAACACACGTCTTCTATAAAAAGATATAAAATGTTTACTCACATGTATCCAGCTCAAGACAAATCCCAAAGAAGGCAGGCTTATTCTTAGTAAAGATATTTACAATTGGAATCTCCCCATGTGGGAGAGAAGTCCGCTAGGCCCCAGTTGGCTGGAAGCCAACTGAGCATCCTCCTCACAGTTCGAGTGAGAGAGTAGAATGGAATGGAATGGAATGGCCGCTGACCTGTGAGGTTCTTTGTTCATACCTTCCCAGGTGAAGCCACTCCCACATCTAGTTGCAAGAGGAAATTGCCTCAATCCATGTGACCAGGAAGTTGTGGCTGGAGGACTGAGGCAATCTCCACTGTCTGCTCTAGCATTGTTGTACTTGACTGCTCTAGTGTTTACATCCCACAAACCCCTTCTCAGGCAAATACAACATACAAAACATAAACAACTTTATTCAACCACCCAGAGTCCCAGCTTGACACGTAGATTCTGGAAACTCTCTTTTGGCAAGGGTTTTGTCAAGATGTCGGCAGTCATCTCTTTGGTGCAGCAATAAGACAGTTCCACAAGTCCATCTTGCACCATCTGGCGTATATAGTGGTACCTGACCCCAATGTGTTTGGTTCTGGCTAGGAACTTTTCACTCTGCGTCAGCTTCAGGCAACTTTGATTGTCCTCTAGCAGGCTGACAGGTTCCCTTCTCACCAGTCCAAAGTCTTTGATGAGTTCATCAAGCCAGGCAATTTCTCTGCATGCTTCTGTAGCAGCAACATATTCGGACTCTGTTGAAGACAAAGCTACACAACTCTGTTTATAGCTGCCCCACACAACAGGTCCATCCCCAAACATAAAAACATGACCACTTGTGGATTTATAGTCAGCATTATCCCCAGCCCAATCTGCATCAGTGTACCCAACCAACTTAGGGTCTCTGACAGCTGGCAACTTTAATTTACAATTTATTGTACCTTTCAGGTATCTAATCACCCTTTTCAGCCCCGCTAAATCATGCTCAGTGGGAGAATTCACTTTTCTGCTCAGAATCCCCACAGCATTAGCTAAGTCAGGTCTACATGTGGTAACCATATACAAAAGTTTACCAATTACCGACCTATATTGACTGTTATCTGGCAACAGCTTCGAATCCTGCTGATTCTTCAAGAAGTCTGTAGCCATGGGCGTTGCAACCGGGTGTGCGTCTTGCATCTGCAAATACTCAATCAGTTCATGAATCTTTTGCTTCTGGCTGAGAAGAAATGAGCCGTCTTCTTCTCTTTCCACTTGAATTCCTAGGTAGTACTTGACATTTCCAAGTTCTTTTACTTGTACCTCCTTGCTGAGGTGTTTTACTATTTGTGTATAGTCTCTATTATTTGCAGTAGCAATAATCAAATCATCGACAAAAGCCAATATGTATGAATATTGTCCATTACTTGACTTGCTGTACAAGCACTTGTCTGCGTTTCCTTGCTTGTACCCAAGTTGCACAAGCATACTGTGCAATTTCTGATTCCAGGCTCTAGCCGCTTGTTTAAGCCCATAGATTCCTTTCTGGAGTCGACACACGAGGTGCGTCTCATTTGGTTTTGTGAAACCTTTAGGTTGTTTCATATATATTTCTTCTGAAATTCTCCCATGTAAAAACGCAGTACAAATGTCAATGTGCTTCACGCTCAATTGTTTAGAGGCTGCAATGCTCAAAAGCATTCGGACGGTACTATATCTTACGGTTGGTGCGAAAACTTCGTCGTAATCTTCACCAAAACGTTGTGAAAAACCTTGTGCTACTAGCCTTGCTTTGTAGCGTTCCACTTCCCCTTCTGACCCCTTCTTAACCTTGAACACCCACTTGCACCCAATGGCCTTCTTACCAGGAGGTAGCTCTGTGAGGGTCCACGTCTGGTTCTGATGCAGTGCATCCATCTCCTCCTGAGCGGCCTTCTTCCAGAGACTGGCTTGCGCAGGTGGCATTTTCTGAATCTCTTCCCATGTGGAAGGTTCCTGTGGAGACACCGACCCTGCAAGGTAGGACAGTCGTACCGGTGGGACACCTCTGTTGGTTCTGGATGAGCGTCTGACCTCTGGTTCTGGTTCCTGAACCGCATCAGCTTCCTCACCATCCTCCAACGCTTCCATGTCCCCATCTGAGTCCTCCTCTTCGTCTCTGGAGCCGCCAGGGGTCTGGTCATCTGCGTCTTCTGGTGCGTCGCCTATAGGGGGTGCTATGACACTAGAAGGCAGATTAGTACCATGTGGGGTTTCAGAAGGAAAGTTTATGAGTTCTTGAGTCCATTCTGACTCCTTGGAGCAGCCAATAACAGTGTTCTTTGTGTCTGCTTTTGCATGTTCATCAAAATAAATTGCATGGTATGCACTCACTTTGCCTGTCTGTAAGTCCATTACTTTGTATCCTTTGCCTCCAGCAGCATATCCCACAAAGATACCTGCTTGTGCTCTGGAGTCAAGCTTGTGCCTCTGTTCCTTGGGCACGTGGTAGTAACATATACTGCCAAATACACGTATGTGCGACAGACTAGGCACCTTCCCATGCCAAAGTTCAAATGGTGTGCGCTGTGTTGCCTTTGTTGGCAACCTGTTCTGGAGATAGACAGCCGTGTAAGCAGCATCTCCCCACATCTTCCTTGGCAGGGATGCTTCCTTCAGCATACACCTTGTCATTTCCATAATGGATCTGAACTTCCTTTCAGCTATGGAGTTCTGTTGTGGCGTGTAAGGAACTGTGGTTACATGTGTAATTCCTTCCTTTGCCATAAGGGCCTTCATCTCATGTGAGCAGTATTCTCCTCCATTGTCAGACATTAAGACACCTGGAGCTCTTTGGAACTTGTTCCTAACCATGGCAATGTAATTCTTGAACATCTCTACTGTCTCACTTTTATCTTTGATGAAATATGCCACACAATATCTCGAAAAATCATCAAGAAAAATCAAAATATACTTGTTGTGTCCAAGTGATGGAACACTGAGTGGCCCACACAAATCTGAATGCACGATATCCAGAACTTTAGTACTCCTTTGTTCTGTGCAACGTGTAAAAGAAGGTTTTACTGCCTTTTCAGTAACACAAGTTATGCATTTTGTTGGAGCTTGGTTGCTGCCCCCTTTTACCTGCAAACCTGTGACAAGATCACTTTCCTGTAGACTCTTAATGATGGTGGTATCTCTGTGTGCAAGTCTTCTATGCCACAGCGTCAAATCTGCGTCATCCTTCTGGCTGGAGCGTGCCACTTTTGCAGACTGGTTCTCTGAAAGATTAACCTCATAAACACCATTTATTAATTTTGCTTCAATGTACACTTCACCATCTTTAGTTACACTGCATTGTCCATTCTCAAATGTGATCTTGAAACCTTTCTTGTCCAAAGTAGAGACACTGAGTAAATTGCAGCTCAGTTCTGGTACATACACAACATTGGACATTCTGGTCCTAAAAAATTCATTGTTTACATTGAATTCCAAATGCATTGAACCTTCACCTTTGGACTTTAAAATATTTCCATTTGCAACCTCAATTTCAGTCTCTTTATCATTTAATTCATTAAAACAGTCTCTTTTAAAGCTGTAGTGGCTTGACGCTCCACTGTCTAAAAGCCACTTATTGCGCGTGTTTTCTTGGCTCTGGACAGCTAAACTCCTATCTTGCAACAGCATGTTGCGCTCAAATTTCCCTTTTCTTTCTCCTTTACGCTGAAAGGCTTGGGAATCTTTCTCTTTAGCTTTAGGCGCTCTACAATTTCTGGCTATATGGCCGATTTTATTACAATTGTGACATATGACCTTCTTGTGTCCATCTCTGGACTGTGCAGGCTGTTTAAAAACATAATTGCTGCCTTTATTTCTAGTGCTCCTTTCTGGGGAATCAGATCTCTTTCTGCATTCCTCTCTTAATTCACTAGTCAGTTCCTTAAAAGTTAGATTCTCTTTATGATCCATCAAACTGACAAATGCATCAAAATGTGGCCCTAATGAGGCTAACAGAAATGATACCTTTGTTACTTCATCAAAAGATTGTGGAGTAAGTTCAAGCTTTTGAATAATTTCTGTGAATTTATCAATATGCTCTGTGAATTCTTCTTTTGAATTCATTCTCAGTCTAGTTAATTTGCCCATCAATGTTCTGTAGGAGTTCTTTGTAGATTCTCCATACATGCGCTCAATATCTTTTAGGATCTGAGATGCATCATCTTTGCTATTTATTAACGATAGATGCTTATTGCGAAGTCCACTCAAAATTATGTGCTTGGCCTCGCTGTTCTGCCTTTTCCAGACTTTAACCTTGGCTTCATCATCTGCACCTTGAGGCTTTGGTTTCTGTATCGCATCCAAAACATCCCTTGCTTCTAAATATGCTATTAAGCGCATTTTCCAGTGCACAAAATTGTCCTCATCTAGCAGCATTAAGCCTGGCTTTGCTTCACTATAAAAACTGGCACTAGCCATCTTAAAATCCAAAATTTGGAAAAATTTCAAAATTCAAAAATTTGTCAAAATTCAAAATCAAAATCTCAAAATTCTCAAAATGCAAAAAGCAAAAGCCTCAAAATAAATCTTCACTGCCTTTGGGTCTTTTGTGAGCAATGAGGGAGGGGAGGGGTAGCTTAATCCCCCTTTCTCTAGACAATAGGACAAAAGACCATGCGGTCTCACCAGGAAATGCTCTCAGAAAAAATCTCTCTCAACTTAAAAATGCAATCCAACGCAATCCTTCAAAAAATACTCAAAATACGTAGCGCTGGGCATACATAACCCTTTGTGGGAATGTTTTGGAACGTGGATGGAGATTTATAATTTAATATATCTCATCCTAACTTGTGCTAACAAGTTCAACTAGCAGAGTAACATTCCCTTTTAAAATACACACAGCGGAAGTTGCTTTGATTCGCTAGAATCAACTTAATCTAGTTTCCTGGTTTGTCACTATATTTCCCCTTTGTCCCTCTTCAAATAAGACACAACACACGTCTTCTATAAAAAGATATAAAATGTTTACTCACATGTATCCAGCTCAAGACAAATCCCAAAGAAGGCAGGCTTATTCTTAGTAAAGATATTTACAATTGGAATCTCCCCATGTGGGAGAGAAGTCCGCTAGGCCCCAGTTGGCTGGAAGCCAACTGAGCATCCTCCTCACAGTTCGAGTGAGAGAGTAGAATGGAATGGAATGGAATGGCCGCTGACCTGTGAGGTTCTTTGTTCATACCTTCCCAGGTGAAGCCACTCCCACATCTAGTTGCAAGAGGAAATTGCCTCAATCCATGTGACCAGGAAGTTGTGGCTGGAGGACTGAGGCAATCTCCACTGTCTGCTCTAGCATTGTTGTACTTGACTGCTCTAGTGTTTACATCCCACATACAAGGGCCATCCAGTCCAACCCCCTGCCAAGCAGGAAACACCGTCAAAGCATTCCTGACAGGTGGCTGTCAAGCCTCTGCTTAAAGACCTCCAAAGAAGGAGACTCCACCACACTCCTTGGCAGCAAATTCCACTGTCGAACAGCTCTTACTGTCAAGAAATTCTTCCTAATGTTTAGGTGGAATCTTCTTTCTTGTAGTTTGAATCCATTGCTCCGTGTCCGCTTCTCTGGAGCAGCAGAAAACAACCTTTCTCCCTCCTCAGAAGCGGCATGACTAAGCCGCTTCTGGCGAACCAGAGCAGTGCACGGAAACGCCGTTTACCTTCCCGCTGCAGCGGTACCTATTTATCTACTTGCACTTTGATGTGCTTTTGAACTGCAAGGTTGGCAGGAGCAGGGACCGAGCAACGGGAGCTCACCCCGTCGTGGGGATTCGAACCGCCGACCTTCTGATCGGCAAGCCCTAGGCTCTGCGGTTTAACCCACAGCGCCACCCACATCCGCTGAACCAGTAGTACTGCCCTAAAACCGCCTCTGCATGGAGGAAGTCGCTGGCGGAGCGCGAAAGGCAACAAGGAGGAAATTTTTGGGGTTTCTGGTCCATTGCCAAGGGCGCAAGACCCTAGGTACACCTCTGTCCCTGCAACAGCCTTGAAAGTAAGAATCAGTGCGTTGTCCAAGTTCCCCCAAGGAGCTCCCTGGCGGAGTGGCGATTTGAACCTGGGTCTCAGCCCAACACCTAACCACCACCAGAGCTCTGTATAGCCAGAAGAAAGATCATTTGCAGTATTGCCCAAGAAAGATTGGGTAGGTAGGCATGTGTGGAGTTGGTTGGATTTGATTGGCATTGATTTCAGCTCCACAAAGAGCAGGTTCCTGCAGCAATCTTGCGCTCCTGTCCTAAGAGATCACCCTGTCCCGCCTTCGTCATGCAAGGCGGGGCGGGGCGGGGCAAGGAGGGTCGTGGGCAGCGGCGTAGGAGCGGCAAGGGGTGGGCGGGGCCTCGCCGCCTGCCTGCACCTGTCCGCGGGGCGCCCGGAGCCCCGCCCTCTCTCCTTGGCTCCTCCGCAACGCGGTGGCCGGCCGGCCGGGCTGGGCTGTGTTTGCGCGCCGCGCCTGGGCGGGCGAAGCGAGTCCCCAGCCGCCGGGAAGGAGGATGGCCTGCCTGGTCCGCCGCCTGCTGGACTCGCAGCCCGTGGCTCGCTTCCAGCGCCGCTGCGGGCTCTTCCCGGCTTCCGAGGGAGGGGCGGAGCAGGACGGCGCGGTGGGAAATGGCAGCCCCCGCCACCTGCCCGCCAGGGACGTCGCCAATGGGCGCAGCAGTCCGGCCAAGCAGCGAGCCCACCCTCGGGCCCCCAGCCTCGCCAGCAACGGCTGGAAGGTAAGAAAGTTACAAGGGGAGAAGAAGGGGTTAATGGAAACAGAAGCGGGGAGGGGGAGAGAAGGAGATACCGGGGCTCAAGTTGTAGCCTCTGACCCAGAAGCGCGTCCTAGATACAGATAAGGAGCCTGGCACGTTGGACGGAGGAAATGGCACCTCCTTGAATGCAGGTGAGTTGCGAGAGCGCGCGGAATGCTTGCTATCCCGAGGAAATGGACTCTTCCCGGTCTTGCGCAGGTTTCCCCTGTCCTGGTCTCTTGCCCCACTATCTCGCTCCTTCCCCCCCTCTCTCATTTTTCTCGCAGAGGCAGATGGATTTCCTGTTGTTCAAGTGAGGAAGGTTAAAGGAAGGAGGAAGGGAGGGGTAGAGGAAAGAACTGCAGCCCCCGTTTCTTGGCTCAGCAATAATTGAGTTCCAAGTATAGGGCATCAGGGTTAGCCGAAGATATTGTGCAGGGCGCTCTTCCTTTCAAGCCGAGCACCTTGGTTGTGCTGCGCTCCTGTTGACATGGCAGAGCACAGACATGGAAGGCAGACCCTGCAACATCATGGGACGAGATTGTTGCAGAAGAATTTGGCAGTGCTATACCTACCTGACTTGCATCTAGTAGATTTCCTAGGTTGCTTTATTTTTCAGGTTAATTCTAAATGAAAGCAAATTGGGTGATTAGATGATAGGATAACCGCGCGCCCCGCCCCCCAAAAGGAATAGCGGGTGATGAGATACTTGCTTCAGAATTTGTGAATGAGTTGACACTTTCCAAAGAGTTGCTGATTTGCATTCATTTAAAATAAAGTACAAAATCATGGTCTAGTAGTGTGGCAGAATTGACCTTACTGTACATAGGTAGGGTGATGGTATTTTCATTGAGAAACTAAGTGAAGAATTGGACTCCACCCTTCAATAAAACTGAAAATGTGAACATTGTATTTCTTCCTGCTCCCAGAACTGATTAACTTCTATGATGTCAGAAGAAAATTGTAATAAACCTCAGATATTGTGGCATCATAAACATATTGGCTTGGATCAAAAGATGTTAACTTTAAAGGAATTCTAAGAAGGAATTCCTTCAATTTAACCCCTACCCCAGATTGTTTAAAGGCTCCACTGATCCCAAAGCAATACTTTTTTTTGGGGGGGGGGGGAATCACAGGTGGTTATAGGGAAAAGGAAGGAATGAGAAACTTTCCTATTGTACAGTTCCTTAAGTAACCTTCGTATCCTAGCCATTGATTTCCTTTATACCAGCAGACTGGAATGATTCTGTACTAACGCAAGGAGGAACTTGATAAGGTAATGTTGGCTTACTGTTTGAAACGGTAACACTTCCCTTGAGCATGGCAAGACTGCCTAAGTGTTAAGAGATCTTCCCCCCTCACAGTACTATGTCATAGAATTCCATGGAGACCATTGTACACAAATAGAAACAATACCACTCTGTGATAATAGCTATTGTGATGTGCCCAAACTGAACTCTGTTGAAAAGAGACACACAGTAATTAATTCTGATTGTGTGGGCACTGATACACCAATATTCACATGTGCTACCTGCGTAGCACTGCTTAAGAGGGTGTATGTGTGACTTTTATGAAATACTTCACTATTCAGGTGGACTTTGTAGATGAGCTAGTAATATCTGACCACTTCAGTTTGTTTATCCTCTTATCTCAAAAGACAGGAGGTCTCTGAGCAAGGATCTATCACGTAAATGTACCAAAAGTCTCTTCCCTTTGTATTCTGTCCTCCCATGCTCAAGTTATTAGCTTGTTTGTTTCCCACTTATTGATTCTGCACTTTACAGTGTAGTCCTACATACATGTCTTCTTGGAATCAAGTCCCATTACGATCCACAGGGCTTATTCCCAGAAAAGTGGTTCTAGGGCTGCAGCTTTTCTTTCTTGTGTTACTGTTGTTCCTTAGGAACACAGGAACTTGTCTCATGCCAAGTGCAGCTCTTCAGTGTACCAGACGGGCAATGTTCCGAGCCCTATCTAGAGAGGTCTGGGCTTGAACCCGGGACTTTCTGCCTACAGAGCGGATGCTGCGGCCCTCCCTGCCTTCCTCCTCTTCCTTTTCCCGAATTTGGTTTGTTTCTTGTGTCATCTCAGCCAACTACTTTCCTCCTTAATTGAGTTCATTTTCCTCCCCCCCCTTCTTTTGTTCCATAGCTTTCCCATTTTTTCCTTTCAGATCCTCTCCAATCCAGTCCAAGCAAGCCGGTCTCTATTCTGATGTGAAAAACCCTTGTGTCAATAGTTATAGTCGCAACTGTCATAGTGTTTCTCTTTGTATACTTTTTGAATGTACGACTGGTAATGTGATCTAGTTGCACTGTAACTCTTTACTTATCTGATGTTTGAAGAAGATTAATCTGTCTCCATGTCCGCTGCTGAATTAGCTTTAATGAATGGCTCCAATGGACGTCTCCTAGCAAAATATCCAACTATGGTATTTTCCTGTTTCACAGATAATGGCAAACTATGATTTGCCACAAAAGATTAACTATGGGAGAGCACAACAGGGACGGGGAGAGCACAGTAGTAACAGCAATTCAGCTGCTATTGGAACTGACTTGTTTGTTTGTCTGTGGAGGAAATATGAGTTTTCAAGTTAGACTTTGATGTGATTCTTGCATAATATTTCTCCCCCTGTGCCTAGATTGGAATTTTATTGATATGCTTAATGAATGATTTTGGCTATATGACCTACAGCAGGGTTTCCCAAACTTGGGTCACTGGCTATTTTTTGGACTACAATTCCCATCTTCCCTGACCACTGTTCCTGCTAGCTGGGGATGATGGGAGCTGTAGCCCAAAAACAGCTGGAGACCCAAGTTTGGGAAACCCTTGTCTACAGCCAGGATGGGAAATCTATGGCCCTTCAGATGACAGTGGTCTGCAACTCTCATCCTTGACCATGCCAGCTGGGGCTTATGAGTTAGTATCCAACAACACTTGGAGGGTTAAAGGTTCTTCATTCACGTTCTAGTGGGATAAATGAGCTTTTTCATATTCAGAATAATGGAAACATTAAAAAAAAAAACTTCTTTCCACCTTAAAGGTCTCCATTGCCTTGCTTTTTCCTAACATTCCACTTATTCTGTCCTTCACATGTGCTTATTAAATACACAACACACATACTATATGCTGGTGTGCAGATTTTGTTTCTCTCCATCCCTTCTCCAAATATGCTTTTCCTCCCTCCTTCCCTCAATCAATACATTAGCTTAGATCTACGCAGAGCAGCTCCAAAGAGCAAATTTCTAATGCAGATGTGGAGAACCTTTGACCCTCCAGGTGTTGTTGAGCTGCATCTCCCACCAGCCCCAGCAAGCATGGCCAGTGGCCAGGGATGATGGTAACTGTAAATCTGGAGGGCCAATGGTTCCCCACAGTGGGAATGAAAAAGACGGGGAGTCACTTAATTTCTCTTTTAGAAAAGCCGGGCACTCACATCTGAATGATGCTGTTCATGGAGAAAGTTTGGGCCCTGTCAAAAGGAGGTGGGGGAAAATTCCACCCTTCCTTCCTCTGGTGTGGCAAGCAGCTGATTGGAAGCATCTTCTCCATGCCTGGTTCATTTCTGGTGTTGGTGCTGGGCTTTGAGTTTGGACAATTGACTTCAGGAATGATAATTCAACTCCCTCCCTTTTGTGGTTATAATTAGATAGATATAATTATGGATAGATGCCACTGTTGCTACTAGTTTGGCCCCCAGAAAGGTAGTTCTCCACTTAAAATCTAGCAGGATCTCGTATAGGGTCTTCTTCTTCTTCTTCTTTAGTCGTTTAGTCGTGTCCGACTCTTCGTGACCCCATGGACCAGGGGGTCTGCTTATGTTGTGTGAAACTGACATTGCCTTGTAGGTGTCTTAAGACCACTTTTACATGATTTCAAGATCATTAAATAAATCTGCAAGGTATGCTAAAATCCTACTTGCCTTCAGTCCTGCATCATTTGGTAACTGCACAGCAGAGCTAATGTATTTCAAATCCTGGAGGCCATAATATCTGAAAGATTTTCTTAATTTTGGATTACATTGCCTTCAGCATTTTACTTAACAATATTAATTTGGCACACAAATTATAGTTAATTTTAAAAAATAAGCCTGACTAAGTAGAGTCAGGATTGGCTATTGTGCATTGTGTGGGTCTGATCACCAGTAACACTCACCAGTAACACTAAAATTCTAATCCCAAATCTGAAAACACCTATTTATTTGCCTTCGGCAACTACATAAAGTAGGGGTGATGGCTACATTAGAGTAGTGGAGCTTAATTTATTAATGTTGTACAACCCTTTGAAGATACAAAGCTCTAAATGAATGCTGAGGATTAGTATTGTCTAATCATGTTCCTCAGTTGGGTATTAAACTATAGAAACTCAATATTGCAATCCTTCTGCTGGTGAAAGCAAAGGAGGAGGAGCAGCTTTGAGGTTTTATGACATTATGTTTATTGCTGGAAGCAGAACAGGTAGGGGTATTTGTGTAGAACTGCATGTGTTCATGAAGAAAAAAATCTGGTTTACAACCACACATTACAATCTTTTGTTTAAGATGAAGGCTGAGCCAGATCTGATAAACTCATGCAGCAGAATTTTCTGGCACACAGACTTTCCAAATGGAAGGGAATCACATTTTTGAATGCTCCGCAGTGACAAATAGTCCCTGTGCATTGAAAACTAGCATGTCTTTTGAAAATTATTCTTGAAATTACTGCCCCCCCCAATGTCTGGAGCTAAGCTCAACTGAATACTGTTTGTAACTAGATCATGTGTTTAATACTTCATAAGGGAAATTTAATAATTTAAGACACTTGCTTCCTTCAGTAAAGTATAACCATTTTTAGATTGCTATGGGAGTCTCACAAAGAATTTAGATTTTAACATCCATGTAACATCTATGGAAAAATAATAGGGATGGTGAGTTTAGAAGTGACTGCTGCCTAGAACCTGAACAGAGCCTTGAATGCACACATTTTTCATTCTTGTGGGAGACTTGTGCCATTGAGAGTGCCTACAGTCCTGTTTTCACATCACTTTTCAAGGGAACAGGTTGTGAAATATACCAGGGAACGGTCCCATCTACACTGCCACAGCCTCTTAGGAAGAAGAACCATCGATTCACAATTGTACTATCCAGTGACAGCTGGAGGTAAACTTGAAAGTTGCAGGTATCTAGATGCAGCGCTGGGTACAGTGTGTGGCTCTTTGCCCATCAGGGATTTAAGCTTCTCTCAAAGTTCTGTTGTAGTCGGTCCAGAATAATGTTACAGGATAACTCTTGCGCATTACAATAGGAGAGCATTCTCTACATGCTTCTTGGAGTAAGAAAACAGAAAGGCTTAATCACTGCCAATGATCGCAAGGTGCTTATATCTGGAGGCTATTCACAGAAGTAATTAAAACTTGTTGCCAACACAGCTGCCCTGCTCTTTAGCTGTTTTCCCTTCACCTTGATCTTAACCACACACAACTCCTCTTCTCCCTAGGTTCTGTGGGATTTCCCCACAGCCTATTGTTTTTCATCTATCTCCTTTTTTGCACTCCTTCTCATCCTCCCATATTTTCCATCTGCCCTTTAATCATGTCATACTTCTGTATCCAGGTCCTCTCTGACCATTGTTGAGCTTCCTGCCCAATGTTCTTTGTAAACTGTTTGGAGCTGTTTTACTCTAGTAAGTGGTTTTTTAAAAAATGCACACATTTTGTTTTTATTTATTGCATGTTCATCCTGCCCTTTCTGTAAGCAACCTGGCATGGTCTACTGTACATAATTTCCCACATTTTGCCCTCAAAATGTTCTTACCCTGGTAGGTAGAGATGAGGGTGAAATTCACTTTGCTTTTGAAGGCAAGCCAACCTAATTTTCACCAACAATACATGAACCAACTGTTTGCAAACAGTGCATGAACAAAAGCACAGTCATCTTTCAAAATTTGCACTACTCTGAATTTTGCAGTGCAGTGTTCCCACCAAGCAGTGGGTGCAAAAATGCATATTCCAGGCTAAAGTGTGCATGAAATGAAAACATTCAAATATGCATTGTATTGGGGAAAATTGCCTTGCAAAAATGTGCATATTAGGCTAAACTGCATTTAAAAAATGTTTATTTTGAGAAATTCACACTTAAATGCCGACGAATTTTCAAGAGGACTTAAAAAAAATCACAAACTGATGTGAAAATGTAAAGAACTGAACTTAAGAATGGAAAACAGAGAAACTAAGAGAGATAAAAATTGTCAGTTTCATTCCTACCGGTAGTGGTAGACTTTGCTGAGAGAAGACTGCATTAAAGTCACACAAAACAAAATAAAATAAAAAAAATCCTTCCAGTAGCACCTTAGAGACCAACTAAGTTTGTTCTTGGTATGAGCTTTCGTGTGCATGCACACGTCTCTAAGGTGCTACTGGAAGGAATTTTTTTATTTTATTTTGTTTTGTGTGACTTTAATGCAGTCTTTTTTTTTTTTTTTTACTATGACAGACCAACACGGCTATCTACCTTTAAAGTCACACACTGAGCTTTGTAGCTGAATGAGATTTGAACAGCCACCATACCAGACTGGCTGGCAGTTTGCTGCTCCCAGGGCCCTGTTTCCATTTAGCTTTACACTTCCTGTCTGCATCCTTCCTCCATGGAATATGCCTTTATACTGAACCAGACCATTGGTCCACCTAGCTCAGTATTGTCTACACTGACTGCTAGTGGCTCTCCAGGGTTTCAGGCAGGGATCTATCCCAGTCCTACCTCCAGTGCTTGGTGTTTTTGGAGTATACAGTCATGCTGGCTGGGACTGATGGGAGTTGTGCTTCAAAATCTCTGGAAGACACATGGTTAGCAGACGCTGCTTCAGACCATCGTACAAAAAGGAGAGACCTTATGACACAAGCTGCTGTCGCTAGTCACTTCGTTGTTGTTCAGGCTGCTTATCCAGTCTGACCTTAGTTCAGTTCAGATGAATTTACCACTGTTGAAGGCGTGCCCCAAAAGTGTCTTCAGTCTATTTGCTTATTCCATTTCGTTGTGTAAAATAACTTGTTGTGTAAATATTATGCGTGGAAACAAACACTGTGATGAAGTGGTGCTGTTGCCTGGATTGAAAAGGAAGTATTAAAAATGAAGTTGCCTTGAAGGAAATTACTCTGAAAATCAAGCACGAAGAAAATATCATTAATGCCAATTAAATTATGTGGTTCAAACTTACCCGCACGATGCATTTCATAACTATAGAATATGTTTGGTTTCTGGCTGGACAGCCTCTCTCTCTCTCTCTCTCTCTCTCTCTCTCCCCCCCCCCTCCCGTTTTCATCAGATTTGCATAGCTTGTTCACTTAATAAAACTGAGCTTTCCCAGATATAGTTAGAAGGGGACAAATGAGACCAACCCATCCACGAGGCAAGGAGAAGTGACTGCCTCAGGTGGAAGGATTCACAGGAGTAGCAAATCTGGCTTTCAAGGAATGCATCTCCTGCTGCCACTCTCATGGTGGCAGCTATGGCTGTGGCATGCTCCTTGGAGACTAGATCTGTCTCCTCCCTTTCAACACCTTCCCCACAATGATGCCTCTACCTGGTGGCTTCTTGGTGAATAGGAGGCTCTACTGGTCACATCCCACCCTTTGGGAGGAAATGGTGGGGGCTCCTGGGCTCTGCACCCACTGGGTGTGATTCAGAGTGGGCCCCTTCTCCGACACTCCATGATGGCCTTAGGTTCCCACTTCAACAAGATTGATTTGAGTGCCCCCAGTTCTCAATGTAGATCTTTATTCCCCTCCCCCCTTTGTTCCTGACACAAATCTTCACTCACACCTTCTTCCCTGATAGGGAAGTCACCATTTTGTGGTTCCTATCTGATGTCTTTCTTATCTTGGCCTATATAATGTGTTTGTTTGTTTGTTTGTTTGTTTGTTTGTTACTGTTTTATATTATCCTCAGCAGGATAAGTGTTTTATTAATTGTTGATGGCTATATTGATTTTTAAATCTTGTATCCTGGATCTAATGACGATGAAAAATGATAAGCATCGCTTCTAGCTTGGCCTTGAGAACCCAAGAACTGGCTTCCTGTCTTGGGCCAGAATTCCACCCAATCAGGTTTCCTGTCTTCAATAGTGCCTGGTCACATGCCCTGCAAAACTTGCGAGTAATGCTAGTTTTTTTTACTGGTAACTTTGTCCCTCTTTATAGTGCATTGGGGAGGCAAGGATGTCAGTGAGCAAATGCTCAGCCTGCTGTCTCAGTCACTGAGAGTAAGATGGCTGCATCTGCCTTTGCAACTATCCATGCCACCTTAGAAAGGTGTCCCTCGTCCTTTGAGAGCGGTTGGCTGTTTGGGAAGGCATGTACCTAAGTGGAGGTTTTCCTTTTGTTTTCCAACCAGCAGCTCTCTCTCTCCCCCCCCCCCCCAAAATACGAGAAGCAAAGTGTAGGGAGACTTCCGTTTGGAAAACTTAAAGGAAATGCTGTATCCTGTCCTCTGCCCCCACTGCCTGCGCACATCAACACTCACATAAGAACTTTGTTGATTTGTGGGTGTTAATGATATTCTCAGACTAGAAAAATGCTTTTGTGTTGAGAAGATAAACACTGGTTGCATGTGTCTTGTCCAGGGAAGAAGATTTTCATTGTGTGCCATTCACTGTGATATAGTAACATTTGGATAATATTGCAAACGAAATGAAGACTCAGGGTTTTTTTTTAAAAAAAAAAAAAAACCAGCCCTATAGGTTTTTGTTCTGATCACAGGGACAGATTGAATTATGGTGTCTTGGTTCTCCTCCTTGTTATGTATTCAGAACAATACCTTATCATCATGGTATCTTGTACAGCATGGATTTGAGTCATTGTTTGCTTATTATTTAGTTGGTTTTAGCTTAGGAGCAAATAAAAAGCAGGCTGTTACTTCTTGAGCTATGTTAGGGTTTTAATTTTTTTGGTGCATTACCTGCTTTGTTTATTTTGCATGATGTAATAGATTAATGTGGGTTAAAAGACACTTTTAACAAATTAAGTATATATAAAAAAAGCCAGATAGGCAGGAAATGCATTGCACCCATGTGTTAAAACATGAGAACCCAAATGTCACATGCAAAGAGATCATTTGAATAACAAATTAGTTTCTGGAGGGCTGTTAGAGTCGCGAAGTAACATTGGTTTCTCTTCAGCAAAACATATTAACCTTTACAAAACAATTTCTCTTAGGACTGTTCACAAGAATATGTTGTAAAGAATTATTTCTACTACTACCTGTTCAGGATTTCAGCTGCAATGGGTCAAGAGGTTTTCTACATCACATTCCTCCCATTCAGTTACTGGAGCATTAACCCCTATGTTGCCAGAAGGCTGATACTTATGTGGTCCGTAAGTATTGCTCGGATTATTACTATATATGTGCAAGTTGTTGTAACATTATCAGCTGTTTTTTCTCTAGCTTTCTGGTTGCCAATCAAGCGGTATAACTTTTGACATTTCTAGCAACGAAAGATCTGGGGACACCCTAAAGACTAACAGATTTAAAGCTTTCATGGACTAGACTCTACTTCATCTTGCATCTAAAGGGAATGGATTCTAGTCAATGAAAATGCCTCAAACCATAATAAAACTAGTTGGTCTTTAAGATACCACAATACCTGCTTTTGTTTTGACTGCAACGTAATAGCATGTCCACCACTCTGGAAACAGAAAGGGTGAAAGTGTGCCTTCTGAAAAGGTAACATTAAAAAAATGCACTTATTTTATAGGTTGAGCTTGATTTATATGCAATTTTAATTTTTTTATTAAATTCATTTTTTAAAAAAAGTTTCGCCTGAAGTTCAAAGTTCTTGTCCCCAGTTTGAAATGTACAAGTGTCATACTTTACCCAACTGGTGTTGCATCCAGTTGGTGGTTGATTCCTAGCATGTGGTTCATAGTGTTTTGGGCTACACCAATATAAAACTTTTGCAAACATAACTGCTTGTTCTTGCAGTATTTGAAAATCTCTCTGTGTGTGGTTTTTTGGGGATGTTTGTACGGTTGTGGCTGACATCCTTAAGTTCAACGTTGTTTGGTATCAAGTAGTGCAAAATTAGTCAGTGGCACTTATTTCACAGATTTTTAAATCAGCCCTATACGAGAGGCCATTCTATAGTTTTAATATATTGCTTTGAAGCCGTAAAAAAAAAAAAAAAAAACATGGCACCAACCAATCCAAAACTTTCAACTCCAACCCAGAGATTCCATTGTGAAGTAGATGCAAGAATCTGTAGAGGCATTTTTCCACCAGCACTGAATAGCCTTTTGAGAAAAGGTAGAGCTTAGTTTCATTGATATCCACCCCCGACAGTGTGTGTCCAATGTCCCTGCAGGAGATGGTTGGTTGGTGAGCGCTGTTGAAGATGACAGCCCTAGCCACCAACTGAACTTTGCACATACACCTGATAGACACCTGAGCAGATATATTGTGTGCATTGGCAGCCTCTTTTGCGCTATGTCGAAGCCAGCAGGGAATACTTGGCAAGGATTGCTGTTTCTGTGCCCAGACCTCCCTCAGTGAATTGGGGCAGAACTTCCAAGCTGTTTTATTGCTTCAGTTTTCGCATGGGTTAACGCTTGTTGCAAATTTACACATCTCTGAAATGCTCTCCACACTCCATGTTCTAAAGACAAACAAACAAACCCACCTTGCCACATGAAAATGGAGATCATATTATCCTTCCATGCAGCTGTACCACCTCAGTGACAGACAGTGTAAATTGGCCCTCATATGCTGTAGCTGAACTGAACCTGGCAAACCTTGCTTTTTAAGTTGAAGTACTCACGCCAGTTGGTTGCACGGGCTCTCCCTCATCGATGATTTTAGACTTGCTAGCTTTTCAGGAGTTTTAGGCTCAGGCTTTCTGGAGGACTGTATTCACTCACATACACCTGCCTGGGCTCTGAGATCTTTGGGTGAGGCCCTTCTCTCATTCCCACCACCTTCATAGGCACGCTTGGTGGGGATGCGGGAAAGGGCCTTCTCAGTGGCTGCTCCCAGGCTTTGAAACTCTCTCCCTAAAGAAACCAGACTGGCTCCCTCTTTGTTGTCCTCCACTAGCAAGCGAAGACTGTTTTATTCCAAAAGGCCTTTGGGAACTGTTGTTTTTTTGTTTGTTTTTAAAGAAATGGTTTTGCTGTGCTGTACTGTTTTTGGTATCTATATTTTAATAGGTTTAAGTTCTGTTAGTTTTTAATTACTTTTCAGCTATTATCTTTTATACGTTTTTAGCCTTTTGTATTTTATCTGTGTTGTTTCGATTTGTGTAAGCCGCCTTGAGTCTTGCTCTGGGGGGGGGGGGAGAGATGGGATATAAATAAATGGTATTGTCATAGTTAGGGATGTGGGTGGCACTGTGGTCTAAACCACTGAGCCTAGGGCTTGCAGATCAGAAGGTCAGAGGTTTGAATCCCCGCGACAGGGTAAGCTCCTGTTGTTCGGTCCCTGCTCCTGTCAACCTAGCAGTTTGAAAGCACTTCAAAGTGCAAGTAGATAAATAGGTACCGCTCCGGCGGGAAGGTAAACGGCGTTTCCGTGCGCTGCTCTGGTTCGCCAGAAGTGGCTTAGTCATGCTGGCCACATGACCCGGAAGCTGTCTGAGAACAAATGCCAGCTCCCTCAGCCTATAGAGCCAGATGAGCGCCGCAACCCCAGAGTCATCCACAACTGGACCTAACGGTCAGGGGTACCTTTACCTATTGTCATTGTTATCAGAACTGGACACTGAACAGTTTGGGATAACCGACCGAAAGCAGACAGTGAGCTTTCCCCCTGCTGTGTATTCATTCTCCAAAATCCATATTCATGCCCATATTTTGAAGCTGCTTAATAATATAATTCTTGACATAAACTTAAAAACTTTTTGCAGCTGTGTGTAGTAGTGACCTCTGCTGGAGCCTGCTGGGTGTTACTCAGAAAGGCCAAACTGATGCATGCAACTGGAGTGTATTTCACCCTCTGTTCTCCCTCTCCCTTGAAGTTCAGATGCTTTTTGGAGAATCTCAAACAGAAAAGATGAGGGGGAAGGGAAGAGACCAATACTTTCCATTTTTTTGAGTTAGATGCATTACTTTAGGCAATATCTCTGCGTCCAAAGGAGAGTGTCTCCCTGCTAGAAATAGACATCGTTTTCATGCTCTGCATGCTGGAGATAATATATAGATACGTTCAATAGTTTCCCCCAAGGCTGGGTGCGTTAGAATGGTCATTCTTTGGTTAACACACAGGCAAGCCAGTTGCTTAATTTGCTAAGTTAAAAAGTATGTAGAGTTGTGGCTCAGTGGTATAGAATCTGCTTTGCATTCAGAACGTTCCAGGTTCAATTCCCTGCATCTCCACATACCGGTAGCATTGGGAAAGAACCCAGTGTGAAACCCTGGAGATCTGCTGCCAGGCTGTGTGGACAATACTGAATTGATGGTCTGCTTTGGTTTATGGCAGCTTTCTAGGTTTCTAATTTTTTTTGGGGGGGGGAGCCATTTTTAGGCTTGTTAGTATATCACAGCGTTTAAGTATTGGGAATGATGCAGTAGCCACTTCTGTCTGAAAACCATACTTCTGCTAGAATTAACAAAAATAAAAGTGAATTAATAGGTAACTTGTGTTTAACAACGTTCCACGCTGCCTGGTATTGGGACATGTTGCTGCTGCGCTCCTGCATGTTCCTCAGATATTGCCGTTCGACATTCCAGAGCAAAAACCATGAAGCCTGCCACTTGGGGAGACAAACCTAAAAAGTATTGTGGTATCCACCCACTTTCTAATACCAGCCCTGACATCCTCTGCTTCAGGCAAGTCTTGAAAACCTCAATTTCATAAGGACATGAGAAGAGCCTGCTAGATCAGGCCAACAGCCCAACTAGTCCAGGATCCTGAACTCACAGTAGCCAACCAGATACCGTACCTGTGGGAAACATGAAAGCAGGATTTGAGCAAAAGACTCCTCTCCCCTCCTGCGGTTTCTAGCAACAGGTACTCAGAAGCATTACTGCCTCCCGTGGCTAAAAGTCATTGATGGCCTTCTCCTTCATGAATTTGTTTAATCCCCCTTTAAGGCTCTCCAAGCTGGTGGCCACTGCAGCTTCCTTCCTGTGGGAGTGAGTTCCATTGTTTGTGAAGAAGCACTTCCTTTTATCTGTCTTAAATCTCCCAACATTCAGTTTCATTGAATGCTCACAAGTTCCAGTGTTATGCGGGGGACGGACATTTCTCTGTGAACTTCCTCTATGCCGTGCATCATTTTATCAACTCCTATTGTGTCACCACTCACCTTGTCTCTAAACTGAGAAGTCCCAAATGCTGCAAGATCTCCTCATAGGGAAGTTGCTTCATCAGCTTCTTCCAATGTTAACTTGGACGTTATATATTGCCTCATTCTTCACATGACAGGAATAGTTTTAGCAGGTTCTGAGCAAGTAACCTAAATGAAATGAATTGCCATGCAGTTTTCCAGTTACATTATTGATCTTATTTGACTGCATTGACTTGGCTAGAAGATGCAAAGCAGTCTTTATTTGTACTAAATTAAGACTGCTGTAGAAATATGTAGGCTTTAGAGTTTTGCAGCAGCACACACCCCTCTAATGCCTTAACAGGCATGTATCTAAGTTTTAGCAGTTCTTTAGCAATTTGCAAATTGTTGCCACGTGGGTGAAAATAAGAGTGCTTTGCTCCAATCTCCTTGATTTGTTTTATTGGAGGACAAGAAATCTGGTTTTGAGGGATCTGTGGCTGGGGAGGAAACTGAATGACAAACTGATCAACTCTAAAAAGCAGGTGGTGTAAAGCATGTATATATCGCATTAGTATGTGTCCCAAAGTTTACTGCAACACTCATGGATCGAGGAAGTTGGTTTTCCCATTGCCAGGTTGCAAGAGGAAATACAGAGAACACAACTCCTATTCAAAACAGGCTTTTTAAAGTATGGGGTAGAAGGATTTTCCACTTGCTTAATCTCAGTGCTACTCGGGTACACCTTGTAAGCAGATAGTTAAGCTATTTGACTATAATGGTTCTGCATATTGTTCAGAACATGCGGGGACAAGAATTGCTTCATAGCAGGAATAAACCTCCAGTTCTCTATCTTTGGCTTTCGGAGTTCTGCCCAGGCTTCACCCCTCTCCACAACATGCCATAGCTGTCAACTTTCCCCCTTTTTTTGTGGGAAATTCCCTTATTCCAAATAGGATTCCTCGCAAGAAAAGGGAAAGGTTGACAGTTCTACACACACTGTGAGTGCTTTTACCTGACTGGACTAAGATGTTTGTGGGTGGTGGTCTAGAAACCACACTGACCTTTGTGTATGAAAAGTTCCTCATGAGGGAATGTGGCCCTGAGGCTGGCAAAAATTCCACACGCCTCCCTGCTTTATAGATTTACAAATGCACACCAGCATATGCTGCCAGCTTAGGGACACAAGCAGCATATACTGTATATGTATATCTATATTGAAGGGCTGAGCGGTGTGGACTTTGGCAGGGGAGTGTCTCATGTAAACTGATTGCAGAAAAACAAGATGCCTGGCAGTAACCGGTGGAGAAATATTAGTGGTTGGACGATTTATTCCACCCCACCCAACCCAGAAGACCAAGAGTGTCTCTACAAAGTGTGCACTGAGGTTTTTTTCCAGCATTTTCATGATTGATCTCATTTTTGCTGTTCAGAGCATCTGTTCAGACCCCTCAAAGATTTCATCAACAATGAATGTGCCGCATTATATTCATTCATTAGATTTTAAAATGCGTGTCCTGCTTTTTGATGTAAAATACAACCATTGCAACTGTGTCAAGAGTAATTTTGACACAAGTTTTAAAACGAGGCTTGTCTCAAAAGTAATAAAAAGCCATAGGAAGCAATGGAACTAAGTACAGTATTCTTTTTTAAAAGCAGGATACAGAATTACCGGTAGAACAAATGTTTATAAAATAAAAGACTCTAGCATGCAGGATTGTTGAAAACTCGTGTGTGTGTGTGTGTGTGTGTGTGTGTGTGTCCCCATATTGAAAACCTGTTCATAGAACTCCTTCAAAATAAGAATTAGAGCTGGAGGACCATGGAATTCACCAAGCTGATTGGGTGCTGGCCACTAAATTCATTTCTACAAAATCCCCATTGGGAGTTAAATTACAACTGACCATCATCTATCCATACAAATAGTAAAACCACTACATTAGTGGTCCTTCCCATTGATCTGTGCTGGCAAATGGCATCAAGCTCTTCAGGTGGGCATGCTCTGTGGTTTTTTAAATAACTCTCATAATCATGAGGTCAGATGATAAGTTTCCAGAAGAAGTCTCTCAAAATTTCAAAAGAGCTTTCTAATAGAAAAGCATTTCACAAACTTGAGAGCATCAATAGAGGAAGAAAAGAACCAGCCGTTTCCTAATAACTGTGGGTTCTCAAATAATCCTGTGCATTAGGTCCCCTAATTACAACTGTGTGTTCCAATTTTGTATCGTACTTGGAATATTTAATTCCATTTGCCTCTGGTGTGTGTCACTTCTTGGGGGTTTTAGAGGAAACCTGACATCATGCGGTCAGTGTAATTGCATGCAGCCACAAGAGGAATTCCCACAGCCTCCGGTCGCTAGTCAACAAATGCACCCTGCCTCAAAGCCCAGACAGTTAATGCAGAGAAGGGGACAGAATTTCTGGAGAAAGGATCCCAGTGCCACGTGGCTGCTGGAGAAGGGATGAAGGTCCAAAATATTATTGGAAAGAGCAGGGGCAGCTAACACCTGGCCCAGGAACCTGATTCCACCCTCAAGCAAAATTTTCCAGCACCCCAAGATCCCAACAGTTTGGGTGGTGGTGATGAAAAAACAAAAATAATAAAGACACAATGTTGTGGTGGGGCAAAAGGTTTGAACTTTTCTGAGCTTGGATAAAGATGCAAAAATTGCACCTTTCTGGGCCACCAGGTAGGTCATTTGAGGAAATAAGAGTTGATAACTGGCTCTCCTTGACTGATCTGCTTGTGCCCCTGTGTGTACACGTGTGCAAGAGTCTGGTGTGGCTACACCTACTGCTGGCATGCAGTTTCCTGGAGGGTTGACCAAGGGGAAATATGGTCCTTGAGATAGAGACAAAGAATTGGGAAGGGAACGGTGCCACTAAAAGAGTAATGTGTGGGACCACAAGAATTGTGCTATCCATGATGTGAACGAGGCAGTGAATATGTGGTGGTTGAAAAGTGCTGGGAAATCTATCAGGAGAAGGCCGTGAGGAGGAAAGGCATGGATGGCGGGGCTTATCTTTCAAGCTGATGTGCCACTTTTCTGCCATTATTGGTAGAATCAAGGCAGCTTAATAGAAGGTCATAAACACAATGGAATAAGAACTCCTGCAACATGATATAATATAATTAATGGCAATGCAAATCAGGAGAACAAACCATTCTTACAGCAATAGGAAAAGCAGAAGATCTGCCCTACCTATCCACCCACCCAAACATTTACACAAGAATGAAGCAACATCTGGGAAAAGGGGTGCATCTTGGAGTATTTTAAATTTATTTTCAAGACTCCGTTAAACGAATCCCGGTGATTCAGCAGCACTCTAATTAGCCATCTTGGAGAGCACATAAACATCTAAATGCAGCTGTCTTCTGTTACAGTAAATGTTTCTCTCTCTAAAATTAGGCCCACTTCCAAGTGGAAAAAGCCTTTGTGTTGAAGGTTGCATTTGAACGCCGACTAATTGGTTAAGAGCCTATAATTCGGTATTGGGTAGGCAAGGAAGGAGGTCGGGTGTGTGCTTCCACTGCTTGGATTTGAAATCTGAGACCAAGTAATTCCTTGTATGGATTAGAAATTTAAGTATATAGGAGTTGTGAGAGAACATGAAACCGAAGGTGCAAGCAGCGTTTATATCTAAAGTAACACAAAAGTGAGGGGGAGGGAGCAAGAAATCCCTCTCACTCCAAACCCAAAATAATTAAAATAAGTGCAGAGGAAAGTTCTGCCACATGTCTACCTTGACATGCTCTTTTACTCCTTTACTGGTACTCTAAATTATGGACTATATACCAGATTTGTTTCTAATCTTGGGCTATCAAAATGGTCCAATCACATTTAGGCTGTGTTCATATATATTTCAGAAGTTCAGGAGTTTTCCTCTATTTCTGCTGGAAGAGGAGAGAAGTGTGTTGCCTTTTGTATTCCCATACTTCCCCCCCTTTGTTTACTGTAGTGCCTCTTTCTCCTTCTGTTTCCTAGACCTATACTTTGACCACACCACTTTGTGCCTTCCCCCTCCTCTAAGCTTCCAGTCTCTTGCATACATACAACACTTCCTGTTTTTAGATCTTGGGCTGCAGCTTTCCTTGGAAATGAAGGAGTTAAAACTGAGCTCTAAGAGGAAGCAAAGCATTGTGAGGTGTTTCTGTGCTTTACTTCAGTTTTCTAAATGCTATGCAGAAAATTAGTCATGCTTTTCCCCCTCAGTTTTTGTGAGTCACACAATTTTAATCCCCATGCATTGCTTTGAAATTGTTAGCCCTGCTATCTTGCACTATCCATTATGTTTCCATTTTGCTGCTGCGGTAATGGGATCAAGAGCTCTAAATTCACTCTCTTCCAGTGCAAAAAAAGAAGCATGAAAAGCATACTGCTTGTATTCTAGTTGCTGTTTAAAAATTCCCCCTGTAGTTGGTCTGTGTGGGTCAAGATCTGTAATGAAATTATTATTATTATTATTATTATTATTATTATTATTATTATTATTATTATCATTCATTCATTCATTCCCCGCCCATCTGATTGGGTTTCCCCAGCCACTCTGGGCGGCTCCCAACTGAATGTTAAAAACACAATACAACATTAAACATTAAAAATGTCCCTAAACAGGGCTGCCTTCAGATGTCTTCTAAAAGTCAGATAGTTGCTTATTTCCTTGACAAATGCTGGGAGGGCATTCCACAGGGCAGGCACCACTACCGAGAAGGCCCTCTGCCAGGTTCCCTCTAACCTCACATCTCGCAGTGAGGGAACTGCCAGAAGGCCCTCGGCACTGGACCTCAGTGTCCCGGCTGAACCATGGGGGTGGAGACGCTCTGCTTTGGCCTCTTTTGCCTCTGGTGCCATCCCCACCACCGGTGCGTGGTCCGCAGAAGCTTGCCCCCAAGGAAATCAGTTCCCACTAGATGGAAAAGGATTCCCCGGCCCTGCTAATATGGTTTTCAGGTTTTGACTTGTAGAGTGACTTAATGAGCAACAGTTGGATTAAAAAGTTAAAAGCAAACCTATCTGGCACCAGCATCTAATTTCGCACGACCATCCCCAGGGATGGGCCTTCATGTGCAAACTGGCATACAATTCCTGCCCAGGATTCTTTCCTTGTATGGAAGTTTCACACTCTTTCAGGACGCACAGTAAGTGCATCAATAGCAGGTTGTGGTTCCACAAACCATTCATTGCTCATGCTTTCAATTATTACTATTAATTCAATTTATATCCCACCCTTCCTCCTGTCGGAGCCCAGAGCAGCAAACATATAAATAATTGTGATATTAAATGGATATTGTCTTATCTCGACTAAGGCCTTATTAGTAATTCTGCTTCTCTCACACACCAGACCAAAAATAAATAAATATCTGCCCTCAAGAGTGGCATTTAAGGTCTACTTTGTCATGAGCCAGAGTCACTTGGCCATAGTTCCATTCCATTCCATTCCACAGCTTTTGGGGTGAACATGCATGAAGATTTGTCCCCAAAATTGAGCTTACTAGCAACAATAAAGCATTTTAGAAAGAAAGAAAAAGAAAGAAAGAAAGAAAGAAAAGGAAAGAAAGAAAGAATTATAGAAACTGCTCAAATGCATTCTTAAAACAGTCTTCACAGTTGCCAGGAATCATCAAATGCCTGAGTAAATGGAACAGCTTTTTCATTCTCCCTCCCCCCCCCCAAAAAAATCAATAATCAAGAAGACAGAAAGACAGACCTTATCAGGGAGGGCATTCCACAAACAGGTAACTGCAATTGAAATGGCCCTGTCATGCCATGGTCAACATCACCTGGGCAGCCCAGTTGTAAGATGTGAGTGCATCTTAAAGCTATCCTACAAATCAGTGGCCTTTAAAAAAGCAAAGAATAAAGCCAATGGCAGCTAAAAGATGTTGCCGCTAACCGAACTTGTGACATCAGCTTTTGAATTCTCAGCCATCCAACAAAATACAAGAAGTGATTCGCTTTGATGTCATCGCTGGCTACGTTGTACGTGACAGCAGTAGTGAGCCAGAGTACTGTTCACTTTTTAAGTTTTTTGACTCCCAGTGTCTCGTCTTCAACCATTCTGCAGTTGTGGTTCTGAACCAGAACAGTCGCTTCTTGTTCAGCAAAACTCGTTTGTAAAAGTGAGGACGAAATGATAACAGAAGAGCATTCACACAGAAAGCTAAATTCCCCCCCAATATGCTGATGTGACCTGATGAGAAAAGACCTAGTTAGCCTTTTGCTATGATCTTGACCTCGTGACCCAGTTGAAAAAGTCACTACAGACACTGTCCGTTACTAAATGTGTCCCATGGTCATCAAAGGAATTGTAACACTTCAGAAATGAGTGATTCATGCAGGAATTGAAGGCAAAAGCTGCAGTTCATGGGTCTTCAGTCTTGATTTTGGGATGGGGATGGGGTGTTCTTCAGTAGTTCTGTGGCCTTCACTGCCGCATGTGTGAGAGCATTCTGGGAAAGTGCCTTGTACATGACAGCCAAATATTGACTCTGTAGCACCACGTCTCTAGTCTTTAAGACCTTCATAGACATATTTAATCAAGATTTAATCAACTTAAAAGGAGCTGCTTAAAGGCAGTATAATATATTTGGGGTTTTAGCTCACCAAGGAGGATTGTGAATTAAGCACAAAAGGAGGCCAGGAGGAGTCTTGGAAATAAAAAGCAGGAAGATGATATGAAACTTATTCTTGAGGGGGGTATCTGAGAATGTATAGGGAGTCCCAAGGAGAGAGAGATTTCATACGGTGCTTGGTAGGGAAGAAGCAGGGAGATAGAAAACACAAATCCCATGGATAGCAAACCACTTTGAACCTCTATGCCAGGCATAATTTTATGAACTCCTATCATGTCACCACTCACATTTTCTCTAAACTGAGAAGTCCCAAATGCTGCAAGATTTCCTCATAGGGATGTTGCTTCATCAGCTTTCACCAGCCTCTTCCAATGTTAACTTGGACGTTATACATTGCCTCATTCTTCACATGACAGGAATGGTTTTAGCAGGTTTCGTTCATGGGAAACTGAAGTTCTGAGCAAGTAACCTAAATGGAATGAATTGCCATGCAGTTGTAATGGTTAAGAGCAGTAGACTCGTAATCTGGGGAACCGGGTTCGCGTCTCCGCTCCTCCACATGCAGCTGCTGGGTGACCTTGGGCTAGTCACACTTCTCTGAAGTCTCTCAGCCCCACTCATCTTACAGAGTGTTTGTTGTAGGGAAGGAAGGGAAAGGAGAATGTTAGCCGCTTTGAGACTCCTTCGGGTAGTGATAAAGTGGGATATCAAATCCAAACTCCTTTTCTTCTTCCAGTTACATTATTGATCTTATTTGACTGCATTGACTTGGCTAGAAGATGCAAAGCAGTCTTTATTTGTACTAAATTAAGACTGGTGTAGAAATATGTAGGCTTTAGAGTTTTGCACCAGTACACACCCCTCCAATGCCTCAACAGGCATGTATCTTAGTTTTAGCAGTTCTTTAGCAATTTGCAAATTGTTGCCACATGGGTGAAAATAAGAGCATTTTGCTCCAATCTCCTTGATTTGTTTTATTGGAGGACAAGAAATCTGGTTTTGAGGGATCTGTGTTTTGGGGGGGGGGGGAACTGAATGACAAACTGATCAACTGTGAAAAGCAGGTGTTGTAAAACATGTATATATTGTATTAGTCTGTGGCCCAAAGTTTACTGGGATACTCATAGAATACCCATTACTGAATACCCATTGCCAGGTTGCACAAGGAAATACAGAGAATGCAACCTCTATTTAAAGCAGGCTTTTAAAGTACAGTATATGGGAGAAGGATTTTCCTCTTGCAGTAAGATGTGCTAGCATTTCCCCCCCTCATGTCTTTAAATTAATAATCCAGCTCTGCGTGGCTTGCCATATCTTTACCTAAGGCATATCTTTGCACAAGAAACTAAGTTCATAAAAAGTGGAGCACTCCCCCCCCCCTTTTAAAGATGAAATTTACTCTTTTGGTTTTGATGGTCCCTGCTGTGAGGTTTAGCATTTTCAACCTGCTTATTTCTATGCACTGCAGTAATATTTCCTGTTGTTAATTCGTTCACAGCAATGTAAACTACAGGAAGCCAGAGGTGGATTATGCAACTATGCTGGTGTAACTTACCTCTTTTACAAACTGATCAGGAGCAGGGGCTACTGCCAGCTTAGCCAACCCAAGCCTAGCAGAGGGGAAATAATCCCTTAAAACAGAGTTTGACATACACCACTTTTTTGCCAGTATAACTTTCTCTGGGTTACATAGTCACATGTCTCTCTCACACACAATGTCTTGTTCCTACCATTCCCCTGGAACATCCCTTTGTGGGGACTAACCAGTAATTCAGTGTCAGCTTTGCTAGCTGAGCCCCAGTTGAGCTGGGATCAAGGAGCTATGCAAGCATATATCTGGCTGAGCTGGAGATATGCCTATATGCTGGTCTCAAAAATATCATACCAAGATGACGGGAGTGAATTGCTGTAACTGAAAATGTGTCTGAGACTTGAGAGGCGGGGGGCGGGGGCGCCTATTTGGGTGAAAGGTGGGGTATAAATGAAATGAAATAAGCACATCTCTGTTATCTGTGTGCTGTCTCCAGGTGGTTATGTACATTGGCCAAGTCTCAAAGGACCTGCTCAAGTGGCCTCGCCCTTCTTCCCCACCTGTTGTCAAGCTAGAAAAAAGGACCACTGCAGAGTATGGAATGCCATCCACACATGCAATGGCAGCAACCGCCATTTCCTTTACATTCGTGGTTACAACTGTGAGCAAGTACAAGGTAGGCATGCAGTGTGGTGTACTGGATAAGGCAGAGCTTTCCAGACTTTTCGTGTCGGTGACACACTCTTTCGACATGCATCATTTCATGACACAGTAATTCAGTTTTACTAGCAAACTGGAGCAAACTAACCCCTTTCCAGCCCCAGAAAGTGTAGCCTTTCCAAAACCTCTGGCTTAAATCTAAGAAGTGTAGACCTGGTGTGTCCCCTTTTTCTCCCTCCCACACCATCCCAGGCAAACTTGCCCCATTGATCTTGCCACACAGGGGCAGCTCTGGCTGAATCCAGCATGATCTAAAAGCTTTTCCCCACTTACTCTGCAGCCAGACCCCACATTCTACACATTAATCTGTATAATGGCATCATGACCACCTTGGTTTAAAGCCATTACCTAATAGTTTCTGTTATGGAATGTGCCTTTTCCAGTGATCTGAATCTCTCTTTCTGAGGTGAGCTTTTCGCTCAGATCATTCCTAAGGATTTATAGCCAATTTATTTGTTTGTGCTGATGTGAAGTTAGAATATTTGGCTCCTGTCTGCTATTATGTTATATAACCATATGGTTTGGGACCTTATTTAGGAGCCCTTCACAATTGCATTTTGTATTCTCGACTGACTTTGCCATCTGCAAATGTGGCTACATCCACTGCTTGATTCCATATATTTATGAACAGGTCTAACGGCACAGGTCCAAATATGGGAGTGAGGTCCTTCTCACTATCTGTTGTCTTCTTCATCCAGTGTTGGTCTAAATAGAGTGCAGCTTTTGCATTTTCTATTCCTAGGGCTCAGTACCACCTGTGGAGGTTGAAATCTTTATCCTTTTCCAACAATTGTAGGTGATGAATTTATTCTAAGGATAACATTACAAATCATCACTGCTAGATATTTCAGTCCAGGCTATTTGGAAACGTTACTTGAATTCATCAAACTTCTGATATTCCAGAATGCAGTTGATTCTGAATTAGAATGGCCTGGCCATTGATAAAAGTCTGATGGTGACTTATTTGATTCTTTGTGATATATGCAACTGCTATTAATGTTTCTTTCACTCCCCTTTTATGTTTACAGTACCCACTTGAACTAGGACTGCTGGGAGCCTTCTTATTTTCAACTCTGGTATGCCTCAGCAGAATTTACACTGGGATGCACACAGTTTTGGTAAGTGTATTGCCCATTTATTGGGGATTTATATCCTGAAGCATGAACATAAACCAGTACACATTAAAAGCAAATGACACACAAATACTGCCTAAGTCGTAGTTAAGCCCTCTTCTAGAAATAGCACAAACTTCCAGCTCAACCCATTCTGCATCCATTTTCTCTCTTTTCAACCTTTCTTTTCCTTACAAAGCTCATGTGTGTAACACATAATAAACAAGTAAGGCTGTTGTCATGCTGCAGTTCTCCTGGTGGCTGACAGGTGCTGCTGCAAATAACAGCATGATGGTAGACTTCTGATAGCTGTTGGACCATTGGATGAGGAAGACAGAAGAAGGCGGGTATAAAGAGAGGGAGGGGGTGGCTTTGGTGATCTCTAAAGGGAGCGGGTGGGGTAGATGGGGTTGACAAGCGAAGCAGAGGCACAGCCCCTGGTTTATAAATAATACCCTATGCTTGAACATCATCAGCCTCTCTCACTGCACCCATACATTGAGCACCATTCTTTAGGCATCTCTTGTATTTACTGTAGGTGCCCCTTGGGGCAAAGCCTTACTGGTAGAATTAAGTGCAGCAGCTTGCTGGCTTAGTGGTGAGCTGGACTTTCTGCTCCTCCTCCTCCCAGGGCTACAAGTATTTCTGATGACTGGGAAGGGCTGCAAAGCTGGGTGATTTGCTTGCTGGAATGCGTCATCTTGACTCATAGTATGCTATATGAATGCTCCTACATGTAGCCTCTTTCGTTGAAAATTAGGCCTGATGTAGCTTCTGTGGTGAGAAGAGGTGTGCATCATTTTTCACAGTGCCGCTAGCTGATTCTATACCATGAGCCTCCTGAATCGTACATAACATTTGCTTGTTTACCATCCTCATCAGGCACATTGGTAAAGGTCTTGACCTCAGTAGATCAAACCAATAATTTGAAAGAGAGGATGTCTCCAGTCTAGATTTAACTAATGACCTAAAGTCAGTCAGTAAAAAATTCTCTGCATATTTCCCTTGATAGTCAGTGATAAGAAGAGACTTTTCTAAATTCAGATGGGGTTGATGGTAAAGAAGAGAGAAGCCTTTGTTGACCTTCTTGAAAGAACAAAGCTACTTTAATTTGGGTGGGGAGGAGAGTCTCCTCCTTTCAATAGATTTAAATTATAGTTCTGTGAGATTTTTTTGCTTTCACAAGAACATGAAATACAGTGCAGTCCTGTGCATGCCTGCTCAGAAGTAAGGTCCATTCAATGAGACTTACTCCCAGGTAAGTGACTGTTGAATTGTAGCCTTAAAAGATTTTAATATGGTTGCATAATTGGTTTTTATATTTTTTGTAAATCACTTAGAAGCCTACTTTGGCATTTAGCAGTATATAAAAATAATAATGTAACAGCAAAAGAATGTTCTGCAGTTTAAATCTATTTGAATAAACTTAGTTATCTGTATCTAATGTAGAATATTTCTTGAATCTTGTCCTGATTCTAGAATAACTTCCACTCTTCTTTCACAACACCCTGGAATGTTGTAGATTCCAGCATTATGGAGGATGTAAAATGGTGGTCTGACCATCAACACAGTTGCTGCTGCTACTATCACTAGCAGTGAAAAAAACAAAACTAAAACATAATAGCAAAATTGGACATCTACTGCTAATGGTGAATCTCTCCCTAGGAGAGATTCCTGCTTTGCTCTTGCCCCAAGAAATTCAACAGTGCCCACAATATATTTGCATCTGCACCCAAAGATGGAGAATTTCAAGAGGGCATTAGTGCACAACTCTAGTGTAAACCATTTGGAGGTTCTGTTTACCACCAAGTGGTAAATAAATTTTGTTAAAAAAATAAGTAGTATATTATTACAAAAATTGGCCACCACCCTCCCCACTCTCTACCAAGCAGTAGCAAAATTCCAGGGGGGTTCCAGGTGCTCCTTTGGAGAATTGAAGATGTGGCAGAGACGTTCATAGCTTTAAGAAATATGATTGATTCACCTATTTAAACCTTCAGTCTGCATGGAGGGAATCGAGATCTTACAGCATGGTCATCTTAAGCAGGGCTTGCTTCCCACAGCAGTTTAGCACTGGAGTCAAAGGCATCACAACCAGCCAGCCTTCAGCCAGCCTTCCCAAGATGGATCTCAGTCTCACATACACCCCACCACCTTGGCAACCTCTGTGTGCCCAGGCCCAAGATGAGCCATTAACACCTTTTGTCATGTTAATGCCTCTATCCCAGGTGAGCTCCTGGCTTGGAAAGAAACCTTAGCCTGTATTTATCCACTGGCCTGCAATCTTCCCTTCAATACTCCAAATAATCAAAATCAAAATTTCTAGGGCTTACAGGTAGCTCCCCCACACCCCACCCCGCAAACCAATAACAGTATTCTTCATTTTACATTCAGCTATGGACTGCAGATGTGTTGACATGACTTTAGCATTTTATTCTTCTCCCATGTAATTGACAGTAGCTTTCTTTCTTTCTTTTTTGCTTCTCTTAATAAATTCCACTCTGACCTGACAAAGCTGGTTTCAGGCTGCTCAGCAGCAATCCAGACTTCAGTGTTAACATATGTTTTTGCCTGAAGATGCCTGTGCTGATCTACAGAGAGGCATAACTTAAATCCTTTGAACTGCATTCATCTACTTTTGCGATGGTTTTCTCCTTAATCTTTTCATTAATGGAGCTTCCTCCTTGTGCAAAAGTGGATGAAGGAAACATAATCCTCCTTTGAAATTAAGAGATTTAACAGATTATGGGCGGGGAAGGGCTTGGCATGAACAGAAACCTGTTGTTTAAACTTGCTTTAGATGTGTTCCTGAAACTATTTGTTTCAGTGAATTCGTCACCAGTTTTTATTTGGGGGGTTATATTGATGGTTTCGTTGTCCTTTGGCAAGCAAAAAAGAATGAAAGTATCTATAAGGTTCTCCATGTGTACAGTGTGAGGTGCTTGTATTTGGGCACACTTAGATATTTTTGAGTGAGCCCTGTCACTCTGGTCACTTCTGCCCCCTATCCCTGCCCCACACACAGCAGAAAGAGTGTGTCAGCAAACACACTTTGCTTTTACAAGGGCTCTGGGTTAAAGTCAGATCTGGTAGACTTGATGTGAGCCTTGAAAAGCACCCATAGCTGAGAGAGAAAACGCAAAAGTCTTTGATTCTTCCAGCTTCCTTCTTCAGCTGCATGCACTTTTTCGAGGGAGAAAAAGCTAACACCTAAACCTTTGTGCTGGTACTGCAGTAGAAGTTTCAAATATGACCATAAACGCAATAGCTTTAAAATAATAATGATAACAACAATGGGAGGACTATGGAGGAAACAGAGAAATTCATTGAGGCTTGGGAAGAATGTGGTCTGGATTCTCTGGAACAAATTGAGCAAGTACTACATACTGTAAGTACTCAGGATGAAAGTTCCCCTACTCTTCGTTTTAGCCTTTGAGTTTTGCTGCAGAGGAATATGGTTGCAGGTGTTACTGTTGATGATACAAATACATGAAATGGTAGGAAAATAACTTTTAGCAAAGAACTGATGCAGAATGCACAGAATGTTACCAGGCTGATCTTCATCACCTGTAAGGAAAAAAAGTATTCTGGGTTGATATCTCTAAATAAGGTAATTTAATTTTTGTGCTGCCAGGTAGATGAACCTATATACACACTTTTAAATGGGTATGCAATTGTTCAAGTCCTTATCCAAATGCATTCTAAAGGAAGTGATTCATCTGTTAATCATTAACCTGGTAATACATAAAGCAAGATGACACAGGTTCCAGGGCCATAGCCTCAGAGGCCAGGGGTTGCTATGAAGCTTTAAAGCCCTTCCTGAATTTTCAGCATTTTATTATTTCATTTGATTAAAGTTAATCTTTTGCCCCTGTACTTCATTCTTGAACAAACCATGCATGTTTTCCCTTATATGCCCGTAAGTAAACTGTGGCCCCACCTTCCTCTGTCCCACCTACAACTGGTTTGCAAAAGGCACTAAGAGGAGACGAGCATTTTAAACTTTTTTGGTTATGAAGTTATACATTTAACTTAAATTAATTTGCTTAATTTGCCTGTATTTAGGCTTCCTGCGTAGCCTTAAGGTCCATTTAATTTGTCAACGGTCTTGCAAAGCTCCAAAATGCATTAACTTCGAAACAATTTGGCTCTGTTGTTCATATGTTTTCTGCTCAGCATAGTTACATGCTCAATATACGTAATATGAGCATCACAGCTCAGTGATATTTAGCAATTCACCAGATACCTATTCTTACAGATTCTTACAGTTACTTTAGGGGAAGGAAGGTCTGCTTGAAGGAAATAAGAATGCGCTATATGCCTAACACCTCTATGTCTTTCTAGGACGTGATTGTTGGCAGCCTGATCTCAGCCATATTAACTGCTCTGGCTTATCCAGCTTGGGACCTCCTTGATCACCTGATGCTGACCAGCCCCTGGTGCCCTATGTTCTGCATCGTTGTCCCCCTCGTCTTATGCTACAACTACCCCAAACTGGATTACTATAGCCCTACTAGGGCAGACACAACCACTATTCTGGGAGCTGGAGCAGGAGCAATTACAGGGTTCTGGATAAACAATCACTACGTTTCAAATGTTTCCGCTGAAGAAGCGACACACAGCATCCCTTCTGTCACCAGCGAAATGCTCTTGATGGTTCTTGCACAGTTTTTGGTGGGAATTGCTGTACTGCTGATTATACGGCAGGTCATCAAAAGCCTGACTCTTAAATCACTGTGTTCTTGGTACAAGGTTTCTATTAATGACATTGAAGCTATGCAGCAAATAGAAATTGAAGTGCCCTATAAATTTATAACCTATTCTTCCATTGGCCTGAGTGCTACGGTGCTTGTGCCATTGCTGCATAAATTATTGGGCTTAAACTGAATGCTGCACACTTTTCTTTAAGAAGCAGTCCAGATTATAGGGTGCAATAAAAATGCACGCAGAAGCAAAAACTTGAGCAACAAAGTGTTATGCCTTCCTGCGTAGCTCTACAGCATAGATAATAGTGGAGATCTAAACTGGGTTTCCAATAATTTTTGTTCGCTGCAATCTTTTAACATGCTGTGGCTGCTTCAACGACTATGGCTGTCTGAGCTAAGCATTTAGTGCGACTAGAAGCCTGCCATGATGGACAGTCAGATCTCTTCTTCCTAGATCTAGTGGTTTGAAGAGTTTCTTCAGGGTTGTCAAAAACCTCAAAATAAGCCCATCAAGGGATGCAGCCAGATCAGGGTAGTTGGAAAAGAGCCTCCTTTTTAAAGAAAACAAAGCAAAACTACAAAGTAATTATCTTTACAAGCTTAGCAGTCTGAGAATTGGGAGGAAGATAAGCACTCTCAGGGAGAAATAAGATGCTGCAAACAGGAGAGCTGGGTTGGCACTGAATCTGGCTGCCCATCTAGCAGGATGACGAACACTGAAGTCATATCTTGCAAAACAGACTCCCAGTCATACAAATTCACACGTATGGGTATAATTATGTTGTGTTCTTGACATATCCATGTTATTAACTTAAGCTGTGTCATGTCTGAAGCTGTGGCATTGGCCCAGAATGTTGAAAACAATCACTGCTGCTGCGACTTGTAGGCCACCAAGAAATGAATTGCAAGGACCAAGTAAACTGATGGCAAGTGCAAATGTGATTGCAGATTTATTTTTTTAACTACAGTAATAACAAAGATCTCCATAGTCAAAACAAAAAAAAATAAAAAAAAATCCTTCCAGTAGCACCTTAGAGACCAACTAAGTTTGTTCTTGGTATGAGCTTTCGTGTGCATGCACACTTCTTCAGATACACTGAAACAGAAGTCACCAGACCCTGATATATAGGGTCTCACTATATATCAGGGTCTGGTGACTTCTGTTTCAGTGTATCTGAAGAAGTGTGCATGCACACGAAAGCTCATACCAAGAACAAACTTACTTGGTCTCTAAGGTGCTACTGGAAGGAATTTTTTTTATTTTATTTTGTTTTGACTATGACAGACCAACACGGCTATCTACCTTTAAAAAGATCTCCATGTCCTCTTTCTTTCCACTAATTGCTCTTGTGCAAAGTGGCATTTCCCATTGTCAATGAAGACTCCAGCAAGAACTGTGAAACAACTGCTGCCCTTTTTGGAGCTTGAGGACAGGATGAAACTAGCATTGGTCTGACGTTGGCGCTGCCATTCCAAATGTTGGAAAATTGCTATCTGCCTGCCGCTTTGCAGAGATTCCCACTGTAGGGAAGCAAATATAGCACACTTATTAGAGCCTTTAAATGAAATGCTGCTTAGACATGCAGATTTGAGAATTAACTGGAGTCTAAATGTTAACCTAACTTTAATATAAACAACCCCCCCCCCCAAACTAGGAATGGCTTAGGATGGGAGAGGGCTATTCTGCTCATGTCTTGCCCATGGGTTTCCTATAAAGGCATCTGGTTAGCCACTGTAAGAACAGAATCTTGGAACTAGAAGATCCTTCAGTCTGATCCATTAAGAGACTGTTCATATATCCTTAAACTTCAGTATTACACTAAGGATATAACTCCTATGTATAGTCCTGGAATTTGAACTTGTCCTATAAGAAATACAGGGCTCTCATCTTTCCCACCATGCTCATTCTTTAGATAACATGTTCTGTAAAATGTGAGGGTTGTATGAAGGCAAAGACCTGAAGCCCACGGGGATTCTAATGTCAATACAGAACTTCCTTGGAGCAGAATTTTACAATGTAAGTAGGGTTCTCTTCATCATGCTAAAGTAGACGCACTTGCAAGGGAGTGCTGGCATATATGGTATCCTTGCTAAACCCCTCAATCTGCATCTAAATTGGAGGTGAATCTGCTGAGCTGGTAGGCAAGAATATGGGTTGTAAGAGAATATAAGGGCCCCCCTATCTGCCAGCTACTTGTTGCCCTGCATTCTCATCTCCGCAAAATGTTGGTGTAATTGCAAGCTTGCACAGAAATGTGTGGTTGTGTCCCTGGACAGATTATATACATATGCAAATAATTTTTTGTGTGTCCACCGTTGCAATGGCTTCAGATTTAGCTGTAGCACTAAAACTGCTCTTTTAAATGCATCTATTTTATTCTTTTATGATCATGTATATATGCTGCGATTTATAAACCACAACCTGCACAATTTCTATTTTTGTATTGTTTTACTGTAAGTCGTAAAGTGTATTCTGAAAATTCTGACTTTATTCAAACTTAAAATGTTTCCAGAAACTATTTTTTATTAAAGCTTATTTTGTCACATACATTGCAAGTGTATTATATAAAGTGGGAGACTACTATGGAGCAGGCAGGCATAAATGCCAAGTGGGCAGACGATTGAAGGGCAACCCACTATTTTCATGCATCAGATTTTTTGTTCATAGAACAATATAGAATTGTAGAGTTGGAAGGGGGTCATCTAGTCCAACTCTCTGCAATGCAGGAATCCCAACTAAAGCATCAATGGAAGATGGCCACCCAGCCTCTGCTTAAAAACTTCCAAGGAAGTAGAGTTCACCACCCCCAGAGGGAGACTGTTCCAGTGTTAAATTGCTCTTACTGTCAGAAAGATGCTTAGTCAGAATCTCCTTTCTTGTAACTTGAACCCACTGGTTCAGGTTCTACCCTCCACAGCAGAAGAAAACAAGCTTGCTCCATCCTTCATACGACAACCCTTCAGATATCTGAAGATGGTTATTGTATCTCCTCCCAGTCTCCTCTTATCAAACCAAATTCCCTCAACCATTCCTCCTAAGGCTTGGTTTCTAGACCCTTGATCATCTTTTTTGCCCTCCTCTGCACAAGTTCCAGCTTGTCAATATCCTTCTTAAATTGTGGTGCCCATAACTAGACACAGTACTTCAAGTGTGGTACAACAGTACTACGATGTCCCTTGATCTGGACACTTAACTTCTGTTGATGCATCCTAGAATAGCATTACCTTCCCCCCCTCTTCATCACACTGTTGATTCATGTTAAGCTTGTGGTCTACTAGGACCACTACTTGCCTACTGGCAAGCCAGATGTCCCCCATCTTATATTTGTGCAGCTGGTTATTCCTGCCTAAGTCCCTATTTCATTTTGTTAGCTTTGGGCCAGTTCTCCAATCTGTTAAGGTCATCTTGAATCCTGATTCTGTCTTCTGCAGCATTAGCTACCCCTCCCAGTTTGGTGTCATCTGCAAACTTGATGAGTATCACTCAATT
This sequence comes from Darevskia mixta, assembly GCA_034641385.1. Lineage (NCBI taxonomy): Eukaryota > Metazoa > Chordata > Lepidosauria > Squamata > Lacertidae > Darevskia > Darevskia mixta. Next base: position 12,996,273 of record JAWWNH010000030.1, read on the forward strand.
CCTTCATCTAAGTCATTTATAAAGGCATTGAACAACAACAGACCCAGGACAGAACGAGGAAGCATTAGGGGGTACTTTGGGTTCCGTCAGTCAACCAGCTACAAATCCAAATAACTGTCCAGCCCACATTTTACCAGCTTCTTTGCAAAGATATCATAGGGGACTTTGTCAAAAGAATTACTGAAATCAAGATACACTACATCCACAGCACCCCCTGATCCACCAAGTTCATAACTCTATCAAAAAGAGAGGTTTTTGAGAAACCCATGTGCAGCATCCTTTTAAAATTGCTCACAGACTGACTAATAGCTCACATTACTTCTCCACAACGTTCCCAGTACTTCCATTTTGTCGCAGTTCCTCCCTGTTGGTGAGGACCAGGCCCAAGATAGACGAGCCCCTTGTTGCTGCTTCTACCTTCTGGGAAAGGAATTTGTCAGTGAGGCAACTGCAGAATTTGCTGGCCCATACATTCTTGGCAGTTTGAGTTCCAACAAACACTGGAGTAGTTGAAATCTCCCACGACTGCCCCCTCTCTCCTTTTTGAATGTTGGTAATCTGCCATTGGAAGGCATCATCCAAGTCATCAGTCTGGCTTGGAGGTCTATATACAATGTAAACACATTGTTTACATATAATGCTACTTCTCCTCCCCTCCTGTTTGGTCTCCTCCTTTTCAACATGGCAACCCAAAGAGTCCCTTTAGATAGATGTGATAGCTTCCAAAAATGCACTGGGGCTTTCTCATTTCATAGATGGTGTTCTGGCACACAGGTCTAGTTTGAGCAATCTCAGCCCTATGACAGAAGCAGTGCTCACCACACCAGTCTTTCTCACGGGATCTTAGGTGTATATAAATACAGAACCTTCAAGTTTTATTTTGATCCCTTCTTTACAATAAAACAGGTTAACATACTACAGTATCTATTATAGAAATCTTGCTTTAAAACTGCTGTACTTTACAAGAAATGCACATTTCTCAACCCTGAAGAGTTCATATCAACCCTATACAAAGAAAGCTTAATTCCTCAGTTCTGTTCACATTTGTTCAACATTTGCTATAATCAATTATGTTATTTCATGCAATAAAAGAATGTGATTCCTGTTATGCAGCTATAATCTGTTACAGTTTGAGATTCAGCCTCTGGAACATTCTGGAGAACAGATCGTGTTCTTTGCCCATATATATTCATGGTGATATATTTAACTATTTTTTTTACTTTTTTTTTTACATCTGACTGATGGCTCAATCTGTTAAGAAAAGCCCTAAAAAACAAACCAACCCTGAAGGCAGTATTATTGCACTGAAGGAACATTTATCAAAGAGCAAAATAAGATTTGTCTATTTCATTGCCTAATTTATTAAAATTAGGGACAGGGCCCAATGGTAGAAACAGACCATCTTGGAAACAGAACCATGTGGACTGAAGAAGCATGCTGCTGTCAGGATTTCACACAAACGGCTCAATTGTGATTTCTAGGGCAGAGCAGGGCATGGTGAGCTCAAATTGTGTGACCACGTCAGGCTGGAGTACTCCTAGCTTCCCAATATTCTGCCCTTTTGCAAAGATCTCAGCACAGCGTCCAGGGAAAAAAGCAGGGTCTGAAAGAAAAGAGGGGGGGGAGAGAAATGAATGTTTATAATAAGAAATTAATTAATTTATTATTATTATTATTTGTACCCCACGCATCTGACTGGGTTGCCCCAGCCATTCTGGGCACTAAACCTTAAGTAAACATCAAGAGCAGAAGCGTGTTACACGAGAATAATTTCTGCTAAAACAATGAAAGATTGCTTCTCTTATCATTGCCCAATTTTATTAATGCTAGAGAAGAAGTATTTTTTGGGGGGTGGGGGATGAATCCTTAAGTAGACATGCTTCACATTTCCAGGGCGGAATGCAAGGGGTTGGACTAGATCAGGGGTCGGCAAGGTTTACCTTGCCTGGGCCAGTTCACTCCACCGGAGATCCCTCTGTGGGCCGGATTGCGTGCACCCACTCACACACGCCCCCGTGATTTCCGGCATCTACGGAGACATGATTTTCGGCATCTGTGCATGCGCAGACGGGATTTCCGGCGCCGGAGAAGCGAGTCCCCGCACCGCGCTGATTTAGCACAATGGCCGGGGATTCGCTGAACAGGTGTTTTGGTTCGGGGGCAGCTTGTGGGCCGATTAAAGGACCCCTGTGGGCCGCTTGTGGCCCATGGGCCTTAGGTTGCCTACCCCTGGACTAGATTATGCCTTGGGGTTCCTTCCAACTCTACAGTTCTTGGATTCTACATTCAGTGTAGAGGTTACAAGCTTTTGCACAGAGTGAATAAGAATGATGAATCCACCAAAGCTGCTTCATGTATCGTGAAACAAAATATGTCAATGCTTGGACAAATCATAATTCAGCTAAATAAGAGTTATGAATGAGCCCCTGTACACAGCTGCTTGACCTTCTCTTCATGCAAGAGGAGAAACAAGCCATGGAGCCAGACTTAATACTAAATGGCTGTTACATTCAAAGCAGGAAACTATGGTTAATGGCTTCCAAGCAACAAGGATATTAAGACAACTTCATATCATGATTTATTATCCCGGCTTGTTTGGAAGCCATTAACCGTAGTTTCCCAAATGCACATGTTACAGGCTGCTATAGTTAACTGTGATTCCGGGTTTGATTCACCGATTACCACAAAAGAAGGAAGGAAGTAGGTGCGAGAAAGGGGTCATTCATATATACGTTGGCAATGTTCTGTGGGCAGATGATGATTAGTGAAATAGAACTACTAGTCTTAAATAGACAAAATGGCACCAATAAAGGCTTACCCGCTTGCAGCTGAAGTGATTTTGTATCTTGCTACACCCCCATTTGTAATCAAAATCTCCTGTGACCCATTCAAATCCTCTGAAACTAATAAAACTAAATGACCAATCCATGCATTCTTTTTCTCACAGTAATGTCACACAGTAACTTTACCATGTAATTCTAATGCAGTGAAATGTTCATGCAACACAGTCCCCACATGGGAAGAACGCTATAAGATGAGGTCATTTTTTAAAATCTCTCCCCACCCCCAAAAATTGTGATGGATGTTTCACAGGAATCTATTTGCCAAACAAAAACTGTATTAATAGTCATCAATCAAAGACTTTACTGTGTTAAAGAGAGCAGAAACTTGGGGGTGGGCACTGCGCCCAAAGCTACAACCTTCACAATCTCTGAAGAGGAGAGATCGCAAGAGGTGTATCTAGGGGTTGGGTAGGTTGGCCCCTGCTAAGGGCACAGGTATGGGGCAGCGGTGCACCTCTCTTGGCGCCTCACCGGAAAAATCTGGACACTGCCGTGGGCTGTCACTACAGCCCTGTAGAGCTCCCTCCCCAGTCAGCCAGCAGCGCCGGTGGTTACTTTGTGCAATGAGACTCCCCCATGAGGATGCTGACACTTGGCCCTCCCTCCTAGTACGGCCGCTGCTTCCTGCCCTCCATCCCCCCTGCTTGCCCGAGAGCAGCCTTTCAGCTGATGTAGTAACCGAGAAACGTTAGGTGAGGCTCTGAATTTTCCACAGCCAAGTCACTTTCCCCTCGTTCCTTTATGGCCTTGACCAATTTCCATCGTAAGAATATTCAGATGTTTGAACTTTACTTTGATGCCCACAAAATCAAGTTCTTATTGTCACAGACAGAGAATATTTAAAGTGTCCCAGGGCACCCCAAAGGTTGAGACTCTATCAGTTGAAGGTATACCATCTCTATAATCTGTAACTAAAAATGGGCAAGGCACCAAGTAGTTTGTAATTAATTCAGATACACACACACAAATTGTGGGAACAGGAACTCTAAAACTAGCCTTGTTGTAGGAACACTACAAGCAAGCAAGAGACAAAAATCACAGTTCATAGTAAGATTGTCACTTCTAAAATGCTTTGAAGTTCAAAGAATCTGTTATTAAAGCTTTTACACTATGCCCCTAAGAACCAATAATTGCCTGTGTGTTCAGACTGCAGGACCACTTTGATTATTCAGGGCGTATCTTTGGTCACTAATCCAATCAAGTACCTAGTCTTTAGCACATTTTCTGGCTAATTGACCTTCAAAGGGCTTGTTGAATTCTCTGTGTGCTTGCCGGTCAAACACCTTGCATGGCTTTTCTTCTCTTCCCAATTCCTTCCTTTCTTCCCATGTTTGGGAGAAGAAGATTAAAGGGATGGTTTTGGGTCAGAGTTGGGAAAAGCTTTAGAGATCATAACAATTATATTCTTATAAGGGGATGGGGGAGAGTATCAGAAGTCAACACTTAAGTAACTGAGAGGCAGGAGACATGTTATTCAGCATGACTACTGAAGTCCTGGTCACATTTCCCCTCGGATAAATGGTTATTTCCTGAACATAACTGGAACAAACCAGACGGCTGAAATATGGTGCACACAAAGAAACAGCTACAGGTAAGTAGCCGTGTTGGTCTGCTATAGTCGAAACAAAATAAAAAAAATCCTTCCAGTAGCACCTTAGAGACCAACTAAGTTTGTTATTGGTATGAGCTTTCGTGTGCATGCACACTTCTTCAGATAGCGATAGTCATGCCAGCAAATAACTTATTCTCTGGTGGTTCTCCAGAAAGCCTATAGAAATCCTCCATGGCTGCTCCTGTTCCAGAAGTTTAGCAAACTCTAACCATGCAAGTTACATCCATAAAGCTTAGATTTGGAAGAGTTTACACCTAAATATTTTGTAATATGTATCGAAATGTGACAGTCAAAACTTTGAAATGCCAGTTCACATTAGAAAAAAATATGTTACTAAATACATAAAATGTCTTCAATCTTTCGGGGATTAAAATGGAATCTTTATTTGTTGCTCGTTTCATAGCAAAGTGTTTAAGCTTTCCTAAATTTTATTATGTAAATTATTGTTTGATTTTTATCCTGCTCTTCCTCCCAAAGGAGCCCATACATAAACAGAAGTTACATATTCTCTGTTGCACAAAAGCAATACTTTTGCTGGTCATTCTATACGGCAAATAAATCTTGTCCATGATTAAATATGGTTTTGCAAGAGAAAACACTATACTCTGTGCACTCAAATATTCCCAAACTGGCATTAGTTACACACTGCCATAAAAAAGAAATAAAAAAAATTACCCCTTGCAGAACAGGAAATCTGATCTGAGTAAATGGCTTATGCTGGAAGTGAAACAGTTAATAGCCCCCAAAGTTCTTAATAAATGCAAGCCTAATCCCTCAATTCAAGAGCAGCCTCTCATCTCTTTAGGGAACATCAAAAAGAAAAATCTTTTACTGTACATCTGAATCAGTGGGACAGGTGTGGTAGTCTGAACAGGTAAGAAGATACAAAGTGAAAAGGGATAATTACCGGTACCTAGTCTGTCCATTCTGGAGTTAGGGGACCTGAACTGTTTTCAAGAAGCAAGAGGTTTGTGCTGCAGTGCTTTGAATAAATATTCTGTGAACCGCCCTGAGACCTCCAGGTATAGGGTGGTATATAAATTCAATAAATAATAATAATAAATGTTTTGTAACATCTATAAGGAAGTTTGTTGTTGAATACATGCCAAAGTTTCCATTAACTATTTCCCACTGATTAACACCTGAAGTTCACTACCTTCTGTACTTTCCCAGTGTTAAAGGAGCCCTGACAGTTAAGTCCAGTCGTGAACGACTCTGGGGTTGCGGCGCTCATCTCTCTTTACTGGCCGAGGGAGCCAACGTTTTTCCACAGACAGTTTGTCTGGGTCATGTGACCAGCATGACTAAGCTGCTTCTGGTAAACCTGTTGTAGCACTTGTAATGCAATACAAAATTTTAACCATATTTTTACAGACATTCTGTGGACCACTGGCAGTTCACGCTTCAGTTTGGAAACCTCTGTCCTGGGAGGTCACTAACTTACACATTATGTAAGGAGAATTACAGCACATTGTGCTCTTTTCACCCATCCCAATAAAGGGAACAGAGTGACGGATTTTGATCTGAACACAATAAAGTGTTTGATCTCATGGCAGAGTGTCTATCTTTCCCCTATAGCTGTGAAACATTTCAAATGACCTCTAGCGAGAGAATTAAGTAAACTGCAGATCATCAATGCAAATTCAGGAAGAAACACACTCTAGAAGTAGTCTTTTCATGGACTTGGAATCCTACCTCTTTCTATCGGTCTCTACATTTACCCTTTCCACAGATTAATATAGATAGACTATAGAAACTTTCTAGATGGCCTCCCATCCAAGCACTGCCCAGTCTCAGAACTGTTTAGTTTAAGCAAGGTTGCCTCATCTTGTGCCTTCTGACAATGCCCTGGGATCAGTTAGTACCAATTCATAACAGGATAGGAGTGATTATATGGAGAAGTAGGTGGGAGGTTCTCTCCATTTGTATCACCCTAAACACTTGCCATCACATAAACATTTAAGCTGGTTCACCAGCTTGCAGTTGTTCCTATGACTCACGTTACTGTAGGATTTATAAGGTTCAGTAGTTCATTTTTCAGGCTTTAAGAAATATAAGAGATTTGTGCTGCAGTTCTCTAAATAAATAAATATATATATAAGAGGCAGAAAACTAGCTTATTAGGTTTGCATAATGCCTGACTAAAACAGCCTGCAACACATTTGTAACGCAAAAACCATTACAAACTATAGATTATAGTGTGACAAATCAAATACAAATGTTTCATATTTTGGTTTCTTTGTTAGGAGTTTATTACTACAGCATGCTTTTATTTTATTTTTCTTGAAAAAAAAAAGTTGCAGCTTAACTTCTGACACATCTTACCAATCTCCAAGACTCCAAGGAAAAATGGCAGGATGCAGAAATTACTCCCCAGCAAACTGCCTTGTGGCCAATCAAAGAACTAGTTGTGGACCTGGCAATAATTTAACCACCACCGCTGCCTGGAGCCCCAGCATGACCTGTGGGAGATTATACTGAAAATGGCCATAGGCTCAGAAATGGGAAAAACAACAACTGAGGTGTAATCCTTGCTCTGGGAACACATTGCGAGAGGGAGGGGTGGGGGATCTCTTCCTAATTACCAACTGTCCCCCAGTGTAATAATCAATGGGGTAAACTGAGAATGTATCCTATTGTGAAAGGTCTCAAACAGCATTGAGACTGGTTGCTTCTGAGACTACTACAGTGGTACCTCTGGTTACGTACTTAATTCATTCCGGAGGTCCGTTCTTAACCTGAAAACGTTCTTAACCTGAAGCACTACTTTAGCTAATGGGGCCTCCCGCTGCCACTGCCCGATTTCTGTTCTCGTCCTGAAGCAAAGTTCTTAACCCGAGGTAATATTTCTGGGTTAGCAGAGTCTGTAACCTGAAGCATATGTAACCCGAGGTACCACTGTATTTAACATTTTCATCAAGTGCTAAGTGCAGCATGATCAATGGGTCTGGCCAGGTGGACATCTCAAAATGACCCTGAGATTCTTGGTACATTACAACAAAGGTTATTTTGTAGTCGTGAGAGTTTGTTTTCCATTTTATGGTAATACAAATGTGCAGCGCATATTTCAAGAATTGTAAACAACTGTCTTACTGCCAGCCAAACCTTAAATGAAAAGCTGTCATTGCGATTTACTGTCATCACATTTTCCACACTGCGCCACACCTTCAATTAAACAAATGGAGCCCAGAAATAGAAAGAAGTGGAACACTGTTGAGATGCATCGCCAGCGTTATTGCACAACTCTCCCAATGAGCACTGAAGGTCCAAGACTTTAAAATGAGGCATTTACATCTCAGCTGTCAGACTTCCAAGCGTATCTACATTATTAGGGCCACACATGGAACCTGATGTTCATGCAAAGCAGATCCTACAAAGATAGCAGAGTCTGCAGGCCTGATATTTTTGTCCTGCCCACCTGCTACCCTCAAAATGCTCTCCAGAACACTAAGAGGCCCTCCTGAACTGCAGGGTCTGCAGTACATGACTGCTTGTGACAGAATCAACTGAAACCTGATGAAGGAACCTTACATAACCAAGGAGCTCTGCTTGTGCAGTGAAAAGAGTAGATATCATCTCGTCTGCCAGCAACTGTCTCTAAAGCCTTATACTGTGATTCTTTCTAGTTATGAGAGATCCTTTTAAACTGGAGAGGATGGGGGGCCCACCTTCTGTTTTGAGCAAAGATCTCTACTTTTTGAAAATCATGGGAGGATTTTCAAAATGTATTTCTTCCATTTAACCCTACCTAACCCTGCTGGTGGCGCTGTGGGTTAAACCACAGAGCCTAGGGCTTGCCAATCAGAAGGTCGGTGGTTCGAATCCCCGCGACAGGGTGAGCTCCCGTTGCTCGGTCCCTGCTCCTGCTAACCTAGCAGTTCGAAAGCATGTCAAAGTGCAAGTAGATAAATAGGAACCGCTCTGGCGGGAAGGTAAACGGCGTTTCCGTGCGCTGCTCTGGTTCGCCAGAAGCGGCTTAGTCATGCTGACCACATGACCCGGAAGCTGTCTGCGGACAAACGCTGGCTCCCTCGGCCTATAGAGTGAGATGAGCGCCGCAACCCCAGAGTCGGTCACGACTGGACCTAATAGTCAGTCAACCCTGCTCTTCCTCTGAAGAGTTCCATGATGCTTACGGTAGATATGGTTCCCAAACAGCTTTCTATCCAAGCAGCTTACAGGACCAGACACGCTTAGATTCTGTGTTAGAGCTGTATCATGTACCTTTGGACAGTTCTCAGGATTTCTAAAGCGGCAGGCCTCATGCATATACCTGGCAGAAGAAAGGACATGCCCAAAAAGGGACTTGAACCCTGAATACTAAGATTTCAAGTTTGATATTCTAAAAGTTCAACAATTCAGGCCTTTAGACAGAAAAAGCAAGTAAGGGGAAGGGGAAGCTTCTTGTCCATGTGTGCCCGTAAACGTATATTTAATCTATTTATGGATTAATCAAGGAACACTGAATGTAAAGACAGCATGTGACAGTCTCTAAGCTATGCAAAATGTAGTTTACAGTAATAGTCTGCTAATTTCAACAGAAAGCTTGTTTCATATCGCTTAACAAATTAATTTAGAAAATTGCAATTTTTTGAAAGGGATGCTAAATTTGGGAGATGTAGTTATGATTCTTAATAAGTGTCAGATGGTAAATATTTGGGATTGTCCCAGAGTCCTTTCAGAAAGGAGTATGGTTTCATCTTTAATAAAACTTGATCACTCAAGGCTAAAATTCTCTCCCAATATACTGCAGGGCTCCAGTTACACTAAACATCAGTGTGAAAGCCTGGGGAACATCACAATTTCACCCATATTTTCAAGCATCTGTAATTGTTGCACAGGTGTTGCTGCAAGGGCAAAAAGGTTGTGACCCTGAGATTAACTTAATGGATATTTAGGTATTACGGGAACAGAAGGTGATCTAATAACCATGGTGTGCACATATGGAACAAGAACGAACATATACAGTAAACAGACACCTTTTCTAAATTATGAAATGAGTCAGATCATTATACAGATCTTAGCAAGGCTTTTATATTTAAAATGTACAAAGTTTTAACTGAAGTCACATACTTGCAATGCACACACTGACTAAGTACAGGAATTAAACAAAAGCGCATCCTTACTACAATTTATAGTGCAATTTTAATGATTGGTTGACAACTACACAGCTAAGCTTCACCTCCCTCCCTCTTTTATAAAAGCTACTAGAAATTTGTAGCTCAACATAACTTTGAAAGACACAGGCACTTTGTCTGCCCCCCTCTCTCCAGTTTAAATATAAACACACCTCAGAGAGCTATTTACAGCTCATTTTTAAAAGTGCATTAGGGACTCTCATTCGTATGCTTTCGATAAAAAAGGATGGCCTCATGCTACTGTCCATTGGACATTCAACTCCTCATGTTTCATTCACATGGTATGAAGTAAAAAAAAAACCGCTGTACTTCATGAACATCTGAGGTTCCACGAGGAAAATTGTGATGCAACACTATCAACCCTTGTGATAAAATGCCAAACATCTGTATTGTTAGAAAGATCACTTCGCTGCATTGAAGAACTACCGTACAGAGCGACCAGAAGGAACATTGCACAACATCCTTACCCCAATTTTGGGAAATTCACCTCTCTTTAATGGCCAGGTGGCCCCCATCTCTCTCTGTTCAGGAAAGTTTCCCCAACCTTCTGAAGAGTTTTTTTGGGAGGTGAAGGGGCTAGAGGTGGTGAGAAATTCATTGCTGCTTCCTTCTGCTTGCACTACAAGACAAACCATTGTCTTCAAATATTGCTTTACTAGCTAGGCAGTATATAAGGTTCTGATCCACCTGTTCAGCAACGACATACAGGTAGGGTCCCAGGCATTTTCTGTGCTTCCCTTACCTTCAGTTGCTTTAATATAATATCCCTTCTCTTTACTTGGTGGGATATCCAGCAGCTGCATGACTCTATCCAGCAATCCATGAATTACCTCGAAACCAGGGTTTTTGTTATAGTAGACAGCACAAAGATGCCTATGGTTTCTTGTACCTACATCTGGAGAAGAAAGAGGAAACCAAAATTATTGGCTTTGCACAGACTGCATTTTATAGCTCTTGCCTGCTTTAATCCAATTTTGTATCAGTGTTTGTTTACATTTACACACTGACCATCTGTAGATCAAAAGAAAAATACAGAATGTAGTAACTTATTAAATAAAAGTAAATAAATAAAAACAAGCAAAAAGAAAAGGTTTTTTTCTGAGGCTTAGTTCTTCTGCAGTATAAAACTGTGTTTGAATTGTACCACTTCAGACTAGTTGCGATGGTTACCAAGACTGAATCTTGGACTTTAAAAAAAACAAACAAAAAACATTCCAACTCATAGAAATCTAGCATGTCAAGAAAAAGCATTTTAGCCTAGCCTTCTCCTTGGCATGCTAATTTTTGCTATAGTGTCTACATACCACAATTATACACAGTTTAGTGTGATCTGAACAAGGCCTCAAAGGGCCTCAGGCTCATCCTCATCAATGGAAGAACCAAGCATATAAAATGCAATGAAAAACACAACTAGCATATACTGTAACAACAACAAATTTAAACCTCCACCTGCAGTCTGAAATGACACAGTCCAGGCAGAGCTTTATTACCACAGAGAGAACTCGGCCAAAGTCTGAGTCATATCCAGGCAGTACTAACAGTTCTAGATGTCTCTCCCTCTCTCTCTCACACACACACTCATGACATCCAGATTTGAAATATTGTACTTGATTATGAAGTTCATTCATTACAGACCAAATAGAGTGTTTGCTGCCAAATCTAAGCTAAGCTTTCTCAGTTCATTCTAACTAACTCGAAAACTATGGCGTCATTCCACAAAACAATTCCGCTGTGTTTTAAAAAATGGACCAGCCAAATATATTAACATAAATTTCATATGTATTGTAGTGACTTCAAAGCACTGTCTGCAAAACCTGTTTAATACAATTTGCAAGCCAAGAAAACGCAATGAGAAATAAAATTGGTAAACGCTGCCCTCTAGCAACAAAATTTCATAAGACACTTGCATTTGGGTGAAGTACATCTTTTTTTACCATGTTGTTGTTAAACAAGGTCTCCAAATGATTAGTTAAGACCCATGAATGATCTAATTGGAAAGCTCTACATAGGGCTCCTGAAACGTGGTGGATAAAATACAGTAGGTAAAGGAGCGCATATTTTAAAATATCAATTCAAAAGAGACATTGCAATAAAAACAGAGCTATTGTATAACCATCAACTTTACCCACTGAGTAAAGGTAAAGGTAAAGGGACCCCTGACCATTAGGTCCAGTCACGGACGACTCTGGGGTTGTGGTGCTCATCTCGCTTTATTGGCCGAGGAAGCCGGCGTACAGCTTCCGGGTCATGTGGTTAGCATGACTAAGCCGCTTCTGGCAAACCAGAGCAGCGCACTGAAATGCCGTTTACCTTCCCGCCGGAGCGGTACCTATCTATCTACTTGTACTTTTGATGTGCTTTCGAACTGCTAGGTTGGCAGGAGCAGGGACTGAGCAACGGGAGCTCACCCTGTCGCGGGGATTCAAACCGCCAACCTTCTGATCGGCAAGCCCTAGGCTCTGTGGTTTAACCCACAGCGCCACCCTGTCCCCTACCCACTGAGTAAGTATATGCTAAAAGCATTTCAAAATTGAGGTATCATCCAGTCTAGCACAAAAGCACAGTGGCCACCTGCAAGGGGATTCCCTGACATTCAACTCTTCCTCCTTCTGCACCTATGTGGATGCATGAGAGCACTCAGCTAGTGCAACAGGCCATGAAGAAGAATGGCAAGTCTATTTGCGCCTTCCAACTCATACCTCTATGCTGTAGCAAGCGGAGGGGAAAGGCTGAACAGGAACATGGTACTTCTCATTCCTCCTGATGCACTGGTTGAGCACACCCATGTATGAACCCATGGCAGAGGGAAAACAGGAGATCTATCACATGTGGGCAGTGTGCTCATGATGGGACTCAATCATGCCCTTGATTTCTGAAGACATTAGCATTTACTGAGATTCTCTTACCTGTGGTGGAATCTTTCACTACAATGTCAGAGATTTCAAAAAGTTTCAGAGGTAAAGGCATTTTCCTGTTAGCGGCAATAGTTTTCAGAAGACCAGGCAAGAGAGTAGTGCGTGCCACCTGTAGAGCACATAGGGAACTTTATATATTAAACTTGTCTCTATAGGTAAGAACATCTGCAACTGAGAGCAAGACGTGGCAACATACACAAGAGTCAAGTATCAGCATTAATAGGAAATATATTTATTTCTCCCCTACACTTCAGCAATTCCCAGCCTCTTATAGTCTGCCAACACAGATCAACACTTGCAGGACTGGCTATGTAGTAACTATCTAAAACAAACTGTGTCTGTGAAAAAAGCAATACTATTAAACTGGAGAATACCAGACTGAAATTAAATATTGCAAAAGATACTCAGGACTAACCACAAACAATGCAAGCTATAAAACAAGGACTCTGAATGGCTTCTGATTGACATATTTCATACTTATATGCCACAGTAAATCAAAGTTTTTCACTGGCCTTAACTCATTTAGAGTTACAGGCAACAAGCAGCAGTTTTGCATTCTAGCCTAAAACTCAATTTATAATTCTCACCTGAAATTCTGCTGTTTTGGGATTTGCTATATGCACAGCTTTTGTTGCAGAGATGTCAACTCCCAGTTTATTAGCAATGTCTTCTTGGGAACACTGATATGAAAAGAAACAAATTAATTTAAACCCAACCAAGTTAAATATAACTCAATTTCAAAAATTACTAATAGCAAAAAAATAAATATCTAGGAATGGTCAGGATATGAAGGCTGGCAACACTAAATCTAACCAGGCAGGTCTGTGTTTAACTTTTTTAATTTGAACATGTGGTGTTGCATTTCAACACTAGTTATGTTATCTATTAATTTAGTACATTTGTTAGCCACCTTCCGGCATAAGCTCCTGAGACGGTGCTCTCTTAAAAGCACAAGAAATCTGAACCAAACCAAACCATAAAACAACAATGAAAACTAGCTATTCAAGATGCTGGAAAAATAAAAGAAGCATTTGCCTGGAACCAGAAATTCATCAAACTTCTTGTCCAGTGAGCTTCACTGGCAAAGCATGCCAAATGCAGCACACCAAGTCCTCCCTTGGGTCACCAACCGCCTCCCCTCAAATAGCGGCAGAACTCAAAGGAGAACCTCTGATGAAGAATATATAATTTTGGACAGTTTTTTAGGACAAAGGTTGGTCCTTCAGAAAGCCAGGCCTCAAGCTGCTTACAGCTTCAATAGTTAACATATTTAACAGTGAACTGTGCCTAAAAATGGACATTGCAGCTGTTTTAAGAGCTGGTGAGATGTTCTCTGTAAGACTGGGTTGTGGAAAGCATGACTCTCCAGACGTTATTGGACTGAGCCTGAGGAGTTCCTTTTGGCTCAGGTATTAGCAGATCTATCAGTCAAGCTCCACTCTCTTTGATGTAGAAGGACAGGACCAGCATAACTTACTGCCCCTCCAGAAAAGATGTTTCCAACAGGGCCTCAGTTCTGCAGAATCACTCTTAACATCCTTGTGCCATAGCCAGCTTGTTCTCTTACTGGCCACAACCTTCCAAAAAGGAAGGCTCTTTATTTTTCATTTTCTCTCTTCATCCTGCTGATAAGCTCAGGCAGATATGAAAGAGAGACAGGCTAAGAAGGCTAAGGCAAGTCATGCAGGGTCTTAGAACTCAAAAAACCAGACCAACTATTCCTTTTCACTGCTGTGAAATTTGTTTACACTGAAACTTTAGCAAATCGGAGCCTGACAAAATGATCATATACCACTGCTGCTGCCTGAATCCTACTTGAGATTATAGCAGTCTTAAATAGTTCTTTAACACGCACCAGAGAAAAAGTGAGCACTTCGGTAAAGCCTGCCGCTGCCAAATCTTGTCTCAGAAGTTCTGTGAGCTTATTGAGAGGAAGCTAGAGGGAACAGAAAATAATTTTTTCATCTTTCAGCTCAATGAATATCATAAAATCATGGAGATGACTGCGAGAACGGCTTTTCAAAAAAGGTGATCCCAAACAGCTACATCTGGCCTTGACTGAGGAAATGCAGTTCCCAGTTAGAGATTTAATATGGCCTCCAGGTTTAAACGTTGCCCTCCCCCCTCCCCAAGCCCATCCACTGCAAGTCTTTGGAGTTTCTCAGATCAGCTGGGCATCTGTTTTGTATCCCTGCTACAGTAAACTCCCCTTGCTAGAAGACATGACAGAATATTGTTTTAATTCTTAGGCGCAGTTTTCTTCTAAGAACCCTTCTGGCATACTTCTAGCCTTTAAACTGACAATACAGACTGTTTACTTAAGGGTGCAATCTTACTTGATTAGCTATGGTGTATGTTTTCGGAATAGTCATCTGAATGTTATTATAGCCATACGCTATTGCTGCGTCTTCTATGATATCACATGCATGGATAATGTCAGCTCTGGTAGGAGGGATTTCAACCTCTATATTGTTCCCATTCGCTATGACGTGTGACTTCAAACACATCCTGGTGAGCAGCTTTGCAAGGTTTGATGGAGTCTCACTAAAACATAAGCAAGAGTAATTTTTAAAGGAAAATATCACATGGTTTCATTCTGAAGCCACTGCCTTTCATTTTCACAGTGATCAAGCTAAAAAAACTGCCAAGACTCACAAATCAATCCAGGAGATAAAATAGTAGTATCTTGCTGCACAATAGCAAACCTTATTATACTTGGTGTTGAGTAAGTATCTTTTAATTTTCTTTAAAAAACCAAACAAAAAACCTGGCTTATAATTTTCAAACACCCGCAATGGCATTTCAAGCAAATATCATTACCCCCTCAATTTGCACCAACATTTATACTCTCACACTTATGAGAAGAAGTACACAAACAGGAGTTTGAAAAGTTGCACACAAGAGAAAGTGTGGAGTAATTTAAATGTCCCAGATCTCAAACAGACTGGTTTTATCCAATAAAGTGAAGCCTAAGTAAAAGATGAATAGTGCCTGTTCCTAACTGGAGCTCCTGCTAGAATTATATTATCTGGTGTGTATTTTCTTTTTACTTCTTGAGGGCAAGAGATCAGGGGTTGTATGGTGCAGTGCAGCAGTGTATAATTATGGTGTTGTATGGCACTATCAGCGCTGAAAGGTACTATGCAACTACAATGTCACTGACAGATGGTCAACCAGCCTAAAATAGGAATAGGCTGCTTTGCGATGGACAGCACATATTTGGATACAATTAATCAGCCTTCCCTATCCTCGTGTCTTCTAATCAATTTTGGACAACAGCTCCCATCAGCTCCAGTCAGCATGGCCAACTATCAGAGATTATGCAAGTTGTAGTTTAACAACATCTGGAGGGCATCAGGTTATGGAATAAAGGGCAATAAAGGCACACAGCATCTGATGACTAAAGGCTCAAATGGCAACATGGTTGTCCCCTCCATACCTAAACCAATGCTGTGATACAAAACAACATACCATCTCCAATCTCCCAAGTACCTTAGAACTGGACACCTAAGTATTTCCAACAGTTCAAAAATTTGTGGCACTGTCATCAAAATGGAAGAGAGCAGTCCCAGGAGCAGAAAGGTTCAGTAGAACATAGACATACACCTTAGCATGGGTCCCAATTTGGCCCATAAGGCCATTTCCCCCAAACTAAACCCACCCACCCCACATCTGATGCCAGCTGCCAATCCAAACCGTGAGCCTTAAAGTGTTTTCCTGGTTGTGCATTAACAAGAGAGGTTTGCTCTCACTGTTAGTCAGGGGAACACAGCAGTGCAGCTGATCCCAGAAGAAAGCAGATCCTGGTGGCAACTTCAAGCTCCCTGGAATCCCACAGCCAGTCAGTCTTTGAAGGGATCTGCCAAGAGCCCTGCTCTGTACTATCAACCAGCTGATCAGCAGGACTTCAAAGCGCCGTGCTGGACTCTTTGCGACATCAGGTGGTTGACTAATTTGACCTGCAAATTATATGGGAAGGAAGGACATGGCCCAATAGCCAGATCCAATTCCCAGCTCCTGTTGTACAATTAACATTTCAGGTGCGGCATGAGTAGATGAGATCATGTGCCCTGAATCTGAGCACTGACATATGGGAGATGATTGGCCTTTTTATTTAATTTGTATATTGCCCTTCATCCATAGATCTCAGGGTAGTTCACAACATAAAAATACAATATAAAAACACAAAATACATAATAGAAACAAGAACAACCCCCCCACAAACCAATACCCCTGCTCCCCCACCTCCTTCCACAAACACATTTAAAAGGGTATAGGATGTTAATCAGCCAAAGGCCTGGTTGAAGAGGAACATTTTTGCCTGGCGCCTGAAGGTGTATAATGAAGGTGTCAAGGTGGGGAGAGCATTCCACAAATAGAGCCACTACTGAGTGACAGATTTCCTGGTAGCAATGCTATAGCTCAGGCATCCCTAAACTTCGGCCCTCCAGATGTTTTAGACTACAATTCCCATCATCCCTGACCACTGGTCCTGTTAGCTAGGGATCATGGGAGTTGTAGGCCAAAACATCTGGAGGGCCGCAGTTTGGGGATGCCTGCTATAGCTAAAGAAGTATTTCAGTGGAACAGTAATACAAGCAGAGAATGTTGGATGGGTCCATATTTGACTTCATTGTCAAGTGTTTGTCTTTGTTCCTCCCAATGAGAAAAACTATACCTTACATTTCTGTCCCCAAATGTGTCCCACTAACACGACACATGGCAAGTGCTTTGGAATATCATGATATGGTACATGACACCTTAGAATGCTTTTGTTGTTGTTGTTGTTCAGTCGTTCAGTCGTGTCCGACTCTTCGTGACCCCATGGACCAAGGCACGCCAGGCACACCTATCCTCCACTGCCTCTCGCAGTTTGGCCAAACTCATGCTAGTGGCTTCGAGAACACTGTCCAACCATCTCGTCCTCTGTCGTCCCCTTCTCCTTGTGCCCTCCATCTTTCCCAACATCAGAATGCTTTTACAGGATGCTATATTATGTTATAGGTTTAATATAGTTGTGTTTCAGTGATGCATCAAGACTGTGTTTCTCATTTTAAGGTTATGCATGTTGTTCAACCACTCCTTTGTTTTAACAAAGGGTGATATGTAAATAAAGCAGCATTAACAAATAAAAAGGTACAGCTTTGGAGCAGCAGTACACACCCATTCAGAACTATCCAAGGAGAACGATTACTGAATGGTGGGTGCAACATTTATTCAGAGCAGTAGTTGGCACTGTGGTATTTTAGTAACGGCATCATGATAGTACTCTAGCCTGTAGCATCACGCACTGAGTTCATTAATATGTACAACAGAACACTTTGAGACTTGAAGTTTAAATAAAATGGTATCTACGGCATTCTTGGCTCTACCAAACAAATTTTCATTCTGCTACTATTTTATTTTAGTTGGATTTTTTTGTTGTATTTTGATATTTAACTGTATATCCAAAAGGTGGGTTATATATCATAATAAAATATGGATCTCTAGGGTTTAAGCACCTCTCTGTATTACCAGATCCTAAAAATGTATAAACCTAACAAGCATTAAAAGTGTGACACAAATGCTGTCAATGGAACTATGTGCACCCTTCAAAGAGAACCAAGAGATTTAGCATACCTAATTCCGATTTTCTTATTCAGTATTTCAGGCTTTATCTTTTCCCGACGATAAGCCAGCTCCTACAAAGAAGAGAGGAAGTTTTAAGTATAGAAATCGATTTTCTCTCTAAGTGTATCACTCTCCTACATACGTAATTAAAAACCTACAGGGCATTTATATGCCACTCAGCACCCAGAAGAACAATCCAGAGCATGTTGGCGGAAGACCAGAAAGCCTACCTGGACAGAGTAAATTGAGGTGGCAGGATGAAGGTAGGGGTGGGAGTGGCAGAATACACAGGCTGGTGCAACAGGTCATTTTAAAGTACTGGCCCTTGTGGGGAACTATTTAGGCTCCACTTCAGGTAGCAAAGCGTCTTGGGCTGGCACTGCACTTGAAGATGGTAAGTGGGACAGTTCTGGGGAAATAGTTGGAACATTACCCAGTAAAAGAACTCTATGAAGTGCAAGGGAACAAATGAGGGTTGATACTCAAAGTGCTCTGCAGCAGACATGCAATCTGGGAAAGAGAAAATGCACCCTGGCTTATGACTTATGGGTCCATCAGTGTGTATCTATTAGCTTGCGTTTATGAAAACAAAGCTCTGGTTGCATCGCTTCTGCAATACTCACTGGAAAATTGTAGCTTTTTCCATTGGGGTAAGTTACTTCTGCTGCTTCAACACTGGAGGAGGGAAAAGCAAACAATGTTTAACATGCAGGATACAGAAGACATGAACATTTTTATTTATTTTTTAGTGTTAAGGTTAACTCACGTGAATGGCTTCTGACAGTATTCACTGAACATTGTGACGAGGATGTCAAGGACAATCTTCGCCTTTAAGAAAGATTATATATATACTATTTAGTTTCATGTACATGTTTGAAATACAACACTACAATGTTAGCTCACAATAAGATATTAAAGCAGTGTATCACCTTTAAAAACTGCTCCCCTCCCCTCAAAAAAGTGAGGCAATAAAGAGTTACCCAACCCAATCCCATTTGTTGAAGCCAATTGATTTTCCTGAAGATGAAGATGTGGCTGGCAGACGAGGGCATCAAGTGGATTATTGCTCTAAAATTAAATGTCCAGAGGAACAATCAGTCCAACAACTATGAGATTGTAGGATCCGATGGCTCCATAAAACACCACCCTAAACTCTCATATAGACTTTGCTGAATATATATTTCTAGAGATTAATGTATGCTAGCAGTTTAGGTCAGCTTCAAAGATGAACCATTTCCAATTTACTTTGCAAAACAGAATTATACTTTCAGCATAATTGTACTGTACAGCATCTTGCTGCTTTATCAAGCTTATTTACCTTGGTAAGATCTGTGGCTGTACATTCAATGAACACATTTCTGGTGTTAAGACTTATTTTTGTATGGTCCCCTAGAAAATACAGATACAGACATTTGAAGTTGTTTGATGCTGCAAGAGTGCTTTTATTTAAAATATGGGCAGGCTTCTAGACCTTGCCAATTCCCCCCCCCCCCATACAGCAAAGACTTCACCTCAACTGAACACTGAAATTAGAGTTACAATTTGGTCCTGACAGGCATACTGATGTAATATGTACATTTCTGAACAACACTTTGTTACATTTACACTCTACATTTCATTTTCTCAGATTTCTACACATTTAAAACAGAGCCTATATTCTTCTTTTAATATAGATTTGAGAGAATCAGACCGTGAGAATAGATTAAAAACACTCTCAAAAACAGAAAAGGTTACTATGCAACACAGGTTTCAGCAAAGAGGTAATATCATAACTGTATTGGTATAAGCAAAATAATGAACTTCACCAGCCCCTAACAGAAGAAGAAAGTCATGAGGTAGCAGATAGACAGTACTAAATTAACACAAAGTAAGAAAAGCACAATCTTACCATTAATTATCGGTGGCATTGAAAGCACAACACCATTCCCATCATAGATAACTGGGTAAAGGGGTTCATTTTCAATAATGTGTAGATAATGCCTCAGATGGCTATCCGTCTAAAACAAATAAAGCAGAAATATTTACATTTCTTTCCTAAGCAGTTACTGCAAGGTATCATCCTGCGATTGTAGCATCATGATATTATTTAAACAAAAGGAAAACATAACACTGATGCTTCTAACAGATGTGTTTCATTCCTAGGACAAAAAAAGAAAAAACATATGCCGAAGTTTCTCCTGAGAAAACATTCATGGGGAAAAATGAATTGAGCATCATTATGATGTTTGGTTCACCAATGTAACTTTCTTTCATGTACTTTACTTTAGTCATATTTTCCTTAAACTCCCTATCAGTTCCAAAACTGGTTTCCTATGTAGTATGGGGAGCTCATGGGGGGGGGGGAATAAAACCTCATTATACACAGAGAACTAGTTGCATGATCTTCCAAATTAGGGCAGTCCAAATTTTCATACCAAGTGGGCCACAAGAGTAGATCGACACACACTGGATTAAATTTCCATATCATAAATTAAAATGCTCACAATATATGCAATATTAATACTGTATACACTATTAATATTATATGTGTGTGTACACACACACGTAACAATATAGTTAATATATTTAATTATTAAACAAATTTAATACACAAATAAATGTGCTTTAATGCAGTGTTCCCCAACCTTGGGCCTCCAGCTGTTTTTGGACTACAACTCCCATCATCCCTCGCTAGCAAGACCAGTGGTCAGGGATGATGGGAATTGTAGTCCGAAAACAGCTGGAGGCCCAAGGTTGGGGAACACTGCTTTAATGAATGAATGACACAAAAATATTTTTTAAAGGCTTTAAGATTTTTTTTCTTGAATGCCGCTGAGTGCTGCCAAAAAAGGCTTCGCAGACCAGCCTGTTCTAGATTGTAAACAATGTGTCTCTACACCTGCATTTTTCCTGACGATACATCTTATTGATTTGTAGTCACCTACCCTGTACAGATCCATGATTTCAGAAGCATTGTATTCCTTGTCCTGATTCAGAGGTTTGAATTTAATTTCAGATGGTGGCTTAGCTGTGTATGTAAATGGGCCAGAGATTGTGTCAAGATCATGGGTACCAATTGCTACCAATGATCTTTTCCTATAAAATGAAAACAAGACAAATTAGCAATGAAGATTCCACCCACTCATGAAATTCCTCATTAAAATATACAGATACCGCAGAGGGGAACCAGGCAGAGGGCCTTCTCGGTAGTGGTGCCTGCCCTGTGGAACGTTCTCCCATCAGATGTCAAGGAAATAAGCAACTATCTGACTTTTAAAAGACATCTGAAGGCAGCCCTGTTTGGGTAAGGTTTTAATGTTTAATGCTGTATTGTGTTTCTAATATTCGGTTGGGAGCCGCCCAGAGTGGCTTGGGAAACCCAGCCAGATGGGCGGGGTATAAATAAAACAAATAAATAAACTTTATAGAAATATTAAATCACTTCTGCTCAGTGGTCCAGTTGTCTTAAGCAGCCTTCAATGTTACACAATAATATGCATATCAAAAGAGACCATGAAAAATATTTTTTATCCAAGAAGCTTCTTCAATTAGCCCTGATTTTTTAAAAATAGCTGATTGCTTTAAAATATAATGAAAACATATAATACCACCTTCTTCTTCAATCACAACTTTTCCAAGAAATTGATCCAGTTGCTCGTCCCCCACGCTTGCTGCTACGAGGCAGCGCTGTATCTAAACACAGGCTCGTGGTTTTTTCCCCCTCTCTGACCAAACCATAAGCAGTAGCAATTGTTTGTTCTTGGCTTACTGCTCCTGATTTGCTTGAGGAAAACAAATTGTGAGCTCAGGATTGGGTGTTTATGTTAAACCAAACCATGATGTAGCTCCCAGCAACATGGCAGGAGAGGAGTGAAGCAGCAGTGATTTGCACACTGTGCACAAGATTGCTGTGTGTTTGCCTTTACATTATAGTGAAGCTTAACTATGGTTTAACACAATGTGTGAATGCTGCCAATGATTGATAATTCACCATTTTTTAAAAAAAATGTAATTTGTTCAACTGTATGCATTATTGCCAACTAACCTGCATATATTTTGATGTAATTTTTCTTGTAGATCAATAAAGCTATCATAGCGGTCCTTGTCAAGAGTTATATTACGAAGCACTGCAGCCACAGCATAAGGACGGACTTGAGTAGTCTGCAATGTGTAAGGGTACATTACGAAGATTAGGGAATTTTGTTCTATTGTGCCACTAGGAAGCAATCCCAAAACACAGCATATTTTGCAATTAATTTTCACTTTAGGGGGTGAAATCCACAAAGAAAAAAATACCATATTCTATAATGAAACACTACCTAGGAGCAAGAAAAGATTGACCAGGATCCAAAGAACTATGGAATTAGTTCTGGGACCCCTCGAGGATGCTTTACGTTTGCTTTTTATCAAACTACAAACCCCATCCCTGCAACCCACCACCCATACAATATGGTAAGCTGTGTTTTTCAAAAGCAAGCTGCTGTACAGCACAGAATTCTGAAATCCAAAGCTAAGAAGTGAACATTTCACTGAGACAATACGAACTCCTTGCTTGGGGTTTTAAACTGTGCCAATATTCACAGTAAATGACATCCAGATTAATTTGTCCTCTCACATGCATATATTCCTGAAGACACACACAGTGACCAAAAGCCTTAGTACAGCTAACGCCAAATTTTACTTTAAATCCAATAAAGCATAGACTTTAGACTTTATAAAGAGAGGCCCCATCATCATCAGTTGTGACAAATATTCATTGACGTGTTATGCTGAGATGTAGTTGTGTTTTATTTACCTCTTCAGTGATGGTCAGCTTTTGAATTTCACCATTAGGTGGTGTGATCCTCTTGTATCTTGGAGCCCTAATTCTAAAATATTAAGCATTGAGATTAACATCCAAGAACTATTTTTACACATATTCAACTCCTAAATATGGAACTCCCTTCTGCCACCTTCTAGTCAGCCATGCATACACATGCACGTAGGGCAAGAAGCAGTCTGTGCCTTAAATATTTTAAATAGAACCAAACTTTGTTTAAGTGTTATTCAATATTTTGAAGCATCTAAACACAACTGGAAACAGTTGGTACTTTTTTTTTTGCTAGAAAGTATTAACCTGCAGAAGTTGGATGCCCATCCATCATGGATGCTTTAGTTGAGATTCCTACATTGCAGGGGGTTGGACTAGATGACCCCTGGGGTCCTTTCCAACTCTACAATTCTGTCATTCTATGATTAGAGAGTAAGTCTTACTGGATTCACTAAGTGGCTGAGGAAATATGTGTAAGATGTAATGGGTGCTACTATCAACACATTATTTTGCAGGAAAATGTTGCTCAAATATAAGCAGACATCCAATGAATGCAAACACAAGTTACATAAAACAAATAGAACAACAGAATAAAATCACCAAGTTTCTAATAATACTCAACTTTTCCTTGAAAACATTAGAAAATAGTGAGTTCGACTTAAGAGTACTGTATGTGTGTACGTCAATAATCTTGCTTCCTAACGCATTGCAATGCATTTGGAGTGCTCTGTAGATCTGCTTTACTTGCTTTAGAAACTTCAGCATCTACGGCCTAGTTACACAAATGCTGTTCAGGAACTGACCAAATGGAAGTGTTTTACCTAAGCACTTATTAGTAAACCAGTAAAACAGGTTTGCAACATCTCCAAATACTACAGTACCTTTCTTTAAAGACCTGAAGTCCTCTGACAAGACCTTCCAAGCAAAGAAGGTCATATCGGTTAGCAGGAACATCAATTTTATAGAGAATGATTTCTGATGCACCCTCAGCCTTTTCACCACCTTTCTCTTTGCTTATTATGTCCTTCTCGGAAGTCTGAAATAAAACAAGCGTACTTCATAGGAAACGGTTTTGAAATCAGTAATACATACTGTATATGGAAAAATAAAATGAGTTTGGTTAATGTGCCTTTCATACAAACATGCAGATCACTAATAAAACGAAATGGTTGTCTATACCAGTCAGAGACATACAAATGTTTGACAGCACAACCCTAACTACTTTTACTCAAAATACCAAATACGTTACAACTATTTTTTTAGCAAAATTTGTATAGTGAAGCAGCTACATAACAGTGACAAGCCAAGTCTATAAATTCTACTGACAACTAATTGCAGTCATTACTCATTAACACACTATTGAGGTTGACAGCAAAATAATAATACTGTACAGACTGGTTTTTCAGACCTCACCATTTGGAAAAACTTTTAGTCATTAACTTACTATAATCAAGTTCAACTCCAGCCTGAACTTAGGAAAGATTATATTGAATAAAAAGTACTAAAAGTATAGTTTCACCATACTAGTAGGCTGTTCATTGAAGAGGGTCCTAAATAAAGTTTTGTAGGATGGCAGCTGGATTACATAACAAATGCCATAAATTAAATGTATTTGCAAGCAGATATGTCAATAAAAAATAATTACTTACAATTTCATCAAGTTCCAATCCAAACTCAAAGCATAGTTCATCAAATTCTTCATCCGCTGGAAAGGAATTTGTTTCATTAATTCTGGCATGTGCTAATATTTACAGTAAGTCAAAATGGTTCAGTCCTTGAAAAGGGTAACAGATTTCACCTGCTCAGTTGCAGAAGGGGCCAGAAAGTATGTTAAAAACTCCAGGTCTGCAAAGTATCTAATTTCCCACTCCTACCTTAAAACATTGAAGGTATCCATACGTAATCCATACATATCATATTGCAACTTGGTATAGTATCTCTCTTTGTGCTTCCTAGCATAGTAATTTAACATATGGTTACTAACTGCCAGTTGACAAGTATTCTTATCAGCTATATATAACCTCCCATTTGTGTTCCTCATCTAGCCCTTTTCACACTCTACATTGTACCAATTACATTTACTACCTATGCAGTTTCTATTATAGAATGGGAAAGCCCACAGCTACCATAAATCTAAAACAACAACAAAAGGCACATGAAGCTACGGCCTACTTCCAAGCATGTACAGCCGTGGTTTTCAACCACTGGTACCTCAAAATAAGCAGAAATGGAAGAAGTACCCCTGGTGTTGAGCCTGCTTGCATTGCAAGGGACTGGGCTAGATGACCCTCAGGGACCATTCCAACTCTATAGTTCTATGATTCTACGGGAACACGGGCTGGGCAAGACGCCCTCTGCTTTTCCCAACTCCTACAGTTGCATGAACATATCCAGTCCAGGAACTCAATGCTTCTTTCCTTTGGCCATGGAATGAATGAACCAAACCTCTTTCATTCCTTCTACGAAAGGTAGAGGCATGCCTCCGATTTCAGTCTGACCCGAAGCTAAAGGCATCTTAATAAATATAATAATAATAATAATAATAATAATAATAATAAATATATTATTTAAACCCCACCCATCTGGCTGGGTTGCCCCAGCCACTCTGGGCAGCTTACTGGGGCACACGCACAACCCACCCACCAGGACCCAGCCTCTCCCTTCTCCAGACCCCACACAGACCGACCGACCTGCAGGAGCCTTGCCTTTCCCTGGCAGGGACCCCCAGCAGCCTCTCAAGGCCTGATCCTGGACACATCCCCCCCCCAGCTCGTCTCCCGAGACTCCCTCGGCATCGAGGGATGCCCAAACCCCGCTAGCGCGAGAACCAGCCCCACTCGATCCCCGCCATTCCCCACTTACTGTAGCTCTTGCCCAGCGCTTGGAAAAGCAAATCCCGCTTCACGCTGACAGTCGGCATGGTCGGCAGAAGAGACGACGGGGCCAGAGCACCTCACTGCGCGTGCGCCAAGCGCGCCCCTGCAAGAAAAGCCCTTTCGCCGGGTCGGGTCTCGGGCTCTTTCCTTCTTTATCCAGTGCTGTCTAAATCAGTGCCTGATCCGCGCCGCGGCGCTCCGATTCCTCCCAGCTCTCTCGGCTCACCCAAGGGCATACATAGGCTGTCATGAAGATAGTCGAGGGGCTAGATCATTATTGCGGCGCCTCCAACAGCAGATGGGGATTCGCCTGCTGTTTGGGTCGCCTTTGATCAGGCAAGATGAAGATAACTAAATATCATAACGTTTGCATCAGCAACTCTCTCTGCCCATAGACTTACGTAGGGTTAGAAGAGAATTGACAACCCCCCCCCCCACACACACACCTTCAGCTTCCGGACTCATTTAGTTCATCCGCCTGCAAGCGAGGCAACGTGTCTATCTCTGCGTGCAAATGTATAGAACGAACCGGATCTGCATTTAGCTGCGGGGCAGAGAGCTGTGAGGGGGCGAGGGAGTTGTTAATTTAACTTTGTTGTGTTTTATTTTTGGCTGAACTTTATGCATTTGTTGTCTTTGTTGTACCCCAGTGTGTTTGTGGGATGGTTACAGATGATTGACAGCGTGGGGTCCTAGGCGTGTCTGTTAGGAAGGAAGCCCCATCGAGTTCAGTGGGGCTTACTCCCAGGCAAGTGGGCAAAGGTGTGCAGCCTGAGACACATGGATACAGTTAGCAAACTGAATTCACGTGAAACGTCTCTATATCCTGTTATATTTGTTCTAGTGTCTATGTCTTGATAGGAATTGGCAGCGGAATCCTGTATCTGAAATGTTCTCTTTCAACCAGAAAAATGGAGCCAGCAATGCTTTTAAAAACTTTTATATGACAGCTGCTGTCAGCCACCTTCAGTCTCAGCCCCAGGGCCAAATCAATACATTCTGATGTTCAAAGTGAAGAACGAGGTAGTGCACTTGCCCACGGACCTATTTCTACATATAGAAACTGATTGAACTGGCATTTGATGCTTATGTCGGCACTGGTGACAGGGCAGCAGGCTCCTGAGGACAGCAAGATAGCTTAGGGAGCACAGGGCCAGCCACTTGCCACCACTCTCTCTCCCACCCCCCAAAGCACCAGCTACTCCTCTTAAAGGTAGGGCTAGCCCTGGCTCTTTAATAGAAAGTGGTTTTAAACCCTCTTCCAACCTGCCACATGAGGATGTTAACAGCAGGTGACATTCCATTTACCTTGCATTATAGGGTTGTCATTACCTGTATGCCACTCAGCTTCAGCTTCAGTTCCAGCCTGCAGTGTGAAGATAACAAGCCTCATAAGCCAGTCTGCCTTGGGCTGCTTCTCTTACCATGCTTGCTGTCCCCCCCCCCCCCAAAAAAAATACCAGCATGTCTGTTATGTATTGAAGTTCTCACCCTGGCCACCAGGGGTATTGTGCATATAGTTTTCAGGTCCACTATAAAAGCAGGCCAGCTGAGCTGTTGTAGTTCTGTTCCACCTTACTTATAAAGAGCTACTTGGAGAAATCTGTGTCGCCTGCTATGTCCACCCACTACATGATAATATCTCTCAGCCTCTCACATTACACCCATTTCACACCATGTATGGAGACAACAGCACTGATAGTTTATTTCTCCGCTCCTGCAGCAGGAAGCATTTGCCAGGCAACCGGGGGTGGGGGGGGGAGGGACCCGAAAATTCAAATCTTTAAAATGCATTAGAACAAGTTTGATTGAAGAGTGCAAACTTTGGTCTTTGCTTCTCCTATTTTGTGAGATGGATATGTCTGTAATGGTACCAATCAGTGTAGCATTAAAGTCATAAGACTGAAACATGTCTCAGCATTTTCTGTTCCTTATTCCATCCTTGATTGATCTCCTAACAATGAGAGCTACAGTGTCAAGAAATAACCAAGAAATCTCATCCACAGTCCAAAGAACACTAGTCTTAATTGTTATGTCTGTGCTGGTTTACCATGCTGCAAAACACAAACACTCTCTCTCCCTCTCTCTCTCTCACTCTCTTTCTTTCCCATGTAAAACTTTTCTGTAGAAAAATTGGACCAACTCCCTCACTGTGTAGTCTTTAAGCAGAGAGTGAACAGCCCTCTGTTGGGGACACTCTCGTTCTGATTTTCCTACATTGAGCAGGAGATTGGACTAGATGGTCACCAATTCTCTAATTTGGGGAAACACTATCACTGTAAGAAACAGAATTCCCAAAGCTATAACATGATAGTATTTTGATTTGTTTGTAAGGAACATAGGAATCTGCCATATACCAAGTCAGACCATTGATCCAACCAGCTCAGTACTGTCAACACTAACTGACAATAGCTCCCCAGGGTTCCAAAGATAATAAATAAATACATAAATAATAACAATAATAATAATGAATCTATTATTTACACCCCACCCATCTGGCTGGGTTTCCCCAGCCATTCTGGCGGCTCCCAACCAAATATTAAAAACACAATACAGCATTAAACATTAAAAACTTCCCTAAACAGGGCTGCCTTCAGATGTCAGATAGTTGCTTATTGCCTTGATTTCTGATGGGAGGGTGTGCTACAGGGCAGGCGCCACTACCGAGAAGGCCTTCTGCCTGGTTCCCTGTACCTCACTTCTCACAGTGAGGGAACCGCCAGAAGGCCCTGGGAACTAGACTTCAGTTTCCGGGCTGGACGATGGGGGTGGAGACGCTCCTTCAGGTACACAGGACCGAGGCCATTTAGGGCTTTAAATTTCAGCACCAACACTTAAGAGTTGTGCTCGGCAATGTACTGGGAGCCAATGCAGGTCTCTCAGGACCAGTGTTATGTGGTCTCACTGGCCGCTCCCAGTCACCAGTCTAGCTGCCGCATTCTGGATTAGTTGGAGTTTCTGGGTCACCTTCAAAGGTAGCCCCACGTAGAGTGCATTGCAGTAGTCCAAGTGGGAGATAACTAGAGCATGAACCACTCTGGCGAGACAGTCCGTGGGCAGGTAGGGTCTCAGGCTGCGTACCAGATGGAGCTGGTAGACAGCTGCCCTGGGCACAGACAATCCCAGACTTCCCTGAAGACACCAGGTGTTGAACCTGGAACCTTTGCACACAAAGCAGATGCTCTGCAGCTGAGTCTACAGCCCTATTGATTTCATGGATTAAGTAATACTATTGCTCCATCTGGTTCAGTATTGCCTATGCTGACAGCAGATTTCTACAATTTCAATCAGGGAACGTCACCAGCTTTTTGGGAAGCTGCTTGGGTCTGAACCTATGACCACATGCATGCAATGCAGGTGCTCTACCACTGAACTGTAGTCTGTTACTCAACCCTACCCTGCAGTAATGCTGCAATTTTAAACACATTTACTAGGGAATCTAATTGAACTCAGCAACAGTTACTTCTGAGTAAGCCTGTTGAGGAGTACCCTGAAAACATTAAGTAGGATTGCCATTTTTTTGCTTTAGATTTCCCTGTTATCTGCCTCAGTCCTTCTAAAGGAGGGATGGGGAAATTGTGCCCCCCCCCCAAAAAAAATGCTGTTGTACCATAAGCTCACAGTTTATGTGGGGGTGACAATCCAGGGATTGCGCCTAAAGCCATAATCACAAAAAAGTAAAAACACATTGGGTTCAATGGCATATGGAATTGCCAAAGGTTTTTTTATGGAATCCTGCCCCGTTTCTGCCCCCTATTTAAAATAAAAAATTCCAAGTGTGTTAAGCTGAATGCACACAAGTTAAATGCATGTAAAATTGGGGGTTACTGTATGTCAATTCCCAACATGTATGTCAATTCCCAACATGTACTGTATGTCAATTCCCAACATGTAAATTGGGGGTTACTGTATGTCAATTCCCAACATGTAGTCCAGTTATATCTGGAAGACTATGGGTTCCCCACCTCTGACCTAAAGAGATCTGTGTTGGACTGCACATGTCAGATTAGGAACTGGACACATAATGAATATATTGTCATGAGTCTGGATATTACCACATTGTAGAAACTTCTGTAGAGGCAGAGGTGTTCGTCTGGTGCAGCAAACACAACCAAGTGACATTGTAACTCAATTTATTATGCCATGATAAGCTTCTGTGGACTACAGTCCACTCCATTAGTTACATCTGATGGACTCCAGTCCATGAACACTTCTGCCATAATCAATTTCTTAAGTCTTTAAGGTGCCACAATATTTTGCTATTGATTTGCATCAACTTTCAATTTGATGCACATATGAATTTGCATTCCCACATACATTCTGGCACTTGATGCAAAAAGACATTTTTAAAGCACACAAGACCAGAATTGGGTGTTTAAAAAAAAAAAATGCACAAACTATTGGTTTCCCCCCAGATTCCACGTCTACTAGCCCCACATAAGGGAAGGTGCAGAGGAGAAGTCAGGAGTCAAAATGGGGAAGAAGCAAATGCAATACCCTGCCTTGGCTGTGGACAGGTTTGTGGATCAGTAGCAGAGGGGAAGTTTGTAAGCATGAGTCCTTGCATAAGTGACAATGAATGGAAGCAGGAAGAACCCAACTTAGGTCATCATGCAAAGCATTGAAGCAATGTTGTAGGCTGAATCGTGCAGATGAAGATTGTTTAAGGTATACTGAGCTGCTACTGGTAAAATTAGTCAAGGATCAAGATCAAGAAGTTGTTTGTTTCAATTTTGGAACTGTAAATACACAGTTCCAATGCTTCGTATTGTATATTTCTTTTTAAAATGTTCACAAAGGAAAATCAACAAATTGCGAAACCTCATGTCTTCCCAAATTTCCTATTAACCCAAAGGGAGGAAAGTAAAGATAACTAAATCGGGAGAAAGGGAATTCCATCGGTA
This sequence comes from Darevskia mixta, assembly GCA_034641385.1. Taxonomy (NCBI): domain Eukaryota; kingdom Metazoa; phylum Chordata; class Lepidosauria; order Squamata; family Lacertidae; genus Darevskia; species Darevskia mixta. Next base: position 13,026,960 of record JAWWNH010000030.1, read on the forward strand.
GGCAAACTGAGCCAACTTGTTCTTTGGCGATCACTCGTAGCCGAGTAAGAGTGTCTTCCATAAACACGGTTGTAATAGCACCTGGAATCCATTGCTATGCAGACACTATGGCCAGCCTTCATGAACTTATATATGGATTTATTCTCAACTGTTTGTGTACAGGGGAATCCCCACTTATGTGAGGGTTCCATTCCTGGCTGCAACCTGAGCATATGTGCCGTCCAGTCTGCCCCCCAAACTGCCCCCTTTGGGTGCCACAAATGGCACATGTCAGTGTTCGAGCGCGTTCTGATCATGCACAAGTGGGGAGGGGCCTGTATATGGTGTAGGGGTGCCAACTTGAATAAAATATTGGGTGGAGGCCAAGTAAGCTCTGCTCTGCATAATCGATCACATGATGGGGCACACCCACACCATTTGAATGGCAATGCCCATCAACTTTGGGGTGGCCCAGCCTCTTCAACGATTTTATTGGTGAGGGCGAAAGGACCTTGGCCCCAGGAGTTGGCTCCTATGATATGGTTTTATACAAGGCCAATCAATATACTTGCAAGGGGAAATTTGCACCTGAACATTGTCCAATTAAAAACTGTCCCCAAGACCCACTTCAATCACTGGTCACCACTAACACCAAGCCTCCTAAGCCCAGCTCAAATAATAATAATAATAATAATAATAATAATAATAATTCTTTTATTTGTACCCCGCCCATCTGGCCAGGTCTCCCCAGCCACTCTGGGCGGCCTCCAACAGATATAAAAATACATTAAAATCACAGGTTAAAAACTTCCCTAAATAGGGCTGCCTTGAGGTATCTTCTGAATGTCAGATAGTTGTTCATCTCCTTAACCTCTGCTGGGAGGGCATTCCACAGGGTGGGTGCCACTACCGAGAAGGCCCTCTGCCTGGTTCCCTGTAGCTTTGCTTCTCGCAGTGAGGGAACCGCCAGAAGGCCCTCGGCACTGGACCTCAGTGTCCGGTCAATGGCCAGTCAATGCTAAGAGGTCCAGGAGAAGCAATCTGGTCACCCCACCACCTTTCCATTCTGTAGTGTAAGTCATCCACAGGAATGACAAAGGGCAAATCCTCACCATACTTTCAAAGCACAGTCAACAGACATTTAAAACACTTGACTCCCCCTCTGAAGACTCTTGGAAACTGTAATTTCCCCCCCCTCGCAGAACTACATTTCCCAGCATCCTTAACGAACCACAATTCCCAGGATTCTTTGGGGGGGGAGAAGCCATGTTTAAATGTATGTTGTGAATCTGCCCTTTCAAGGCTGTTTCCTTGCAACAGCCGGCGACTTCACACGAACAAGAGACAATTTTGTCTTTTCTGCAGCTGTAATCGACGCCCCTGAAGCAAATTGCATTTGCAGACCAGTTATTGGATCTTTGAACTAAGAGACGGCTTATTGCATGGGGCCCCCCAGAAAAGAGCGCGGGGCGGGGCGGAGGGGGAGAGCTGCGCCCAACAAGTAACTCACTCCATCCCGTTGTTGGGATTAAATGAAAAACACTTTTCAGTTACAAATGATAGCAATGGATAAACTGATTTTTTTTTTAAGGCTGTGGTATCCTAAACGGGCTTACTGGGACGCTAACTGCCTCGAAAGGAACAGGGCTTTCCTTACAAGAAGGACTCCAGGGAAGATGTGTTTCGAATGGATCATATGGCAGTGTGAAATAGATCGGAGATCTAAGAAAGCCCTCCCAACTTAGTTTTGTCCATGTTGAGCCGCGTATGCACGACACGCGGCCCTCTCCCCTTCCTCGGCCACAGGCTCCCCCTCCCCACAAGCAACGCCGCCTCCGAGGGGCTCTGTTGGGGCCGCCGCCACTTTCCGCTCTCCTTGCTCCCTGCCGGCAGCCAGGGCGGATCCTAGGCGCTGGGGAAGGCGCGGACCGTGGCGCAAAGCTCTCGTCTAGGTCTCCAACTCCCGCCTGGCTCCAGGGATCGTGCCGGCGGGCCCCGCCTCGGGATCTCCAAACTTGGGAAGGGCAATGGGCTCTCTCCACTGGCCAGGCGCAGCCCGGCCCGCGAGGAGGACCCACCCCGGGGGAGGCGAGAAGGCGCGCTCGCCGTTGCCCTTTGGGCGCCTTCTGGCGTGAAGCCTCTTCGGCGGCGCGCCATGAAGGTCGAGTTCGCCCCGCTCAACATCCCCCTGGCGAGGAGGCTGCAGACGGCCGCCGTGTTTCAATGGGTCTTCTCGTTCCTGCTGCTAGGTAAGCGCCCTCTCCCGCCTCTCGGGAGGCGCATCTACGCGCCCGATCCTCGCCGGTCAGAAGAAGATCCTCGCCGAGTTTCTCTTGGACGTAAACGGAAACGGACTTCGCAGTAAACGAACGTGTTCGCGCCGTAGGCTAGTGGAAAACTTGCTTTTCTGAGAATAAGCCTGGTTGAAGCTGGGAATTGTGGAGTTGGAAGGGGTCACGAGGCACATCCCCATATAATGAAGGAATCTTTTTGCCCAAGTGGGACTCGAACCCACGACCCTGAGATTAAGAATCTCATAATGTACCGACTGAGCTATCCCAGCTGTCGAAGGGTATGTGTATACGATCGGGCTATAATGGAATTCTGTGCAGGCAGTTCAGTAAGTTTTACTTCCGAGTAAACATGCATAGGGTGGGGCAGGATTCGATCTCAGGCACGGTGCAAGCTGACTCGCAAGTAAGTCTTGCCGAGCTGAGGCTCAGTCCTAAGCAGCTATGCTATAAACTATGCTGGTTTACGAAGGAGTAAGTCGCATTGAAACAAAGTGGGGGACTGGGGAAAAGTCGGATCTACACGGATCCTTATGAATTCATATGATTTTTTCATTCAAATTAAATAAAACCACCATCATACTGTAGAACATGACTTAGTCTATAGGCAGCATCAAAAAAATCATGCATCCACTGTTTCGTGGGGCCGCAGTGGCGCAAAAACGTGGTTCTGAAGCACGGATCCTCATGATTTCTGCACGAGATCAGCCCGAACTCACCATCAGATCAAACATCATGACCATGGGCACAGAATGCACCACAAAAATCATGGATCCACCGCTTCCTGGCGACACCACGGCGCAAAAACGTGGTTCTGAAGCACGGATCCTCACGGATCCTCACCCTTTTTGCATTGGGCCACACCAAATTCACTGTCAAATCTCACGTCATAGCAAGGGGCACAGCCTGCACCAAAAAAACCACGGCTCCACCGTTTCCTGGCGACACCGTGGCCCAAAAACGTGGTTTTCAAGCACAGATCCTCTTGGATCCTTATGCTTTTTGCATTGGGCTACACCAAATTGACCGTCAAATAACACAGCATAGCCAGGGGCACAGCATGCACCACAAACATCTCAGATCCACTGCTTCCTGGCGACACCACGGCGCAAAAACGTGGTTCTGAAGCACGGATCCTCACGGATCCTCATGATTTTTGCATTGGGCCACACCAAACTGGCGGTCAAATCACACATCATAGCCAGGGGCACGGCATGCACCACAAAAATCACGGATCCACCGCTTCCTGGCAACACCAGGGCCGAAAAACGTGGTTTTCAAGCACGGATCCTCTCGGATCCTCATGATTTTTGCATTGGGTCACACCAAACTGACCATCAAATCATACAGCATAGCTAGGGGCACCAAAAAAACCCAGATCCACCGCTTCCTGGCAACACTACGGCGCAAAAACGTGGCTCTGAAGCACGGATCCTCACAGATCCTCATGATTTTTGCACTGGGCCACACCAAACTGACCGTCAAATCATACAGCATAGCTAGGGGCACAGCCTGCACCAAAAAAACCCAGATCCACCGCTTCCTGGCAACACCACGGCGCAAAAACGTGGTTCTGAAGCACGGATCCTCACGGATCCTCATGATTTTGCATTGGGCCACACCAAACTGATGGTCAAATCACACATCATAGCCAGGGGCACGGCATGCACCATGAAAATCACAGATCCACCGCTTCCTGGCGACACCACGGCCAAAAAACGTGGTTCAGAAGCACGGATCCTCTTGGATCCTTATGCTTTTTGCATTGGGCTACACCAAATTGACCGTCAAATAACACAGCATAGCCAGGGGCACAGTATGCACCACAAACATCTGAGATCCACCTCTTCCTGGTGACACCACGGCGCAAAAACGTGGTTCTGAAGCACGGATCCTCACGGATCCTCATGATTTTTGCATTGGGCCACACCAAACTGGCGGTCAAATCACACATCATAGCCAGGGGCACGGCATGCACCACAAAAATCACGGATCCACCGCTTCCTGGCAACACCAGGGCCAAAAAACGTGGTTTTCAAGCACGGATCCTCTCGGATCCTCATGATTTTTGCATTGGGTCACACCAAACTGACCGTCAAATCATACAGCATAGCTAGGGGCACCAAAAAAACCCAGATCCACCGCTTCCTGGCAACACCACGGTGCAAAAACGTGGTTCTGAAGCACGGATCCTCACGGATCCTCATGATTTTTGCACTGGGCCACACCAAACTGACTGTCAAATCATACAGCATAGCTAGGGGCACAGCCTGCACCAAAAAAACCCAGATCCACCGCTTCCTGGCAACACCACGGCGCAAAAATGTGGTTCTGAAGCACGGATCCTCACGGATCCTCATGATTTTTGCACTGGGCCACACCAAACTGACCGTCAAATCACACATCATAGCCAGGGGCACGGCGTGCACCACGAAAATCACAGATCCACCGCTTCCTGGCGACACCACGGCCAAAAAACGTGGTTCAGAAGCACGGATCCTCTTGGATCCTTATGCTTTTTGCATTGGGCTACACCAAATTGACCGTCAAATAACACAGCATAGCCAGGGGCACAGTATGCACCACAAACATCTCAGATCCAACTCTTCCTGGCGACACCACGGGGCAAAAACGTGGTTCTGAAGCACGGATCCTCATGGTTCCTCATGCTTTTTGCATTGGGCCACATCAAACACACCATCAAATCACACATCATAGCCAGGGGCACAGCATGCACCACAAAAAACACAGATCCACCGCTTCCTGGCGACACCACGGCCAAAAAACCTGGTTTTGAATCACGGATCCTCACGGATCCTCACGCATCCTCATGCTTTTTGCATTGGGCTACAGCAAACTGACCGTCAAATCACACAGAATAGTCAGAGGCACAGCATGCACCACAAACCTCTCAGATCCACCACTTCCTGGCCACACCACGGCGCAAAAACGTGGTTCTGAAGCACGGATACTTACGGATCCTCATGCTTTTTGCATTGGGCCACCCAGAAGCCACGTGAAAAACACACATCATAGCCAGGGGCACAGCATGCACCACAAACATCTCAGATCCACCTCTTGCTGGCAACACCACGGAGCAAAAACGTGGTTCTGAAGCACGGATCCTCATGGATCCTCATGATTTTTGCACTGGGCCACACCAAACAGACCGTCAAATCATACAGCATAGCTAGGGGCACAGCCTGCACCAAAAAAACCCAGATCCACTGCTTCCTGGCAACACCACGGCACAAAAATGTGGTTCTGAAGCACGGATCCTCACGGATCCTCATGATTTTTGCATTGGGCCACACCAAACTGACCATCAAATCATACAGCATAGCTAGGGGCACAGCCTGCACCAAAAAAACCCAGATCCACCGCTTCCTGGCAACACCACGGCCAAAAAACGTGGTTTTCAAACACGGATCCTCTCGGATCCTAACGCTTTTTGCATTGGGCCACACCAAACTGACCGTCAAATCATACAGCATAGCTAGGGTCACAGCCTGCACCAAAAAACCCCCAGATCCACCGCTTACTGGTAACACCACGGCGCAAAAACGTGGTTCTGAAGCACGGATCCTCACGGATCCTCATGATTTTTGCATTGGGCCACACCAAACTCACCAGCAAATCACACAGCATGGCCAGGGGCACAGCCTGCACCACAAAAAACATGGATCCACCGCTTCCTGGAGACACCACGGCCAAAAAACGTGGTTCAGAAGCACGGATCCTCACGGATCCTAACTCTTTTTGCATTGGGCCACACCAAACTCACCAGCAAATCACACAGCATGGCCAGGGGCACAGCCTGCAGCACAAAAAACATGGATCCACCGCTTCCTGGCGACACCACGGCCAAAAAACGTGGTTCAGAAGCACGGATCCTCATGGATCCTCACCCTTTTTGCGCTGGGCCACACCAAACTGACCGTCAAATCACACATGATAGCCAGGGGCACAGCATACACCACAAAAAACATGGACCCACTGCTTCCTGGCAACACCGTAGCTCAGAAACGTGGTTTTCAAGCACGGATCCTCACGGATCCTCATGCTTTTTGCACTGGGCCACACCAAACTGACCGTCAAATCATACAGCATAGCCAGGGGCATGGCATGCACCACAAAAATCACGGATCCACCGCTTCCTGGCAACACCACGGCGCAAAAACGTGGTTCTGAAGCACGGATCCTTACGGATCCTCATGATTTTTACACTGGGCCACACCAAACTGACCATCAAATCATACAGCATAGCCAGGGGCATGGCCTGCACCACAAAAATCACGGATCCACCGCTTCCTGGCGACACCACGGCCCAAAAACGTGGTTTTCAAGCACAGATCCTCTCGGATCCTAACGCTTTTTGCTTTGGGCCACACCAAACTCACCGGCAAATCACACATCATGGCCAGGGGCACAGCCTGCACCACAAACATCTCAGATCCACCGCTTCCTGGCGACACCATGGCCCAAAATGTGGTTCTGAAGCACGGATCCTCATGGATCCTCACCCTTTTTTCATTGGGCCACACCAAAGTCACCGTCAAATCACACAGCATAGCCAGGGGCATGGCACGCACCAAAAAAACCGCGGCTCCACCACTTCCTGGCCACACCATGGCCCAAAAACGTGGTTCTGGAGCACGGATCCTCTCGGATCCTAACGCTTTTTGCATTGGGCCACACCAAACTGACCGTCAAATCATACAGCATAGCTAGGGTCACAGCCTGCACCAAAAAAACCCCCAGATCCACCGCTTACTGGTAACACCACGGCGCAAAAACGTGGTTCTGAAGCACGGATCCTCACGGATCCTCATGATTTTTGCACTGGGCCACACCAAACTCACCATCAAATCATACAGCATAGCCAGGGGCACGGCATGCACCACAAAAATCACGGATCCACCGCTTCCTGGCAACACCACGGCGCAAAAACTTGGTTCTGAAGCACGGATCCTTACGGATCCTCATGATTTTTGCACTGGGCCACACCAAACTGACCGTCAAATCATACAGCATAGCCAGGGGCATGGCAAGCACCAAAAAAACCGCGGCTCCACCACTTCCTGGCAACACCATGGCCCAAAAACGTGGTTCTGGAGCACGGATCCTCTCGGATCCTAACGCTTTTTGCATTGGGCCACACCAAACTGACCGTCAAATCATACAGCATAGCTAGGGTCACAGCCTGCACCAAAAAACCCCCCAGATCCACCGCTTACTGGTAACACCACGGCGCAAAAACGTGGTTCTGAAGCACGGATCCTCACGGATCCTCATGATTTTTGCACTGGGCCACACCAAACTGACCATCAAATCATACAGCATAGCCAGGGGCACGGCATGCACCACAAAAATCACGGATCCACCGCTTCCTGGCGACACCACGGCCCACAAACGTGGTTTTCAAGCACGGATCCTCTCGGATCCTAACGCTTTTTACTTTGGGCCACACCAAACTGACCGTCAAATCAGAAGCACGGATCCTCATGGATCCTAACCCTTTTTGCATTGGGCCACACCAAACTCACCGGCAAATCCCACAGCATAGCCAGGGGCACAGCCTGCAGCACAAAAAACATGGATCCACCGCTTCCTGGCGACACCACGGCCAAAAAACGTGGTTCAGAAGCACGGATCCTCATGGATCCTAACTCTTTTTGCATTGAGCCACACCAAACTCACTGGCAAATCACACAGCATAGCCAGGGGAACAGCCTGCACCACAAACATCTCAGATCCACCGCTTCCTGGCGACACCACGGCCCAAAAACGTGGTTCAGAAGCACGGATCCTCACGGATCCTAACCCTTTTTGCATTGGGCCACACCAAACTCACCGGCAAATCACACAGCATGGCCAGGGGCACAGCCTGCACCACAAAAAACATGGATCCACCGCTTCCTGGCGACACCACGGCCAAAAAACGTGGTTCCGAAGCACGGATCCTCACGGATCCTCATGATTTTTGCATTGGGCCAAACCAAACTCACCGGCAAATCACACAGCATGGCCAGGGGAACAGCCTGCACCACAAAAAACAAGGATCCACCACTTCCTGGCGACACCACGGCCAAAAAACGTGGTTCAGAAGCATGGATCCTCACGGATCCTAACTCTTTTTGCATTGGGCCACACCAAACTCACCAGCAAATCACACAGCATAGCCAGGGGAACAGCCTGCACCACAAATATCTCAGATCCACCGCTTCCTGGCGACACCACGGCCAAAAAACGTGGTTCAGAAGCACGGATCCACATGGATCCTAACTCTTTTTGCATTGGGCCACACCAAACTCACCGGCAAATCACACATCATAGCCAGGGGCACAGTCTCCACCACAAAAAACACAGCTCCACCGCTTTCTGGCGACACCGCTTACCAAAAACGTGGTTTTCAAGCAAGGATCCTCACGGATCCTCACTCTTTTTGCATTGGGCCACCCCAAATTCACCCTTTACTCAAATATATTCTACATAACCACAGATCTGACCACAAAAATCATGGATCTACTGCTTCATGGACCTGGCCAGATGCTACTCTGGATCTATTGGCCAATTTTTAGGTGGGTGTGCTGGGATGGAGGAAACGGAGTCGGCTGAATCTCAATTAATTAAAGATGGGAGTCCAATGGCTTGGCCGGAATGATTTCAGTTTGTTTTGCCAGCTCCCAGCTCTTGATTGCGCGCAATAGTCACCTGTACCCGCTATCAGGAGTCTGGGTGTGATCCTGGACGCTTCTGTCTCTATGGAGGCACTCGTCATAAATGTAGCCAAACTGGCATTTTTAAATCTTTGACAGATTAGGCAATTGGTACCGTACCTGTCCCTTTCCAACCTAGCCATGGTGAACCATGCAGCAGTCACCTACAGACTAGACTACTTTAACTTGCTCTACACCTGAGCCAGGGAGGGCGGGGTATAAATGTGATGATGAAAGAAAGAAAGAAAGAAAGAAAGAAAGAAAGAAAGAAAGAAAGATACGCGGGGCTACCCTTGAGACTGCTCTAGAGTCTAGAAACTCCAAATGGTCTAAAATGCAGGTGCATGAGTTCTTACTGGGACTTTGTGGAGAGCCCACATTCAGTTGGTGGTTCATCAGCTGGATTGGCTCCAGGTGGAGTATCAAATCAGGTTCAAGGTTTTGGTGCTAACCTTTAAAGCCCTAAACAGTCTGTGACCTTTCTTATCTGTGGGAATTATCTTCCAATACACCCCCCAAAGAGTGTGACGCTCATCTAACAGCCACCTACTGGTGGTCCCTGGCCCAAAACACATCCAGCTGTCCTCAACCAGAACCAGAGCCTTTTTGGTGGAACACTTTGTCTAATGAGACCAGGGCTCAGCACAATCTATCTCAGTTCTCTCACTCCCTGGATCATCACCTTGTTGTGGTTAGTGGGCTTGCACATTCCTATGACCCTTGTGAGCGAAGCCATCGGGAATCTCGTACTCCCAGCAGGGTCACTCAAGGTGGTAAGGTCAAAGGGAAGGAGCTAGACAAAGAATGATCCAAGAAGTCCTCAACGGCAGAACAGGCGGATGATAACAAGCGGTATGTTACAACAGCTGTGAAGGCAGATGAAGGCTGCAGCAGATAGGATCTACCAGTTTGTAATGACTACTCATGCCATCGGAACAGAACCCTACTGCGAAGACTGTGCGTTGGTCAGCATGCACTGATCTACACGCATAAAACAAATTCATGCACAGGCGTCTTCCAAAAACCCAACCCAAACCCCCAAAGTCCCATGGCGATTGGCAAATGGTAATGGGGGCAGGATTGTGAAATCTGGAAGTCCCTGGTCATGAACTGGCACATGGGTGGTGGATACAGATTCAGTCATTCTGACTCAAGGAACGAGGCAGTTGAGCAGCTTGGCAGCTGTATCCATGACTGAGCAACCCTACTTAAGATCCACTCTGCTCACCCTGAAAAGGGGGAGGGGCTAGAAAAGGTGCCCTAAACATAGTCTGCCTCCCCTTTTCCCTGTCTGGATTACTGCACCCAGTGGGGTCACCACCCAGTGGTCATTAAAGACAATCCAACTTTGGAACATGCAATATATGGACTTTGTCGGATAATACAGAGAACGAGCGTCCTGAATATAGAACTGACATCATTGCAAGAGAGCTGCGAGGTTTTAACATTGATATTGCAGCGCTTCAAAGAAGGAAGGAAGCAATGGGTATGTATGTGCAGGTAGATTGGAGTATGTATAGACGAATGGAGGATTGAATGTATTGAGGTATGGATGAATGTTTTGAGGAATGTATTGTATGGATAAATGTATTGACTGTATGGATAGATATTGCAGCGCTTCAAGAGACTCAAAGAGCAGGCGAGGGACAGTTGAAGGAAGAAAAAGGAGGCTACACATTCTTCTGGAAAGGTCTATCTGAACAAGAACATTGAATACATGGGATAGGCTTCGCTATCAAAAACGACCTTATGAAGCTCCTGTCAGAAGTCACTACCGGCATTAATGAGCGACTCTCAACCCTTCAAATAAAGCTCACAAAAAACCAACAGGCTACTATTATAAGCACTTATGCACCAACACTGGATGCCGATGAAGACATTAAAGAAAATTTTTACTCTCAGCTGGATACCGTCCTATCAGAGACACCTAAGGAAAATAAAATTATCCTCCTGGGTGATTTTAAAGCAAGAGTTGGACGAGATTTCGATCTGTGACCTGGGACTATTGGGAAAGAAGGAGTTGGCAACAGCAACCAGAACGGAATCTTACTTTTGACGCTATCTGCAGCGCACAACCTTGTTATTATCAACACACTCTTCTGACAGAAAAATAAATTTAAAACTTCATGGAGGCATCCTCGGTCAAACCACTGGCACCTCTTAGACTATGTTATTGTCCGTGCTAAAGATTGCCATGATGTGCTCCTTACCAGAGCTATGACAAGCCCCGACTACTGCTGGACAGATCACTGACTAATACGCTCCATGATGGCTATCAAGATTATACCTCAACGCAGGCTTCAAGGAAGGAAACCAAGGCGCAAAATGAACACTCAAGCCCTTCAAGATCCCATTAAGTGGGATTGCTCCCAAACAACTCTTAAGGACCATCTGCTTTCATAATTCCCTGATAACATCAAGGAACACTGGACCAAGCTAAAAACATCCATTATTGCAGCCTGTGAACAAACTATTGGATACTAAACAAAGAAACACCAGGACTGGTTTGATGAGAATGACAGTGAGATTGAACGCATGATTGACAAGAAAAGGAAGGCCTTTCAGTTCTGGCAAAGAGATAGAAACTGTGCCACTAAGAAAAGAACCTATGCCAATGCTAAGGCTGAGGTTCAAAGAAGAACCAGAGAACTAAAAAACACCTGGTGGATAAAAAAAGGTCAAGAGATCCAGCACTTAGCCGACACTCAAGATGCACAGAGTTTCTTTAAAGCCACAAAGACCATCTATGGGCCAATAAATCATGGCATATGCCCCCTACGCTCAGCAGATGGTACCACACTTCTAAAAGATAAAGAAGCTATTGCACTGTGCTGGAAAGAACACTCCCAACATCTTCTTAACCCCAACTCCCCCGTAGCTGCTGAGGTCCTCTCACAAATTTCACAAAAAAAAGTTAGAGATGAGCTTGCAGTATCTCAAAATCTGGGAGAGTTGTGTACAGCTATTAACCATGTGAAAAACAACAAGGCCAGTGGACCTGATGGGATACCTGCTGAAATCTTCAAAGTGGGTGGAGTTGAACTCACACAACAACTTCACAAGCTCATCGAGAAAATCTGGAAAAGAGAAGCGATCCCAGCAGACTTCAGGGGTGCCAAAATTATCACTCTCTTTAAAAAAGGTGACAGAACTGATTGCGGAAACTATTGAGGCATCTCTCTATTAGCTGCGGCCGGCAAAATTCTTGCAAGGATCTTAGCAAACCGTCTCTTAACAATATCCGAGGTAACCCTTTCTGAATCCCAAAATGGTTTTCGGCCTTCTAGGGGGACAGTGGACATGATCTTCACTGCTCGACAACTTCAGGAAAAATGCAGAAAACAAAACCAACCCCTGTATATGGCGTTAATCAACCTGACTAAGGCTTTCAACACTGTAAATCGTAATGCCCTGTGGACTGTCCTTCTGAATACCAGGAAAGATTCTAGAGCAGATCATTAAGCAAACGGTCTGTGAGCATCTAGTAAGGAACGCTGTGATCACTAAAAGTCAGCATGGGTTTCTGAAAAATAAGTCATGTCAGACCAATCTGATCTCATTTTTTGACAGAATTACAAGCCTGGTAGATGAAGGGAACGCCGTGGATGTAGCCTATCTTGATTTCAGCAAGGCCTTTGACAAGGTGCCCCATGATATTCTTGTAAAGAAGCTGGTAAAATGTGGGCTGGACAATGCTACCATTCAGTGGATTTGTAACTGGCTGACTGACCGAACCCAAAGGGTGTTCATTAATGGATCCCCTTCATCCTGGAGAGAAGTGACTAGTGGGGTGCCACAGGGTTCTGTCTTGGGCCCAGTCTTATTCAACATCTTTATCAATGACTTGGATGATGGGCTTGAGGGCATCCTGATCAAGTTTGCAGATGACACCAAATTGGGAGGGGTGGCTAATACCCCAGAGGACAGGATCACACTTCAAGGTGACCTCAACAGATTAGAGAACTGGGCCAAGGCAAACAGGATGAATTTTAACAGGGAGAAATGTAAAGTACTACACTTGGGCAAAAAAAATGAAAGGCACAAATACAGGATGGGTGACACCTGGCTTGAGAGCAGTACATGTGAAAAGGATCTAGGAGTCTTGATAGACCATAAACTTGACATGAGTCAACAGTGTGATGCAGCAGCTAAAAAAGCCAATGCAATTCTGGGCTGCATCAATAGGAGTATAGTGTCCCAGATCCCTTTCACAGGTACTGTTGTCAAGCCAAGTGTCCTCCATCTATGCATTTCATTTTTTCTACCCACGTGTAGTACCTTACATTTCTCCCCATTGAACTCCATTTTGTTTGTTTTGGCCCAGCTGTCTAGGCTATTCAAGTCATTTTGAATTCTGACCCTGTCCTCAGGGGTATTAGCAACCCCTCCCAGTTTGGTATCATCTGCAAATTTGATTAGCATGCCCTCTATTCAATCATCCAAATCATTTATAAGAATATTGAATGGCACCAGACCCAGGACAGAACCTTGTGGAACCCCACTAGTCATTTATTTCCAGGATGAAGATGAGCCACTGATGAGCGCTCTTTGGGTTCGGTCCGTCAACCAATTACAAATCCACCAAACAGTAATTTTGTCTAGTCCACATTTTACTAGCTTTTTTGCAATAATATCATGGGGGGCCTTTTCAAAGTCCTTATTGAAATCAAGGTAAGCTGGTACAAGGGAAAGCAGGATTGTAATTACCGTAAAAATTACTGTTCACTTTGGATCAGCAGTCTCAACCTAACCCACTACATGGGGAGAGCCATGTGTTCCTTTGGAAGGCAGGTGCAATACAGTGTGATATACTGACAGCTGTTTTAAAAGATGTTAGTGTAACTTAAAATCCAGTATCAGAATAAAAGAAAAAGGGTGGTCCCTGTGTGGATAGGCAAGTCTGCATGATGGGGCCACCTTTAGTGACCATGTGGCCTGATGTAAGAGGGTTCAAAAATCAGTCCTGAAAGCAGACACACACATACAGGTAGCTTTTGCTTTCCCATTAACAGGGTGAACTGAAGCAAATGCTTGCCTCCCTTTGGGCTTAGCAATATTTCCTACAGCATTCTTGTCAAAGGGCATTGGAGAGTTAGGTGAGGGTCACTTTTCTGTTTTTCCACCAACCCCCCAGACAAGAATGCTACAGCATCAGCCCCAAACTCTCAGTCTCATTACAAAAAAATACTCAACAGAGCTAGGGCTGAGGGGAGGTACAACCATCATCTTTCCAGTCCTCTAGAAGCTAACCCTTTTGGTAATTTTGGTCATGGGGCCAAATATCTGTTCCCAAGTTTAAATAGTCCAAACAAGAACAAGCTTGCCCTTTACATACAAAAGCCCTGAAATTCAATCCATTGGGCGACTGATAATGGGGCTGTGAGGAGGGAGGTAAGGACCAGCACCTTCTTTGCCCTCCACCTCCAACAGCTACGTACACCTGAGAGTTTCATGATGGGGTTCTATTTGAGAAGCTGAATGTTTATAAAGGCACTTGGCCAATTTCTGCCACAGAAACTCTGAACAGAGACACTCTGCAGGTTCAGCCCCCAAAAGAAACTGCTCTATGGTCTCTGTGTTGGGAAATGGGAACAGATCTTGCTCATCACCAACCCTCCCTCCGCAAATTAGTATCACTATGAGGCTGAATACATACCGGTAGTGACCAGCTTGCTGCAGAGTTTTAAGAGATAGTGTATGTTTCTGTGGTGTAGTAGTTAAGAGTCTGGTTCGCTTCCCCGCTCCTCCACATGCAGTCTACTGGGTGACCTTGGGCCAGTCACACTTCTCTCTGAACTCTCTCAGCCAGACCTACCTCACAAGGTGTCTGTTGTGGGGGTGGAAGGGAAAGGAGATTTTTAGCCGCTTTGAGACTCCTTAAAGGTAGAGAAAAGCAGGATATAAAAACCAACTCCATGAATAAGAATTCTATGGAAAAGGACCATCCCTGCCATAATGATGAAAACTATGTGTTTGGATTTTGCTCTATTATACCAACCTGTGGAATATGACAGTTTGCAGTTTCAAAATCTATTTGGCCACAGTGGATTGACAATCTGGACACACGAAAACCTGTTGAAGATCTTTCGAATCAATGCCTATGCAAAAGCAGTGGTACCAGTCCTTGCAGTTTCCTTCACAGTAAACCATAGATAGGTCACCACTGGGCCTCCTGCACCCTTCCTTCAAAAAACATACCGGTAGTGACCAGTGGTCTTCAAACAAGGAAGATAAAATATTTAAGCAATAGGTTAGTGTATCCTTCCATCCCTCTGGGCATGATCTAGACACAGTAATGTGACTCTCTTTCAAGATTTGTCTCTTCTTAGGAGCAATTTCCAGTTGAAAATATTTTGTCGTCCTTCATGATAGGTTTTCCCACTGTACTGTATTATTTCTTTAGCAATCCAGGGTCTAATGGCAGCCATATCCTTTTGTGTGAACTGTATTTGGGCATCAGAAGCAATTAGATGTGCAATGGTACATGTGAAAGGACCGCAGTCACTAGAATTACCTTGCCTGGGTATATCAGTTGGTGCAAAAAAAAATGACCAGTCCGCAAAACTATAGGGACATTTTGAATCCATCTCATGCAGATATGCTAAGAAGGATGTTATTGCATCAATCACAGAGTGGTTCAATCCATGTTTGGAATCTAGGCAGAGCATGGTTTTCCTTTTAAAAATGATTACTATCAGTATTCAGAGCTGAACCTCAGTGTCTGGGCAGAACGACAGGGGTGAGTGTGGTGCTGGACGAGAGGGGGTGTGAGGATTTTGAGCTTACAGGGTTAACAAGCTCAGACTGTTCGCCCAGCCCACAGAGTGATTATACACACATATATATCCACATATATCCGGTGGATGGGTTCTCATCTTGCTGGGCTCTACGCCCTTAAACCTAATAAATCTTAATAATCAGCCAGACTGTGCTGTGATTTATTACCAAGGACTCATTAATCTTCTTCCGTTTGCCAAGAGCTCTGCTATGCTTTGAAGAAGAGAAGAAGAAAGGTTTTGTGAGCAGTGTCCACGCAGAAGGAAGCGCCTGGACACGGAACGCAGCTGAATATATAGGCTGTGGGTGCCGGGGTTCGTTAACCCCACACCTTAGCCCGCTGCGTTTGATTTCGGTGGACAAAGACCGTTATCACAATAGTGAGGACGCTCCTTCAGGAATACTGGACGGAGGCCGTTTAGGGCTTTAAAGTTCAGCACCAACACTTTGAATTGTGCTCAGAAACGTACTGGGAGCCAATGTAGGTCTTTCAATATTGGTGTTATATGGTCTCTGCATCTGCTCCCAGTCACCAGTCTAGCTGCCACATTCTGGATTAGTTGTAGTCACCTTCAAAGGTAGCCCCACGTGGAGCGCTTTGGATTAGTCCAAGCGAGAGATAACTAGAGCATGCACCACTCTGGTGAGACAGTCTGCAGGCAGGTAGGGTCTCAGCCTGCTTACCAGATGGAGCTAGTAGACAGCTGCCCTGTATACATAATTGACCTGCGCCTCCATGGACAGCTGTGAATCCAAAATGACTGCCAGGCTGCACACCTGGTCCTTCAGGGGCACAGTTACCCCATTCAGGACCAGGGAGTCCTCCACCCCAGCCCGCCCCGTCCCCCAATAACAGTACTTCTGTCTTGTCAGGATTCAACCTCTATTTGTTAGCCACCATCCATCCTCCAACCACCACCAGACACTCACACAGGACCTTCACTGCCTTCACTGGTTATGATTTGAAAGAGAGGTAGAGCTGGGTATCATCCGCATATTGATGGACACCCAGCACAAACTCCCTGATTATCTCTCCCAGCGGCTTCATGTAGATGTTGAAAAGCATGGGGGAGAGGACGGATCCCTGAGGCACCCCACAAGTGAAGGCCCAGGGGTCTGAACACTCATCCCCCAACACCACTTTCTGGACACGGCCCAGGAGGAAGGAGCGGAACCACAGTATAACAATGCCCTCAGCTCCCAGCCCCTCTAGACGGTCCAGAAGGATGTTATGATTGATTGTATCAAAAGCCGCTGAGAGATCCAGCAGAACTAGGAAACAGCTTACACCTATGTCCCTAGCCCACCAGAGATCACCGACCAGCATGACCAAGGCAGTTTCAGTCCCATGATGAGGCCTGAATCCTGACTGGAAGGGATCCAAATGGTCTGCATCCTCCAGGCGTGCTTGGAGTTGTTCAGCAACCACCCACTCAATCACCTTGCCCAAGAATGGAAGATTTGAGACTGGGCGATGGTTGCTCATACTGGCTGGGTCTAAAGATTTTTTTTTAAAGACGCGATTTAATGACCGCCTCTTTAAGCGGGTCTGGGAATGCTCCCTCACAGAGGGAAGCATTCACCACCTCACAGAGCCCATCGCCCAGCCCTTCCCGGCTAGCATTTATTAGCCAGGATGGCCAAGGATCAAGGAGACAGGTGTTTGGTTTCAAGCAACCTGTCCACATCCTCGGGGGTAACGGATTGAAATTGATTCCATGCAACTTGACCAGACAGGGCTCTAGCACTCTCCCGCCTCAGCCCTGCTCCCACCGTGGTGTCTACGGCTCCTTCCAAATCCGAGCGACTTTATCTGCAAAAAACTTTGCAAAATCATTGCAGGAGATATTGGGGTCTTTACAAGGCCCCAATGGTAAAGGTGGTTCCCTTAAACTGCGAACCATATGAAAGAGTCTCCTGCTGCTGTTTTCTGCAGATGCAATAGAGGCAGTGAAGAAAGTCTTCTTCACCGTCGCTATCGCCACCTGGTAGGCTTGACGTTGAGCTCTAACCCATGTCCGGTCCGATTCAGAATGAGTTATCCGCCACTGGCATTCTAGCCGTATCAGCGATTGTTTAATTGCCCTCAGGTCCATGGCAAACCACGGGGCTGTCCAGGCTCCATGCAATCGGATAGGGCGCTTCGGAGCCAGACAGTCGATAGCCTTGGTTAACTCTGCATTCCAGCGGGCCACCAGGGAATCAGCTGAAAGGCCATCAACATGGGATAAAGCATCCCCTACCACTCTCACGCAAAATATGGTCTGAAGCTCAACATCAAAAAACCTAAGATCATGGCCACTGGTCCCATCACCTCCTGGCAAATAGAAGGGGAAGAAATGGAGGCAGTGAGAGATTTCACTTTCTTGGGTTCCATGATCATTGCAGATGGTGACAGCACTCACGAAATTAGAAGACGCCTGCTTCTTGGGAGAAAAGCAATGACAAACCTAGACAGCATCTTAAAAAGCAGAGACATCACCTTGCCGACAAAGGTCCGTATAGTTAAAGCTATGGTTTTCCCAGTAGTAATGTACAGAAGTGAGAGCTGGACCATAAAGAAGGCTGATTGCTGAAGAATTGATGCTTTTGAATTAAGGTGCTGGAGGAGACTCTTCAGAGTCCCATGGACTGCAAGAAGATCAAACCTATCCATTCTGAAGGAAATCAGCCCTGAGTGCTCACTGGAAGGACAGATCCTGAAGCGGAGGCTCCATTACTTTGGCCACCTCATGAGAAGAGAAGACTTCCTGTAAAAGACCATGATGTTGGGAAAGATTGCGGGCACAAGGAGAAGGGGATGACAGAGGACAAGATGGTTGGACAGTGTTCTCGAAGCTACCAACATGAGTCTGACCAAACTGCGGGAGGCAGTGGAAGACAGGAGTGCCTGGCGTGCTCTGGTCCAGGGGGTCACAAAGAGTCGGACATGAGTAAACGACTAAACAACAACCACTCTCTGGAAACCATTTGGATCCATTAAGTGGTGGAGCGGACCATCCAAATCGGACCCACCTCCCTGCAGAGGGGAAGAAGAAGAAGAGGAGTTTGGATTTGATATCCCACTTTATCAATACCAGAAGGAGTCTCAAAGCAGCTAACATTCTCCTTTCCCTTCCTCCCCCACAACTAACACTCTGTGAGGTGAGTGGGGCTGAGAGTCTTCAGAGAAGTGTGACTAGCCCAAGGTCACCCAGCAGCTGCATGTGGAGGAGCGGAGACATGAACTCGGTTCACCAGATTACGAGTCTACCGCTCTTAACCACTGCACCACACTTCCTAAAAATCACTGCAAACCTGCCCCACCCCCGCCGCCCATATGACCTGGGTTGTTGTACATACGAGAAACCTGGTAGACGAGCAGTGGCAAGGACAGGCCCATCTGCTTTAGCCAACCAAGTCTCTGTTACACATGCCAGGTCAAGTCCTCCATCCACGATCAAGTCATGGATGGCAGTGTTCTTATGAATCATTGACCTAGCATTGCACAGCAACACCTTCAGGCCCTTGTTGAATGCAAATATAACATTGAATTACAATGGTGCAAAATAACTCAGCAAGCTGACATTTATCAAGAGTTAAACAAAGGTTTGGGTACCAAATTTTATTTCCCATTCTTTTTTTTTCTTTTTCTTTTTTAAAAAACATGCTTACACATTTTTTTATTATTGCATTTTTACTCAGCTTGTAAATTGATTTGGGATTTATTTATTTTTTAATTTTATTCCATATTACATCACAATGCAAATATACCAAAGCTATCCCCACATCATCCCCATCCCCACATATATTTATCATTTAAGTCAATCAAACATAATATTCTTTTCTCCCTCCCCCCGCTTCCCTCTGCCCCCACTCAATTTTCTCTACATTCTGAGATTACATTTATCTTTGCATTCTGCAGACTTCTCAATTCATCTACCGTATATAATCGAGTATAAGCCGACCCGAATATAAGCCGAGGCACCCAATTTCACCACAAAAAACCTGGGAAAGCTTCATAGGAGCCACTGCCTGCCTCACTCGAGTATAAGCCGAGGGCGGCTTTTTCAGCACAAAAAATGTGCTGAAAAACTAGGCTTATACTCGAGTATATACAGTATGTATTCTTATTGTCCTTCCTTACTAACTTCCATTCCCTCAGATACTTTACATTTTAATCTAGGCATATTAGCATATCTCTTTTTTAGCAATATTTTTCCATATATTCATAAAACATTTCCACTCCTTTTTAAATTTTTGATTTGATTGATTTCTTACAATAGCTGTTAGTTTTGCCAAAGCTAAGTATTCATTTAATTTACAAATCCAATCCTCCCTTGAAGGTAGAGTTTGTGATTTCCATTTAGCAGCAATCACTACTCTGGCTGCTGTGCTTGCATATAAGAAGATTATCTCTCCACCCCCGTGGTAACTCTTCCCCTATCAAGCCAAGGAGATATATCTCTGGTTTTTTACTTATTGATATTTTCAGCATCTTCTTTAATTCTTCATGTATTACTGTCCAGAATTTATTAATTTCCTCACATCTCCACCACATATGTATTGTTGTTCCTATTTCTTTACCACATCTCCAACAAATGTTGGATTTCAATTTACGGTATATATCTTTACCAACCTAGCTGGTGTTAGATACCACCTGTGGAACATCTTAACAAAATTTTCTTTGATTGTGTATGAGGCGGTAAATCGAATATCTTCTCGCCAGAGTTTCTGCCATTGCTCAGTCTAAATAAATAGTACCGGTATGTCCGACATCTTGGGCCCACTTCTTCATCCATCTGTTCCCAGTCCAGTAAGAGATTATATGTTTTGGATAACAATTTATTATTATTCTGAATTATTGTAATATTGAATTTTCAGTCCTCTTTTGCAAAGCCTTTCTTTTGATCAGAACTAAATATGCCTCTTAATTGTATATAATGTCATCTCTCAATTTCATATTGCCGTATCTCTTCAAAGGGTTTTAATCCGAGTTTCCCTTGTTCATCTTCCAATAGTTGTCTATATGTTGGCCAATTTGTTCTCATATTCAATTTTTTCACAGCGTACGCCTCCAGCGGCAATATCCACCAAGGTGTCTGTGGTTCCAATTGTAGTCTATATTTGTTGCAGACCTTATATAGTGCACTTCTAAGTATATGATTTGTAAATTCTTTATTAATTTTTACCTTCCCATAATTGAGATATGCATGCCATCCACACCCATTGTTAAAACTTTCAAGATCACACACACACACACACACACAATTTCCAATTCTAGGTAATTTGCCATTGGAGAAATTCCATATATGATTATAAAAGTCTAAAGCAAAAATTATTTAAAAATATGATTTCATTTCTAGATCAGACAGACAATATTTATTCTACTCTATATTTCTTTATTTATCATATGCACATAAAGTTTCTATTTTTAAACAGGAAATATTTTTGTAACCTAAGGTCTATTATACAAATCCATACAGATGTTCATTTTGTTACAGTTCTGTTAAGTTGTATACAAATTATAAAGATTCCATTTTTTTATGTTCCTCCATGGGTCTATTATTTACTAAATTGGTGAGTTTTGCCATTACTGCATATTCTGATAGTTTCTCTTTCCATGCATCTATTTCAGGACATATATCAGATTTCCATATGTTAGCCAACACCACTCTGACTGCTGTGGTCATATAACTGAATAGTTCCACTGACGATTTCACAATAGCTGAAGGAGTCATCCCCAACAGCATAGTTTTGGGGTCCAATGCAAATTTAGGGTGTTTTTTTTTTATTTACATTTTTTGCATTTCGAAATGAACTTTCCTCCAAAACTTTTTGGTTCTTTCACAGGTACACCATAAATGGAAGAAGGTCCCTTGAGGTCTATGACATTTCTAGCAATGTCCATTCATTTCATCATTCATCTTCTGTATATCTTTCAAATTTATATACTATCGAAAGAACATTTTTGTACAGTCATACCTCATGGTACCGCCACTTCAGGTTGTGTGCTTTCAGGTTGCGGACCGCGGGAAACCAGGATGTTCTGGAATGGGTTACTTCCGGGTTTTACCACTTCTGCATGTGCAGAAGCACTAAAACACACTTCGCGCATGTGCAGAAGCGCTAAATCGCACTTCGCACATGCGCAGAAGCGCCAAATTGTGCAGACCCGGCACTTAAGGATGCGAACACTCCGGGTTGCGGACGTGTCTCCGACACGGATTACGTCCGCAACCCAAGGTTCCACTGTACCAATTTTGTTTTAGGGCTTAATTTGCAGTGAATTTTATTCCTTTATTCATAATTGATCTCATTGCCCCACTGTAACCTGCTCTTAGAATTTTTGCATCCATTTTGTCAAACAAGGTTTTGCTTGTTCGGGCTCAGTGTCAAATTTGAGTAATAGTTTATAAATTTTACTCAAAAGGTAGACCTCTGTTATGATGGACTCAAATAATGTCTTTTCACTGATTTAACTTTTAGCCATATTATCTTTCTTGAATCTGGATATTATTGACAGTATGTAAGCAGTTTTATATTCCCCCCCCCCCCTTTAATACTTCAGTTTGTATTTGATCTGTTCTTGAAGATGAACCATATCTTGGTACAATATATAGTAGTACATTCACCTCTCGGCTCTAATAATAACGTTACAGTGGTGACATGAACAGTGCTGATGAGGTCATTTTTCTGATTTTTGTGGTGCAACTCATGATATTTCTGGTGCATGTTGTGCTCCTGGCTATGCTGTGTGATTTGACGGTGAATTTGGTGTGGCCCAATGCAAAAAGGGTGAGGATCCGTGAGGATCCGTGTTTAAAAACCACGTTTTTGGGCTACAGTGTTGCCAGGAAGCGGTGGATCCTTGTTTTTTGTGGTGCATGCTGTGCCCCTGGCTATGCTGTGTGATCTGCCCGTGAGTTTGGTGTGGCCCAATGCAAAAAGGGTGAGGATCCGTGAGGATCCGTGTTTAAAAACCACGTTTTGGGGCCGTGGTGCCGCCAGGAAGTGGTGGATCTGAGATGTTTGTGGTGCATGTTGTGCCCCTGGCTATGCTGTGTGATTTGACGGTGACTTTGGTGTGGCCCAATGAAAAAAGGGTGAGGATCCATGAGGATCCGTGCTTCAGAACCACGTTTTGGGCCATGGTGTCGCCAGGAAGCGGTGGATCTGAGATGTTTGTGGTGCAGGCTGTGCCCCTGGCCATGCTGTGTGATTTGCCGGTGAGTTTGGTGTGGCCCAATGCAAAAGGAGTTAGGATCCGTGAGGATCCGTGCTTCTGAACCACGTTTTTGGGCCGTGGTGTCGCCAGAAAGCGGTGGATCCATGTTTTTTGTGGTGCAGGCTGTGCCCCTGGCCATGCTGTGTGATTTGCTGGTGAGTTTGGTGTGGCCCAATGCAAAAGGAGTTAGGATCCGTGAGGATCCATGCTTCTGAACCACGTTTTTGGGCCGTGGTGTCGCCAGAAAGCGGTGGATCCATGTTTTATGTGGTGCAGGCTGTGCCCCTGGCCATGCTGTGTGATTTGCTGGTGAATTTGGTGTGGCCCAATGCAAAAAGCGTGAGGATCCGTGAGGATCCGTGCTTCAGAACCACGTTTTTTGGCCGTGGTGTCACCAGAAAGCGGTGGATCCATGTTTTTTTTTGTGCATGCCATGCCCCTGGCTATGCTGTATGATTTGACGGTCAGTTTGGTGTGGCCCAAAGCAAAAAGCGTTAGGATCCGAGAGGATCCGTGCTTGAAAACCACATTTTTGGGCCGTGGTGTCGCCAGGAAGCGGTGGATCCGTGATTTTTGTGGTGCATGCCATGCCCCTAGTTATGCTGTATGATTTGATGGTCAGTTTGGTGTGGCCCAGTGTAAAAATCATGAGGATCCGTGAGGATCCGTGCTTCTGAACCACATTTTTGGGCCGTGGTGTCGCCAGGAAGTGGTGGATCTCAGATGTTTGTGGTGCAGGCTGTTCCCCTGGCCGTGATGTGTGATTTGCAGGTGAGTTTGGTGTGGCCCAATGCAAAAATCATGAGGATCCGTGAGGATCCGTGCTGCAGAACCACGTTTTTGCGCCGTGGTGTTGCCAGGAAGCGGTGGATCTGGTTTATTTTTGGTGCAGGCTGTGCCCCTGGCTATGCTGTATGATTTGACGGTCAGTTTGGTGTGGCCCAGTGCAAAAATCATAAGGATCCGTGAGGATCCGTGCTTCAGAACCAGCTTTTTGCGCTGTGCTGTTGCCAGGAAGCGGTGGATCCGTGATTTTTGTGGTGCAGGCTGTTCCCCTGGCCGTGATGTGTGATTTGCAGGTGATTTTGGTGTGGCCCAATGCAAAAAGCGTGAGGATCCGTGAGGATCCGTGCTTCAGAACCACGTTTTTGCGCCATGGTGTTGCCAGGAAGCGGTGGATCTGGGTTTTTTTGTGGTGCAGGCTGTGCCCCTGGCTATGCTGTATGATTTGATGGTCAGTTTGGTGTGGCCCAGTGCAAAAATCCTGAGGATCCGTGAGGATCCGTGCTCCAGAACCACGTTTTTGCTCCGTGGTGTGGCCAGGAAGCGATGGATCTGTGTTTTTTGTGGTGCATGCTGTGCCCCTAGCTATGCTGTATGATTTGACGGTCATTTTGGTGTGGCCCAATGCAAAAAGCGTGAGGATCCGTGAGGATCCGTGCTTCAGAACCACGTTTTTGGGCCGTGGTGTTGCCAGGAAGCAGTGGATCTGGGTTTTTTTTGGTGCAGGCTGTGCCCCTAGCTATGCTGTATGATTTGTTGGTGAGTTTGGTGTGGCCCAATGCAAAAAGAGTTAGGATCCGTGAGGATGCGTGCTTCTGAACCACGTTTTTTGGCCGTGGTGTCTCCAGGAAGCGGTGGATCCATGTTTTTTGTGCTGCATGCCGTGCCCCTGGCTATGCTGTATGATTTGATGGTCAGTTTGGTGTGGCCCAGTGCAAAAATCATGAGGATCCGTGAGGATCCGCGCTTCAGAACCACGTTTTTGCGCCGTGGTGTTGTCAGGAAGCGGTGGATCTGGGTTTTTTTTTGGTGCAGGTTATGCCCCTAGCTATGCTGTATGATTTGACGTTCATTTTGGTGTGGCCCAGTGCAAAAATCATGAGGATCCATGAGGATCCGTGAGGATCCGTGCTTCAGAACCACGTTTTTGCGCCGTGGTGTTGCCAGGAAGCGGTGGATCTGGGGGTTTTTTTGGTGCAGGCTGTGCCCCTAGCTATGCTGTATGATTTGACGGTCAGTTTGGTGTGGCCCAGTGCAAAAATCATGAGGATCCGTGAGGATCCGTGCTTCAGAACCACGTTTTTGGGCCGTGGTGTTGCCAGGAAGCGGTGGATCTGGGGGGTTTTTTGGTGCAGGTTGTGCCCCTAGCTATGCTGTATGATTTGACGGTCAGTTTGGTGTGGCCCAGTGCAAAAATCATGAGGATCCATGAGGATCCGTGAGGATCCGTGCTTCAGAACCACGTTTTTGGGCCGTGGTGTTGCCAGGAAGTGGTGGATCCGTGATTTTTGTGGTGCATGCCGTGCCCCTGGCTATGCTGTATGATTTGACGGTCAGTTTGGTGTGGCCCAGTGCAAAAATCATGAGGATCCGTAAGGATCTGTTCTTCAGAACCACGTTTTTGCGCCGTGGTGTTGCCAGGAAGCGGTGGATCCGTGATTTTTGTGGTGCAGGCTGTGCCCCTGGCTATGCTGTATGATTTGATGGTCAGTTTGGTGTGGCCCAGTGCAAAAATCATGAGGATCCATGAGGATCCGTGAGGATCCGTGCTTCAGAACCACGTTTTTGCACCGTGGTGTTGCCAGGAAGCGGTGGATCTGGGGTTTTTTTGGTGCAGGCTCTGCCCCTGGCTATGCTGTGTTATTTGACGGTCAATTTGGTGTAGCCCAATGTAAAAAGCATAAGGATCCGTGAGGATCCGTGCTTGAAAACCACGTTTTTGGGACACGGTGTCGCCAGGAAGCGGTGGAGCCACAGTTTTTTTGGTGCAGGCTGTGCCCCTTGCTATGACGGGAGATTTGACAGTGAATTTGGTGTGTCCCAATGCAAAAAAGGTGAGGATCCGTGAGGATCCGTGCTTCAGAACCACGTTTTTGCGCCGTGGTGTCGCCAGGAAGCGGTGAATCCATGATTTTTG
This sequence comes from Darevskia mixta, assembly GCA_034641385.1. NCBI lineage: Eukaryota > Metazoa > Chordata > Lepidosauria > Squamata > Lacertidae > Darevskia > Darevskia mixta. Next base: position 13,052,853 of record JAWWNH010000030.1, read on the forward strand.
TGGTGCATTCTGTGCCCATGGTCATGATGTTTGATCTGATGATGACTTCGGGCTGATCTCGTGCAGAAATCATGAGGATCCATGAGGATCCGTGCTTCAGAACCACGTTTTTGCGCCACTGCGGCCCCACGAAACAGTGGATGCATGATTTTTTTGATGCTGCCTACAGACTAAGACATGGTCTACAGTATCATGGTGGTTTTATTTAATTTGAATGAAAAAATCATATGAATTCATGAGGATCCATGTAGATCCGCCTTTTACTTCTTTCCACAAAGTGGGATTGAGGAAACCTGATCTGAGTCTGGCTGTTGGCTTGCAGTTCTAAACGCGTTTGCTAGGAAATAAGCCCCTCCTCACATGATGTGGCTTACTCCAGAGTAAGGCAGCAAGCCAGTGCACACGTCTTTGTGACGAAATCCCCATTTAAAGCAGTGGGGCTATCTTCAGAGTAAAAATGCTTTAAACTCAGACTGCACCATCTAGAAACAGGCAAGATGCGTTCAGTGTCCCACGTGGGGATTTGGAAAACTGCCTACTGGAACTTTATACATTTGCGATGAGCTTTGCGCGCTCTCGCGGAAAGGTTGTGATGCTGTGATGGCTCTAGGATTCTAAGAGAGCAATCCTATGCAGCAGAAGCTGGCCGAAAGCAGTGTTAAATGCTACCCCACAAGTCACATGACTGAGCTGAATAGGTTCAGGCTCCAATTTAAGTCCCTCCTCTCTGGTCCCACACCCAGAATGCCCCTTTTTGGAAGTTGCATTTGGCCTCACTTCAACTGGCTGAGCTGGGATGAGAAAATTATGCCAGCATATCTTCACCTAAGGGACCCAAGTGGCGCTGTGGGTTAAACCACAGAGCCTAGGGCTTGCTGATCAGAAGGTCGGCGGTTCGAATCCCTGCGACGGGGTGAGCTCCCGTTGCTTGGTCCCAGCTCCTGCCCACCTAGCAGTTCGAAAGCACATCAAAGTGCAAGTAGATAAATAGGAACCGCTCTGGCGGGAAGGTAAACGGCATTTCCATGTGCTGCTCTGGTTCGCCAGATGTGGCTTTGTCATGCTGGCCACATGACCTGGAAGCTGTACGCCGGCTCTCGGCCAATAAAGCGAGATGAGCACTGCAACCCTAGAGTTGGACACGACTGGACCTAATGGTCAGGGGTCCCTTTACCTTTTATCTTCACCTGCATCCTAAACAGCTCATCCAGGTGGCTCTTGCCATACAATTGCCCCCTAAGTAATTTATAACTGCCTGACTTTAGGACTCCTCTGTGATGTACTAGAAACAGTACTAGACGTACGGGAAATATTTAGCTAGTATATGTTTGTGTGTGTGCATAGGATGGTAATTTCTAACAGGAGAACCTAATCTTGCAAATTAGAATATGGAGAAGAGGTGGAGTCAAAGAGATACCAAAGTTATTGCGCGAGTATAATCAGATGCAGCTATTTGGGGGGAGAAGGAAAGAAAAATAATAATAGTAGCGCCATGGTGAAGTGCTACAGTATAACCCATGCCCTACTCCTTAAACCTGAATGATGAATAGAAATGGCATTAAGAAAGGTATGCTTCAAAAAAACATGCAAAACAAATATTTATTGTTCCTTCATTGAGATGGTTGTGCCAAGCCTTCCTCCTCTCCCCTATAATTAAACATAACATAACCATAACCAGTGGCTACTAATCAGCTCATTATCCATCGGAAATGACCTTCTAAGATCCTTCATAGCTGTCGAGCCATTTGTTACAGCAAACTGAAGTCAGGGCTTCAATCTTCCAACCAAGTCTTGGTTCGCTGAGACTTCTCTGTCACATTACTTTCCTTCCTTCACCTTCTTGGGTTTCTTTTTTTAAAAAAAGCTTTAACCACAGTTCAGCTGTAATTTTTAAGAGTAGTTTTTGTGTGAATTACCATAGATCGTTTGATGCTGTACTACTAACTGAAAACAGGGCAAAGAGGAGTTACTAAAAATAGCCATACCAACCAGTGCAGAGTTTTATATACAACCATCCAGATGGAAAAGATCCTGCTAGTCGCCAATCTACTGCTTGGACCAACAAAATCTGCACAGCCCACCTGTGACTTGAAAAGCTGTCTTTCTGAAAGCACTTCCTTTGATGTGAAATAAAACTTTTCCAAAGCCACAAGTTTGCTTTGTGAGCTACCCTCCACTTTTGGAAAACTAGGCTAGACATTTTTCTTTCTTTTTCTTTTTCTTTAGTTTAAAATAAGCTTTATTTAGATTTCTTTAAAATACAAAAAGGAAACACGCAATCAACAAATATAATAGAATCTAAACAAAAAAGAAAAGAAGTAATACAAGAAGGAACAAAGAATTAAGAATAACAGTTTAAAATTGACTTCCAATTGTTTGTATATCGCTTCCCTTAATAATTGCTCTTAGTCTGCTATGTTTAATGACATTTTTCTAAATAAAGTCCAAGAAAAAGAATGGAAGGGAGAATAAACTTGGGTCACTCTTGGCTGTGCCTGCACACCAGAGTTTTTAAGAACGAAAAATAAGCCTTCTGGATCAGGCCAATGGCTCATCTAGTCTAGCATTCTGTTCTCACAGTGGCCAACTAGGTACTTGTGGGAAGCTTGCAAGCTGGATGTGAGCACAACAACACCCTGCCCACCTGTAATTTGCAACAACTGGTATTCAGAGGCATAATGCCTCTGTCTGTAGTGGCATTGTCATCACAGCTTGTAGCTATTGATAGCCTTGTTTTATAACTGTTGAAATACAGTAGTTCTTCTGAAGTCTCTTGCTTAAAAGATTCCAAAAAAGGTCCTGATGATGACTGAGGTTTTTTGAGGACACAAAATGTCAACACAATATGCTAAAACTGTTTTGTATACCGGGTATATAGGAAATTAAGATTTGTACATTTCCTTCTGAGAAGCTACAATCTTTGCCAATATGAGTTATGTACAGCTGTTCAGTTTCGCAATCCTAAACCCATTGATCTGGGAGTAAGTCCTACCGGTTTCAGAAAATACTTCCAATTGAATGGCTTTAGGATTACTGCCATTGCAAAACAAGAAATGTGATCAAGCATAAACAAATAAAGCAAAACTCAGCAGGATAGGTTACTAGGTCACTATTACATATGGAAGCAACCTAAAAACAACTAATTAGTGGTGTTATTAAATGTACAATACTCCCTCAGCAGCATAGCAATAAAAGCTGATTAATTGTTTCATGCTCTGAATTGCATCCTTCATTAAAGTGAAGCACTGGACATTTGGCAATTCAACTGAGGAAGTTTTGAAGTACGATTTCTGTTCCATCACAATTTGACTGTACTAAAAAGAATCGCAAGAGGAGCTAAGCTACATACCATACTTTCCCGTGTATGAGACAACTTTCCGCCCCCCATTTTTTAGTCCAGACTTTGGGGTAGTTTTATACACGGATTTCTACTATAAGTCTGGGGTGAACTATGCGTTGGTTCAGGGTTTCCTGGCAGCTCCTGAGTCAATGAGGGCCAGAGTCTGGGCTGTGGAGGTAGCTGTGGACCCAAGCCAAGGCAAGGGAAGCAAGATGCAGGCTCCTGCCATTATGCAGTGAAATACAGCACCACTTCCATCAACCAGGGCAGTGGGTCGTTCAGGTGATTTAAAAGACTGGTTTCTTAATTTTGGGCTCCCAAAAGTAGGGGCCATCTTATACACGAGGGCCTCTTCTACACAGAAAAATACAGTAATTTTCTGTAGTGAAGAAATTAACCAAAGTACCTTGGTGTGACCAGCACATATTGTTTCCCCCTTATGCTGCTGGAGTTGTAAGGTACCAGGAACATATGTGGTGACATGAAACTATGTACCAAAGTTCTGAAAGCAGGTTGTAATGGTAACTGATATTATTGTTGGCAAACAGGTTGGCCTGGATGCTAAGTTATGTCTCATCCATTTTTGATGACTAATTCTGACCTACCTTCTCAGTCATTAACTCTGTATCTGTTGCTTGCCCCTCATCTAGTGATCTAGGGTGGAAGGATGCATCTTGTTATTCTATGGATCTATTGCTTTTAAAAAGTCATGCTATTTACCAATTCCAAAAAAGCCTGACTCATAAAATATGTGCTGCCAGGGGTGATGTGGACCCTACCAACTTTGCTTCTGCTTTGGGGCTGTTTGTTATTTATATGACCAAACAATCTCATGCTTGACACATTCCCACTAAATATGAGTTTATTTGGCAACATTCATGATTATTTGGTACAAATAGGAACCCTGTATTCCCAGTCACATGGGCGGGGTACAAATATAACAACAACAACTACTACTACTATTGAAAAAACAAATAAAGCAAAATGTAGTATTTACCAAAGTCTTAAGCATCCAGAGATTGTGCTGATGATGTTTACATTACTTTTATTTCTGCTGCTTACCTTGTGAGGGGTAGCCCTGAGGAACGCCAATCAAGGGACTTACTCCTGAGAAGGCTAGTATGGCTTCGCACACACTGTAAATTGTGGACAGCTTGGTGTGGAGTGTTCCAGTTGTTAGTACTACAACAGACTTTTGAGCCAACGTTACAAATGCAGTTTTTCAGTGGAGAGAACCCAGAACTTGGCTTCCAAATGTGGAGTGTCACATTGTATGTCTGAGCCTGAATGAACAATCAGGAGGAACCTTCCCATCAACCAGTGTGGCTAGTATAGGAGCAGTCAGAGCTGCAAGAGTCCCCTTCATAGCAGAGCTCTTGTGTCCTTATGAAACTCTTCTCCATGACTAATATCAGCAAAAGGCTGTTTGCATGAATTCGTGAAAATACTCTCTTGGAACTTTCAGCTTGTGGCTCATTTGTCTTAGCATACATCTAGTTTCTGCCAGAAGCTGCTCTCCAAAGCAGAACAGACAAAGTTAGCAGTTGTTCTCTTATTAATCATCTGTAAAGATCAAGGACATGGTGACATGAGGAATGATGAAGGCAACTGCATGGGGCTTCATACAGATGAAATTCTCCTATCATTCCTACTCGGCTCAGGCAAGATTCTGTATATGGATGGGGCCTTACAGAGCATAGATTTTTCCAGATCTACTAATGGTTTATGTAGCGGAATAACTGCTAGGGAATTATTGGCATCTGTCTGTCTCGAAAGACAATGGAGTCTGCCTCGGGGGTGAAATCAAACCGCTGGAAGATCACAACGTCTGCTGTGGCTGCAGAGACCGGTGCTGCTTCCCAAGCTGTTTTTGTTGCATTAGCAGCACTGAAGTGACCTCTCTGGGGCGCAAGCCTGGGCAGTGTTTATAGAGGTCTTGGACTCTCCAGATGACAATTCCCCTCTCTTGGCCTCACTGATGTGGTCCAAAGGAAAGCAGAGCAATATATTTGGCACCAGCTTGGCTGCAGGTGTTGCAAGAAGGAGGTATACAAGACACCATCCAGGTATCTTAGGGACTCCATTCTGGATTTGTGTAGAATTTGCTCCTTAGCCTTTTCTTCCCCTGCAGATGCGCCACAGGGTAGCAGGTAAAGATTTTTTTTTCCTCAGGGAAAATTAGGACCAGAGTTTCCCTTCGCCTAGATGGGCTACCTTCCTGGGTTGATGAGCCACATCTGCTCCGCACTTCCCACTATGGCGCATGCAGAAACCACCTTTTTGACCATTGGACCCACTATTGGTCTTGTCTGCTCAATCTGCTGGAGCCTGTCTGCAGGGAAGTCCCTAACCCACTGAGGGTTTGAGACCCATTGGCTACCCTCACCTGGTTTAGTCAGCCAGTCGGAGCATTTCCCAGAATGTGGCTGCTGTCGCATGCCGACACCTTCTAGCAGCCACAGGTGAGAGTTGAGTGCAGGGTGGGGACCAAAGGTGGACAAGCTACCCCAGAAGTAGCACAATGTGCCCCCCACCAGTGAGAGCCAGTGTGGTGTAGTGGTTAAGAGCGGTAGACTCGTAATCTGGTGAACCGGGTTTGCGTCTCCGCTCCTCCACATGCAGCTGCTGGGTGACCTTGGGCTAGTCACACTTCTCTGAAGTCTCTCAGCCCCACTCACCTCACAGAGTGTTTGTTGTGGGGGAGGAAAGGAAAGGAGAATGTGAGCCGCTTTGAGACTCCTTCGGGTAGTGATAAAGCGGGATATCAAATCCAAACTCTTCTTCTTCTTCTTCTTCTTCTTCTTCTTCTTCCTAACCCCCCATATACCCCATACAAGAGAATAAAATGTTGCAAATAATTGGCGAAAGAAAGATTGAATCTTTACCACAGTATGGCACTCAGCTTGCCCAGTGGTGCAGGGCAGGGCTTTGGGCAGAAGTTCAGGGCCTCACTCAGCAGAATGAGGAGGAGCCCCCTGCCCCAAATGCAGCAGGGCTGGCTTGCCACATTTGAAACATGGCCATCGAAAGGAGTTGCAATCCCACCTCTCCACATTCTTATACCGTTAAGCCTGGAGTCTAAAATTACCAAACGGCTTGCTTCTTTGTCGGTGAGGATGAATTGACTTTCTGTCATTCCATCCAATGCTCTGACAGCTCCTAAACCATTTATTATTCATTAACACAGCCTCGGACAATTGTTTCCTGCTTAATCCAATTAGTGTAATAATGTTTTGTTTGCTGAACACCCAGCGCGGATTAAGCAAAGGGGAGACAACTTGCTTCACTGCAATGACTTTGTGTGGTGCTTTTCCGTTAGGTTTTTCTTTTATGCATTAGATCCCAAATAATGCCGTGCCTATGTTGTATGTCTGACTGGAGTCAGGCTGTTTAGATGAGGAGCTGTACAAGTGAGCCAAAGTGGAAGTCTGGCTCCAAGCGCTTGTTTTCATGTATGTTGCAGTTCCATACAGTTTGAGGATGAAAATAGGGATGTTGTCTGAATGCCAACACCGCTCTCTCCATCGCTGCACGTTGCTGAAAGCTCTGCAATGACACCTCCTGCCCTGTAACAGAAGCACAGTTATCTTCTTTTTAAACCTGGGGAATCTCTAATCTCATGATGAATCTGCTTGCATATGCCATCTAATACAACAAGTGGGTGTTGCAGTGTGTTGGGCTCCCTATTCAGGATTCCAGTTGCTCCGTTCTTTTCCACCACCCTGAGCAGTTCACAATCCGCAGCCACTGAGCACACTTGGGCTGGATCTAGACACATCGAAGAAACGTTTCAGTTAAACGCATTGCAAACTTTGTATGATAAATCGGGTTAGCAAAAATGGAACTCCACAGCGCCATCTGGTGTCACAGTGTTAGAATACACAAACAATGCATATAAAGCGATTTTTCTTTGCCAATGTAGCTGAGTCCTTGGTCCTCCTATTTCTGTTTGTGAATCACTCCCCTTCCTGGGCTTTCCCCCTGAACACTGCAGGGTCCCAAGCCCACTACCTTCTTCTTGTCCATGGATGTTGCCGTTTTTGGCTACGAAAGCAACAGCAATCACAATCTGAACATCAGAAACAGAGGAGATTGTATATATTTATTATATGGATAAACACTTACAAAAGGAATGGAAGTGAAGCTGATGCTCGTCTGTGAACTGCCCACTATTTTTATTTTTATTTAAACGGAATCCTCAAAATTGTTTAAATAATTTTATTTAAACAGGTTTTTTTTTACCGGGAACAGGTACTGGAAACCACAGAGGGTGCAAAGTTCATAATCATAGCAACATATATTAAGGACTTTACAAGGCTGTCATCTGGTGGTAAGTCTAGTATTCAGCAGGGAGCAACAAACTCTGGTTCAGGTGAAGGAATTGCAAGATCTAGGCTAGGGAGCACACATGTAAACACACTGGAATTCTTGAGCTTTTCTTTGCTTATAGACAGCTTGCTGTAACACACAGTACATCTAAAGTGGTTGCGTTTTTGGTGCCCTAACTCACAGCCCTCAGAATATCCTTAGGGAGTCTGAAAAAGTTTCCCCACTCCTGCTCCTAGGTCATGTGGGGTATCTTATTTCAGTCTCACTTCCTCATTGGCCATTAATGTGTCACCTATGGCCCTGTTTCCTTCAAGCCACACTGTTTCCCTTAGGGACATAAAAGCACATGCAAACCTCTTTTGTAAAAAGAGAAAAAACCCTGCCCAAACCACAAGATGTTTGTGCCCTGCCCTCAGTTTCATTTGTGCTAGAGGTGAAACCCAGCAGAGGGATAACTTAGAATGCGTTTTCAATAATAAGCCTCTGTCTTGGAATATATGAGGGAAAGTGCCTCTGGTCATGGGAAACACATTTAGGTTGTGTACACATTTAAAGCACCCCCATTCCAATTGAACCCTGGGAATTGTAGTTTCCCCCCTCGCAGAGCCACAGTTCTCAGAACCCTTAACAAACCACCCTCTCAATCTCCCATTTTATCCTCACAACAACCCTGTGAGGTAGTTTAGACAGAGATAGTGACTGGTCCAAGGCCACCTGCTTAGATTCATGGGTTACAGTAGGGGTTTGACCCCTGGGGAAAGCCCAAGTCTGCAACTGGGGTAGGAGGAATAATACATGTGGAGAAAGTCAGGGATAAATTGAACAGGAAGGTGCAGGAACTAAACTGAAATTAAATGCAAACAAGAGTGGTGGTCTAGCTCAGGGGTAGGCTACCTAAGGCCCGGGGGCCGGATGCGGCCCAATCGCCTTCTCAATCCGGCCCATGGACGGTCCGGGAATCAGCGTGTTTTTACATGAGTAGAATGTGTCCATTTATTTAAAATTTAAATATTTTTTGTTTTAAATGTTTTAAATGCATTATTTAAAATGCATATCTGGGTTATTTGTGAGGCATAGGAATCCCCCCCCAAAAAAAAATAGTCCAGCCCACCACATGGTCTGAGGGACGATGGACCGGCCCATGGCTGAAAAAGGTTGCTGACCTTTTAGCTCTAGGTCTAGGTCTAACTCATCCTGGATGGGGCTGGTGGCAGTTCTAGTCTAAATGACTGACCATTTACTCTTTCAGGTCCATAACATTGCTCAGAGTGACATGCAGAGATTGGCCAGTTGAACTGCCTGTGTCACTGTGCTGCCTTTCACCCAAAACATGTTGTTTTCCAAGGTTTATGTAACTTGGTCATCAACTTGCTTTTAATCAAAGCCGCTTAAGAACTCTCTCATGTGTTTGTTGTTGATCTTTTTAAAACCATGAGCTTTGTTAACTTTGCTTAACAGGTCATTCAGACAAACACAGAAAGAACAGTGGGTGTGTTAGTTTGAACCTTAGCGTTTCTGAGTTCGTTTGGCTTCTTACCCTAAGGAAAGCAAGGGCGCACATCTCAGGGTAAGCCCTTGGTTAGAACAAAACCAAACCTATCCTATCAGCTTTTGTTGCTGTTGGGACTGTGTGGCAGCCTTTGTGAAGTCTTTGAATAGCCCTGCCAGGTACTAGTCATCAAACTTCGTGTGACTTTCATACCTCAAGGTCATGTTGATGTTAAGCCATGTGGAATCCTGCCAAGGCGCTGAAAGGGTAGTAATTCTGTCAAGCCAAGTGAGACTATATTGAGTCATTGTCATGTCAGGAGCTTGCTCGGCCACAAATGGAATACGTACATCTTGCCTTTTGGAAAGAAGTTGCAAAACCTGTGCTGCAAGATACTTGTAATACAAGAACTCGTGACTACTTGCTTGATAAATCAAGAGGAAAGTTTATCATAACTGTCCTTTCCCCTGAAACGTTCTTGGGATGCCTTTGCTTTAAGTTCTGCACGTACATGGGATTATTGTGCAGGCTCTAAATCTGTTAAAGTTTGGCACTGGGAGAAGACTCTCTCTTTTGAAAGTGTGTTACTCAAGAAACGTCTGGCCTTCCATGTCTTTCCTTTCTGTCTCCTTGTCTCTTGCCAAATAATTTCTAAATTGTGTCGGATTATGCATTTTGGATACAAGCTATATTACGGGAAACAAATGTATTTGATTTGGATGAGAAACAAAATTGAGAGTTTAAAAATAACAAAGTTTGGCTTTAGACAATTTCTTCTCAAGTTCGTTTCCCTTAAAATGGTGAACACGTCTACTTAGAAATATGTTCCATTGATTTAAATGAGCTTGCCGCTAAGTGAATTGATGTAGGATTGAAAACAATGGGGCTTACTTCTGAGTAGACATGAACAGGACAGCACTGTTGGCTGGCTATTTTTCTGAAGCTCTTGTTTGCTGTATCTGCCACTGTCGTGTTAGCCCTACTCAGCCCCTGACACCTGCATATTGACTGAATATCTGAAAAGCGACTTTTGCATCTATTCATGTATACATGTCAGGATTAGAATAGTTTATCATTAGTGTGGTTGAAAGGTTCCTTTTTGTTCCCAAAGCCAAACATATAAATTATTGCTCAGCTTCAGCTTGAAAATATCATGGAATTGTAGTACCGAACCACATATTCTCAGCAAAATGATTAATATTTATCATTTTAAATTATCCAAGGCAGGACATTATGCCTCCGTGCTCTGATTTCTGGTTTTATCAGGCAGAATGACAAAAATGAAACAAAATAAAGGAGAAGCCTTTGAAAGGGCAAAATAAAAAACCCAGCATTTGATGAAGGATTTCAAAGGGTATATATATTGTTAATAAAAAATAAATAAATAAATAAATAAATAACCTCCTTCTATCTCTCTGTATAGGGACCCAGGTGGCGCTGTGGGTTAAACCACAGAGCCTAGGGCTTGCTGATCAGAAGGTCGGCGGTTCGAATCCCTGCTACGGGGTGAGCTCCCGTTGCTCGGTCCCAGCTCCTGCCAACCTAGCAGTTCGAAAGCATGTCAAAGTGCAAGTAGATAAATAGGAACCGCTCTGGCGGGAAGGTAAACGGCGTTTCCGTGCGTTGCTCTGGTTCGCCAGAAGTGGCTTTGTCATGCTGGCCACATGACCCGGAAGCTGTACGCCGGCTCTCGGCCAATAAAGCGAGATGAGCGCCGCAACCCCAGAGTCGGACACGACTGGACCTAATGGTCAGGGGTCCCTTTACCTTTACCTATCTCTCTGTATCACATACTGATATAACAGTGGCGACCTTAGGCATGGGAATGCAAAGAATAGGATAGAACCCTCCATTGCTGTCAACAGCAATATGGCAGTGTTAAGAGTTTTGGGGGCAGGGAGCAGGTTGTATGTCAGAGTTGAGGGCAGAGAGTTGCAGAGAAGCAAAGCAGCAAGCTGGTGTGGGGCTGTGGGGGAAGCACCCTCCATGGATTAGGTACATGGAGAGAACCCTCAAGAGGCTACTGTTGGCCAGCCATAGGGATCACGATGGGGAAGGAGAAGGAAATGGCAAGGAGGTAAGATTATGAGTTGCATTAATCATTTCAATTGTTCTGTGTTTTCTGTGTGTGTGTTTTAGCACAATGCTGCTGTGGAGTCTTCATGATCTTTGTGTTTGGAGATTACTGGTTTATCTCAGCTGTTTATGCGCTCTGGCTCTACCTCGACTGGGAAACCCCCCAAACTGGGGGGAGAAGATCCAAGTGGGTCAGAAACTGGACTGTGTGGAGATACTTTAAGGAATACTTTCCAATTCAGGTGAGTGAAATATTTTGCAGTGGAAGCTAATGCGTTTGTGTGCACACGCTTGTGCGCTCTGTGTATGTCCCTGTGTATGTATGTGCATCTCGTTAGGATTCCACTTCTGTTTTGTTCCGTTATTATTCCTGTGCTGAAATTTTGCACGTGTGGATGGCCAATGTGAAGAGGCCGCTGTCTGATTCTCTTATCGGTTGTTCAATAGTAAGACCAAGCCATCTTGTCTTTAAGTCTCTTTATTTTGTGCAAAGCTATTTACAGTGCAGAGTTCAGTTTATCATGTCTGCTCAGTCACTAGCAGAATCCAGAAGTGCCTCCCTTCTGTTTTGGCGCCAACACCAAAGCCTTGGCATTCTGAATTGCCGCCTTCTCCTCCTACGTGAGATATGCGCCGGAACTGACGCCTCCCCCTCCGAGCCAGTCTGCTGGGTGGTGCCAGGTCTCTCAGCAACTCCCTGGACACCTGGCACTCCCTGGCTCCCAGCCACTAACTGCTCCTCCCCCGAAGAGGGGCTGCCAGATTCACTCGAAGATGAATCTGTCATTAACACAGGCTGCGGGTCCCTGTATGCACTCAGAGCTGGACTGGCAGGGATGAGCAGATCCCTGACAGCCATCATAGAAACATGGCCACACGTTGCACTAAACAATAGCTGAGCACCACATTATGGTCCTAGATAAGCCTTGGGCTTTGCACACTCCCCTCCTGTCCACCAATGTGACGGGAAGAAATGGTTTTGAAAGCTTTCAATCCTTTTCTTGCTTAGCGACAGCTTGCTATGCAATCCTAACAAACCAACTATGGTCGGCTTGAAACAGCTTGAGCACAACAGGACTTATTTCTGAGTAACTGTGCATAGATTGCATTATAACACTATGGAGCTGAGATCTCCGTGTCTATATACTCTACAAGTTCCACCTCCATTTCATATTTTTAACCCAAACTGAGGTCTCTTCCAGAGAACCTGTTCTTTGAGCAATCTTTCTGATTTGTGGGTGTGGAGGTTATGCAACAGGACATCAAGAGAGTGTTACCCCACACTTTCCAGAGCATTTCCCCATAACTTTCCATCTTGCCAAAATGTCTGGTGGGTGGGTGGGGTGGGGGGAGAGCAGGTTTGTTGTGCAAAAGCAATAATTAGCTTTCGTTGTAGGATCTGAATTGGCCAGTATGCAATTGCCAGTCAACTTTTAAATTAAGAGCGAACTTCTTACTGAGCCTTTATTTCAGCTCATAAAAACCTCGGATTTGGATCCAAGCCAAAACTACCTCTTTGGGTTTCATCCTCATGGCGTCCTTGTCGCTGGAGCTTTTGGAAACTTTTGCACAGAATACACAGGTTTTAAGAAGTTATTCCCTGGTCTGACTCCATACCTACACATCTTGCCTTTCTGGTTCAGGTGTCCTTTCTTCAGAGACTATATTATGTGTGCAGGTAAGCAGTAAACCCTAGTAATTCAGATGTGTCTGCTTTTTAAAAAAAAAAATTGAATTGATATATAAATTTTTTAAAAATGCCACCCTACCTGATTTCCAAACAACTGAACAAAGTTAGCATATCAGATGATAACGGTGGGCTGTATTTAACATATCACTAAGGAGAATATTCTGCCAGTTTCAGGAGTTTTCCTTGTGCAGCAGAACATTATTCCCCTCTGCTGCCCCCGTACACCACCTAAATCTGCTCTGGGTTTCCCTGCAACCCCCCAGAGCTGTTTGAGGGATGGTGCAGAGTAGATGCAGGGGGGGAGAGGGGGATATCTTGTTGCACTAGCAGTAATCCTTGTGCTAATTCAACTGTTTAGTTCAGGCATAGGCAAACTTGGCCCTCCAGATGTTTTGGGACTACAACTCCCATCATCCCTAGCTAACAGGACCAGTGGTCAGGGATGATGGGAATTGTAGTCTCAAAACATCTGGAGGGCCGAGTTTGCCTATGCCTGGTTTAGTTGAATACTCCCCATTAGAAAAGCAAATAGCCAGCCCAAATTAAACCCAGCCCCAGTGTCAAAATGTGGAGAACCAAAATACAAGTCACAAAGATTCAGAACTGTAGAACAGCCATCAGAAATTGAGCTAGCAAAAAGATCATTCACCAAAGGCCTTTTCGAAAAGCCACGTCTTCACCAGCCATTTGAAGCAATGTAATGCTTTCACCTGGCACACTTTGTTCACCTCGTAAAGTAAGCTGTGGGATGTGGCATTCAGGTGTTCTCCATCTTCTGATAAACAGCATTCCACATCACCAGAGGATGCACAGAGGAGACTCCGCTCTACAGATGTGCTCCTCAGTGTCTGGATAGTGAGAGGGCAGGGGGTTGCAGTTGGGGCTGAAGAATTCAGCTCCATTCACCCCCTCACATTATTATTAATTGCATGAGCAGTGCTGGATTTACGTATAAGCTAAACAAGCTATAGCTTAGGGCCCCACTCTCTTGGGGGCCCCCAAAAAATTTAAAGGAAAAAAACCTGGATGTACATTTCCAAAATATAAGATAAAAAACAAATAAAATAACACCTACATACAGCAACAGTGTTTTGTGTTGTGTAGGCTCCTATGATGTAAGTAATGGGCCCCGCCTGCTAGCCTGCTCCCTAAAATATCACTGGTAATTTATGGACCTATTAGGTCCATAAATTACCATATAGCATATATTCAACACAAAAAACAGCGACAATTTGTTGTTGACAAAGGACAGCTGGACATATAAAGGGCCCCATTTCCTTCAGTAGCTGAGGGCCTCATCAAACCTAAATCTGGCCCTGTGCATGAGGGGGAGACACCCAAACAAGGGGTCATCAAATTCAGTAGTAACAGCATGTAGGCTTTACTGTTTCATAAGTTAAAACGGTAGTTTGTGTGACGATCCAGGTAGGGGAAGCTAGAAATAGAAGTGCTGGAGGTGAAACAGTTAAATGGAATGCCCAATCCAGACCCAGAGGGAGGGGGAAGGTGAAGTCCAGGGGACTATAAAAGCCCACTCTGGGAGGGTTGTGACAGTTGGAGTTTGAGTTAGAGTTAGGGTTAGAGTCAGAGTTAGAGTCGGAGCAGGAGTTGGGATTTGTGGGGTGGTCGAGGTTGGTTATTGGGAGGAGGTTTGAAGATTGGCAGTTGGGGGGAAGTGAGAGTCAGTTGGACGGCTTAGGAAGTGGATTTAGTCAGTTAGGTCAGTTAGGTGAGGCACAAATACAACAACTAAGCATTCTTGTGCACATTAATTAAACCTCACGTGTTATTATTTCTGTACTAAATAAACCATTCTTTGATGTTACATTTGAAGCCTGACTGGACTCAATAAATTTACCAGGGAGGCCCTGGTTGGTGGCAGTGGAAGAAGAGAGTGTGGTGGCACAGGGGTCAATCAACCGTGAAACGTCCGGGGACCCTGTGCGATCGCCACAGTTTGTTACAGAGCATATATAATAAATAATTGGATATCCAATACAGATGAATCCACCATCTTTTGGGTTAGCTTAAAAAAAGGACGTAAGTGCAGACCATTGAAATCTAGTCAGAGTATTAATAGCAGCTAAATGGTGTACTCCCATATTTCCCGCAGAACAAAAATGGTTTCAATAAATTTGTTTTCTTGCCACAGTGACAGAATTAATGGAGCTGGTATGCTTACGGGAAGGTAGACAGAGAAATGAGCAATTTGAGAGTCAGTGGGCCCCTTTTAAGTACATGAAATGAGAACCTCAGTTAAATTTTTTAAAAGCTTTTCCCACTGCTATCATATTCAATTAAATAATTTGAACATTTATGTTGTAGATATTTAAATAAACTGTACTATGAGTTTTTAGAAAACATTTATATTTGTCTTATAATTCATTAAGGGCACAATCTTAATACAGGATTATTTAAAAATAAATGGTAAATTAGTGACTATTAGATTGCATTATGTAATATGTCATTTGTAGACTGTTTGCATGTTTATAATAAAGAATTAACTACTGTACGGAGCACAAATTTAACTTCAGCAGATTTTTTCATTCCACCTGACTAATGGTTTCCATGCAACGCAGATTGGTTGATTGGGTATTCTGTTATTTATTTATTCACACTTTCAGGGCTGGTTTCAGCATCCAAGAAGAGTGTGTCTCATGTGCTCAGCCATGAAGGTGGTGGAAATGTTGCTGTGATTGTAATTGGAGGAGCAGAAGAGTCTTTAGATGCCCGTCCTGGAAGCTTAACTCTTAGCATCCTCAAAAGGAAAGGGTTCATTAAGGTGGCTTTGAAACATGGGTAAGTTCCATGTGTAGACCTCACCCATTAAGAATAAAGTGGAAACACACAAGATATCAGCTGGGAATCTAGAGAACTTGTCATTGAAATAAGATGGAATGTAGGTACCCAAAGCATGAAATGGACTACTTGATAGTATTCTATCCACAGTAATAAAATGCAAGTGTCTCTGCGTCCAGTCCCTGTGTCCGTCCCTGTGTCCTACTGCGCATGTGCCCCACAGACACAGGGATTGGAGCGCAGAGACTTCGGGCGGCCGGGCTGTTGAAGCGGCGGGTGCGTGCTCGCGTGCACTTACGGTACTTCTAAGCGGCAGCGGCTGTTACAAGTGGCGGCTGAGTTGGCCTGCCGGGGCCTGGCTAGTGCCAGTGCCGCCGCCGCGATGCGCCTCCTGCGCTGCCTGCTGAAGGGCCATTCGGCGCTGGCCGGGGCGCCCAAGTACATCGAGCACTTCAGCAAGTTCTCGCCGTCCCCGCTTTCCATGATGTGCTAGCGCCCGTTAATTTAACGGGCTTGAAGTCTACTAGTAAGTATATATTGTCATTGGCCACCGTCTGTCTCAGGAGACAATGGAGGAGTGCGTCTTTGGGGGTGAAGTCAAACAGTTGGAGAGTTACAGTGCTGTAGAGACTGATATGAGATAGACATGTTTTGTTGTGCTGCTGCAGATGCACCATGGTATTTCTTCTCTCTGCAGTCCTCCCCAGCAATCATCCCTCCTCTCTCTGGTCACTGCTGTGGATACACAACCTGTCTGTCTGTCTCTAGCACTGTGGTTGTCTGCAAGGCATGCTCCAACTTTTACAATGCAGTTCCCCAGCCAAGTAACATCATAGTACCAAAGCACACCTGCTGTGCCACAGTGTGCGTTGACATGCATTACATTAGGGGAAATGGCTAGAGAAAATTGCATACAAAATCTGCCAGTTTCAGTTATCTCAGTTTCTCATTTTCCCCACCTTCAATTCAGTTCTCCATATTTCTGCAGCAATCTGTGACTTTTAAAAATCATCATGAAAATTCATCAGCCTTTTAATGTGAATTTCTCCCTAATACATTTTTGTACGGAGTTTCAACTTTTGCAAACCATTTCTCCTAATTGTTATTATCTCCTAATAACACATTTTTGTATGTTATTTTCAGTAGTATATTCCCCCCCCCAATATGTGCCTTTTTGTAAATGTTGGTTGGAGAACTGCATCACAGAATTTGGATAAATGCAAATTATGAAGAATTCTCACATTGTTTTGGAAAGTGAGAAATTGATCAATTTGGCTTTAAGTGTGAATTGAATTAAATTTATCCTCCACCCCACATGTATATAAAAATGATGGAAGAAGTGCAGAGTTGTGAAATTGATCCCCCCAATAACAAGAACCAAATATTCACACACAGAAAAGAGCTGTCATATATATGTCTAAGAGTCATTTAATACGCAAGTATGAAATTGCACATGTAGCAACTTCCTGTTCCATGACTTTTTTTACTGTGTCTTTGCAATATTTCTTTGTAAGTGAGCTATTAGCCAACAGCAGTCCTATGGGCCATTCCCTTCCTGTGGTTATTGTTCCCGATTTCAACATTTCTTGCATTTACTGTCATTTCTAACTTTATATCTTGGTAAAAGAGGCAGCCAACTGCAATTTGGTAACAATCCCATGCAAGTTATTCCCCCTGCCCTGTGCTCAATACTTCACTGATTTTGGCTGGGGAGAGGGCTGCCTGCCTGGGCATGTGCCCTGTGTGTCCATGCCAGAATGTTTATGCAAGGGTATGGGGTGGCCATGCTTAGTTTTGGCAATAGTCCCCACTGGCATGTGATCTCTACATGGTTAGCCAAGGGTGAACGGGGCCCTCAGGCCAAAATAAGCTTAGCCACCCACCTCTGATGTATGCAGTGCTATTTTTCTAGAAAAAGAGGTGCTAGAACTGAGTTCCGGCCGAAAGAAAGCCCTAGTAATAATAATAATAAATTTTATTTATACCCCGTCCTCCCCATCCAATACCGGGCTCAGGGCAGCTAACACCAGGTATAAAAACAATTGATTAAAATACAACTTAAAAACAAGATTAAAATACAACATTAAAGTGCAGCCTCACTTCAGTAGAAACTCAAATCAAAAAACTGTTTGGGGAAGAAAGCGTCAAATCTTCACCAAGGCCAACTATCCAGACTGGTCCTACGTGGGCCAGAAAAAAGCCAAGGAAGTCCCCAAATAGGAGTTCCATCACAGAAGGAAAAAGGAAAGAGGGGGAGGGGATCAAGCTGATTCCAAGCCAAAGGCCAGGCGGAACAACTCTGTCTTACAGGCCCTGCGGAAAGAAATCAGATCCCGCAGGGCCCTGGTCTCATGAGACAGAGCATTCCACCAGGTCGGAGCCAGTGTTGAAAAGGCTCTGGCTCTGGTTGAGGCTAATCTGACTTCCTTAGGGCATACCAGGAGAGGCGGTCCTGTAGGTACGAGGGTTCTAGGCCACGAAGGGCTTTAAAGGTCAAAACCAGCACCTTAAATCTGACCCTGAAAGCCCTAGATGTATGGCATCTGCTTAGTGTTACTGGACTACCCATTGGACTAACCTGGTTTAGTCTTGGACTAATGTTGCATTTAGTTGTGTAAATGGAGGCTTAGTCCTATTGCCTGTTGAGCTTTTCCTAGGAGGCAGTAGGTTGCAACATGAATTTTTAAAAACATCTACCTGGCACCTACAGTGTAATTTCATGAACATGGTAGGTCTGAATGTTACCATATGTGCCAAAGTTATTTAGCTGCCTTTAAATGGGTATACTTGTCAACCCATTGGCGTGAATTATGTCAACTGCGTTGTTGCTTTTCTCTGGCAGGGCTCAACTGGTCCCAGTGTTTTCTTTTGGGGAAAATGAACTGTTCAAACAAGTTGCAAACCCAAAAGGATCAAGGCTCAGAACATTGCAAGAGAAACTGCAGAAGATTATGGGGTTTGCATTGCCTTTGTTTCATGGCAGAGGAATCTTTCAATATAGCTTTGGTGTGATGCCTTACAGGAAACCTGTTCACACTATTGGTAAGTTCTTTTTGATCTCATATGCACATGTTTAATACAGAAATCTGTGGCAAGAAATAGTAGCCACTTAGCCTTTGCAAATGGTTCCATATACCATCTAAGCACCAAATGCAGAAGAGGAGGAAGTTTGAAATAAGCATTTCCTGATCATTTATTTATAGGTTTCCTCCTCTTCCCCTGTCCTTTGACTGTGTTGTGTTTATATGTAGCTCATAGAATTTGTCAGCATAAAGTAATCTACATAACATGCTTCAATGCATACTTTATTACCCGCATCCCTATGTTGTATGGTCAGTGTGGTATGTTGTGTTAAGAACATCATAAGAGCCTTTGTAGATCAGACCAAATGTGTTTTAACTATTATTTCCATTTATATACTGCTCTTTTTACAAGATCCCAGAGCAGTTCACAATTAAAATACAAACCAAACAACTGCAACAACAAATAAAATAAGATAATATATTAAAATCACCAAAGCTCTCTTGTAACTTCAATACAGCAGTCAGATAATAAATAGAATCATAGAATAGAATCATAGAATCATAGAGTTGGAAGAGACCACAAGGGCCATCCAGTCCAACCCCCTGCCAAGCAGGAAACACCATCAAAGCATTTCTGACAGGTGGCTGTCAAGCCTCTGCTTAAAGACCTCCAAAGAAGGAGACTCCACCACACTCCTTGGCAGCAAATTCCACTGTCGAACAGCTCTTACTGTCAAGAAATTCTTCCTAATGTTTAGGTGGAATCTTCTTTCTTGTAGTTTGAATCCATTGCTCCGTGTCCGCTTCTCTGGAGCAGCAGAAAACAACCTTTCTCCCTCCTCTATATGACATCCTTTTATATATTTGAACATGGCTATCATATCACCCCTTAACCTTCTCTTCTCCAGGCTAAACATACCCAGCTCCCTAAGCCGTTCCTCATAAGGCATCGTTTCCAGGCCTTTGACCATTTTGGTTGCCCTCCTCTGGACACGTTCCAGCTTGTCAATATCCTTCTTGAACTGTGGTGCCCAGAACTGGACACAGTATTCCAGGTGGGGTCTGACCAGAGCGGAATACAGTGGTACTATTACTTCCCTTGATCTAGATGCTATACTCCTATTGATGCAGCCCAGAATTGCATTGGCTTTTTTAGCTGCTGCATCACACTGTTGACTCATGTCAAGTTTATGGTCTACCAAGACTCCTAGATCCTTTTCACATGTACTGCTCTCAAGCCAGGTGTCACCCATCCTGTATTTGTGCCTTTCATTTTTTTTGCCCAAGTGTAGTACTTTACATTTCTCCCTGTTAAAATTCATCCTGTTTGCCTTGGCCCAGTTCTCTAATCTGTTAAGATCATTTTGAAGTGTGATCCTGTCCTCTGGGGTACTAGCCACCCCTCCCAATTTGGTGTCATCTGCAAACTTGATCAGGATGCCCTCAAGCCCATCATCCAAGTCATTGATAAAGATGTTGAATAAGACTGGGCCCAAGACAGAACCCTGTGGCACCCCACCAGTCACTTCTCTCCAGGATGACGGGGATCCATTAATGAACACCCTTTGGGTTCGGTCAGTCAGCCAGTTACAAATCCACTGAATGGTAGCATTGTCTAGCCCACATTTTACCAGCTTCTTTACAAGAATATCATGGGGCACCTTGTCAAAGGCCTTGCTGAAATCAAGATAGGCTACATCCACGGCGTTCCCTTCATCTACCAGGCTTGTAATTCTGTCAAAAAATGAGATCAGATTGGTCTGACATGACTTATTTTTCAGAAACCCATGCTGACTTTTAGTGATCACAGCGTTCCTTTCTAGGTGCTCACAGACCGTTTGCTTAATGATCTGCTCTAGAATCTTTCCTGGTATTGATGTCAGGCTGACTGGGCGGTAATTGTTTGGGTCCTCTCTTTTCCCCTTTTTGAAAATAGGGACAACATTTGCCCTCCTCCAGTCTGCTGGGACTTCACCTGTTTTCCAAGAATTCTCAAAGATTACTGCCAGTGGTTCTGAAATCACCTCTGCCAGTTCTTTTAATACTCTGGGATGTAGTTCATCTGGCCCTGGAGACTTGAATACATCTAAACTAGCCAAGTGTGCTTGTACTACCTCCTTACTTATTCTGGGCTGAGTTTCCCCTGCTGAATCATCTGCTCCATATTCTTCAGGTCGGGCATTGTTTTCTTTTTTGGAGAAGACTGAGGCAAAGAAGGTATTGAGGAGTTCTGCCCTTTCTGCGTCCCCTGTTCGCATTTCACCTTCTTCTCCTCTAAGTGACCCCACTGTTTCCTTGTTCTTCCTTTTGCTACGGACATACCCATAAAAACTCTTTTTATTGCTTTTAACCTCTCTAGCAAGCCTGAGTTCATTCTGTGCTTTAGCTTTTCTGACTTTGTCTCTACATGTGCTGGCTATTTGTTTGAATTCCTCTCTGGTGGTTTCCCCCTTTTTCCATTTCTTGTACATATCCCTTTTAAATCTTAACTCAGTTAAAAGTTCATTAGATAGCCACCCTGGCTTCTTTAGGCACCTTCCATGTTTTCGTCTCATTGGTACTGCTTGAAGTTGTGCTTTTAATATCTCCCTTTTAACAAACTCCCATCCATCATGAACTCCCTTCCCTTTTAGTATTACTGACCATGGGATCACACCCAGCATTTCCCTAAGTTTTCTGAAGTCGGCTTTCTTAAAGTCTAGAATTTGAGTCTTAGTATGCTTGGTTGCTCCTTTCTGATGTATAATAAACTCCAGAAGAGCATGATCACTCCCACCTAATGATCCTGCCACTTCTACCCCACTAACCAGGTCATCACTGTTGGTTAGGACCAGATCTAAAATGGTTGATCCTCTTGTTGCTTCTCCCACTTTCTGGACAATGAAATTGTCTGCAAGGCCAGCGAGGAATCTGTTCGACCTTATGCTCTTGGCTGAGTTTGACATCCAACAAATATCAGGATAGTTGAAATCCCCCATTACTACTATCTCATTTCCTTTTGAATGCTTGGTCATCTGTTCCAGGAAGGCATCATCTATGTCCTCAGTTTGGCTTGGGGATCTATAGTAAACTCCCACCATGAGATCACTGTTATTTTTCTCTCCCTTAATTTTGACCCAGATACTCTCAATTTGGCTTTGAAGTTTTAAATCATGGATCTCTTCACAGGTATACACATCCCTGACATATAACGCCACTCCTCCTCCTTTCCTGTTTGGTCTATTTCTCTTAAATAGATTGTATCCCTCTATTACTACATTCCAATCATGAGACTCATCCCACCAGGTTTCAGTGATGCCTATTATGTCGTATTTAGTTTGCTGTACCAAGAGCTCAAGTTCATCTTGTTTATTTCCCATGCTCTGTGCATTTGTATACAGACATTGAAAACCATTGATCATTCCCCCTAGTCTCCTACTTAAGGATTTTTTCCTCCCACCACTAGGTCTGTGCGCTGTTTGCTCCATTTGGTCCTTGACTTTTGGATGATCATCTTCAGCATTTGATAGACTCCTACCTTCAGGACCACTGTCTCCCTCCCCCACATAAGTCAGTTTAAAGCCCTCCTGATGAGGTTTTTGAGATTGTTGGCAAAAACATTCCTCCCAACCCTTGTGAGGTGCAGCCCATCACTTGCCAGAAGTCCATCTTCAAGAAACTGCAGACCGTGATCTAAGAAACCAAACCGTTCCTGCCGGCACCATTTGCGAAGCCAGTTGTTCACTTCTCCTATTTTCCCCTCTCTTCCTGGGCCACGGCGTTCAACTGGGAGGACAGATGAGATGACAATTTGTGCATTTAATTGCTTCAGCTTCCTGCCCAGAGCCTCATAATCACTTTTGATCTTCTGGAGGCTATGGCTTGCAGTGTCATTGGTTCCCACATGGACTAAAAGGAAGGGGTTTTTATCCGTGGGTTTAATTATCCCTTGCAGCCGTTCTGTAACATCATGGATCTTGGCCCCGGGGAGACAGCATACCTCTCGCGACATCTTGTCAGGCCCACAGATCACTGCTTCCGTACCCCTCAGTAGGGAATCCCCTATCACTACTACACGCCTCCTCTTAGGCTTGGTCGGGATCCTTACATGTGCTGTCCCTTCCAAGGTTGCCTGCACATTTCCAGAGGACTGACTATGTTGCTCGTCTTCATATACCTCATCAACTGTGATGAGGGAGAGATCTTCCAATGGAGTCTGTTCTTCATCTTCCAGATTTGAGAGCACTTCAAATCGATTTTGTAGTTCTAAACACTCAGAGCGATCCCTGGGCATTCTACTTCTGTGAGTCACGTTCCTCCATACATCTGGCTCCTGAGTTGGGGAACTGATCTCCTCCTCAGAGATGTGCCCTGTCTCCTGCTTGGTGGAGACAGTGTGCTCTGCTGCATCCAAGAAAAGCTCCAGCTCTTTAATTTTCTGGAGCGTAGATACACGGGCCTGAAGTTGCTGGACCTTGTCTTCGAGTAGGGCAACCAACTTGCAGTTGCTGCAGGTGTAGCTGTCTACAACCTTTGGCAAGAAGGCAAACATTGCGCAGGAATTACAGGCGACTACAGTTGTTCCCTCCCCCTTCTGAAGTTGCCAGACCTTGTCTTCTAGAAGGGCAACCAACTTGCACTTGCTGCAGGTGTAGCTGCCTACATCCTTTGGCAAGAAGGCAAACATTGCGCAGGAATTGCAGGCGACTACAGTTGTTCCCTCACCCTCCATCTTGAAGCTTGAAGTCAGGACACTCAAAAAAGAAGCCTAGGTCTCCCCAAGTAAACGTTTGTGACTAGCTCTCCTCTATCAAAAGATAGGTCAAACTGCGCGCGCCGCCAGGCGCGCGCCGCTGCCCTCTAGGCACTGATTAGCTCCGCCCACAGCTAGTCACCAGACAAACACACACACACACAAGCCAGAAACAAACTCTCTCACACACACAAGCCTGGGAAACACACAAACAAATAAGGAAACAAATAAGCACACAAACTTAATCACACACAGCCCCAAAAAGACAAACCCACAAAACCTACAAGCTCAGCTCACCTTGTGCTCCCTCCTCAGTCGCTGCCCTCCAGGCACTGATTAGCTCCGCCCTACAAGCTCAGCTCACCTTTTGCCTACTTCCTCAGTCGCTGCCCTCTAGGCACTGATTAGCTCCGCCCACAGCTAGTCACCAGACAAACACACACACACACAAGCCAGAAACAAACTCTCTCACACACACAAGCCTGGGAAACACACAAACAAATAAGGAAACAAATAAGCACACAAACTTAATCACACACAGCCCCAAAAAGACAAACCCACAAAACCTACAAGCTCAGCTCACCTTGTGCTCCCTCCTCAGTCGCTGCCCTCCAGGCACTGATTAGCTCCGCCCTACAAGCTCAGCTCACCTTTTGCCTACTTCCTCAGTCGCTGCCCTCTAGGCACTGATTAGCTCCGCCCACAGCTAGTCACCAGACAAACACACACACACACAAGCCAGAAACAAACTCTCTCACACACACAAGCCTGGGAAACACACAAACAAATAAGGAAACAAATAAGCACACAAACTTAATCACACACAGCCCCAAAAAGACAAACCCACAAAACCTACAAGCTCAGCTCACCTTGTGCTCCCTCCTCAATCGCTGCCCTCCAGGCACTGATTAGCTCCGCCCTACAAGCTCAGCTCACCTTTTGCCTACTTCCTCAGTCGCTGCCCTCTAGGCACTGATTAGCTCCGCCCACAGCTAGTCACCAGACAAACACACACACACACAAGCCAGAAACAAACTCTCTCACACACACAAGCCTGGGAAACACACAAACAAATAAGGAAACAAATAAGCACACAAACTTAATCACACACAGCCCCAAAAAGACAAACCCACAAAACCTACAAGCTCAGCTCACCTTGTGCTCCCTCCTCAGTCGCTGCCCTCCAGGCACTGATTAGCTCCGCCCTACAAGCTCAGCTCACCTTTTGCCTACTTCCTCAGTCGCTGCCCTCTAGGCACTGATTAGCTCCGCCCACAGCTAGTCACCAGACAAACACACACACACACAAGCCAGAAACAAACTCTCTCACACACACAAGCCTGGGAAACACACAAACAAATAAGGAAACAAATAAGCACACAAACTTAATCACACACAGCCCCAAAAAGACAAACCCACAAAACCTACAAGCTCAGCTCACCTTGTGCTCCCTCCTCAGTCGCTGCCCTCCAGGCACTGATTAGCTCCGCCCTACAAGCTCAGCTCACCTTTTGCCTACTTCCTCAGTCGCTGCCCTCTAGGCACTGATTAGCTCCGCCCACAGCTAGTCACCAGACAAACACACACACACACAAGCCAGAAACAAACTCTCTCACACACACAAGCCTGGGAAACACACAAACAAATAAGGAAACAAATAAGCACACAAACTTAATCACACACAGCCCCAAAAAGACAAACCCACAAAACCTACAAGCTCAGCTCACCTTGTGCTCCCTCCTCAGTCGCTGCCCTCCAGGCACTGATTAGCTCCGCCCTACAAGCTCAGCTCACCTTTTGCCTACTTCCTCAGTCGCTGCCCTCTAGGCACTGATTAGCTCCGCCCACAGCTAGTCACCAGACAAACACACACACACACAAGCCAGAAACAAACTCTCTCACACACACAAGCCTGGGAAACACACAAACAAATAAGGAAACAAATAAGCACACAAACTTAATCACACACAGCCCCAAAAAGACAAACCCACAAAACCTACAAGCTCAGCTCACCTTGTGCTCCCTCCTCAGTCGCTGCCCTCCAGGCACTGATTAGCTCCGCCCTACAAGCTCAGCTCACCTTTTGCCTACTTCCTCAGTCGCTGCCCTCTAGGCACTGATTAGCTCCGCCCACAGCTAGTCACCAGACAAACACACACACACACAAGCCAGAAACAAACTCTCTCACACACACAAGCCTGGGAAACACACAAACAAATAAGGAAACAAATAAGCACACAAACTTAATCACACACAGCCCCAAAAAGACAAACCCACAAAACCTACAAGCTCAGCTCACCTTGTGCTCCCTCCTCAATCGCTGCCCTCCAGGCACTGATTAGCTCCGCCCTACAAGCTCAGCTCACCTTTTGCCTACTTCCTCAGTCGCTGCCCTCTAGGCACTGATTAGCTCCGCCCACAGCTAGTCACCAGACAAACACACACACACACAAGCCAGAAACAAACTCTCTCACACACACAAGCCTGGGAAACACACAAACAAATAAGGAAACAAATAAGCACACAAACTTAATCACACACAGCCCCAAAAAGACAAACCCACAAAACCTACAAGCTCAGCTCACCTTGTGCTCCCTCCTCAGTCGCTGCCCTCCAGGCACTGATTAGCTCCGCCCTACAAGCTCAGCTCACCTTTTGCCTACTTCCTCAGTCGCTGCCCTCTAGGCACTGATTAGCTCCGCCCACAGCTAGTCACCAGACAAACACACACACACACAAGCCAGAAACAAACTCTCTCACACACACAAGCCTGGGAAACACACAAACAAATAAGGAAACAAATAAGCACACAAACTTAATCACACACAGCCCCAAAAAGACAAACCCACAAAACCTACAAGCTCAGCTCACCTTGTGCTCCCTCCTCAGTCGCTGCCCTCCAGGCACTGATTAGCTCCGCCCTACAAGCTCAGCTCACCTTTTGCCTACTTCCTCAGTCGCTGCCCTCTAGGCACTGATTAGCTCCGCCCACAGCTAGTCACCAGACAAACACACACACACACAAGCCAGAAACAAACTCTCTCACACACACAAGCCTGGGAAACACACAAACAAATAAGGAAACAAATAAGCACACAAACTTAATCACACACAGCCCCAAAAAGACAAACCCACAAAACCTACAAGCTCAGCTCACCTTGTGCTCCCTCCTCAGTCGCTGCCCTCCAGGCACTGATTAGCTCCGCCCTACAAGCTCAGCTCACCTTTTGCCTACTTCCTCAGTCGCTGCCCTCTAGGCACTGATTAGCTCCGCCCACAGCTAGTCACCAGACAAACACACACACACACAAGCCAGAAACAAACTCTCTCACACACACAAGCCTGGGAAACACACAAACAAATAAGGAAACAAATAAGCACACAAACTTAATCACACACAGCCCCAAAAAGACAAACCCACAAAACCTACAAGCTCAGCTCACCTTGTGCTCCCTCCTCAATCGCTGCCCTCCAGGCACTGATTAGCTCCGCCCTACAAGCTCAGCTCACCTTTTGCCTACTTCCTCAGTCGCTGCCCTCTAGGCACTGATTAGCTCCGCCCACAGCTAGTCACCAGACAAACACACACACACACAAGCCAGAAACAAACTCTCTCACACACACAAGCCTGGGAAACACACAAACAAATAAGGAAACAAATAAGCACACAAACTTAATCACACACAGCCCCAAAAAGACAAACCCACAAAACCTACAAGCTCAGCTCACCTTGTGCTCCCTCCTCAGTCGCTGCCCTCCAGGCACTGATTAGCTCCGCCCTACAAGCTCAGCTCACCTTTTGCCTACTTCCTCAGTCGCTGCCCTCTAGGCACTGATTAGCTCCGCCCACAGCTAGTCACCAGACAAACACACACACACACAAGCCAGAAACAAACTCTCTCACACACACAAGCCTGGGAAACACACAAACAAATAAGGAAACAAATAAGCACACAAACTTAATCACACACAGCCCCAAAAAGACAAACCCACAAAACCTACAAGCTCAGCTCACCTTGTGCTCCCTCCTCAGTCGCTGCCCTCCAGGCACTGATTAGCTCCGCCCTACAAGCTCAGCTCACCTTTTGCCTACTTCCTCAGTCGCTGCCCTCTAGGCACTGATTAGCTCCGCCCACAGCTAGTCACCAGACAAACACACACACACACAAGCCAGAAACAAACTCTCTCACACACACAAGCCTGGGAAACACACAAACAAATAAGGAAACAAATAAGCACACAAACTTAATCACACACAGCCCCAAAAAGACAAACCCACAAAACCTACAAGCTCAGCTCACCTTGTGCTCCCTCCTCAGTCGCTGCCCTCCAGGCACAAATACTTTGACTGCATATCCAATAAAACACTGGCAATTGGGAAACTCTGGCCCGCGAGCGCTCCAATTGGAGAACAGCCTTTACCAAAGTTGTCGTGGACTTTGAAGTTGCTTAAACTCAGGATGAAAGGGAGAAACCTGCTAAGAGGAAGGCACATTTGGCAAACCCTCACCATGATCAACTCCCACCAGGAAACCTATATCCCCACAGTGGAAGGACATGTGGATCCAGAATTGGCCTCCACAGTCACTTACAGACTCACTGTTAAGACCGTGTTCATGGAAGACAATCTTACTCGGCTATGAGTGATCGCCAAAGGAGGAGGAGGAGGACTTGGAGCAGAGAGATTTGGGTTCCTACTATACTCAACCAAGAAGCCCACTGGGTGCACTTCAGTGATTGTGGATCCCATTATATCCCAGCATGATTACAGATCCCATTATCTTTCAGCTGAACTTACTATATAGGATAATTATGAAGATAAAATGAAATAATCCCCATGCATGTCTCCCTTAAAACCAGGTTATTGCAGGAGTTTGATAATATGTTGAGCGGTTTGTACTTTTTCTATATTGCATTCCACCATTCCTGTACTTTGCGTAGTTTTCAAATCGCAAACTTCTAGCAACACACCATATTCTTGAGGTCTTGTGCAAGTATTATGTCAGCTGCTTTAAAATGTAAACAGAACCATAAGATATGTTCTAACCACTTTTGTCAGGAGTGAAGAGAGGACTGAAAACCACTTCTGGCTCAAATTTTGATTAAGAGAAGTGCTCTTCTAAAAAGTGGCATTTTGCTTGCTGCAGTATGATACGCCACAGAATATGTTGAGAGGTAGATTCGCATTTGTAAATACAAGTTAGAGATCATTAGAGGAGGTGTAGGAGAGAGGGGAAGAGGCTAAGAAAAGAATGAATGCTAATTGCAAAAACACTAGAACCTAAAAGGACGAGTGCATTACTTTGTGCACTGAGTGCTTAATTTAAACTCTGACCGCTGCATGAGCCTTTTAGAGCAGAGCAGGTTCCAGGTGCTGATTCAACCCGTTGCTTTATGAAAGTGATTTAAAGAAGCAAGAAAGAAATCATTGGGAAATACAGTCATACCTCGGGTTGCGCTCGCTGCGGGTTGCGCGTTTTCAGGATACGGATGCGCCAAACCCGGAAGTACCGGAACGGGTTAGTTCCGGGTTTCGGCGCTCGTGCATGCGCAGAAACGCTAAATTGCGCTTTGTGCATGCGCCGGATTGTGTCACGCGTGTGCGCAGACGCAGCGGCGCGGGTTGCGAACGCGCCTCCCGCACGGATCGCGTTCGCAACCCGAGCGTCCACTGTACAAACAATGCATGGTGGATGTGATTGAAGAAAATAACTAGCTTTTGGAAACTGAAAAGTATACAAGAACAATTTGCAACAAAGACACAGTTCTGTTAAACAAGAACACGAGATCAATTGGCATACTGGTCATTTTAGACTGTGAACGCCTAGGTAAGTATAAGGACAACTTCTATGATGTTTTGTATGCCTTTGTATCTTTGAGTACTTGTAAACATATCCCATGCATATAATAGTGTCCAAAATTTACAAACTAGTTCTAGTTTTAGATGGCACCATAAAGAAACAGATAGTTCAGATTGCAGCAGTCATTTGATTATAAATATTGAATAAGCAAAATGTGCTCATTTTACTAGCCCAATAAAGTACTTCCATTCCTTAATAGGCAGTTGCCTGTAATTACCGTAACAGAGTTACAGCAGAACTTCTTCCCACTTGCAAATTTATTTTCTTTGGGCATATTGAACCACTACTCTGTTTTCAGAATAGCTTCCTTTTGGCAAAAGAATCTGTCTTCAGTATGTGAGACTGTTTGGAAAAGCAGTTCATTGGATGTAAACCACTTTGATTTAAAAAACAAACGAGCAGTATATAACTTTTATGAAATAAATAAATAAAATTTGGAATGGCCACCTTTACTTTTCATATGACCATTCATTTTGTTTGTTTTCACTTGCAAATTGATATTGCCATTCATACTGTATGTGCATGAAGAAGTGTTGTAGGCAGCCTCGTTGTATAGATCTTTGTTAACAGCTTTTGATGAAGTGGTGACACTGATACTGTCAATTTCGCCAATATTGCATCCTTGGACATTGCTGTTGCTCTGCAGTACTAAGATCACACAGAACCATTTAAAAAAAATGGATTCAGGAAAACAACATAGTAAGAGTATCCACATGCCTCAGTGTGAGTGGTACTGAAAAACTGATGGGTATATATTCCTACTGTCCACATTTCACAAGGTCATTTGTGATGCTCTGCTAATGCAGGAAAGTTTAGAATTTGGATAGCTCTAGAGGTCCCTTACAATTTATGAAAGATCATTAGATATTTGGATCAGAGCAATTACACAGATGACTCTCACTGGGATTTTCTTATTTTGTTTTTGATTTTGCAGTTGGGAACCCTATTGCTGTGAAACAGAATCTGAATCCCACCGTTGAAGAAATTAATCAACTCCATGAGAAATATCTGCAGGAACTCCAGGAGTTATTTGACAAAAACAAAGAAAAGTACGGGATATCAGAGCACGCATCTCTCACATTTACCTAAATGCAGGTTCGAGTACAGGGAGAATCTGATTCAAAAGAGTTGCTTGCTGGTGAAAAGCAACATTTTACCCCATCCAACCCTTCTCTCCAACAACGTACAAGAGTTACACTATTCTTGTGTAACTGGGTACAATGTGACTCATTTGCTTTTCCAAAAAAAAAAATTGATTTGCAATTCCCTCTGTGTTTTTGTATATCTTTGCTATATTGTCTGGGAATGCATTTTTATTCCTTCTCTCAATGGATGCAATTCTGTAACAAAACATTGCAAATCTACAAAGAATCCTAATGCTTTTTAATCTTGTGCTTTTTCCGAGACAGACTCAATCTGTAAGCACAGATAATTGGTCTGTACTATGTAAAGAGAGCGCTCATGGAATAAGTCTAGGGCTCACACGTCTTCAGTCTTGTTCCTCCAGAAATTTTTCCTACCTTTTGAAACAGGTAGGGATTTTGCAGAGGTATGCTCTTGCAGAGTTCAGTTAGTATCAAGAGTGGTTGCAGCAGAGAAATTCAGAACAGACTGTGCCTTTGGTTGGTTGGTTTTTTTGAAAGAGAAATGTATTGTGTCCATCTGAGTTGACTGAATGATTTTAAATGTTTTTGATGAATGTTCGTGTATGGCTCGTTGCCTAGCTACCGTATTGATCTGTATTTAACTATGCAATGCAATATGTGGCACATTAGGCGTTCCTAAGCTATATGGTATTGTACTTGAAGTGATTTAATAAGCCAAAGATGCTCATTTAGCAGGGACGGGAACGTTGTACTTTTGTAATTAGTCTGTTTATTTAGAAGAGTAGTGTGATGAGGCAAAATTGATGATTCTCTGGGAAGTTTGTTCACAGCACCCCTCCCAAATGATAATGGTAATAGAGGAAGACAAACCGCTTTTGCTTCTAAAGGAGCCATGCATTGTGATTTTTTCCTTTCAAAGCTCATTCACCAAAGAGACAGGCGGGAAGAGGTGCAATTAGTACTTTGCAATGTAACTTTTTAAACATTAGAACTGTGTTGAATATTCTCTAGTTTTCATGTTGAAATCAAC
Organism: Darevskia mixta; assembly: GCA_034641385.1. NCBI lineage: Eukaryota > Metazoa > Chordata > Lepidosauria > Squamata > Lacertidae > Darevskia > Darevskia mixta. The sequence continues at coordinate 13,084,328 of JAWWNH010000030.1, forward strand.
AATTTCAGTGGGGCAGAAATATTTTGACAGAAAAAAGTACTTGTAAACAATCACTCCCCCCCTTTTCTGTTCTGTATTATTGTTTTCCCGGGAGGCAAGTGCTTTTGCACCAATTTCCCCTCACTCTGCACTGCTATCTTTCCTCATTTAAGTCACATAGTGATTCCCACTAATAGAGTATTGAGTAAACAGGATGACATCATTGCAGCCCAAGGACAAGGAACCTTTTTCAGCTCCAGGCCTGCATTCACTCGGGGGGGGGGGTCACATGACAGTGGTGGAGAGGGCCAGACCAATGGATGGCATTCATGACCTTTCCACAGTAGACTAGATTTTACACTCACTCTTACACTCCTTGCGATGCTCCATCCAGGCAAGCAAGGAGCATTAGCCAAGTTCAAGGACACATTCCAGCCAGGCAAAAACTCCAAGGAGGCTGCAAAGCAGTGCTAATGAGGGCCAAGTAGGGTGGCTGGGGAAAGTCCCAAGAACCAGATAATAAAGGCCTGAATGGCTGCAGTTGGCCCCCGGATCCGAGATTCCTTATCCCTGTAACCAATTAAATACAGCAGTGTATTGGATGGCACTGGGATCAATTAAGAAATAGGATAATGCTTCCTGGTTTTAGTCACATGAGTGACCCCATCAAATCCACTTGATTTTTTTGTTCTTTCCAAAGCATGTTTTTAGTACTGTAATCAAAAAGCTTTTGGCACAGAGGAAATTAAGTCTAAGTATTATCAATGGAAACCATGAAAAATGAGTTGGTGAAACAGCTCAGTCAGTAGAGCATGAGACTCTTAATCTCAGGCCCGGCACTGGGCAAAAAGGTTTCTACATTGCAGGAGGTTGGTCTAGATGACCCTTGTGGTCCTTTCCAACTCTACAGTTCTATGATTCTATGATCTGAATGTGTACAATTTCAGGCATTTGTTCCACTGGAAGCATTTGTCAGTTCAGAATTACACACACACACACACACACACACACACACACACACACAAATAAACAAATAAATTCTAAATTCCTAATTTATAGTTGCTGAGAGTTGCACCAACTAACCAAGCATGTAGCTACCGGTATAGTTTTTCATTTGAATCGAGCCCCCAGGCAACTGGATCCTGCTTTGGAGGCATTGAGATTATTCCAGTGCAACTGAACAGCTGCTTGACATGAGTGATGTAATGCAAGAACTTAATTAAACAAGACTGAGAGGAAAATAAAGAGATAATATGAAAATTTGCCAATATTATTTCCCTCTACGAACTATTCATGCTTGAAGAGGGAGCTGGAAGTGGGGAGAAAAGAGCATATATTGTCTGGTCCAGTCCTTTCCTTTTATTTTCTGATGAGAATGCTTGCTGAGGGACAAGCTAGCTAAGGCCGGACATCCTAGCAGCTGCTGTCCCTATACACAGAAGGTTGGATTGCTGTCAGCATTTGCTTCAGTTCCCCCTAGATACCACATTCTTAGTTCTTAGGTCATTCTCAGCACTGCTGGTTCACAAAATTATTCAAAGCTTATTACTTCCTCATGCACCAGTTCACTTAAAAAGAGGTGTGGGTGTGTGTGTGTGTGTGAGAGAGAGAGAGAGAGAGAGAGAGAGGTGTCATGGGTCATAGGTCATACAGCCACTGATTGCCCTATACCTAAGACATCAATGATGGTTAGCCCCACTGAGATCGGCAGAATGGAAGGCAGGGAGTCTGGCAGTAGGCAGAGGTATAGCCAGAGTCAATGACAGGCAGAGCCATCTCATTCTAGTTTTGTGCTCAGTCTTCTGCTGAGTTTTACAAGGACAACATGGGAAACTGAAGAGAAGGAAGCTGACACATGGGACTGGTTAAGGGCAGATTGACATTGGTGGGACAGTGTCCCGTTCATTCTAATGGACCCATCTCTACTGCCTATACTTTCCCTTAAAACCACCAAGGAAGAACAGTTCTTTTACCATCTCCAAGCCCTCCCAGACCAGAGTGACCAGTTGCTAGATCTGGCAGCAGTCTGACTTAGCAAAAGGCAACTTGCAACCTTCCAAGTGAAAGCAGTTCAGAGTGGGAGTATTGCTTCCTATACTAATTACATAGGTAATCCTAGCCAATCAAGAATAACCCTTCAACAGGCCTTGCAGTGTGTGGAACATTTTTGCAAAACACATACAATCAACCACCTGTTTTCCGCTGCTCCAGCCTTGTTGCTGTATTATGGCTTTTTAAAAATACAGATTGATTATTTTGTTGAACGGAAGCCTAAGAAGAATAAACCATTTTGATATGAATATGTGGGTGTGCTTACATGTACTCAGTCTTTTAAGTGTGTCCTTTCATAATTATCTAGCAGCCCATTGATGAAGAGATTAGCTTTGTGTGGTTTTAGCTTAGCCAATGTCTTTCCATCGTGGTTTTATCACAATACCCATATGCTATTTATATTGGCAGACAGTCCACTAAGATAATTTGCAGGCACATCATGTAGTTCTGCTCCATTCAAAGGAGCTGGGTGTTTGTGATTTTCATATTCTTTCCACAATGACATGTATGCAGCATGCTGTAATATAATGAAAATGAAGAAAAGGCAAGAAGGAGGTTTGATTAAGGCTACAATCCTATTCCCACTTACCTGGCAGGAAGCCCCATTGAACTCTTTGGGGCTTACTTCAGAGTAGACATGCACTGTAAATGTCTTGATGGTATTAGTGTCTCATTACTGAACGAATGAAGGAAAGGAACAGCTGCTTCCTAGTATAAGGCTCTCAAATTTAATAATGGAAGATCAACATTGCAGCTTGTTGCTATGGAAGTGGAGAGAGTGAATTATCATTTGGAATATGAGAAGGAGATGATAATATTATTAGTGTTGTGTATTTTCAAAGTAGTCTTAAATATTAAATATGTTATCCTTTGCAGCAGCATTATCCTACTGTAGCTGGATCCTGAAGCAAACACAGCCTGTTGACCAACTTCTTTTCTTTTATATTCAGTGAAGTAAAATGGGTGAACTCCAACTCCCATAAGCTCCAGCAAGTCTGGCCATTGTCTAGGGCTGATGGGAGTAGGGATGGGGAGATATTTGATTCAGTTAGCACGTAAAGCCGAATTTATCAAATTTGCACTTTCTGAAACAATATGAAAACACAACCATCCTTTGAAATTTGCAGTTAACTGAATTTTGCGGTGTAGATTGTGGAGGGGAGGGGGGCTCGTTTAATCTCACTGTAAACATGTGGTACAGTGACAATAAAACAAAATAAAAAATAAAAAAATTCCTTCCAGTAGCACCTTAGAGACCAACTAAGTTTGTTCTTGGTATGAGCTTTCGTGTGCATGCACACTTCTTCAGATACTTCTTCAGATACATATGCATGCACACGAAAGCTCATACCAAGAACAAACTTAATTGGTCTCTAAGGTGCTACTGGAAGGAATTTTTTTATTTTTTATTTTGTTTTGACTATGACAGAGCAACACGGCTACCTACCTGTAAGTGACAATAAAGTATTTCTAGTTCTAGTTCTAGTTTTCCAACCAACCAATGTCAACCAAACAGTGGTCAAAACAGCATACGAAATGTGTTTATCAGGAGAAATTTACATTAAAATGCAATTTAAAAAATCATGATGGGTTCTTCCTGGGGAAAAAAATTGCAAATTGCTGCAGAAATGCAGAGAACTGAATTTGAGAATGGAATAATGAGCAAGTGACAGAACTGAAAGTGACAGAACCATCCGCCCCTATATGAGCATTATAGTTGAGTAACATCTGGAGGGCCAAAGGTTTCCACACCTGATGTCGAGGAAGAAAACTAACCGATCTCATATTTCAAATCAAATCAAATTTATTGAACGGTCACAGACCAAATCAACCTCTATAACTGGACAGCAAAGCACACACAAGACAAACAACACAATTAAAAATTAAAAATCTCATATTTCAAGACAAAATAAAAAAAATTTTTTTCCTTTTTTATATTTCAAGGAACATGTTGACTTTACCTTTGTATAGTAATGCAGGAGTGGGTCATTTCTTGCAGCCAGGGCTGTTTTGAGACAGTACTTACTGGTATAGAATACCAGCACCTGTTTTTTGGCTGTTCATGGCAGGTATTTTGTCCTGGCACCTGCAGCACTTTTATCAGTATACCTCATATTTTACCAAAAAAAAAAAAAAAAAAAAAAAAAGAGGCTCTGCCTGCAGTTATGCAAGACAAACACACCTGCTTTATATTTCTTTAGCTCCACTAGATGGCATATCTCCTTTCTCACCATCCATTTGTTATTCGCCAAATTGTGGAAGGGAAAGAAATAGCCTGGAGAGAACAGAAAGTGAAAACCTACTCTGCTTCATTTTTGTAACATCAAAGCAAATCCCTTTCTATTCCTATGCTAAATCGTCTTTCAGTGTCATGAGCAGTGGCTTATGGGTATGATTTTCACATTAGCAAAATATTCATATGGTCTGAAGGGAAACCAGAGTTTCACGTTAGAAACACCAAGAACGAGGCCAACACGTACGCAGCCAACTCCTGAATCCACAAAGGTGCTGTCTGCAGGAAATTTTAAAAACCCTAGAGATGATTTCCACCAAGCAAGGAGCCAGGTGCCACTCAAACCAACGTAGGAGAGAAAGTCATCAAAATTGGGCTGTGGTATATAGCCTTTGCCCCTGTTTCTTCCACCAAGGTCCATTCCACCATCCAATGCCAACCATAAGAAACCCTGCAACTGACCGTCTTTGCTCTGTTACTCATGAGAGGAGTAAGAAGCCTGTTAGTAAGTTCCTAGGTCAGTGTAGGTGGATTTGAGCTGTTTGTCCATCTGCCTTCTATTCTTAATAAAGCTTCATTTAATTGGGTTGTTGGAGTCCAGAATGTGTGTTTGCTAAACTCAAAACAAAATAAAATAAAAAAAATTCCTTCCAGTAGCACCTTAGAGACCAACTAAGTTTGTTCTTGGTATGAGCTTTCGTGTGCATGCACACTTCTTCAGATACACTGAAACAGAAGTCACCAGACCCTGATATATAGTGAGAGGGTGGGGAGGGGTATTACTCAGAGGGGTGGTGGAAATGGGTGAAAGATTGATAGCTGTGGTAAACCTGTTGACGACTGGAACTTTTTTTTATTTTATTTTGTTTTGACTATGACAGACCAACACGGCTATCTACCTTTAACTTTTGCTAAACTCAAGGATTTTTGTAATCCCCCATGTGCCCTAACTGCTGGGTGCATTCTAGAGAAGAGAGTTTTTTTGGATTTGATATCCCGCTTTATCACTACCTGAAGGAGTCTCAAAGCGGCTAACATTCTCCTTTCCCTTCCTCCCCCACAACAAACACTCTGTGAGATGAGTGGGGCTGAGAGACTTCAAAGAAGTGTGACTAGCCCAAGGTCACCCAGCAGCTGCATGTGGAGGAGCGGAGACGCGAACCCAGTTCACTGGATTATGAGACTACCACTCTTAACCACTACACCACACTGGCTCTCAACTTGGTATAAGATTTGGGGTGTTAGAGAAAAGCAAGCTACAGTATTCTGATCTCTGGGAGAGTTCAAGAGCTAAGAGCTGGCTTCACTCCTCAAGTGAACTAAGAGGGATCTGGCTGGAAAATGCAGGGTGTGTTGTCTCAGGATCCCTCCCCTCCCCCTTTTCCTTGAGCATGCCAGGATCCTGCTCCTGCAAGTTTGAGAGAGAGTGGTGTGGCAACTGTTACCAGATAGTCAATACACATCTGGCCTATTCTGCAAGGCAATTGTGCAAGGCCTCCTCCTTCCATCAAACATACCAGAACTAATGGTCCTGCTATACAATCCTGTTGCATAACAGTTGCTTTTAAACCATCTAATGCAAAAAAATCTGTGAGCGATGCAGCACAGCACGCTTCATTCTTAAAGCTTATATCTGTAACACTATGATCTAAGCAAATGCTACTTGGTATATGCACCAACTTGCCTAAGTTGTATGACTGATAAGAATGATTGACATATGTGTGTGTAATTATATCTGTATTTAATGACTGGTGATTCTAAGAATCAAGTGGGTGATTAGATGAAGTTGTAAGCTTATAAAGCAGCCTTGCAACTAAATTAAGAAAAGCTACCAGTTTAGGAGGGGAAAATACTAGCCTGTCCACCCAGTCCCCACTCTTCTAAGTTCATACTTGTATTGATGGATGGTTGTCTTATTTTAAAAGAACTGACAGACAGCCAGTTGATGGGAGCAATATTTGACAGTGCTAATCTGTATTACATAGGATTAACCAGGCTGAGTAATTAACTTGCATAAGCCCTTTAGGGCATTTGGAACACCCAATGTATTCTTTATATTGTGATGTAAGGAATACTGAAAGGCAGGCAGTACCGGTATTCCTTGCATTACAATAATTCATTCATTTTAGAGGAATGAAAAGCAAGGATGGATACATTCCCAACTAGCTAAAAAACAACAACACCTCAACAACTTTGCGAGTGTCCAGATTTTTACTTCTAGAAATATGGCAACCCTACCTAATTGGGAGCCACTGCTCTAGAACAACAACAAACAACTTATATAGGTGCAAAAGACAGCAACATATGATCACAGATTAGCAAATTAAGATATCTCATTACCCAAACCAATCCATTCTATTTAGTTTGCATTCCACTGGTGATCCTGCTCCCCTTCCAAACTTGCATATACCACTATTAAACCCCCAAGAACATGAATTGATTTCATGTAGAAGCAAACATATTGCAGCCCTATACACACTTACCCTGGGAATAAATCCTGTTGACATACAGTACTGAGATTACCTTTCAGCAAACGTGTAGTATTGCACTGCAGAACCTTTTATGTTTCTTCTGAACTTACATGCAAGTCAAAGACAGTTCTTACAAGCAGCAGGGAAGAGGCATTCAGGATGTCATAATGCTTGAATTTAGAAGTTAATTGTAAATTGTTCCAACTTCATTAATCCAAAAAAAAAAAATGAAACAACACCCCACCCCTGAGACACACTTGCCAATAAAGTCTGTCAATGATTGGCAATCTACATTGCCAATAATGTCTGCCTGATTACTTCCAATGTCCTACTCTGGGGGTGGAGAACCTCTGGTTCATGAACCAAATGTGGTCCTCAATACCTCTTCAACTGGCCCATGGGACTCTTTCCATGCCATGCCCCTCAATCTACTACTCCATGCTAGCCTTGGATTTCTTTTGACTGACTAGAAAGTGTCTTGTGGACTGTGATAATGCTTTTTGCTTTCCTTGATGGAAAGGTGGGTGAACAGAGGGGTCTCAAAGCCTCCAGCTGAAGCATGGGTTGAATGTATCCTATCATACAAATATAAACTGCATCCATTGCTCTGCTGATTTTTGCCTCTGGTCCCCTCCCCCCAATTATACCTATGAGGGAATGTGGCCCTGAGGCTGGAAAACATTCCCTACCCCTGTCCTACTCAAATATTACTGCCAAACTCTGACCCTTGGGGAGACCTGGTTGTGCCCAGGCTAATGTAATATTGACCACAAATTAGGGTATAAATGTTGAGGGGAAACTGACCAATGTAAAAGATTAACTGGACTTTCCTAGGAGCTGCCCACATAGGCATATCAAGTCCCACTAAGCCGTTCCAAGAAAGAGATTATGCCAAATATAATGTATTTTTACTGCCCTGACAGAGAAATCCACATCTGGGGATTGGCCAATACTGCCATCTTATCAGGTGAACTCTCACCCACTGAACTTAGTTCCTTCAAGATAAGATTTCAATTGGGCACCTTTTTTGTAACTATGCAAGTTTGCATGGACTTTGACTAATGATCTTTCTGCCCTTTGAGGCTGAACATGGTTACAGACTGAGTCTACAGAGCGTGTCTGGAGGCTTGCTATATTATTTTCCCTCTGACACCAAGTGGGGTGGATTTTTTGTTGTTGCTGTTTTGTTTCATTCACAGATCCTAGAGACTGCTTGCTGCCTGTTTACAGCAGACAGAGGATAGCCTACAAGGTACAGAAGTGGGCAGGCAGAGACAAGCACACTACTGGAGAAAATGTTATAGAGTTCTATTGGAAAACATTTAAGCTGCATTCATTATACTAGTGCAGGTGTCAGCAAACTTTTTCAGCAGGGGGCTGGTCCACTGTCCCTCAGACCTTGTGGGGGCGGAGTATATTTTTTGGGGGGAAACAAAATCCTATGCCCCCAAAATAACCCAGAGATGCATTTTAAATAAAAGCTCACATTCTACTCATGTAAAAACACGCTGGTTCCCGGACTGTCCGCGGGCCGGATTTAGAAGGCGATTAGGCCAGATCCGGCCCCCGTGCCTCAGTTTGCCTACCCATATACTAGTGCTCTGAGCTAACAATGTTATAGGGATTCCGACAAAACATATAATCCACTTCTGTCAAAACAACCACTGCAATGGCTGTACATCCAGATCTGGCCCCTCTTTAGGCAATTCTCCTTTATGTTTTTTCGCTGGCCGGTGTTCTTGGCAACCATTCACAAACCAGAGAAGAATGAAAATTCTGTACTGAATGTTCCAAACCAATCAAATTAAAGGATTCCTTGGTGTGACAATCTGGGGAAAGGGGCAGATAGCTGTTGCTTGAGAGTGCACGTGGACAGTTGTTTCTAATCTTATGAGGGAGAGTATTGCAGCGTTCGTCTGAGAAAAAGGTATGGGTGTGTGTAATACACAACTGCGAATGCTTTCTGACTTCCATCCGTTTCCACCTGCTGCAAGATTCAACCTGTTTTAAAAGTAAGCCAGCTCTACAAAATGTAGGCAGTTGTTTTTTAACGGTTGCTTGCATGCCAAGTGAATCATCATGGTTATAATCCAAAGCTCTAGTTCACAGGCCAGAACACCTTGTTGGCAGGATGGGCTTGGATATACCATAGTGTGAAGTACAAATTGTCTCTACCACCATTAAGGTGCCCCATATTTTTCTATACTATATCCCTGGCCTTTTTGCCAGTTGAAGACATATCAATATAGGCAAAGTATGGCATCCTTAACAGAGTTGCTTAAGAAAACCAACCAGCTTTAGGATAGCTTGATCCAAAAATGGTTTAAACAAAATAAAAAATAAAAAAATTCCTTCCAGTAGCAGCTTAGAGACCAACTAAGTTTGTTCTTGGTATGAGCTTTCGTGTGCATGCACACTTCTTCAGATACTTCTTCATGCACACGAAAGCTCATACCAAGAACAAATTTGTTGGTCTCTAAGGTACTACTGGAAGGAATTTTTTTTATTTTTTATTTTGTTTTGACTATGACAGACCAACATGGCTACCTTCCTGTAACGAAAATGGTTTGTTCAGAATGATGTTCCATTCATTTCTATCCAATCTTTTCAAGCCACAAGCATAGGTGGGATTGTAAGATGAAATGGCTGCTACTGGTAATTCTGCATTATTTTACTATAGTACCTACTCTTATGTGGGTGTTCAGTTCCAAGGGTTCTGCTTATACATGAAAACCCCATATATTTAAACCCTTGGAGTTGCTCCATAGCTTGGGGGGGGGGGGAGAATCCCCAGTACCTCCAGAGTCTGTGTGCCTAGTGGGCCTTGCCCAGCAACAGAGAAGAGTTGTTCTATAACATGGGCGTTTTTCTGGTATAAAATAAAGAGCACACAAAGCTTAAAAGAAATTAAATAAGAAACTTGTTCTTCTGCAAACAGTGCACTGGATAATGCAGTAAGCATAGAACAGTTAAAATAATTGCACGGTTAACCACAGAGTAATGATCTCCATTTGGTAACGGCACCGTGTTAGAGTCAAGAAAACAATATTGTTTGAGCACTAGGTATAGAAACATTGACATATCCAAACACGACCTTTATTACTTTGTTTCAGCAATGCTCTGCAAGCTGTGCTATATTATCATATTCAGTAACTCCAGGAGTGTCAAGGCGATTTAGGCAGAAATCCTAACTCCACTCAATAGGCATGAGAATAAGTTCCGTTGAATGTAGAGGGACTTCCTTCTGAGTGATCCGTTTTAGGATTGCAATATAAGTGAAGATAAGAAGGGATAGTCTGTGAAGCACATCTAGTGTTGTAAACTGTTTCAGTTTTTTACTCTGAAATAATTATAGTATTTTAATATTTATGCTTTAAACAAAGGACTGAAGGTGGTAAGTGTTGATTTTGAAAGCTGCTAGCACTGAATGGATACTTGTTGGCTTTAGCAGTGTAAAAGTTAAAAGGCATGATTATTGATATTTCATTTTTCACTTGGGAACTATCTATCTTTAGAGTTATGTTGGTATGTCTTATTAAGGCCCATAATATAGCAACCTTGGTGAAGCTAATCAGGTCTGCATATTGAAACCCTTACACAGATCACATTTAACTCTATTGGAGAAAGGTGACTGATATTGCCCTGAAATAAACAAAGACTCCAGATGGATTTGGTGCCTTGCTAAGTAAAGTATAAAAAAATATATTGTTACATACCCCACCCTAATCTCTGAACAGTGCAAGATTCCAGGGGTTCCAGGCGCTTACCCAGGGTTCAGTTTCCTTGGAATGAGGGACAGCTGAGACTGTGGTGTCTTTATGGTTTATTTACACATATACACAACCTGAGAGGCTCACAGCACTAACACCCCAGAAGGTCTTGCTCAGGGGTCAGCAACCTTTGTCAGCCATGGGCCGGTCCTCCATCCCTCAGACCATGTGGTGGGCCGGACAATATTTTGAAAAAAATATGAACGAATTCCTATGCCCCACAAATAACCCAGAGATGCATTTTAAATAAAAGGACACATTCTACTCATGTAAAAACACGCTGATTCCCGGACCGTCTGCAGGCTGGATTGAGAAGGTGATTGGGCTGCATCCAGCCCACGGGCTTTAGGTTGCCTACCCCTGGTCTTGCTTCTCCCATAGTCACAGTCTTGGATTTTGGCAGAAATCAAGCATGGTTCTCACTATCTGGCTTCTGCCAGCAGCCTGCTCTCAGCTCATGTACGCTCAGCTTTTGTCTTTCTCACTACCAGCCAGGTGAGTGAGGGGGTCCACCCATTTGCTCTCTGGCTCAAAGCCACTAAATGGTCCTCAGGGCCATTTACTCACAAAGAAACTAGCCTGACTAGTTCAACAATGAAATCCTCCATTACATTTTAACCCTTGCTGGAACCAGGACCCCAGGAATGAGAAGGGATTCAGGCATCATACAGATTGACACCCTCCCCACAAAAAACTCACAATATGTTCTTGCCCCAAAGATCTTATAGCTGAAATTCTATGAATTTGTAATGGAGAAATTGCAGCTATCATAACTACAGAATGACTTTTCACTGATTTGGCTAGTGGTATTCTGTTCAAATTGCAACATACCACCTTACCTTAGCCACGTTTCTTATTGCTTGGTTCTAACACGACACAAGTGCTATATTTGACTACACACAAATACACACAAAGTTTTTCCACCATTGTGGTTCTGTAATTGCAAGACTCTCTTCTGGGGGAGCTATGCCAAGTTTTGCCTTCCCATTTCTAGATAGGCTCTGAAAACCTTTTTTTTTTTTTTAATGCCATATGAGTAATGTTACTATTTTATGCTATTTTTATATACCGGTTGTAGTTTTAAGATTGTTTTTAGGCCCTGTCATAACCTCCTTGTACAAATATTATCTTAATGGTAGGATATGAATAAGTAGAATAAATTTGTACCAGCTCTTCTTTCTAAAATGATCTCTAGCCCACCAGCTGCTAAATAGTAATCATATTTGCAAGTGAAAGCTGCTAAAATGTCACTCCCCCTCCTCCCAGTCTGTTGCTGGGCTACTGCTCCTATCATATGCAACCATTGGCCATGCGGGTTAGTGCTGATGGGAGCTGGAGTCCAACAACTTCTAGAGGGCAAAAGGTTCCCCACCTCTGGTGTTGTCCAACACCAGGCATTTACCTAGTTAATCTGAGAATCTAGGGAATGAAGGAGGGTAAAATTATAAATAGTATAATAAGCTATGTGTTTTTTCCTCCTGACCACACTTCACTTATTGTTGAAATTCGAGTCTTCAAAAGGCAACTTGCAAAACAGGTCTCACCATACTTCAAAGGGCTGTTTCTGGGGTTTGTGCCATCCATTCAGGTGGAAAATTACTGTCGTGCTGTTGGAGTTAAGGCCTTACAGTGTGAGAGACAGACTTTTGGATATTATTTGCAAACAGACGGGAAGGAAACAAGATCGTTGTTGGAAATCTTGGAAGCCAAGACCCAAGTTTGGGGCAAGTACTCTTTGGTGAGAGACCCCCAGCAGAGATTTAACATTGCAAAACATGCAGCATAGAAAAGCATGGAAATATATGATGTAAAACCTTAAAAATGTCCCCTTTCCAGTGAACTTCCACATCCCTAGACCACACATTTAATACGTTATAAAATGGTTTACTTACAAAACCCTTCAAATGTCAGATTCAGGTGCTTTTCCATACCGCAGTCTGAATAAGTTGCACAGGCAGTAAAATGTAGCTTAGTTACAAAATGGTACAAGTTTCTAAACTATTGGTAGGAAAACTTTAGTATCAGACTCTATTCTTGTCTGAAACAAAAAAGGCTGACATAATGTTTCATGAACAGTTCATCAAATGCATTAAGTGCAATCCTAAATTGGCAGGCATTGGGGGAGGAAGAATAAAGAGTGAGGTTAGAGAGAAATTAAGTGTGAAGCAAAGCAAGATAAAACCTACAGTGATAATTACATAAAAAAATAGTTATAGTGACAATTGACACAACAATTGTTGGTGATAATGCAAACATTACACTTTATGCATCTGGCGAGAGGAAGTGAGGGGGGGCCAAACTTGACAACCAGTTCTTAAGTCACCTCCAGACTATCAGTGTTTTGCAGGAGGTATTAGAACATACCCATTGAAGCAAATACAGTGGATTAAAGTACGCCATTGTCCAACTCATTAAAAAACCAGTTACAGGTAGGTAGCCGTGTTGGTCTGCCGTAGTCGAAACAAAATAAAAAAATCCTTCCAGTAGCACCTTAGAGACCAACTAAGTTTGTTCTTCGTATGAGCTTTCATGTGCATGCACACTTCTTCAGATAACTTTCTACAGTTAGGAAAGAAACTGGGCAATGCAGTGAAAAGTGCAGAAAAACACATGGTGAACAAGAGGACATATAAGCACCAGGCAAGCAAAAACAAGGATGAATGCTCATTGCTGTAAAGGTAAAAAAGGTAAAGGACCCCTGGACAGTTAAGTCCAGTCAAAGGCGCTCTTCTCGCTTTCAGTCTGAGGGAGCCAGCGTTTGTCCACAGACAGCTTTCCAGATCATGTGGCCAGCGTGACTAAACCACTTCTGGGGCAACAGAACACCGTGACGGAAGCTGGAGCACACAGAAACACTGTTTACCTTCCCGCCGCAACGGTACCTATTTATCTACTTGCACTGGTGTGCTTTCGAACTGCTAGGTTGGCAGGAGCTGGGACAGAGCAATGGGAGCTCACTCCATAGTGGGAATTCAAACTGCTGACCTTGCGATCGGCAAGCCCAAGAGGCTCAGTGGTTTAGACCACAGTGCCACCCATGTATAACCTCCCAGCAAACAAATCTGTACAAATGCTCAGTAAAGGAAGGACATAGCTTAACCTCCAAATAAATGTTGTGCTAGCCAACAAATGTTCCAATAAACAGGTTGTCTAGCGGAGAGCCATTAAATGTTAAATAGCAGTTCTTATAACGACCAGCTGAAATTGAACAGTTAGAGACAGAAGCTAGTTATTTCAGCAGATGCTTCCCATCTCTTTCACTGCCACAGCTTAGTTTTATAGTAAGAAAAATAGCCCATGGGCGGTGTGGGGAGGTAAATCTCTCTCTCTCTGCCACGTGAATTTTCAAGTCTGATTTCAACCTCTGCCCCCCTCCGGGAGAACATCCATACAGCTGAGCATGATGTGCACTTTGGCTCTTAGATTACCAAGTTAAAGTGCAAGGGGGTGGCATTTCATTTGGAATATGTCCCTGAGATACAAAAAGTTGGACAAAGATTTCTAACAGAGTAAAGTTCAAGTGTGTTCAGCTCCATCCTGCTGGCTCAGTTTTTAATGTTGAGATCAATGTCCAGCTTAGAGTACACAGGGCATTTCCTCCCTCACCAATAGTTTGGTTATTGATAGCTAATCAAGGCTTTGGCCACAAAGAGGAAGGGTGGGTGGAAGGGAGGGAGGGAGGGAGGGAGAAAAGCTTAGTCTCTTTCACCCATGCACTGTGAATCCTCCATATTTAGATATCTTGGGAATTCCCTTATGGTAGGGAAAGTAATCAGAAACCTGAAGAAGTAGACATTGATAGACGTGTATACCTTTCTGCTATCACCAATTTGGCAGTGACCTAGACATTTACAATGGCACCTCCTCCTCTCTGCTGGGTCAGGTCATAGGGGAATCTCTTGACAAGATGCCATTGAGACTCTTCTGTTGTATCAGTGCTGAGTTCACCCATCATTTGAACCAGTAGTTTTGGGGTGGCTTAATAACTGTACATAACATATATAACCACAAAACTAGGTAAAAGTCCACCAGTCTGATAAGCAGAGTAGGTTGTGCTTAGATGGAAGAAAACTCTTGCTGTATTTCATACCCTCCTGACCATTCCAGATCTGCCCATCCTCCATTTCAATTTCCTGCCTCACATCCCTGCTGGTTCTTCACTCATTATTGTTGAGCTCAAGCAAGGGGCAGGTAACTGAGTACAATAGAAGTGAAGAAATGGTCTTCTTGTAACTTAGTTATCTGCTCTGAACTCAGTCAAGAGGCTGATGCACTTAAGCCAACATTCTTCTCACATCAGGTCTGAGACATTGTGAGACTTGTCACACATTTAAAAGATTAGGGTAGTTGATGCTCACACTGGTATCTTTTTCCAGGAAGCCGCCCATCATTGTAACCCATATTCATGTAGACTAGTAAAACATTTTTGGTTAACCCCAAAAAGGGATGATCTCATGGTTCTTGTGGTTTAGAAGCTGCCCCAAACATTTTATTTGCACCAAATCAGGCACAGTCATTGTGAGGAAGGAAAGTGGGCATGAACAGTAAAGTTAACTATCATAAACAATGTAAGAGTTTTGTGCCCCATAAAAGATTTTTTATTTTTTATAAATGTGTGGAAATGATATAGAAATTGTTCCTGTTCCCAGAATTTGAAACTATGGTGGCCAAGTGTGTGTGTATTGTATGGAGGAGTAAGTAATTTCCCCTTATGTTTATCGTGGTTGGTTTATCTGAATGAATGGAGTTGACAATACAGGCTAATCTTGGACACAAACTATTCACCTTAAAGCTTGAAAAGATTAATAATTATCCACTGCAATTTTTCTTAAATGCTGGTTATTATTTCAATTATTGTATTTATATTCCATCCTTCTGTCAAGGGGCTAATGATGGCATACATCCTCCCCGCCCCCCGGTTCCCCAATTTTATCTATGCAACAACTCTCTGAGGTAGTAGAGAGTGACTGGCCCACAGTCACTCAGTGAGCTTCACAGTGGAGTGATGACTTGAATCTGGGTCTTCCCAGTCCTAGACCAACATTCTGAACATTATACAGCACCACACTTTTCGGTCTTATATTTCGCCTCTTTAGCTCACTGCTAGCATTCTCCTGTTTCTAATGCTCAATAGCCATTTGCAATGGCACCTCCTCCTCTCTCTGCTGGGTCAGGTCATCAGAGAAACCTTTACCAGCCTCTTGAGGACTTGTCCTTTGTAACTGGGGCCATGTAAATAAACCATTGACAAAGGGGCAATGATGATTAATAGTTGCCTCAACTGGCAGATTGGCCGCACTTAAGACTTACTTGACCCGCTGACTTTTATCTTGTCTGCTTATTCTACGCTATCTGTTGACTTTACCCTGTCTGCTGATCTTACCTTGGCTGTTACAAATTAACAGCCCTTTTGGCTGCTGCTCCAGCATTCTCTCCCTTGCCCCACTCTTCCCTTTACCCCCACTTCAACTGGCCACCTCTTTAAAAAGACAGTAGGAAGGGCTTCTAAAATTAGATGGGAAAACAGAAGCAGCTCAGTTCCAGTGACTCCTGGTTAAGACCAAGGGTGCCCTCTAAGGAGGTCAAGGGGACATTCTCCACCTCATGGATCACATGTTGTTATTTCTCAAGTGCAAAGCTCTGGCCTTTGGCTCTCTACAGTGAATGGTCATTGTTATCAACAATTCATGGTTGCATGTATTAGAATTCTTTTTGCAAAAGGCACAAATCTCTTAAATTCAAGGGGAGTGATTGATATCCTAGGTGTTATGAGGTAATTTAACCATGCATTGATGCACTGAATGCACTATGTTGTTGCAACCCATTCTGGGGTCCGTGACAATGTTCTAGAAAAATCTGCCCTTATTCCCTTATGGGGTACACAAGAGCCCTTGCAAAGTTCTCTGCAGGTTCTCCATCGGTAGGAGTAAAAAACAGAGGCCAACCAGAGAAAAATTGAGAAGCAAAGCCTTTATTTTCGCTGTTGCAACAGGGTGCTTTCCTCTCACACATGAGCAGGAAAAGGACCCAGAACAATGGTGTGCCAGCTCCTATATAGACCTTGAAATTCCCCCCCTTCCGCTCAAGACCACCCCCTATACATCATACATACATCACAAAAAGGGGTGTAACCCAGGGCCACCCCAGAAACATCCAGAGAAGGGATGGAAATCTGGGTGTATTGTTTCTTCCTGTCTGCCAGGTCACCTGATTGGATTATCTGGGTTTGGCCACTCTTTTGTTATTATAACCACTAATTCCTGAATCTAGGTCACAGGCCCACACCCTGTTCATATCTTGAGTGTGCCCTTAAGACAGGATTTGTGAGGACAGGATTTCTGAGGAAAGAGACAATGGGGAGATTTCCCACTTTGACCTTTCAGCAAAACTGTTCTGGGCCTAATCTGTGGGGTTTCAAACATGTGGTTTATATATAGTTATGAAAAGTTAATTTTTATATATATATATAACCTTAATATTCCTATAACAACAAAGAGTGAGATGTTATCATTATCATCATCATACATGTTCTTAAGTAACTGTATGTTATTTGTTTTATAGTTACATTGCCATAATGATTAGTGATATAACAAACACGTGCACTTACTTATTACTATTAACTGAATTGCTTACCCACCTTTCATCACAAGGTCCCAGGATGGGTTATATAGCAATATAAACATACAATACTAAAATCAGTGAAAAGTTCTAAAGAGCTGAATAAGATCAAGGGCCCATCTAGTCCAGCAGCTTGTTCTCATGGTAGTCAACCAGATTTCTATGGGGAGCCCCTCAAGGAGGACATGACAATGCCTCTGACAATGGAATTTGTCTAAACCCCATTTAAAACCACCCAAGTTTACTTAACAGGAATAATGAAAGGAAGTCAGAAGAGGATGCAGGCCATTAGAAGAAAACTCCTATAAATCCCTGGAAATCTGCAAAATCGGTATCAATAGCCAAGAGGGAAAGTGCTCCTGTGCTTTCGTCCCGCTTGCAGGCATCTGGTTGGTCATTGTGAGAACAGGACGCTGGACTAAACGGGCCATTGGCTTGATCCAGTAGGTTTTCCTTATGTCCTTAACCATTAAAAGTGGCTCCATGCTTTATGTGAGTTGTTTGTCAAAGGTACAATGGTACTACCCATGCTTAAACTGCCAGGTACATGCTCTTAAATGCTCATGTGCTTGGGATGGAGGGTTTAGCACAACCAGGGCTCTCAGCCCCACGTCAGCTGACACTTACGGGTGCGCACCTGTTGCTCACACGTTGTACATTTGCTCCAGAAAACTCGTGTAATATAGCAAACATGATTGATGTGTGGAGCTTCTCATAGTGAGCAGATTAGCGACTCAGACAACAGCTGCTTCCTGTACAGCTTTGCTCAGGACTTTAGCACTAAACTGAAAGTGTGGGGGAAAGACCTTAGAAAAGAGAAAGGATGTTGTGGATGGCAGTCAGTGCAACATCCTCCATTGTAGATTGTGACAGCTACACTGTCCTTCTCCTCCCCACTGCTGTATGAAGTAGCAGTGTTGTGGGGATCACATTTGCCACACATATAGAGCAATTCTGGGCAGTGTGACATCAGTAGGAAATAATCACCTGCCCTAAGGCTAACATCCTCCCTACACTCACCAGGAATCAGAGCATGTTCAAAGGTACAGAGCTTATTGCCAGGTGCAGATAAGTGAATCGGAAGGGTGTTGTAATTTCCATTTTAAATCAATGGCATGAACCGCTATGTAAACATATGCAAGATTGTGTTGCCTTCTTCCTGATGCAGTTAGTAGCAACCATACTTGCTATAACATGAAACATCTTAAATAAATGGCAAGTGTGAGGGGAACCCCAATTTAAAATGGATTCCTTCCTTCAAATCAGCAAAAACGCTTAAGCCGAGTTTCCTGTGCCCCATTCATGGTTTTCCTGCAGTCTCTATAGTGGTTGAGAAAGAACATGTGGGGATTACATGGTTATGTAATAAATAATAACTCGCTTAGATGGTAGAATTAAATGGCAGGAGTCGAGCAGGCAAGCCTCATTGATCCGTATGATAAACTACACACGAACCATTAATTGTATTTATTCCATTTCCTACCGGCTTTTCACCGCGAGGTGCCGCGAAGGGTTGCAACGATATAGAATAACAACATTAAAATCGATTAGCAATCAGATTTCTCCCTCCCTCTCTCTTCGCGTATACATATCAGGCTGCAATCCTGTGTGCATGATAGGCCTGGGTGCAAGCGCCCCTGAATATTTTCTGACTGGAACATGCACGACACGAATTGTATCATCACATTGGATCAGGAGCAACACATGACGATGACGAAAGTAACGCTGCTGCTGCTACTACTAATGCAAGAGCCGATAATCCCACGAGAGTGTCGTGTTTATTTGCAATGCAAAGACTATATATATATATATAATATTGCACTTGGAGCCTACTTTCCCCCAGCAGCAGCTGTAATGGGTCTCTTGTGTCATTCACCAGAGGCCCGCCAGCGGCTCCCGACCGTAACCCCAGGCCCGGCGGTGACCGATAGTAACCCTTCGCGCAGCTCCCTCGCGCAACCCTCCTCACAGACACAGCCGTTTTAGAACGCGGCAGCGCCAGCCCCTCGCGCGCCACCCCTCGCCAGCCAATGAGGATCCTCCGCCGCGGCATATGGAATGAGGATGCTCCTCGGCGGCGGTGGCGATTGTGAGGTGCGCCAGCTCGGAGCGGAAGGAAGGGAGGGAGGGGTCGGCGAGCGAGAGAGAGAGAGAAAGAAGGCGGTGGCGGGGCATCTCCGCGGCCTGGGCGCCGCTCATTGGCTCCGCGGGGGTTGGGCCCGCCCCCGAAGCTGGAGCTACACAGCGCGGCCGGCCGAGGCGACCCTCGGCACACGCGCAGATCCCTTCGCCGGCTTCCCCCTTCTCCGGCCGAGGCGGTGAGTCAGGGCTGTGTGGAGCCGGTGGGCAGGCAGGAGAGCCGGGCGAACGGGCGGGCCATGCGGGCGAGGGCGAGCGGGTCAGAGGCGGCGGCGAGGCAGGAGGGTCTCAGGCGACGGGAGCCTCTCAGGCGCTGGCTGACGAGCAGGGTCTCTTCTCAAGGGGAGGGCGGGGAGGGAAGCGCGGGATCGGGGCCCACAGCCTCGGGACAGGGAGGCGGCCACGGGCCCGGAGGTGCACGTGGGGAAGGGGCCGGGGGTGGGGGCTTCGCGGCGTCGGCGCTAGGTAGGCCTGCTGGATTCGGGACCACCCGATTTCATTCCGGGGCGATTAAATCCCGAGTAACTTCACACCGAGGTACACGTCGGCAGTTTCGCTTTTTATTTTTTAATTTTTGCTGGGTTTAAGGCCCACGGAGGTGGCAGCTGCGTGCACGCTTTTCGCCTCGGAGGGTTTTGCTTCCGAGCAGACGTGCCCTGGGTTGCGCCGCGGCATGTACTTACTAGGACGTCCCGCCTTCCAAGCACGTCTCTGCCGTGCCCGGGGTGGGTGTGCAAAGTCGTGCGCCGGAAAGACAGCGGCTTTTTCACACGTGCAGATCCGTCGCCTGGAACAGAGTCCCTCTGACAAATAAGCAGGGGGTGAGCTTGTGTCCGCAGGGCCGTCCTATGCAGGAGGCTCCGTTGTGTTCAGTGGGATTTAGACCCCAATATGATTTAGGTTTAGGATTGCCTAAAAAAGATCTTTATTACACTCTCAGCTAGGATGGAAAAATCAGTAGTAGTAGAGCCTACACTCCTGTAAACAATACAGTACTGGGGTGCATGTGCACACACTGTTCTGAGGGCTCTGTCACTTCGTGCCAGCTAGCATTACAGTGCTAATTCTCTGCTTGTGTAAAGATAGTGGAATGGCTAGGACTCCAGTTCTCTTTTAGTATGTTAGGAAGCTCTTCCAAATGCACATACAATATGATACTGGTTGGTATAAACAAAATGTATAAACAAGCATGGAAAGAATAGGGAAAACCCACTTTTACACTGCTTCTCCTTTTGCCATGTACAAAAGTATAATAAGGCTGCAATCCTAACTCTTAACTTGGGGTACACATAAATGAATTCAATAGGACTTGCTTCTCAGTAGCCATGGTTAGCGTTGTTCTGTCATTAATAAATTTGGGTTAGGTTAGGTGGACCGCCCCGCCCCCCCCATGTATATGGAGACAACTTTCACTCAAATCCTGTTACGAATATGCATGCTCATTGATACACATTGCTGGAGTGCATAACATGTTGCCAAGAAATGCAGATGAGGCTGCAACCTGGCAATCCATTCATATTAAGTATGTTCTGGGTGTTTAGGGAAGCTGAAGACTGAAGCTATTATGGATTGGTTAGTGAAGTTGGTAGGGATTGGCTAGTGTTGTTACTACAAGATTCTGATCTCTCTCTCACAGATCTGTCCTCTGTGTTGGGTTGCAACAACCTCTCAGGGAGACCTCTCCTGGTTTTTGTTTCTCTTTCTGATTCTACAGAACAGGGAAAGATATACAATAGTGTGGAGGATGAAAAATGTAGCCTCCCAGTCAAACATAGTTGGCTTAAATACCCTGCAGCTTAAAACACTGCTTATAAACTGATTCTGAAAAGATGTTAATGAGAAATTGAAATGAGCATTGTAACTAGAGGATCACAGCTAACATGATAGTACCGGTATACTGCCGATGAGGTATGCATTGAGTTTGTATCAACAGTGTAGAGTAGAGGCCAACCTGTAATGTTGCACTTCTGACATGATACGAGATTCTTTCATCAGAGTTGGAGAGGTAGTTCTTTGTTTTGAAGATGCTAATTGATTGAACTACACTGATAAATGATTAATCATTAAGCTACATTGAAATCTTACTAGGGTTAATTAAATATCAACTGTTACGGTAAGCCTGCAACTTGCACGCATATAATTTGTGCATATTCAGCTTTATGCATGTGGCAAAACATTAAAAAATAAAATTAAAAAGGGGCAGGGTTCTGGGGAAAATGACTTTGGCAATTCCACCTACCATTGAACACAATGGGTTTTGACTATGCGTGATTTTGGCTTTAGGCACAATCCCCGGAACATAACTCTCACACAAGTTGAGGGTCTACTCAGGTATTGGTAAAGCATAAGTACAGGATGTTCCTTCAAAAATGTTCTGCAATTTTTCCATGTAAGCCATATTTCTGGGTGGTTTTTTCCCCCATTTCCATTTCAGGACATAACTATGGCGTTTTGAATAATTCAAGCCTTTTGTGTACTCACTGGATCTTGTAGATAGGTGATTGCAGTTACTAATTTCAAATGGGCAAAAGTAAGGCTCTTAAAATCATGAGATTTCGCAACATAACTGATAGGCTTTGATTAGGTTGCTTCTTTGATACACTATAGCTGACTATTCATTGTCAAGCTACTTCTCCATAATACGGGAGATCAGACATATTTATATTAAAATAAAACATTAGTGTAAAGAAAAATAAACAGGCAGACCATGTAGCATAGTTCTGTGGTAATGATATTACTTTCTCTTTTTCTGGATTGCCAGAACCAGGGATGCCAACAGGATTTTCTTGGCCTAGTACACTGTATGTAGCTTGTACTTTGTCCCTCACTCACCAAGGGTTATGAAGAAAGACATGAACCTTTTACATAGATATACCCATTTTAGCATTTATATCAGCAGCAACAGTCCTTTGGAGAATTTCTTTATCCCCTCAGAAGTGTAAAAGCAGTTAACCTCTCCATGTTGCTATTACAGTGATACCTCGGTTTACAAACTTAATCCGTTCCAGAAGTCTGTTCTTAAACCGAAACCATTCTTAAACCGAGGCACGCTTTCCCTAATGAGGTCTCCTGCCGCCGGTGCCCTTCCACCATTTGGCTTCCGTTCTTAGACCGAGGTAAAGGTAGTGTCACAAACTGGGACACTACTTCCAGTTTTGTGGTGTTAGTAAACTGAATAGTTCGTAAACAGGGCTGTTCTTAAACCGAGGTACCACTGTATAACCAACAAACACCCCCCAGCTGCATTTACCTAACTCCCAACCCCTCAACATGCCAGGGTTGGGCTACACTTCAGAACTGTTACTCTATTCCCTCTGCCCCCAAAATGGATATACTAATAACGGTATTATTTTCATTGCAGGGAATTAAAATGTCCGTACAGTCAATGATTGTTTTGCAAGTATTTAAACCTGAATGCAAGAGTATAAAGTCCTTGTTTCTACCTTCTGCCTTGCAGTAGCAGTTGTTTTCACTGAGCAGCAATCACTACTCTACAAGAAAAGACGGGGAAAACAGCTTCAGAATGAACCATGCATTCTCTTCTGTTATCTGAATCCAGGAGAAAAAAATCATACACATCTGAAGGAAGACCCAAAGTCAGCTTCAAAATGAACCAGGGTCTTCCTGGTTTTGGGGGTCTTCCCTGGTGGATGTGTGACTCTAATATTTTTCTCTAGCACTTGTCTGTCACATCTGTTGTTTCAAAAATGAGCTAAAAGCACTGAAAAGCAGGAATAGGCTGATGGCTCACAAAGCAGTTGTTCAGAGTGGTGTCTACATGTCTTGCTTCATAACTCTTGCTTTGTAAAGGCTAAAGACTTGTTTTTTATTTTATTTTAAAATGAAAGTTCAGAGTCCAAACTCTGCTGGCTTTGGGCCCAGTTTAGCAGTACTCTCCTCCTGCTGGGCCTGGAGAGGGAATTATACAAAACTGCCTTAATCTTGCTCTTCCAGTGGCACACTAAGGTTTCTATTACACAGGTGAATTTTTTTGTGAACAGTGGTTGTGTCATGGTTTGGCAGAGTTTCGCAAGCACATTGAGGTGTACCAGGAGTGTTATCTGTTGTTGAAGTAAATGTAATAAGAGAGATAAGTGTAGGCAGTGGTGCCCTACAGCAGGGGTAGGCAACCTAAGGCCCATGGGCCGGATGCGGCCCAATCGCCTTCTCAATCTGGCCCACGGACGGTCTGGGAATCAGTGTGTTTTTACATGAGTAGAATGTGTGCTTTTATTTAAAAAGCATATCTGGGTTATTTGTGGGGCCTGCCTGGTGTTTTTACATGAGTAGAATGTGTGCTTTTATTTAAAATGCATCTCTGGGTTATTTGTGGGGCATAGGAATTCGTTCATATTTTTTTTCAAAATATAGTAAGGCCCACCACATGGTCTGAGGGACGGTGGCCTGGCCCAGGGCTGAAAAAGGTTGCTGACCCCTGCCCTACAGCATGTGTCTGGATGAGCAGGAAAGGGCATTCACCATAAATGTATAGATGGTATGTGGAAATTTCTAAAGGTTCAGAGCAGTACATTAAACAGCAAGGGTCATTAGTGGCGCTGTGGTCTAAACCACTGAGCCACTTGGGCTTGCCGATTGCAAGGTTTGCAGTTTGAATCCGCATGATGATGTGAGCTCTCGTTGCTCTGTCCCAGCTCCTGCCAAGTTAGCAGTTCAAAAGCACACCAGTGCAATTAGATAAATAGGTACTGCTGCAGCAGGAAGGTAAACATCGTTTCCGTGCACTCTGGCATCTGTCATGGTGTCCCATTGCACCAGAAGTGGTTTAGTCATGCTGGCCACATGACCCGGAAAGCTGTCTGTGGACAAACGCCGGCTCCCTCAGCCTGAATGGAGATGAGCGCCGCAACCCCACAGTCGCTTTTGACTGGACTTAACCATCCAGGGGTCCTTTACCTTTACCTTTTTTTTTTACTAGTAGTGGGTAGGCACTTTCCTCTTTATAGGAGTTCACACCAGAGATGATGAAACATACAAAGCTATCTCTTTTCGGTATAAAATTGCATACTCTGGGAGGCAAACTGAGTTTCTGAAATTTGTAGGTGCTGTACCACAGAACTATTACCCATATATAGTGGTGTAATATGGTGTTTATTTCTCTGCTGTCACCTGCATGTGGGCACCTGTCACCATGGAAATGCTTTTCTAGGTATACCAGAAATTGCTTATCCCAGTGCATAGTCCTATGTGTGCTGCTACATGTTCATAATGGTACCACAATTTATGCACTGGGCCTGTCCTTCAGTTGAGCCCAGTAGGGAAGGCTTTGATGGTGGAAATGTTTTGTGAGCACATTGCAAAGGCTTCATTAATAAGGGCAATTGCTTATAACAAATGTTTTAAAATGTTCTGTCTTCAGTAAACCCCCACATCACCATCTTGTTTGTGAAGGAACTCCAGTGTGTTTTGCAGAATTTGGGAAATATTTGTTGGCACATATTGGCCTGGTTAAGATGTAACATTAAACTATGGTTTACCAGTATGTGTTTGAATCTTGTCTGATACCCTTCTCCCTCCCTGTCTGGTAGGGCCACAATGAGATTAAAAGTGTCAATTAATAGCAGTCTAGTGTTGTACCTGCACCCTGAACTGTGTTTAAATCTGGGTTATTGAAACAAACAAAAATCACTTTGTCCGGGTTTGGGCATAATGATAAACCACAGTTAGTTTAAAAACAGAAGTGAAAATTTCTGATCTTGTGGCTGCAGAAAAGAGAAGGGGGCAGTGCATGACCCTGACCCTCTTACTCATATAATGATAAACCATGGTTTACTATTATCTTAATAAAGTCATTAATGTCGTGTGGAGCTCTAGTCAGACCTACCAGCCTTCACTGTGGCCTCACACGGCTTTTAGAGGTGCCTTGTAGCTCTTTGGCTGTTCTCTGTAGAAGGAGACCATTTGTGTGAGCCAGGTACTGTGCAAGAAACCTTAGCCCCTATTTCTGCTTTTCTTATTGAAGAAGCTACTAAGGCTTCCTAGAACCATCAAGGTTCTACTGGTGTATAAGACAATATATGCTTTGCTAGGATTTGCCATGGCAAACATGGATTTTTTTTTGCTTTGCAATGTGTGAATTTACCCTAATTCTCATGTGTGAAAGAATGTAGAGTGCAAGGAATGCATATTTAAACAGTACAGTAGAACCTCGTGTTACATACCGTCCTCCTTGCGAACGCTTCGGGTTACAAGCTCCGCTAACCCGGAAGTAGATGCTCCCGGTTGCGAACTTGCTCCCGGGATGTGAGCGGAAGTTGCAGCGTGGCAGGCGCCATTAGCGAAAGCGCGCCTCGGATTATGAACGGTTTTGGCTTCAGAACGGACCTCTGGAACGAATTAAGTTCGTGACCAGAGGTTCCACTGTGAAAGGTTTGCTATTTTTTTTGCATTTTTATAGAATGTTTCACTAACAGTACATGGTGAACATATAGCTTGTGTGACTTGTCTTAGAAAATAAATTTAAATGTAGCAATTAGACTATTTTATAATTCAAACTTTATTCTTGAAATTGCATCATTGTAATTGTAGGTGACTTTTGGGGGGCATCTTCTTACCTCCTATGTACATATAATGTACATAGATGGTATTGTATAAAAATGATAAATATGAACTTAAGCTAGAACTCCTTAATCAGTTGATTAAAATATAATGGCATAGTTACCACCAACTGGCACAGGTACATCTTCTTTCCCCCTGTATAATCTGTAGCATGAGTTTAATGTGTAGCAAGCAGGCAGGAAGAAATTAGATTTTTACAGATGAGATGTGGGCCTTTTGAGAACTTATCTTCTAAAGTTCCCTGTAATGTCTTGGAGAAGCTTCTGTCTGTCTGTCTGTCTGTATACCTGTGAAAATCAAAACAGGAATGTAGGAGTGAGTGTTCCATTCATATGGCTGCATGGAACTTATATTCTTTGCACTGGAGTATATTATAAATATTTTAATTAATTAATTACCAAATGGCTTCTAAGCAGTCAATAGAGACCATGCACGTTAATTTTTGTCTGGATAACCTGAGTGTGTTAGAAAAGATGACTTATGCAGAGGGGTCAACAAAGATGTAGTTTCAGTGGGAAAACATTAAAAATGTGGTTACACTTATCCCAGACCACCTTTTTCTATGTGTTCTATATGTTCCAGTGTTCATGGAGGGCCTGAGACTGATGAGCTAACAATGGGTGGTATTCAACTAAGTTTTACTTGGAGTAGATGGATTAAAATGAATGAGCATGACTAAGTTAGGTCCATTAATTGCAGTGGGTCTCCTCTGAGTAAAGCTTAGTTGAATACTACCCAATACTACCTTAAAAATAGGCTGGCTACTCTGCTTTATCAACATCAAGAGTTCATGGTTTGGGGTATTTGCTGTCTTGATTAGCACTGAAACATAGTCCACTTGCTGCCCTTAGGTACCGGTAATCACTTTATGCTTGTAGATACTTCAGAGATTAAACACACTAAACTTAAATCAAATTACATTTTTCTTGTATCCGAGGTCTAAAGCACTTTCTAGCAAGTCCTTCAACAAAATGATGGCATTGCATTTTGCTAATAAGGGAAGAAAGACGAAAATTACATGTTTCGTTTATGGTTTGCCAAAATCAGAAGTGAGGGGAGGGACAGCAGAGGCCTCTACTGCTGGCAGGAACGCCCAATGTATTTAGGAAAACTCCTGCGTTAAATGGGACGCGGGTGGCGCTGTGGGTTAAACCACAGAGCCTAGGGCTTGCCGATCAGAAGGTCGGCAGTTCGAATCCCCGCGACAGGGTGAACTCCCATTGCTCTGTCCCTGCTCCTGCCAACCTAGCAGTTCGAAAGCACGTCAAAAGTGCAAGTAGATAAATAGGTACTGCTGCAGCGGGAAGTTAAACAGCGTTTCCGTGTGCTGGTCTGGTTCGCCAGAAGCAGCTTAGTCATGCTGGCCACATGACCTGGAAGTTTACGCTGGCTCCCTCGGCCAATAATGCGAGATGAGCGCCGCAACCCCAGAGTTGGTCACGACTGGACCTAATGGTCAGGGGTCCCTTTACCTTTACCTGCGTTAAGAGACGCTCCTTTAGCCCAAATATTTGTAGTCTGTGCATCTTACTGCTGGTTCACCAAGATCTAGTACTCATTTTTTTGACAAACTTGTATCTGAACTGTACCACTTGCATAATTGAATGCTTTACTGTATAAAATCCTCTGGATAGAAAATGTCAGAGAAAACTAACTCCTGATAGTTTAATACTGTATTTTATTTGTAGAAGTGGGTGCAATATTCAAGTTTTATGCTGTGAAATGCCCTGAGATCTATGGATGAAGGGTGGTATACAAATTTGATTTATTATTGTTGTTGTTAATTATTATTATTATTATTCAGTTATGGAAGCTGAATCTGCAGTCTGAAGTGGTATAGCCATGGTGTATCACCTCAGTAAACACCAGGGACTTAGTCTTTGCTCTTGTAGACTGGATAAGTTTGCATCTCACATCTCCCCTACCTGCAGCTTGGTCATTATTGAAGGCAACATGTCTGGTTATCTAGAGCTGGTGACTATAGTCTTCTGTTTATCCAATTAATCTTAGTCAACTACCAAGTGGTACTTAGTCACAATGATGCTCTAATTCTGTAGACAAAGGACATCTGTTGTATCTATAGTAAGGAATGTTATCTTTCTTATGTTTGAAAGGCTTAGTAATAAAAGTTTTCATTGTTTCTTAACCATGCACACATGATGCAAAGCCTAAGCAACTTTTTGATCTCATTGGATAAATGAATCCGGTGGGAATTACAAAAGATGAAAGTGTTGGGGCTGCTTGGCATCGTACAGCAATGAATTAGCATTATATACTGGCCACATCTTACTGTAACATTTGAGGGTTACTCATGTTTCTGAAAATACAGAACAAATGCCTTGAGACTTCCTCAAGTGTGCATGCTAGTCTGAAGTTGTAACATACTGTACACCCCTGCTCACATTTTTAAAGGCTCTTTTGACATTGAGACCTGATTGCACTCCAGAATTTGGTACCTCAAATGTCAACCGGGATAGCAAAAAAAGAGACCATTTTATTGTATCAAAAAGAAAATAAGCATTTTTACTAAAAAAAAAAAAAAGTTGAAGAAGCTGTGTGTGTGTGTGTGTTAACAATAGGTTGAATTAAAAACCAATACAAGAGTATAATTAATTATATTGAAAAGCATGCCTCAGAACATAAAAAACTAGGATGCAGTAAAATTGGTTAGAGAAAGTGGAGTGTTATGTTGGATGAAGGAGATTTGGCTGAAGTTGATATTGGAAGGAAAACTTATACTGAGTAGAAAGGGATGGTGAACCTCTGAAGTCTGCAGGCCAAACTTGACCCAGCAGCAGTTCAGATTTAGTCCACAAGTGTGATTTCCCCAAATTATGCCCACCTACAGTAAAGCAGTAGTCCAGGGGTCAGCAACCTTTTTCAGCCATGGGCCGGTCCACCGTCCCTCAGACCATGAGGTGGGCCGCACTATTTTTTGAAAATAAAAATAAAAATGAATGAATTTCTATGCCCCACAAATAACCCAGAGATGCATTTTAAATAAAAGGACACATTCTGCTCATATAAAAACACGCTGATTCCTGGACCGTCCGTGGGCCAGATTGAGAAGGCGATTGGGCCGCATCCGGCCCCCGGGCCTTAGGTTGCTTACCCCTGCGTAGTCTGTGATCACAAAGTGAGCAAAATAGGAGAGATTTAGCACAGGAAAAGGGCAGATTTTCCCTCAAGAAGGGACCCAATTAGGGGCTTGAAAGCACAAGATAAAAGGAGCAGGGAGAGAAAAGGACTGGCTGAGACACAGAGAGATTGGGATGACAGAGTAAAAAGCTAAAAGAGAAGGGGCATTCTGCCCTATGAAGCAGAAAGTGGGTGAAGTAGATGGCTTGGGGCTGGTAGAGAAGGCAAGGGAAAAAACAAAGGGTTTGGCTAGCCAATGGACTTGCTTGCCAGGGAAGAGAGTGATATAAAGTGTAACAAGAGGAGCGAGATTTCATATCTGCCTTTATTTCTCAGATGTTGGAGTTTGTTGGGGTGGTAGTATGGAGACCTCTGAAGTGAGAAGTAGCAGAGGGTAGAAAAGAGACAAGGACGGTGATATATGTGCTATTGTGTGGAAAGTGACATTTCTGTAGTGGGTTGGGTTCCAAAGATTCCTAGTTGCTAAGGTGAAAAACATGTTTTATGCTCAAGTTGGGCTTAAATATTAAAATAAAAAAGACTACAAATGCTGTATTCCTGGTAGTAATTGGGTGTTAAAAGTTTTTAAATGGTGCCAGACAGGAAGCTTGTCCTAAATATCTGAGGTATGGCTCCTACAAGTGCATCTTTATTCTGCTGTCTTAATGAGTAGGAGGAAAGGGATTAATTTCTTTTGTGGGTTTTCTGGTGGGAGCCTTGGGCCTTTGAAACTACCAGATTAGCTATTGTGGGGAAAGAAGTAAGATTTTAGGTATTTGCATCTTGGCTTCACATGTTTAGAAGGTGTCTGTTGTTCTTTTCTTTAACTTTCAATCTAGAAGTGTTTAGACAGATTTACAGTGAAGGAGAGACAATTGATTTCACAGGAGGTGTTGTATCTCTTGAATGTGCTCTCACTGAGTTACTTTAATGGAGATTCTCTCCAGGCCAAATTAACTTCACTTCTTAGGTACAGGCTACCAAAACAAAAGGTAGATTTTTGGGGGTACTTTGTAACAAATTATCCAACATTCAGTTAATAAGTGTTTAACGTATGAATGACTGTAGCTCAGTGGTAGAGCACATGTTTTGCATGGAAAGGATTCCAAGTTCAGTTCCTGGTATCTCCAGGTAGGGCTGGGGAAAAACTTTGTCTTGAAACTCCAGAGACCTATTGCCATTGTTGAGAATGCAGACCATAAACAAGCCGGATCAGTGGTCTGATTTTGGTATAAGGCAACTTATACCAAAAGCACAACTAGCAGAAGGAAACTCCACATG
This sequence comes from Darevskia mixta, assembly GCA_034641385.1. Taxonomy (NCBI): domain Eukaryota; kingdom Metazoa; phylum Chordata; class Lepidosauria; order Squamata; family Lacertidae; genus Darevskia; species Darevskia mixta. The sequence goes on from JAWWNH010000030.1 coordinate 13,114,585, forward strand.
TTAAAAGAAAGATTCCTTGGAGACTACCTCTCCCCATACATGTACTGATTGCTTCCTCGGCTTCTGGTTTGTGATTATCACACTTGGCTGCAATGCCTGAGTTGTGCAATTTGGATTGTGACTACTAGTTAATAGTAAGATATATTCAACAAGTTACATTGACAGGTGATTGACATGATAAAGCATCAATCATTACCAGCCCATGCTAATTCAACCCCAAACCTACCACTAATAATAGGGACATCACATGAGCCATGAAGAAGCCACTATTTCATCCTTTCCCCCTCCTTTGCTGCCTTCTGTCATGCAGTTATATTATAGCCCAGACAAAAGATGCTTCTGCTTCCTTGCCTAGTCTTCACTATCAATGACTGCATGAACAATTCCTATTCGTTGCTCTGGTATTTCTATTGTCTGCTATTGGAGATAATTCCACCCTCTGCAAGATCCAGCGTACTGAGGAAAGTGCTGGATTCTAGTAATATGCTTTCAATCCTCAGTGTGCCCTGGGTTGTGGAATATCCCTCCTATCCTTTCCCAATCTTTGAAACAGTTACAAAAAAAGGGTCAATCATAGTCATTGTGTTGCACAACTAAGTGAGATACTGCTAGCTAAACAGTCGGTCTTAAACTACTTCATAAAGTCTATGGTGTTATCTTATGGACCTTACACTTCTGATTGCCGTACCTCAGATAGTGTGAGAGACCTGGAAAGCACTGAGCCTCTTGGGCTTGCTGATCGGAAGGTCAGCGGTTCAAATCCGCACAACGGGGTGAGCTCCTGTTGCTTTGTCCCAGCTTCTGCCAACCTAGTAGTTCAAAAGCACACCAGTGCAAGTAGATAAATAGGTACCACTGTGGAAGGAAGGTAAACAGCATTTCCATGTGCTCTGGCACTCATCATGGTGTCCCATTGTGCCAGAAGCGGTTTAGTCATGCTGGCCACATGATGCGAAAAGCTGTCTGTGGACAAATGCCGGCTCCCCCAGCCTGAAAAGCAAGATGAGTGCCGCAACCCCATAGTCACCTTTGACTGGACTTAACCGTCTAGGGGTCCTTTACCTTTTTTCTATATATATGATTCATCTGAGGTATATATAATGTTGCTTGCCAGCTTTAAGCTGTGGATTTTCAATTACTTCTCTCAATGCAGAGTTCATCTTTGGAATGAATTGCCATAGATTGTTCTTATGCCCCAGTGCATAAAATAGCTCTCTTAAAACCACTTAAGGGATGACTAATGTGTTTGTGGCCATTAAATCAGTCTTGTATTTAACAACTTGCCAGGTAGCTGTGAGTGATGAGGTGAGTACTCCTGCAGGTGAGTACTCTTGCCGCACTTCACTTGGATACCATGTTAACTGCAAAGGATGGAAAACTCTCTTCCACAGGAGGGATGCCCTCTGTTTTTATTTCTAATAGAAGGCAAGCTTTTTGTTTTGTTTTCACTAGACTGCTAAGAGGCCACTAAGTTTGCATTTCCATACTAGCTGCAGAGAAGGGGGCTTGTACTAACTTTTTTGCTGGGGAGTAAGCTTTGTGGGCTTAATTTACAAGGCTATGCTAAATCACAAAACACTATTTTGAATGTAGAGAATATACTTCTGGGTTTTAGGTAGCAATTGACTAACAAAGGGTGAAAATCCTCCTGCTCTTGTGAAATCCTCTACAGGCATCTGGCCAGGAATTCCTTTCTAAAGTGAGCAGTGCTGGGGCTCAAGACCCCGTGGAAGTACTAGCCTCTTATATTGGAAGGGTTTATTCTAATTTACAATACAGTATGATAATTAATCGGGATAAGACCCCATGGGTGTGCTCTGATCCATGGGGTCACGAAGAGTCGGACACGACTAAACAACAACAAGAGGGAGAACACTCGTGTGTGTGGTCAATTCTAGAGGTTAGATGGCTATGCTAGTGAGTTATAGATTATGTCAGAGGTTTTCAACCTTTTTGAGTCCATCAACTTGACCAACTACATTCTTTCTGTGGCACCCCTGTGGGGCTCAGGAGCCCAGTTATGCCTGCACAGCTGGCAGCCTCTCACCTGTTTTTGAACACCCCCCCCCTTGTGGAGTGTTCCCTTAACCTCTTCTACTCTCCCTTCTCCTTGGGAGTCCTCTGAGTGGCTGCCCGTCTCTGGTCTCTGAGCTTCCCCCCCCCCCCGAGAGAGGTGCTTCCCAGAGGCACCATTCACCTGTGGAGCTTATAGCCAGGACTGCAATAAAACAGCTGTGCAGGCATCAGAGGTGGGACAGAAGTGTAACAGAGGCCAGTGTTGCCAGCGACACCCCTGACCATTCAAGGCACCCCAGGGTGCAACGGCATACTGGTTGAAAACCACTGGATTATGTGTTTGATGGCACTGCTGTGTTACAATGCCCAAGGCTAAATCCATGCATTTCCCATTAGTGAGGAGCCAACATTAAGCTCTGCATCTGGTTAGCCAGTACTGCATCTGGTTAGCCAGTACTGCTGACAGAATGCTGTGCTAAGACGGCTGCTTGTCTGATTTAATACTGGTTGCCATGTCTTCCCGATACTGTGCATATAACATCAAGCAGTAGTTGCACAGGTAGAGCTTTCCTCATATTCTTGATGCAATTATGGAAAGAGCTGTAGTAATTGAATCCACTACAGTGGTATCTCGGGTTACAAACACTTCGGGTTACAAACTCTTCTAACCTGGAAGTAGTACCTCAGGTTGCGAACTTTGCCCCAGGATGAGAACAGAAATTGTGTGCCGCGGCAGCAGGAGGGCCCATTAGCTAAAGTGGTACCTCAGGTTAAGAACGTTTTCAGGTTAAGAACGAACCTCCGGAACGAATTAAGTTCGTAAACCAAGGTAAAGGTAAAGGTACCCCTGACTGTTAGGTCCAGTCGCGGACGACTCTGGGATTGTGGCACTCATCTTGCTCTATAGGCCAAGGGAGCCGGCGTTTGTCCGCAGACAGCTTCCGGGTCATGTGGCCAGCATGACTTAAGCCGCTTCTGGCAAACCAGAGCAGCGCACGGAAACGCCGTTTACCTTCCCATCGGAGCGGTACCTATTTATCTACTTGCATTTTGACGTGCTTTCAAACTGCTAGGTGGGCAGGAGCTGGGGCTGAACAATGGGAGCTCACCCCGTTGCGGGGATTCAAACCGCCGACCTTCCGATTGGCAAGCCGATTGGGTTAGACCACAGTGCCTCCCAAGGTACCACTGTATAATTAACCTATTTGTTTGTAAGATTTGCAAGGATTTTTTAAAATCAGTTCACAGGTAAGCAAACAAATGGTAGACATTTACATTTGCAGTTACTAAACATGAACAATAAATCTAGTTACAGGTGAACAATAAATCTAGTTACAGGTGAACAATAAATCTAGTTACAGGTTTTATGAATAATAAAAACCTTATTAATTCGCATCATTATTTAAAATAAAGTATAGCAATTATTAGTTTGGCTGTATTAGCAGAATAATACTACGTCTACTGCAATGTAGAATGAATAAGATAGCCCCACAATTGCCACCTTTTTATAGTGTCAAAACTTGTTTTGCCTGAAAGCTTGTTTATAATTTAAAAAGCCACCATGGAAATTTTGAATCTAAAGGCGTATTAATAAAAATATTTACCAAATAAAATCTTAAGGCTGTTGGTGTGCCCAATACATGGTCATTTCACAGATCACTAGACTGTATTGCTTTTGTGTGGCAATCAACATTTAATGTTTACTATCCTGGTGAGCTAATAAACTCCAGAGTAAAACGCCTATGTCATGTATCGTTATAACAGCTTGTTTACCTTCACATGCCCCAACTTGCTGTTGACTTTCTCAGATTATATAGTTTTGATGACTATCCTGGTAAAAGATCTATTTCACTTTACTTTTGCCGTTTCGTTACAAAAATAGAGTTTGAAATCAAAGTAAGCATTCCAGTCCATTAGGCTGCATATGTGCCTTAAGAGTGCCGATTGTCAAACATGGTGACAGGACTTGCCCAAGGGATGAGGAAACTGTGGTCCTCCAGACATTGTTGTACTTCATTTCCCAGCAGTCCCAGCCAGCCAGCCCAAGATGATGGGAACTGTAGTCCAAATTTTAATAGAGTAACCTTCAGGAAAAGTGTTGCATGAAGTAGCATACGAGACCCGTAAAAACCAACACAAGGCAGTTTAATCGACACTCCTATAGCTGCATTGAAACGTAACACATTCAAGGTAGCAGGGGAAACCGTAAAAGTTTGTAAGATCGCACTGAAAGCATGTTGCAGCTCTCCTAAACTCGTGATGGGCTCGTTGGGCGTTTCCCGCTCCCCGCTCCTGTGCAGAAACATGTGCAACCGGCTTCCTTAAAACTACTGGGAGCTCCATAGCGGAGCTTTTCTCCCCCCCCCCCCGAAACAACCGCAGCCGCACCTTAGAAGGTAGGGCTCCAACCCGGCAGCCAAACCTTGCTTATCTTTTGACACCGAACCCCTGTGGAATGCGCGTGAAGCTACGTTTCCCCGATGCGCGGCGCTCCCTGAGCCCCCCCCTCGAGGGGGGCGGAGTTTACGGGCTGGGCGTGGAAACAGGCCAGTGCCTGCCGGCTTGCAGCCACGTGGGCTCAGAGTGGCTCCTTTTGTCTGGGTCTCGGATGGGGAGGGGCGGGCTAGAGGGAAGCGGCCCCCGTTCGAACCGCGTCACAAGCGGATTTTCCGTTTCCACGGCAACGCCTCCTCCTCCGAGGCTGCTCTCAACCCCCGGGACAAGGAATCGGATGGCAGTGGGTGCTGCCTGGTACACCTAGCGGGTGGGGGGCGGGGGGACGAAGGTCGCCTTCCCTCCCGCCCACCAAGGGATCCCACTTGGCCAGGTAAGGTTTGCACCCCAGCCAGAGTTGCACCTTTAGAAACAGCGCTGCGCCGCCTCCGTCATCCGGGTGACGATGCTGAAAGACGCCAAGCAAGCGTCACTCGGCTCACAGCGCCTTCTCTTCGTCGACTTCCACGCGTTTTCCCCGAAGCTATATATATATCTAGATACAAGTTGCACCAACGCTTTCCTGTTATCCTGTTAGAAATGAATGGCGAAAGGCGATTGTTCCGTTCTTTGATTTTAGCTCCAATTTTAAGATGCTTATCCCCACTACTGGTTTTTGGGTTTTAAGATAGGGAGCCACAAGCACAGCGGAAGAAATAAAACATTAAGGCACGTGTGCTGTCAAAAAGGAAAGAGGCCCCAAATAATCTTTCCTTTAAATAACGTAATTAGTTTCGGATTTGACAGTTTTCCCTTGAACTGAATACTGCTGCCTCATAGCTTTTGATGGGGCTAGATTATCACCAGGCTTCTCACCCAACACCTGTTACTGCTGCTAGTTGATGAAGTAGCTGAAGACTAACTGCAGTCCTATGTACACTGAGCTAGTCTCCCAAGTAAATGTGCATAGGATTGCAGGCTAAGGTTGCAATCACACACCAGAATGTAAGACCAATTTAACTCCCATCACACTTAGTAGACACACATAGGATTGTATGTGAAGTACATATAAAATAGATCAGTAGCTTAAATTTTGTATCTGGGTGTTTTCAATCCATTATTTTTCTATATTGTTGCCACCCAAACTGGGGCAGAAGCAAATGGTTTGCTGGTTCACTGTGGAGCCTGATATATATTACAGCAAAGTAATTTTGTGACATATTTTTCTTTGTTTGCAGTATAGCCCTGAAATGCAACTGAGCAGTGCACAGAAAGTTCAGCAGGTAGTAAAATTGAATTGTATAATGAGCAAACAACTTTATGATAAATATGTAAAATTAATAGCAAGGTGCATTTGTTAAAATACTATTTTTTTATTTATTACATTTATAGTCCACCTTTCCTCCAAGGAACTCAAGGTGGCATACATAATTCTCCCTCTCCTCATGTTAGCCTGACCTACCTCACAAGGTTGTTATGAGGATGAGTGATGGTGACAGGCCCAAGGCCACTTAATGAACTTTATGACCGAATAGGGTTTTGAACTGGGCGGTCTCCCAAGTCTTAGTCCATTACTAACCATTACACCACACTGGCTTTAGCTGATATCTCATGCATTTTTACTTCTGCTCTGCATTATACTTCTGCCCTGTAAAAGGTGCAGGGGAGCAACTGTGGGTAGGATTGTGTTTTGAGTGGGTGTTTCCTTTTCATTAACAGCTATAAATTCACATCATGTACTGTATGGAATTACACATTGTTTCCCTTCCATGTTTAACTCTACCAAGTGAAACCCTTAAACACACAGCTGACAAACAGCCACAAAATACCCAACCATGTACACTAGTGGAAGTGCATCTGATGATAACATATGCAGGCTATTGCAACCAAATAAAAGTATGTAGTGAATATGGTGATAACAAGCTAGAAAAATATATATTCAGGTTTTGTTTCTGGATTAAATATGAAGCGTAATATTATCCCCCCTTCAACACCAGCATCACTGTCATATTCTGCATCTGTTTTTAGATATTTGATCATTTTGTGTATGTTTAATTGTGTATAAATTAATAATAATAGTTCTGATAATCATGGGTCCTTGTTAATGTTTTTGATAAATTGACTCTGTGTAAACAGCCTCATGCACTGTTCTCAGAAAAAAAGCAACCAAGTTCAGGACCAAGTACAGATATTATCAAACATTCCATAACTTCCTTAGACCATCTGAATGGAATTCATGGATTGCATTTTGAGAAACTGTGCCCTAGGACTTCACTCTGATATTATCATAGAACCATAGAATTGGAAGGGACCACAAGGGTCATCTAGTCCAACCCCCTGGAATACAGTAATTTTTTCTCAGTGTGGGGCTCGAACCCACGACCCTGAGATTTAGAGCCATATGCTCTACTGACTGAGTTATTTAGTAAAAGCTCATTATTCTATATTGGATTTGACTGTTGCAAACTGAGTTGAATGCTATTAAAAAAGAATAAACCTTATCAAGGTTCAGCGATTGTCAAGGTGATTTTAATTTATTTTTTAAACCCAGACAACCCACTTACCTACCAAAAATGAGAATTGTACACTAGAAGTTCTTGTAGTTTTAAGCATTTATGAATTCTTTTGGATTCTCACCTTATGATATTGGGGGCAGATGGCCTTCCTTAGGACTTTTGTGCAAAAGTTGAAGAGAAAATTGTTTTGTTAAGCCCATCAGTAATTCTTCTAGCCCAGTCTTTCAGCATGTTGTTCTTGCATGTTTGAAATTGCTTGTTAAGTACACATTTCTGCTATTTGGAGAATACAGGCCATTGCGACTTAATTTCTCTGTGTGAGATAGTGGGCTGTGTGGTGTCTGCAAGAGAAGCACCTGAAGATGTTTTCTGTGTTAGTTCTTAACTGTAGGCAGCTGGTTGTCTGCACCCACTGCTGTGAGCAGGACTCAAAATTTAGAGTACTGGCAAATTATCAAAAAACAATTGTTCCTTGTGATGTACCCAAAATGGAATACCACACGTGGTGGTAGATGTGCATGATCTGTTAGACATGGGCAAGTTACCAACAGAATCCAGATTTGAGTGGATGGTGCACCTCTCATAGTTGGATAAACTGGCCTGTGACTTGGAATCAATATGATGTATAATTGCTTAGTCTTGGATGTTAGGTTTTAGTTTTTTTGGTTGTGAGCCTCCCTGAATGCTGTGTTGGTGGGATACAAATCCAGGAAATAAATAAAATGTGATGCAATGGACTATGGGGTACCATGGCAGTAATTGTATTTTGTCTGTATCTAATTAATGTAGTGCAACTTGGAAAATTTGCAGGTTGGATCTTGCATCTATTTAGGTGAAAGGGCGGCAATTAGTTTTTTTTATAGTTACTTTAATTTAGTTTCACATTTTTGTCTTTAGATTTCTGCAACGTTGTGGGTGAAATACTCAGCTGAGACTGAAGCGTCTAGAAACTGCTGTCCCATCGGTACCAACCACAACAATGAGAAGTCATTTAAGGTTTCTTTGTCTTGACACTTTGTGCTTTATTCTAGTTTAATTGTTCGTCACAGGATTATCAGATCAGCTGGTAAACACATTTTTATCTGGATTTCCCCCCACTTTCCCATTTAAGAACCGTACCTCTGAAAGTAATTATTGTATAATAATTGTATAATGGGATCAGTCAGTGCATTTCCCAGAACTCTGGACAGACTGATTTTGAATAAATCCTAAAACACATTTTCTTTGAAACAGACTTTTTTATTTAATACTTGAGTGGAACCTGGCAAAAAAATTATTTAAAGCTGCATCCATAATACAGTATGTCACCAAAGAGATTGTGGGCAAAATAAAGCAAAGAAAGACTATATAAGCCACCTTGCTCCTTGTAGTACCAGGGTTCAGCTTAGAAAGGGTGAAGTGGGGAATCAACCTGCCTTCTCCCTACCCCCTTGTATTTCAGAGTTGACTGGGACTACTCGTTTTATCTCTAATAACAACCAGAGTTAGCAGGTGCTCTTGAAGATTAACTGCTCTTAAAATACATTAGTATTTTTTTAAAATATAATTTAATTTAGCTGTGGGCCTTTGAAACTTGTTCTTTGTTATTGAAACCTAAAATGCTTGCCATGATTTGTGTTCTTTCTTCGAGATGGAGAATATAGACCATGTGGTATACTTTCTGGAAACTTACAAGTAGCAATTTCAGGGAAATCAAATTCCCAGGAAAAAATGCTGTTGGTATCCCACCTCCGTCCCCCCGTCCCCCAAGAGCTCAATATGGTATATTTGCTTCTCCCTCTCCATTTTATCCCCACATCACCCTTGTGGGAAAGGTCAGGTTAAGAGATAGTAACTGGCCCAAGGTCACCCAATGGGTTTCATGGCTAGGTGGGGATTTGAATCCTGGACTCCCAGGTCCTACCTAGTGCAGTACTTTAACCACTGCACCACAGTGGCTGTTACTTAATTACTTAAATCTTGTTATATTTTTGTAAAATCACCCTATTTTTATCTTTATTGTTATGCCTTACCATGAATTAATGAAAATATCTCATTAAGTTTACAGTAAATTTAAACATGCACATAATTCAAAATAAGGTCTACCGTGTTTCTCCTAAAATAAGACGTAACTAAAAAATAAGCCATAGCAGGGTTTTCAAGGGGTTAGAAAATATAAGGCATACCCCGAAAATAAGACGTAGCGTATTTTCCGGCGTGCGCCGCCTCAGCCGCCATGGAGCGCGATGGGCTCCTGTGCGGGGAGAGAGAAGGCTCTCCCCGCCGCTCAAGCTGCCGCCACCGCCACGGACCCCGGGCTGGGCGTGCGCAGCGAGCGCAACAGGCTGCTGTGCGGGGAGAGGGAAGGCTCTCCCCGCCGCTCAAGCTGCCGCCGCCGCCACCACGGAGCGTGGAAAAGAAAAGGGAATACTTTTTGAGGGCAACGATAGCCACAGAACTTGTTCTCCTTTTTTGTAACAGTTGTACTGTTAATCTTGTCCTTTTATGAGAGCCAGGGTGGCTGGCTCAGGAATAACATATTTTTCAGCTCTGTACTGCAGTTTCCTCAATGCATTGCTGCTTTTTAAAAATTCAAAACAATGTCCTATTTTTTGCAGCACCAAAATATCGCAGGCTATCCAGAATTATTGGCAAAGGCTGCCTTAGCCAAAATAGAAAGCAATAGCTGTCATACTTTGAGATGGTTTATACATTGAATCACCAACACAGTGCCTACAAACACACAGGTACTTGCAGAGACCTTCCCTGGCACTCAGAGGGTCCCACCTCCCACAAAAAAGGAGTACCGAAAGAGAGCTGGCAGAACCATTTCTGGTAGAAAATCCTCTGCTTTTGATATATTGCTGTACCATACTTAATAAAAATAAGACATCCCCCGAAAATAAGCCATACCGTGTTTTTTGGAGGGAAAAAGAATATAAGACGGTGTCTTATTTTAGGAGAAACACGGTACCTGTATTAAAAAAAAAACATAGGGTGGTACTCAGCTAAGTTTTACTTGTAGTGGAACCATAGGAATTAATGAAGAGACTAAGTTAAGTTTGTTAATTTCAGCGGGTCTACTCTGACTAAAACTTAGTTGAATAATACCCATAATAGCAAATATCATACTACCAATAACAGCAAAAAAAAACAAATCTTGACCCCAACAAAACAAACCAGACACACTATCCGTCCCTGCTAGCTTCTAGGCATCCATAGTAGGAAGTATTTCAGGGGTCACAGGATAGGCAGGTCTCTGGCTGCAGCAGCAACAGTACCACCTCTTGTAGCTGGAGTCAGTCAGGGCCCCACCCACCCAGGCAAGGTGAAAATAGGACAGCACAAAGGGGGCAGTTCCTGCAGGACTCGGAGCACCCATCAGTCCTTCAGACCATTTCCAGTGAAGAGGAAAGACCAAGGTTGTGGCACTAGAACAAAGCCAGTATCTTCCGTTCAACCTAGATTGCCCACACTGTCGCAGAGAGACTGCAGGAAAGAGAGGCTTTAGAAATTAAGACCTGTGCTACAACAAGTAGTTGTTGATTAGTAGAGGAACTGAACAATGGGGAAGATGCAGCTGATCTTTTTGTCCAGTGGGCCTTTTATGACCAAGCCCACAGGCACAATCTCCCTGCCCAAATTCTTACTTGAATTGTTTACTAGAAGTATACAGAAATTGTCATCAAGCCTTCTGCTTTGCACTGCATATTTCAGGACAGAAATTGGGGCTACTGGCATTGCTTTCTCTTTACACGAAGAAAAGAATCTTTAATCAACTTCATAAATTCGTTAGTTTTTAAAAGTAAAGTGCCACAAAACTGTTAAATTCATGGATGTTAATTGCTGTCTGAAATAGGTTGGCAGAATTCTGTCTAAAGTTGTGCTGGTACCAGGCAGGGATTTTCCTGTCCTCCCAGGCCATTTAGCATCCATTTAAATATTGATATTAGCACATTTAGCTGTTATTTTCTTTGTTATGGTTATGACTCCTATATTATTTAGGTCTTTTAGTGCACATTGTGCAATGTTAAGTGCTTAAATTCAATTTTATCGATAGCATGACTGTTTGTTGAAGAGTTCTGTGTAAAAGTTTGCATATCCCCTAGTTTGTAGATTTTGACCACAGTCTTAATAGCATTAGCCAGGCTTGTCTGTGGCTTGCTTACTTCAGAACACATGCAGAAAGGTTGGCTGGGTTGGGTTTGCTAAGTGTCGTGGTAGCCTTGGTTAATAATTGTGAAATGTAATTGCATGTAAAATATTTAGATTTGTAGTATATTTTTATCCCATCATTTTTCAGATAGTTTATTATAGCTTATAGTAAAATTCATTTGAAGTACTATGAATGTAGTATGATAATTTGTGAAGAGAGCATGCCCTTCTATCATTATCTGAACTTTGATTTGTGAGCTAAAAGCATACCATTTCTCTTGCTTTCTTACAGGCACAACAGAAGGTGTTAATGCAAGTTCTGCCAGTGAATTAAACATATATTTAAAGGCCACATAGCAATATGGCTTGGTAAGTAAGGTGAACAAGTAAGATGACATTTTATGATGTTGTGCCATTTCTCAGTGTTCAAAAAATGTTCCTTATTTAAAAAAATAAGGGGTATTTGTAAACACTGAATGTGTCATTCATATTCCTTGCTTTATTTAGCTTTAATGTATGTCTATAGTTTGCAGTAAGTACTGGATAGGAGGACTGCAGCTAGTCAGTTTGGTAGGAAATTATGAGCTATGCGGGCGAGCGGCAGATTCAGTAGAAGATTTCAGTTTCCTGTGCTTTTTGAAAAAAAAGATTTTGGGTTTTTTTGCAATTTATTTTTGAGTATATTTTAAGAATGAATCTTCTAAGTATACTGAGAATTTTGTACTATCCTTTTTAACAACATATATTTGACTGATGAGGTCTAGACATTGTTCACAGGTTTCTTTATACAGTGGTACCTCGGTTTACAAACTTAATCCTTTCCAGAAGTCCGTTCTTAAACCAAAACCGTTCTTAAACTGAGTTACGCTTTCCCTAATGAGGCCTCCCACCGCCAGTGGCCTTCCATCGGTTGTTGACCGAGGTAAAGTTCTCAAACCAAGACACTATTTCCAGTTTTGTGGAGTTTGTAAACCAGATCGTTCTTAAACTGAAGTACCAGTGTATGGGCTCAATTCAGATGTCCCAAACACATTCTCCAAATCATGGTTCGGAGGCTTGAGAATGTGATGCAGACTCCTCGTGCCTGATATGCATCTTCCTCCTACGCTTCCTGGTTTATCTAATCCAGGCATCCCCAAACGGCCCTCCAGCTGTTTTGGGGGTTCAACTCCCATCACCCCTAGCTAACAGGACCAGTGGTCAGGGATGATGGGAGTTGTAGTCCCAAAACAGCTGGAGGGCCAAGTTTGGGGATGTCTGATCTAATCATTTTATCATGATCAACCACTTGGCAGCAGTTTGCCTTTCAACTACGGTTTGAAGTAGGTTTGTCAGCCATTGCTTGGAGGCAAAGTGCTAAACATCATTTGTCAATTGGGCTGCTGTTGTGAACTTTAATTAGATGAACCAGGAACCTTTGGAGGAAAGTGCTAACCTTCATTTGACAATTAGCCACACAATTCTGTGATTTTATGAGTTCATCGCGAAAAATTTGGTTAAAGAAAACAAGGAAGTGGAAGAGGGACTTGTGTAGAGAGGAGGGGTAGGTAAATGTCTTTCTCAGTTTCCCTACCTCTGAACCCTTTAACCGGAGGTGCTGTGAATCAAACATGGGGGACTCATACATGAAAGATGTGCTCAAACATTTAACCTCTCCACTTTTGCTTGGCCTTTTTAACTTTGCTATAGTTCCATAAATTGAATATGAGTTTTAATTATGAAACCTAAGTCAATGCGGTCAATGTGTGATGATAGTTTCCCCCCCTTCTTTTCTGTTTCAGGACTTCATTGATCTTTTTGTGATATACTTTGTAAGCTACACAGGAGAGCATAGAGCATGAAGTATTCAAAAATGGACGCTATGAAGCTAAAGCATAATATCAATCCATTGCTTCTTTATTTTATAAACTTTATAATCTTGCTTTACACAGTTATAACTTTTATTCCATGGTATTTATTTTCTGGAGCAAGACACGTCATAGCCAAGTCAAAGCAAATTAAAGCTAAACCTGTGAGTTGCAGGCCAGGCAGTGCATACAGATCTGTTAACAGTTTGCATTGCTTAGCATCTGTATTATACCCTGGTTGTGATACACTCGACAAAGCTTTCAAGTATGCTAGGAGTAAATTTAAGGACAGAAAACTCCTGGGAACACGGGAAGTCTTGAAGGAGGAAGATGAAATCCAGCCATCTGGAAAGGTTTTTAAAAAGGTATGCTATGTTTCCGTCTTTTTTAAAACATCCCTTTTTAATGGAATGTGAAGCAGAGGTGAGGAACCTGTAAACCTCCACATATTGCTGAACTACATCTCCCATCATCCCTGCCTATTCGCCAGGCTGGCTGGCACTGGTGGCCTTTGGGAGTCTGCCAACATCAGGAGGGGCCACAGGTTCCCCGCTCCTGGTGTAAAATCTTTTACGTTGTAAGGAAGGAGTAAGGAAGGAGTATAGACAGTGTATGTGCAGTCATGGTATGGAAAGCAGGCTAGTGTATGTTTTTGTGGCAAATTTAAATATAATAGTGCTCTTTGGTAAGTTTGATTTGACAGAGAGAAGCATGTCTACTGAGTGGACCTTTCCAAAACAGTTGGTTACAGATGAGTTCTCACAAATCTCCTGGGTCTTGATGGATAATTTGTATGTTTGCTACCTTTGGGTGAGATAGTGCTGTCTCAAACTTCCAGTTTAGTAATCAAATTCATGGAGGTGGGTACATTTTTATGGCTGATGGTCATCTACTGTTGCTCTAGTTTTTCAAACTTCGTTGACTTGGACGCTTGCTGGGAGAAGTTCCATGTGCAGGAGTTAAACTTAACATTCTCCATTTATGTCCAGTGCTTCGAAAATATTGGCCCAGTGAATGCGTAAACCCAAGAAATAGTTTGGCTTAGTGCAAGCAAGGAAACTGCAACAGAAAACAGTTTTGCTCCTCCCTGGTTGTTTTGTTGCTGTACTGAACCAGGCCATGGTTTGGCTTAATGTGTCATTCAGACATGGGCTTGTGGGTTAGCTCTTTCCAGACATGCCAAGAGCTGTGACAAAAGGTTGCTCCAAGATTCACATCTTGTGGTTTTTCTGGGAGAGCTAAATCAGGAGACTGGGTTCAAATGATAACACAAAGCCAAAAACTGGCTTAGCTGCACAGCAAAATGGCCATTACCTGCGCAGGTAATGTGAACAATGACACTGTGTCCTTTGTAAAAGGGAGGAGTGCTCTTGTTGTTATAACTATTAATAAATAAAACAAAACAAACCTTATACACTGAGCCAGCTTTTGACTTTCCTACCATTTTCTTAAAAGAATAGAATAGAATAGAATATATTTTTATTTTTATTGTCCCCTTCGGGGACAATGAAATTACTTGGCTGCTCCATCCATCCAGATAGGGCACTCCACGCAAAGACAAAACAACTACAAAAACACTGATTAAAACAAAGGAAATTGTGTTAATGCCTGGCCAGTCCATCTTCAGGGGTCTTTTACCATCTCCATATAGAGAGACGGGACTAACCTTGGACCCTCTCCATGTGCGCTACTGCTGAGTTAAGACCTTCCTTCCCACATTCATCAGCAGTGCAGGGAGCCCATCCAGTGAAGAAATTGGTCATATTGCCCTTGTACCACTGCTCTCTTACCTATTTTTTATCCTCTTAAGTTTCTTGTTGTTGCATATGGAGAATTTTAATGGGAAGCAAGGGCTGTGTGCTCTTGGTTTTTTTATATACCCTTGAATGTAAGATGAGGAAAAAAGGACGCCACTCCTTGCTTGCATTCTCTCTTCCTGCCAGAGGTCTTGAGGCAGGGGATGGATTGGTGATAATTGCGGACAGCCACAAATACTCGCTTCCTAGTGAGTCCAGCTAAAACTTCTATTCATGAGCAGCGAGGGCTTGTGATTCATAAATGTGCACGACCCTCATCCTGGTTGGCTTGAAAAGTTACAGAAAACAAGTTGTTATTGCCTGCAAACGGCTTTTGAGGATAGATTAACATTTTAGCTACTTAGTAAGTTTATTTTCTAAGCATAATTAGTGGAATGAATGTTCAGTATGAGGGAGCTTTAGGCCATTCTATTATGCAAGTTATTAAACTACTTGGCAGTTGCAAAATGCAGGGATGGAACTGCTTATTCTCCTCTTACTTTTCCTTTTAAGGAAAAGAGGTGGGGGCAGGGAAGAATGATCTGATTAAAATGTTGAGTTTATCCACTGGTGGGCCACTTTTGAGTTGTGGGAGCATTGTAGTTCTTTGGCCCTGAAGTGCAGCCCAGGACAAGCTTTTCCAGGACACTTCAGCCCACGTGTCCTTCCTCTAGCACAGGGGTGGCCAACTCCCAAGAGACTGCGATCTACTCACAGAGTTAAAAACTGGCAGTGATCTACCCCCTTTTTGGGGGTTCAGGTCAAAGTTGTTGAAGATTTTTTTAGGAAGGAGGAAGGCCCATTTTGGGGGGGTTCGGGTCAAAGTTGTTGAGATTTTTCAGGGAGGAGGTGAAATGTTGAGCTTTTTTTAGGGGAGCCACAGTTGTTCAGCTTCTTTGGGGGGAGCCAATGATCTACCAGTGATCTACCACAGACGTCCAGTGATCTACCGGTAGATCACGATCTACCTGTTGGACATGCCTGCTCTAGCAGAATGGTCATCTTAGTTTCCCCACTTTTTATAATAATGAATCTGGCAAAGCTTTATGAAGAGCTGTCTTTCTGCAGCTTCTGTTTGACCCCCCCCCCCAAACTGGACCTGGGAAGTGAGAAGAAAGAGAAGTGAGAGTTCAGTTCTTTGCCCCTTTCACTAAAGCAACTTGGATAATATCAAGGGGGGACCGTGAACTCCACAGAGCTGACCTCCTCTCCACAATTGTGTGTGCCACTTTTTGGGGTGGGGAGAACCGATAGAACCTTCCAAGTTTCTCCTGCCCAACCTCTTACGGAGAAGTGAGTCACATAACTGGAACACTTAATCCTCCAGTAAGCCTCATTCTCCCAGCTCCTTGTCAGTGTTAACATGGTGGCTAAAGTAGGGAAAAAGGAGTTGTCAGACTGCATTTGGTACAGCACACATAAAGTATTTGAAAAGCCATATTGGCTTTTATTGAACGTGCTAGACCACTGAAATGGCGAGCGTGGTGTGATGTTAAAAACAGATTCAAATATGCATGCAGATAAGTCATTAGATAATTTTTGTTACTGCTTTTCAGCAAGACCCAGCCAGATGGGCGGGGTACAAATAATAAAATAATAATAATAATAAATTATTATTATTATTGTAGCTAAGATCAAGTGTAGAATTTATATCATGTTATCGTGTCCTGTAATCATCAGGTTTCTCAGGGCAGTTCACAAATACAAATACAGTAACCAAAAACAAACAAAAACCAAGCTGTAAAATACAACTAAGAGTCATAGCCACCAATTCCATCTGTGCTGACTTTTAGAAACATGCTGAAAACTTTTCTGTTCCTCCAGAACTATGCATGTAGTTAAGAGTATACCCCCATGGTCAATTGATGTATGTTTTAAACTAGTTTTTAACTTTCTATAATTTTATCGTCTGGTTTTATGTTGTTGTAAACTGCTGCAATATATATATATATTTATGAGACAGCAATATATTAATCTATTTAATAAATAAATAAATATTACAAACAACACGGCAATGCTGTCCTGTGTCCATAATGCTAATGTCAAGAAGGCTCTCTGGTGAATAGCAATCAGATTAAGCACACTTGCTGCTATTCTGTTTTGTTCCATATGATGGCAGTATTGGCTATGTTCTAGTTTATTAAAACACAAACAAAAAAACCCGAATGTAGATTATAAAATCCTGTTTATTTTCAAGTGCATAATTGCTGGTGAATTTAACTGCTTGAATTACTTTCCTTCCATTACTGAAATATAAGAGCTTATGCATAAAAATCTAAAGTTTTGGGGGATATTGACAACAAAATTCTGCATTCCCATCTGAGAATTGTTTATTTCTTTTGTACTGAAAAATAGAATTTTATACATTTAGGAGAAAATTGCAGTGCAATAAACGTTTGTAATCTTCCTCTGTCCCCTAAGTGGCACATAAGGTTCATAATTTTTGTTAAAACTCTTGTATGGAATCTGAAGAGGAGGCTTTCCTTTTAATTCAATGGAGGAATGCAAGCTGAAGGGTGCAAGTTGCCATTTTGTGCGTGTTGATTTGAATGCAGGTCTCATTGACGGCAGTGGGGGCTTACTCCTAGCAGGTCTTCTTAGGAGCACAACCTTAGTGACCTCATGGCCACGTTGAAATTTACTTTATTTTTGATCACAGCAGACTCGTATTTGTACTTAAGTGTTATAACAAAAAGCACACACTAGAGAGCAGTGCTTATCTTTTCATGCTCACTTTTGTCGAAAGCTTTTTGCTTGTGCAGTGCAGCACTAGGTAAATAGCCTTCTGTGTGTGAAATTGCATAGATTAGGCACCCCAGTCTCTTCCTATTAAAGCTGCTGTCATAGTGTGAGGCAGGGGGCTAGCGGCCACACTCAGTTCCTCAGCGGAGACCAAGAGGAAGGACAGATCCTGAATCTGAGGCTCCAATACTTTGGCCACCTCATGAGAAGAGAAGACTCCCTGGAAAAGACCCTGATGTTGGGAAAGATGGAGGCACAAGGAGAAGGGGACGACAGAGGACGAGATGGTTGGACAGTGTTCTTGAAGCTACTAACATGAGTTTGACCAAACTGCGGGAGGCAGTGGAAGGTGGGAGTGCCTGGCGTGCTCTGGTCCATGGGGTCACGAAGAGTCGGACACGACTAAATGACTAAACAACATTGGCCCGAATATAAGCTGCACCTGCAAATAAGCCACACCTTTAAAATTCAAAGAGAGAAAAAAGACAATACCCGAATATATGCCGCTCCCTTAAAATTAGGTTATAGGCTGAAAATCACTGTAGTTGGTAGAATTGTAACTCCGAGCCAATTTAAGGCTTTGATCTTACCGTACAGTGGCAAAAATTGCAAATCACAATTCAATTGCTACAATTCCACAGGCACTCACACCTGCAAATGGCAAATGAACAATGTAAAGCTCGCAAATCGCCAATGAAACTTTGTTCCGTTTTACCGTATGTCTGTTTCAGCAGCGATACCGTAAAAGCCCATTTTTGTAAGGTTGCAAATTTAAGCCTCACTTTCACTTTTCACGGTCGGAATTTGGGGAAAAAGTGAGGTAGACCAATACGGTATTTGGTATAACATAATTAATCCATTCACTTGACTAGGGAGATAAGAAGCAGTTCCGTACTGTTCCTTTTCTTTATTGTATTTTTATTCATACAGCACCACTTTGCACGGTAAGTTTTGGAAAGTAACCTATGCAAAACGTCATGTCTGCATCTCATGGGCCTTTCAATCTAAATATTGTTAGACAGGAAAACAAACATGGAGATGAAAGACAAAGGCAAGCAAGTAGACAGAAATGCAGTTATGCATGCTTAGGCTTGTTTGTGATTTTTTAAAAAGTCTTATTTATTTATTTATTAAGGTTATCCTTGGAAAATATTTGTGGCTCACGTATGATGATGTTTTCAATAAAGCGAAAAAATTTGGAGATGGATTAACTGTGTTGGGCCTTCAACCGAAGACAAACATTGCCATCTTCTGTGAAACTAGAGCAGAGTGGATGATCGTTGCCCAAGCTTGCTTCATGAACAACTTCCAACGTAAGCATTTTTTTTAATGGCAATATCAGTTTCTTGTGTGCTTTTGGATACACTGAGAAGGTTTTCCTAACACTTTTAATGACTTGTGTAGGGCAGTATGATTCAGTTTTGTTTTGAAGTTTCTTCCTCTCTGTCTCCTCCTAGGACTTGGGTTGCCATCTCCATGGAATTGCAAAGATACCAATTCCCAGGATGAGCCAGTGGTTAACTTTCTGGCTTTGGGAAGGGTGGGAATTTCCCTCTCACACACAGCCTTTCTTAGGTTCAGTTTCCTCCAAGCACGTGTGACAGTTTTGGCAGGCAGTTTTCTTCCAAGCATCACACTTCTTTCCAGCATGGAAAACCATCGTTACAAGTCCAATGCAGTTCATTTGTGCAAGAGCGGTGCTTCAGCGGTGCTAAAACAGTAGGAAGAACTTTGTGACAGTAAAAGCTGTTTGAGAGTGGAACCGACTACCTTGGAAGGTAGTGGACTTTCCTTCATTGGAGGTTTTTAAGCCGAGGTTGGATGGTCATCTGTCAGGGATTCTTCAGTTATAATCCCTGCATTGCAGGGGGTTGGACTGAATGGCCTTTTGGGTTGCTTCCAGCTCTACAATTCTGTGATTCTAAAGGACACCAGTAAAGGCATCTTCCTTGGTAAGAGGCAGGGAACAATGTCTGTAGAAGACTGAACAATTCTTTCCAATTTTTATATATCTGTATTGTATGTTCTCATCAAAAAGTTAATAGGAGCAATTAAAAGACCCTTTCATGGTAAAAACAGCAAACATATATGAATGAAATTTGTTTCATTCAGAGAGCAGTTTTGCAGAATGTTAAATTACATCTCAAAAGAGAAATCACTTAAAGCCCTGTTAGAAAAAGGAACTAAGACTGGTATAATAGTCCATTGTAAGCAATTGCAAAAAGCACTTTGAAGATTTGGTAATTCTTCCTTGGCAGATTATTATATATAGCTTCTCTATAGCTGTGGGAGTAGCTTGTTACAGCTTTTCTTTTAACGGAAGCTTTGCTGCTTCTGTCTCCCCTCATAGTTTTTGCTCTAATTACTGCAGTATATACTGAGGAAAATAGAACTGACACCCATTTAAAAGGAAAGCATCTCATTGAATGTAAGTTGGGCATGTAACATGTATCTCTGCAAAATCTCCACAAGCATTGCATGTAATCCTTTTGCTACTTTCTGGAGCTGCAGGGCTTGGCAAGAGCGTGGCCCGGGCTTGGGCAGTAGTCCCCTTTGCCAGTGTAAAGATGCAGCTTTTGGAGCTAAGCCGATGGTAGGAAGTGGCTGCTGACAGGAGGGCTGCCTGCTATCATTTGTAGCCCAGGAATGAATGACATCATGCCCTCCTGATGTTATGAACTGTGACTCCTGTCACTCCCAATTATTGGCTGTGCTGGTTGCAGCTGTTGAGAGTTGTAGTCCAAAATTCTGGAAAGTACCAGTGTCATGGCTATTTCTGTTCTAGATGATGGAATAAAAGAAAAGCTGGCACAGCTTCCATTATTGTACAGGCTACGTAGTGGTAGTTGCTTCCTTCTTCTTCTTCTTCTTCTTCTTCTTCTTCTTCTTCTTCTTCTTCTTCTTCTTCTTACCCTATACCCACAGGTCTCAGGGTGGTTCACAGGATAAAATCACAATATAAAACCACAAAATATACTTAAATCAAAATAAAGACAAGAACAAACCAATGGTAGGGAGATGGTAAGCTTAGAGGAAGTTCAAGCTTGACATTCCTGTCTTCCATTTTTTGTTCTTTTCCAAATGATACTTGGTGTGTCTTGGTTACTGAGCATGCTCAGTCCCCCACCTTTTTTTGGTGGTGGGGAGAGAGTCATTATGGCTCTTTATTTTTTAGGTTTTTTTAAAAAGGTAGTTTATAAAACCTTTGCCTTCCCCTGTTCCTCAGCGAATGAATGTTTTCCCCTCCGAGTTCCGTTTCTCTCAGCACTCAGCAGCTTAGTTCACTACTAGATTGAGTGATGATCTTTGCTGCTTCTTTTTTTATTCATTAATCTCGCCTCTTTATTGCGTAGCCAAGGGCTATCACCAAATCATACAGTACTACAATAAAATAGTACACCGCTCATAAAAAATTGCAGTATCCGATATCTTTTACAACAATAAAAACTTCAACACTCTTAACCGTAAACATTTCCTAGAAAAATTTTTTTTTACTCCCAGTCGTATTCTGCATTTAGTTTCAGAGCCAACAGTTCTCTGTTATCTGTGACTTGCTTCATCCACCTTGATTATTAAATCATTCTGGCAATCAAGCATATGGGATTTCCCTAGAATCACAAATTGTGGAGTTGGAAGGAACCCTGAGTGTCAGCTAGTCCAACCCCCTGCAGTTAGGAATCTCAATTATTTTAATAGACAGGATCGCAACTAGAAAACTAGCTGAGTCAAATATGATCTGATGACTACTAGCTGACTTGGCTGCTTCTGCTCTGCATCTTCCTTCCCTCTATGTTCATCTCTGTGGTTCCATGGTAAGTTCCTCCTCCATCACCTCCTTGTTCACCAGTATTGCCTTTACCTGGCCGTGCCTGTCATAGTTATGTAGGGAGTGTTTAGTTCCCTCGTCCAGAGATCTGTGGAGCACATGGGGCATGCACAATATACTCAGACCTCTTGGAATATGTTTATGAATGTAATGGAAATGCTCCTAAAATCCATTTTATAGCTGCTTGTAACCCTGTAATACTGTACACAAATACAAATGCATTCACTCTCTCCCCTGTCAAACACTCAATAATTCAAAACAACAACTATCCACGTCACATTTGCAAATCCTTATTGTGAATCAATAGGGACTTAAGTATCAACACAAGTAATATCTACTTTGGTTCTATGGCATACACAAATTATGGTTTGCCTTGGTTTGGGTGAAATAGCAAATTATCATTTGCTGACACCTTGGAGCTAAGAGAGGTAATCAGAATTGCGGTGTGGTAATAAAGCTCATAGTCACAAAGCCATCGTTCATAATTTGGCATGACATCTGAACTAGCTCAGTACTTACCTGCAGGGGGCATTGTGGAAAGACACTGCTGCAAAGAAATAAATTACACCGGAAGGCAGCATTATGGATAACCCCCCCCCCCGCTGTTTGTCTTAAAAAAAATAAATAAGGAGAGTTATTAAAGTACCCAAAAGCTGGATAGATAGATAGATAGATAGCACCATCAGAAATACTGCAATTCTGTGGCAAGTTCCACTTAGACCTTTATAAAACTTTTAACTTTCAAAAGGCAGTTTAAGGTAATGTGAAAATGTAGGGAAATGCTGAAATGTGTGGAATCAAGAAATTTGCATTTGAAAGGGGTGGGTAGGAAGGGAGATGGTGGGGATTTAAGTGGATGTTTCAAGTTTCTGAGACGTGCTTCAGCTCACAGCGTGACACAGCATTTGGTGATGTCAAATGAATGAACTTGGCTGACTTACTTGCTGGCAGATGGTAATATTGTCATATGCTTTTCACGTAGTCGTTTCTGAAACTTGAGTTGCAGGCAGTGAAACGCAACAGATTAAATTTTGTTTAATTTTTCAAGGAAATATGTTTGCTAATCTAGATTTGGCCAAGTACTGCTCTTCCTGAATAGGCCTGATCTAACTGTGCTTATTTTATTTTAAATCTTCATTCTTCTGTGGCACATGTCCCCTCCATCTACTAACTGCATTTTAAACTTTACTGTTATTTTAAAGGATTTTTCTGCCTGATTGTTAAAGTAACTTATGTGCATATTTAGTCAAAACTCCCCTGATTTTCGTTCTTGATAATATTTTATTCCTTGGAGAGAAGTGAATGAACATTGTCCAAGGTCCAATGAGACAAACAGTACGGCATGTCTCTTATATTAGCTCCCCACCCCTCCCCTGTCCAGAATTAATTTCTTTTAAGTGTAAGTATTTGAAAATAGCTACATAATAAGAATTGTCTTTGAAAGCTTTTCTGCTTTGTCATTGCTAGAAAGTAACAAATCTACACATGGCAGCTTTTACTTTACAGTTTGAAACACTATAATTTTTAATCAGATTTTATGTGTGCATGAAGAAGTGCTGTACACAGTGTTAAGTGGCAACTCAGCGGATCAGACTGCACGATAATAACTTGCAGCTGCTGTGGCTCGCTTCATCTCTTTCTCCATGACATCAGCGCAGCATTTTGTAAACTGGACAAGCTTCTTGACTTCATTAACTGCCTAATTGTTTTTCACTTCGTTCATCTCCCCCCCTTCTCCCCCTCCAGTTTTTAGGTGAATAATATCAATTGTTTTTTGAGAGATTATACTCTTTCTTCCTCGGCTTGCTGAGAGCCTGCTAGGGAAATCTTGTGTTTATATAACGAGGGTCATTGGGCTGAGCACAGAGAGCACATGGGAACTAATAAAGGCAATCTTTTGTACTTTGCTCCCACCAAATTAAAGAAAACAATGTACATGTGTACTTGCTTTGCAACAGTTTGGAATTGTGTTCCTTGTTAAATACCCTCACGGCAACCATTCAGATTTTTGAATCAAGGAAAATGGTTTTTGTTGTAACCAGTGACTCCAAAGAACTACATTGCAACTAATAGCCAAATTGTATGCCTAAGCCTATCAATTTCAGGATAATAATAATAATAATTAATAATAATAATAATAATAATAATTTATTATTTGTACCCCGCCCATCTGGCTGGGTCCCCCCAGCCACTCTGGGTGGCCTCCAACAGATATTAAAATACATTAAAATATCACAGGTTAAAAACTTCCCTAAACGGCTGCCTTCAGGTATTTTCTGAATGTCAGATAATTGTTTATTTCTTTGACCTCTGCTGGGAGGGCGTTCCACAGGACGGGTGCCACTACCGAAAAGGCCCTCTGCCTGGTTCCCTGTAGCTTTGCTTCTCGCAGTGAGGGAACCGCCAGAAGGCCCTCGGCGCTGGACCTCAGTGTCCGGGCTGAATAATGGGAGTGGAGACGCTCCTTCAGGTATACAGGACCGAGGCCGTTTAGGGCTTTAAAGGTCAGCACCAACACTTTGAATTGTGCTCGGAAACGTACTGGGAGCCTTGCATCTGAGTATAAGGCTGCAATTCTACAGCACACTTGCCTGATGAAATGTCCTGTTGAACTTTGTTTAGGATTACACTACATGGTTTTGATTTATCAACATACAAGGCTGTTTTTCAGGTGCAACTGCACACTTCAAAATCCACAAGCAAGCAACAGCAAATTCTTTTGCAGAAAATATGTGTGCATATCTTTTAAAAAGCGCTTTACAATCCCATACCGTATAGGTTAATTGCTGTTTATGTATATAAATAGTCATCTTAAACATGTTTGCTGAGATGTATGAGCTGATGTGCATGTTATAGCTTTAAGCTGAGACTACTACCGGTAGAAACCGTTTTGTTGTGTTAACGTACTTCTTCCAAGCCCAGGCTTTCATTCTGACACTGAATTCCCAGGCTACTGCTATGGCTTCTGGGAAGTGGCTGACACTGACACAGAAACTCTCCATGCATAGGACCAGAATGATGAGATGGCTGGCATTACATAGCACATCTATGGTTGGGGTCAGAAAAATGGCAGAGGCTGCTTTTTAAAGCACTTTGCACAATAATCAGGATGTGTCAGTTATAGCAGAACTTGCTTTCAAGTGAGCAGCGTAGATACACAGCTCTGATGTCCATAAAGCAAACCCATTTATATTTGTAGCATTCCCGAATTGATCCAGATTCTTGTGCACAGCAGTGAGTGGCATACAGAGTGCTATGTATGAGGTCCTTTCCTGCCAAAGTAATAAAGCCACCACCTGTTTTCTTAGTGATGAGGAGACTAGCTGAAACCAAAGTCCCCAAGCAGGTGATCAGAGTGCCATATCCCTGCAAATATTAGATACTCCTTCTGCCACTGCAAAACCACCCTTCCTACATCACAATAACTTAAATATGCCCCTTGTCGTCCCTTCATTCTATGATCCTGTGATAATATGAGAGGGAAGTATATAAGGTAGAAGTCCTTTCTGTGCACTGCTCTCTCATACTGTGTTGAGAGTGCGGTGTAGAACTCAAAAGTCACATTACCTCTTGTGTAAAGAAAAGAAGAGGGATCCTGCTAGTGTGGCTTGGAAAATAAGACTGCAATTCTTCAGAGTACAAATATGCATGGTGAAACCAAAGTACATTTGCATTTTATGTTTCTCAAAGTTTGAAATCTTGAATTTGAAGCAGCAGTGTACTGAGACGTTTTCAGCATGCAATGTATCTTTTGTATCCTGGACATTTATAGTATATGAATCTAATAATAATAATTATTAATAGGAAATTCATTACTCATTTCCTCCCCAGTTGTTACACTTTATGCCACTCTTGGAGGCCCTGCGATAGTGCATGGGTTAAATGAAACTGCAGTGACAACCATTATTACCAGCAGAGAATTGATGCAAACAAAACTGAAGGTAAGGCTTGTCCTTGACTAGATAAATTGGATGCATGTACAGTGAGGGGGAAAAGTATTTGATCCCCTGCTAAATTTGCCCGCTGATGAAGAAATGACCAGTTCATAATTTTAATGGTATGTTTATTGTAGCTGTGAGAGACAGAATAACAACAGGAAAACCCCCAGAAACCCAGAAGACAAAAGTCAGAGATAGGCAAATTTAGCAGAGGATCAAATACCCCCCCCCTCATTGTATACAAATGTGGTTTTTGTTTGTTTGTTTGTTCAATTCTGTAGAGGAAAATGTGATATACATATAGTGCAGGTTTTCTCTCTCTTCCTCTACAGATTTATGTAACAGAAAATTATGAAGTGTACATGATTTGGATGCCCCTATAGTTTACATTAAAAAAGGACTGTGAGGCTCCCCGCCCCAGTGGTGCTCAACTCAATATTAGATAGTCCTCTGACACTGACACACACTCCAGGGAATGTGGGCAATTTTTCATGTACATGGTGTGCTATGTATAAATGTTTCATTTCCTAGTATTGTGGTAGTAGTAGTAGTTGTTGTTATATTTACTTATATCCCACCTTTTCCGCTGTCAGAGCTCAAGGCAGCTTGCAGATAAAAACAAGAATCTCTAAAAACATAGGGGGGGGGGAGATCATAGACAAAACAATAAAACATTAATAGTATCAAAACTATATTCATATATAAAATCTGTATAAAACATAAAAAAAATCACAATAAAAACAGTGTAGCAACAGCCCATTCATTAGAAACTGTCAGTTTAAAAAAAAAAAAAAAGCCTGTTGGAAGAAGTTATTCACCTGCCAGTGGAACAACAGTAAGGAGGGAGCCAGTCTAGCTTCTCCAGGGAGGGAATTCCAGAGTCTGGGAACAATCACCAAGAAGGCCTTTCCCTGTTTCCCCACCAAGCGTGCCTGTGACTGGCAGGACCAAGAGAAGAGCCTCGCCTGAAGATCTCAAAACCCGGGCAGGTTCATATGAGGGAGTACGGCATTGGACCTAAGCTGTGTAGGGCTTTGTAGGTCATAACCAGCACTTTAGAACGCATCCATGTTTAGTGAAAACTCTCAAATACGTTTCAGCATATGGACTAGCACCGCCCTCTGGATAGCCTTTGTTTGGACCCTTGGATGTTGTCACCCTTTGGGGACTGCAGTGGTATTGCAATTAGTAAGGCTATTCTGCCCCATGGCTTCTATTTGTAGCCTCTTGGCCCTGGATCAGGCCAATCTGCCCTGCTTGTACCAACCTGGGAACCTCCCACCCTGTCCTGGATCTGTCCCTGAAGCAAGTCAGGAGGCGTAGCTCAGGGTGGGGTTTGTGTGCCTCTGAATTTGTAATCTAGCTGCCACGGTTTGATCTTATATTGTAAAAAGCTGTGTTAGCCATTAATACAGCCTAAACACTTTTAACAAGATTGGGGGGGGGGGAGCCAGTAAACTTGTCAAGACGTGACAGGATAGGTTGCTCTCTGTTTGCTTCTGATTGAACCAAGCATGGAAAAATCATCGCAGATCTGAAGTTTCTTTCCATAAAAGGGTTTGTTAAATATCCTGTTTTTGAGCATTGGCTTCATAGGCCAACATCTTGACTCACAGTGTAACCATAAAAGCACTTTGGGGACCATATGTCTCCAAGTGTAATCTATATTATAATTCACTAAAAGTATTTGTAGCAGCAGAGCCAGGGAACCAAAAGATAAGATGGCTAGAGGAAGGAGTGGACAGAAGGAGAAGGAGAAGGAAAAAGGGTCTATGGAGAAGATGGAATTCTGAGGGAAAAGGACAAGCGAAATGGGCAGCTGAGAAAAGTCGTGCCTTTTAAGTTCATCGTTAGAACTTTCATTCACATTGTTTTTAGTGTCAGCAGATTTAGTGCTATAAATTACATTGATACTGTTTATCAATGTTTATCAACATATTGAAATATCACAACTGGCTGGTTGTGATAGTAAATAGTAATTAATCAACCTGCCCTCTTTTTACCTACCCTTCACCATAAGGTTCCAGGACTAGTTAAAATGTGAAAATTAAATCTTAAAATTGGTTAAAACAATTTGCAACCAAAAGAATAGGGTTAAAACAAGTTATGACTGAAAGAATATACCTTAAAAATATATTAGCACTGTTAGCAGCATCAGATTAGCTTTTTTGAATGTGCTCTATTTACAGCAGGTTGAACTATTAAAGTATAGAACTGCAAATGTAGAGCATTATTATTATTAAAATGGAAACAATTAAACTGTCCCATCTTTTTCTGCAGAGTATTGCTTCTCAGATTCCTCTGATGCGCCATATTATTACTGTGGATGGCACACCAACAACATGGTCGGAATTCCCCAAAGGGGTAATCGTTCACACTATGGCATCTGTTCAAGCTATGGGAGAGAAAACAGAAAGCTGTACGTATACTTTTTACTAATGATAGTATTTTCTGGAAAAATGTGAAGGAAATCTAAGATATGATAATGCTAAATGTGGTTAATATCTTGCCAGCTATATTCTGCCCAGGGTATATGGTGGATGGGTGTTGTGTCAATACCTATTACTTTTAGCGTATGTTTGTTTAATCAGGATACAGAGTTTGCGTAGCAGTATTTTTTTTAAAGAAAATAACTTCCAAGGAATACCTGATATCAGGCAAACCCACCAGTGAAAAGATGCATCCTGGTTGCTAGTAAAACATGAAGGGCAAACGAAGATTCCAGGGACTACTAGAAAATAAGATGGAAGCAGGAAAAGTGTATTGTAGGGTCGCGGGAAACAGCAGGACTTTAGGACTCCTAGGGTTCCTGTTCCCTAGTGTCCAGAGAAACCACTTATCAGTCAGAGCTCTGACTTCACTCATTGGCTCAAAATGGTGACATATAAAAATATAGAACACATTAAGGTTTACAACAAGAGTAACTCAGTAGTCAATATTTTAGATTTTCAGAATCTTTCAATTTTGCTTTCTTTCAAATTGTTTTCATGTTTGCTTCTTTTTTTGTTTAAGTTCCAGCCAACAAGCAGAAGCTGAGACCGTTGCCATCGGACATTGCAGTAATAATGTATACCAGTGGTTCTACAGGTGTACCAAAAGGCGTTATGATCTCACATTGTAATCTTATTTCTGGTATAACTGGGATGGCTGAAAGGATTCCTAATCTTGGGTATGTAACACATGCAATCCTAAATGACGCTTTTATCTCTTTATCACTAAGATTATTGAAATGAACACATTAGTATATATGTTGTTAACATCCTTTGAGAAATATAATACAATGCTGGCTTTAATTAAACTTCTGTTGCACAGAAAGAACCCCTACTGTAAGAACTCTTTATGCTCACCTAAAATGTTGGAATATATATGGTCAGATTGTTCTGGTTTATGTTCTTTAGTATTGGATATTCAGAAAAGAGAAGTTCTGCGGTTGTTTTGCAAGTCTGTCAAGAGTACAATTTTTGGTACAAGTAGATGGTCAGGAATGATAAATCACAAAACCCCCAGACCTTTTTGCACTAGTGTGATTGTATTTTGCAAAGATGAACGTGATTATTGAAACCTCAAAGCTATTTGGAACAAGGGCTTTCCCGTAGCTTTGTTTACCCTTTGATAGTTGAAGCTTAAATATAGTGCAGAGATGGGGAACACCTCACCCATCCATGGGCAAATGGGTGGGGGTGTCTACTTGTCAATACCTGAAATTGCAGTAACATCAAGTGACCTGTTTTTGGCCAAGCAGTTTTTGAAATGAAACCACGCCAGAAAAGTCACAGCACCAGTGCCTGCAACCTCCCTTTTGGCTTAGCCCTGTATTTACCTTCCCCGACAACTGATGTCCTATGACTTGGGGCTAGGGCAGGTGAGTGTGTGACTTGGCCAAAACTGCCTCACAGGCCAAATGGGGGAGACTTTGTGGATCAGAGTCCCCCCCCCCCAATGGTACTGCATTTTCTGTTGATACTGAACTAATTAATTATGGAGGTGAAATGTTCTGACTGATTTAAGAAAAAGAATGGGTAGTCTTACTTCTGGTAAATCATGCTGCCATAATGCTTAACCACATGCAGAAGGAGAAGTATAATTTGGTCTGCTCTTGTTTAAATATGACACTATGCCATCATTGCAAAGTTGTTGTGCCAGGATGCTCTTTAGATTATGCTGCTGCTGCAGTCTCAAGCACTGGGTTGACACAATTTGGCACAGAGTATTACCGTAATCTCTCTCTCATTCCCTAGAGAGAACGATACTTACATTGGATACTTGCCACTTGCTCATGTTTTGGAGTTAAGTGCTGAACTTGTTTGCTTGGCTCACGGATGCCGTATTGGCTACTCATCACCTCAAACATTAAGTGATCAGGTAAGGTTCTCCCACTTCCAAACAAATCAGATCACAGCACAGTTTTAAAAAGCACATTTTCTAAGAATGGAAGGAAATGCCAATGTAAAATTAGTTTATAGCAGAAAATTAGAGTAGCATTATGGTAGATATTGTATTAAGGAATTGATAAGCAGTAGTTAATTCAAGATGATTTTTGTATAGTAATTATGAATTTATTGAAGATTTAAGGAATTAATTCAGAAGTAGTGGAATTAAATGAAGTGATAAGTTGAAGTATAAGGAAATTGCCGGTAGACAACAGATAAGGAGAAATGACATAGAGGGACAGGATGGAGGAAGTCATGACATAATGTGAAGGATTTAAGGATAAGAGTATAACCATAAATGTATTGTGTTTGTTTGTGTATGTAGTGTATGTTAGTGTGTTAGTGTTTGTATGATCAAAATTTGTTGTGGAAATTTAAAAAATATTATTTTTTTTTTAAAAAAGCACATTTTTCTACTACACAAATTCCCCATCTGACACCCCACACTAAAAGGGGAAAAAGCTGAACAAGCACACAGTCTGCTTTGCTTAGACCTTGTATCAGTGGTGGCTTCTTCACGGGAGTCAGTAGTTCTGATCTACTATGCAGCAATGATTCATTTATGAATCTGCCTCAGTTCAGCGGAGACAAAAAAAAGCACTTTAAGGGTATTTACAAGGAAGGGTTGCCTGCCCAAAGATGATGATGATGATAATAATAATAATAATAATTTATTATTTGTACCCCGCCCATCTGGCCAGGTCCCCTCAGCCACTCTGGGCGGCTTCCAACAAACATTAAAATACATCAAAATGTCACAGATTAAAAACTTCCCTAAACAGGGCGGCCTTCAGGTAAAGAAGGTAAAGAAGTGGTGTTTCTGTCCTAAAAGAAGGTTCTTTGTGTGGTTTGGGCAATTTGTTTTAAGCATGGAAACTGAGTGCATTTTACCCGGTTTTTAAACCGGTAAGGTTGGGGTATAAATAAAATTTTATTATTTATTTTTATTATAATTTGTGTACATTCTGCCCTGATACCTCCTGGCATGTAAGTGCTTAATAAACATAACGTGACTAATTCCCCCCCCCCAAAACTCTGCATCATCCACTTTCCAACTGTACACACAGCATTTTGTGTCCACCCACCTACTGAAAACAACCTTCTCTAAAATATATGTGAAATTAAGTATTTGTTTACTTAAAAGGGTATCTGTTTCAATATCTCTGACGAATAAATGTCTTAGATGCTTTCTGACCCAGCGCTATGGTGAAACATGATTTTTTTTCAGTGTGTGCATCTTTTACGCCGAGCAAACAAGAGGATTTTTTATGAAGACTAACTTAAGGTTACATGTTGCTTTCTTCACTTCTCTTTTAGTCCTCTAAAATAAAGAAAGGAAGTAAAGGTGATGTTTCTGCACTGAAGCCAACTCTAATGGCAGCTGTGCCGGTAAGTTGTGCATTTGAAGCCTGCCTTTTTCAAGAGTTACATACGATGAGATGATGATTTGAAGGTAGTTTAGTACCGTAGGAATTTCTGTACTGCCCGCTTAAGCAGTTCCCAGGTAATGCTTCATTCCACTATGGGACTGTGCATGGGGATAATATGTGGGATCTCATGGCAGGTCTGTTGTTGCTTCACTAAATGCCTCCTGCTTCTGGAACTTCCCTGAAATATCCACATGGTTTGGTGAATTCATGTTTTCAATAAACAACAACAATAAAACTAATCGAATAAAGCTCATTTTCCTCCTCTCTCTCCTCCTCAGTGCAGCCCCCGAAAAAGTGGTATGAGCAGCTAGATTTGAGGGGGAAACGGTTAACGTTTGAAGTTGTTTTATGCCTAGCTTTCTGTTATGCTTCATGCTGTATATCAGGGGTGGGGAACTGCTGGCCCACAGGCAAAACTTTGCATGCCAGGCCTCCCCACTTGTCCCACCAGGCCATTTTTTAGGCAGCCATGTCCACCTACCCTACACCTGAAGTTGTCCATGATGTAGAGTGAGCTCTGGGTTGTTATTTTTCTGGAGCTGATGGGTGGTGAGAGCACACCTTGCTGAAGGAGGGGGAAGCTGGTTCCATTCAGTTGAAACTTCTTCTCTCTCCCAGTGCTGCTCTTCGAGCCTCCAAAAGCTGGAGGTTAAAGTGTTGCACTGTTTGAAAGCCCTTTCCCAAACAGTCCTATGCTGCTCTTTAAAACCTCTGTGCTGCTCCTCAAACCTCTGAAGATTGGAGGCTTCGGAAGCAGTGCGGAATGGTTAGGAAAAGGGCTTTCAAACAGCCCTTTGTAAACAGCACGACACTGCTCCTTATGGCCCTGTTTTAGGAGGTTTCAGGAGCTACGTGGGGATGTTTGCAAAGGGCTTTCAAGCAGCCCTACACTGCTCTTTGAACTTCTGAAAACCAAAGCCCACCTGTCAAATTTGGCCTGCCCCCTCTAATGCTCTCTAATACTAATGCCCTCAGAGAGCTGTGCAGTAAATCTAAATTTATCGCCTATTGTTGGCTTGCTTTGATACGCCTAATTCATTTCTGTAACTAGGAAATCATGGATCGAATCTACAAAAATGTCATGAATCGAGTTAACGAAATGTCCAATTTCCAACGCAATCTGTTTATATTGGCTTATAATTACAAGATGGAACAGATTTCAAAAGGCTACACTACTCCATTGTGTGACAGGTAGGTAACTGAGGGAGTGGTGTGCGTGTTTTTCCCCTTAAGGGGTGAAGTTTTTACTCGGGGAGATGGACGGATGAAGAGCGGCCTGCATGGCTGAATCTGTCACGGAATCAGGACACTTTTGCTGGCTATTAGAAGACAGGGCTAGGTAGTAATACACAAATCTGGTATTCTGGATGGGAGGATAGGTACCTTAATTAATGATCAAAACCAGTATTTTTAATTGAGCCAGGAAATAAATTGAAGACTATTGCCGTTGTTTTCTGAGCCTCTTTGGGCATATTTATGTGGGAAAGCAGCATGCAAATTTAAATAGTAAAAATAAGTTATTTAAAAGAAAGAAAAAAACCATTTATATTACTCAGTTGCCTAGTCTGTATTGCCCGGTCTGTATCCCTCTCATCTCCCTTTGTTTATAAACTTACACACACTTTCTAGGAAGTACAGTGGTACCTCTAGTTACGAACTTAATTCATTCCAGAGGTTGTTCTTAACCTGAAACTGTTCTTAACTAGAGGTGTGCTGTCGCTAAAGGGGCCTCTTGCTGCCGCTGTGCTGCCGGCACACGATTTCCGTTCTCATCGTGGGGCAAAGTTCTCAACTCGAGGTAACTCTTCCAGGTTAGCAGAGTTTGTAACCTGAAGCGTTTGTAACCTGAGGCATTTGTAACTCGAGGTACTACTGTAATTCCCATTAAAATCAGTGGAACTTGCTTCTCAATAAGCATGCATAGAATTCATCATTTTTTAAAAATATGATGCCTTTCCATAGAAAAACCATGCTCAAAGTGGCTAACTTCATGAATCGCTATAAATAATAAGCAAAACACATCAAAAAGTATTCAAAATTGAACAATTTCCACATAAATTGTGCCATATATGTTGCAGAACTTGCTATGTACAGTGATTTCCGTGACTTCTTTATTATTGATATTATTTTTATTGAGCAATAAAAACATACTCTTAACCCTTTTAGACTTATTTTCCGGAAAGTCCGGATGCTGCTGGGTGGGAAGATTCGGGTCTTGTTGTGTGGAGGAGCTCCACTTTCTGCAGCAACTCAGAGATTCATGAACATCTGTTTCTGTTGCCCAGTGGGACAGGGCTATGGACTAACAGAATCCGCTGGGGCTGGAACGATAACAGAAGGTAAGTGGCGGGTTTAGGGTGAGGTGCCAATCCAGGTGTAGAGATATAGTTGGGTGTCACCAGTAAAGTCATAGTACTTTACTCCAAAATCTCTCTGTAAAGTTGACGTGTATTTTAATGTGGAGTTTTCTTCTATAATAACGTATTTTTTAACTGCTGATTTGTCAGTCTTTTAGGTTAGCTTGTTTTTACACCTGACTTTTATTGATAATTATTAATGTCTAGTTTAGAGGTTTTTATGATTTAAGTGGTATGCAAATTCTATTAAATAAATAAAAACAAATGCTGCATGGGGTATTCAAAGAAATATTTAGATGGTTTCTAAGCTGTACCTCTTGAGTTCCTAATGATGTCTTCTTTTCTAAAATTTCAGTTTGGGACTATGCCACAGGCAGAGTGGGAGCACCCTTGGTTTGCTGTGAAATCAAGCTCATGAATTGGGTAGAAGGTGGGAAGTTCTTTTGCACTGAAACTTTATTCAATGTGTGATTATTATCCTTTTGTTTGAAGACAGACTTTGAAACGTTTTGTTTAAATAGAATAATGTGGCAGTGATCCAGTGAGCTCTTTATTAACATGCTTCCAAAGGCTGGCTTGCTGATGTTTCATAAACTACATATGAGAGCAGAACTAGCCCTAACACCAGAGATCATTTATCAGCTCTCCCATGATGATATTTCTCCCCATTAGCTTTAAAAACAGCCAGTGGCACCTGATTTGGGTTGGAGATGCAGTCCTGCATTTGATGATCCTTTTCCTTTGATTATTTCCAAGACTTTGAAGCAGCCCACTGAAACTCTTAGCAATAGGTGGAGGGGGAAGAAACAGCGATGTCTCTGAGAGAGAAAATTTGGCTTGGGAGGACATGTGTTAGGAGCATAGTACCCCAAACGGAGGTCCTCTCTGCCACACATTCTTCCATGCCTTATGTTCCACGGTGAAAAACTTGAGGTCAAGAGGCAGGTTGCTTGTTTTCCTCCAGCCTCACTGCCAGCTGAATACCACCCATGATGTGGGTTCCATGCCATCTGAGGAAAGAGTTATTAGCTAAAAACCCCTCTGCTCAGTTCACCCCCTTAAACCCTTTTCTCCCTGCAAAGTGCACTTTATCAATTAGCACAAGGTTTTGTTTGTGTCTTCTCAACGACATCTCAAAAAGTAGTAGTCGGTGGAGAGACAGCTTAGTCAATTCTTTGAGCAAAAAGAGCAAAGGGTTAAACACAATCCTTTTTCCCTGTCTCTAATTACATTTCCTAAGGCTGCAAACTTGTGATCTATTGCTATTCTGCACAATATCTTACTGCTGCCTCTCTCTCAGATATGAAGTGCTTTAAGTCTCCATAGAAATCCCCCTTAAATTGCCCACACATAGCTAGATACTGGTAGGTGTTGGTCTGATGCAGTAGAAATATATATATATATATATATATATATATATATATATATATATATATATATATATAGTGTCCAGTAGCACCTTAGAGACCAACTAAGTTTGTTCTTGGTATGAGCTTTTGTGTGCATGCATACTTCTTAGTTGGTCTCTAAGGTGCTACTGGACAATTTTTAATTTTTTTTAAAAAAAAATTTCTATAGCTATCGGTAGATACTGCTAGTCTTCCCCTATCTGCCCTGTGCAGGTTATAGGCACAAGGGAGTTTTGGAGCTCTTATTTCCCATCTTTCAGTCAAGAGAAATCTCAACCTAGGAACATAAGAACCTAGGAACATCTACTCCAACATCCTGTTCTCACGGTGTCCAACCAGCCACACATGCCAAACTCATAAGCAGGATGTGAGCACCAGAGGGCTCTTCTCTCCTGTGGTTTCCACCAGTCGCAACTTATGAAAGGCAAATGAGTATGGATGCATTCCATAAGAAATAGGAATGCTGAATTCATGCTGGGAAGAAATGATACATTGGTTTTCTAGCTGAACATCTTGTGTCAATTTTTTAATAAATCACCTGTCGTGTTGTGCACAGAAATGTTGGAATAAATATTCTTAAAAGAAAGCGCAAGAAGATCGGCAATGTTTTCAGCATATTTGTTCTATTTTCAGCAGTCTGGAGAAATAATCCAAGCACTATATATTTTTGTTTATCTTTTAAATTATATTATAAAGTCTGCTAGATAAAGAAATATTAACGAAGGGAAACATACACAAGGACTTGCAATGCTTCAAAATGCTGGATTCACTAAAGTTCAGTGTAAACTGCATTTGATTTGTTTCCCTGTTTACTTTGAGCCTCATGATGGAAACTGTGAGTCATTGTTAATGAGATAAATGTAGACAACTAGGTTCTATAAAACTGGCACCCTAACAGCTGTGTGTTAGAGTGGATTGTTTGGATTCAAATGTGGAAGACTTGGGCTCAAAATCTTTTTCTTAGGCATTGCCTTCAGGGCCACTGCACATACTAACCTCTATGTTGAGAAAAGTAATCTGCATATTGGAAGAGCACATGTTTTGCCCCATTGCATCATATATGCTTTTCCATTTTGCTAAGTATGTGTGAAGTGGCGTCTCATTTCATCTGTTATCTAAATAAGCTGCACAATCAACTAACTACATCTCTAGACAGCTTTTGAAGTTCAAATTGATTCATTCGCATCCCGTGCTCCCTGAAACTGGCTTGTCTGGGGTCAGGAGACACCCCAGAACAGCACACAAGGGAGGAAAGGGGGGTTGTTCTATTTGGCAAGCTGTAATACTTGCGCTGTT
This sequence comes from Darevskia mixta, assembly GCA_034641385.1. NCBI lineage: Eukaryota > Metazoa > Chordata > Lepidosauria > Squamata > Lacertidae > Darevskia > Darevskia mixta. Next base: position 13,150,755 of record JAWWNH010000030.1, read on the forward strand.
AGAACATTCATCACGGTGCAACAGTGAATTCCACCCAAAGTTCTCTTCCTCTGCACATCTTGGGCATTGTTTGGGCATTGTAACATTCTGAGGTATTATTGTATATGGTTTTCAAGTTTATGTTGCCTTGAAACATAGCATAACATATTTTGGAATGTGGCTACTCTATTTTAAAAATATATACATATTTACACATTAACACTCCCACTTCATGAAATTTATATTATAGGTGGATACTTTAACACAGACAAACCATATCCTAGAGGTGAGATTGTTATTGGAGGTCAGAACATAACTATGGGCTACTACAAAAATGAAGAACGAACCCGAAGTGATTTCATGGTGGATGAGAACGGACAGAGGTGGCTCTACACTGGTGACATTGGGGAATTCCAGACAGATGGTTGTCTAAAAATTATTGGTGAGTTAATCCTGTAATACTTGACTGAGCTAGACTATTGCAGTAATACCATTTCATCCCACGAACGTGGTTTTTCTATGATTTATATGAGCATGTTCAAGATTTAAATACTGTATTTTCCTGCGTATAAGACTACTTTTTAACCCAGGAAAATCTTCTCAAAAGTCGGGGGTCGTCTTATACGCTGGGTCGTATTTCTTATACGGCGAGTATATCCCAAACTATATTTTAACTGGAAAAGTTGGGGGTCGTCTTATACGCCCAGTCGTCTTATACGCCGGAATATACGGTACATGTTGTGGGACTTTATGAAGTCACAAAGTCCAGCACTGTTGAAGGACTAATAGCAGAAATCCAGTCTAGATCATTAAATCTCAGATTTCCCTGAAGAGGGAGTGATTATGGAATTCTGTTAAGCTGGTTCTGAAGACCTTCGCTTCATTACTGTATTTTAGTTTTTACTATTATATTGATGATTAGGCTTTTGGTGTTAGGAAATGGATATCTTAAATGGTTTCATATTATATAGGATTTGGATGGTTTTGTATATCTTTGTGAGCTGCTTTGTGGAGTGTGGTTCACAAAAGGCAGAATAGAAATCCGTTCCTCCTGTATACCTGCGTTTAATGTATTTTGAACTTTTAATGAATATCACATTAATTTTATTTCCCCTTTTTATAGATCGGAAAAAAGACCTTGTAAAACTTCAAGCGGGAGAATATGTTTCTCTCGGTAAAGTTGAAGCTGCTTTGAAGAATCTTCCACTGATAGATAATATTTGTGTATATGCAAGCAGGTAAGACAGCCCATGTAATCTTGCGTTTGTGCTAGAGCAATGTATGCATCTAGAAACTTTTAGATACTTTTAGCTGAAAAGTGATCACATGCCCTTTTGAATTTGCATAGACTTGATAGGAGAATAAATTCCTTCTGACCCATTCATCACCAGGTGATGAATCAATGCAAAGAAGAAGAAAAATTAAAGCTAGCTATGAGTTACTGTCCAAAAACATCCATATTTAATTGTCTTTGAAGGGAACTGCTAATAGGTTTTTGTCCCAAGACCAACTGCTGAATTGGTTCACAGAACTCCCATAAGCTTAGATCTTGGCTACATGTTACAGTCGTTCACACCGGAAGCAGATACTGGAATCCTGAGGCTCTCCTTCCCACATCTTGTCCTATTGGGCAAGGAGAAATGGGCCCAGGCTCACCCATTGCCTTTCCCTGATCTCCTAAGAAGAAGGAAGGGTAGCGATCAAATAAAAAGAGTAGGAAATGGCTTTTTGCCTTATAGAAGTGTTTTGTTTTTATTCATTTTAATCTAGTGTGTCCTGTGGAAAGTGCAGTTGCAAATCTTCATTGTTCCCCATCAACTCCTAGTGACATTTAACAAACAAGATTTAACTAATCAGTAAGATTTAACAATTGTCTCCTTGCCTGAAAAAAAGCATTTCCTGCTCCTTTGGTTTCCCAGGGGCTCTATTGCTGAGGGTCTTTAAAGGTTTGTTCCTGTAATGTCAAACCATGGTTTTGGTATTATGTCTGAGCAAGTCTGGTACGATGGCTTTACAGTATAAACTTGGTATACGTCAACTTGCCATGGGGTGCACACTGCAATAGTAACTCTTTGGCAAAAGTAACATGTGCTCCACTCTATACTCGGGCATAAGTTTAGGAAAAATCTGATCCATGTATTGTAAAATATTAAAAGTTGCATAAAGCCAAGAAGAAATATAAACATCAGTCTGAAATGGTGTGCATCTCTCTCGCTCTCTCTTTAGTTTCCAGTCTTACGTCATTGGATTTGTTGTGCCAAACCATAAAGAACTTAAAGAGTTAGCACGAAAGAAAGGATTTAAAGGAACCACGGAGGAGATATGTAACAGTCCTGAAATGGAAAAAGAAGCACAGAAGATTATAGCTGAAGCTGCTTACATAGGTAAGCAAAGTTGCAAAGTACTTGTTGTAAAAAAAAAAAAAAAGATGCTGAATTTACTGCATGGAACTAAATGTTAAAAATGCAGAACAACTGTTAATTAAAGAAAGGTATCAGAAAAGTGATAGGATCTTCTTGAAAATATTCGATTCGTTTTCATCACCACTAGTTGTTGAGGAATTGCTTAAAAGACAACAAGTAAAAATTACAGAAGAGCCCTAAGAAGCGTCATCTGCTTTCCCACATCCTGTTTCCCACACTAGCCAACCAAATGCTTCCAAGAAGTCCACAACCAAGGCATTAAGGCAACAGCTCTTCCCTGCTGTTGCTGTTCATATTCCCCATTCACATACTCCTCTTCCAGGAATGTGACTAATCTCCTGTTGAAGACATCTAAGCTCATGTCCATCACCACATCTCATTGCATGGGATTCCACAAATTAATTAATTCATTGTGTAAAATACCTCATTTGCCTGCCTTAAATTTGCTGCCAAATTCTTTTATTGGATGACACCAACTTTAGTACAGTATTGTTATTGTCAAAGCGGGAAGAACTTGCTTTCCGCACCCCATACCTATTTTTCAAAACCTCTGTGATTCCCATTTTTTTAAGCTAAACACCCGAAACGTTTTAGCCTTTCCTCAGAGGGGATGATGCTGCAGTTCCTTGATTGTTTTGGTTGACCTTTTTCTGCACCTTTCCCAGCTCTGTGCTGTCCTCCTTGAAATACAGTGTATAATTTGAGGTTTTTTATTTTTCTGCTATTGTAGCTAATCTGGAGAAATTTGAAATCCCACTCAAAATTCGTTTGAGCCCTGAACCTTGGACCCCAGAGACGGGCTTGGTGACAGATGCCTTCAAACTAAAACGGAAAGAGCTTACTGCACACTACCAGGAAGATATTGATCGAATGTATGGAACAAAAATAAAATAATGGTTTTTTTTTCTTGCACCACTTTGCTATGGTGAGCTCAGATCAAATAGGAAATACTTGAATCATATGTCTCATCACTTGGGACCAACATTAAAAACATCTTTACTCACTCTCAGCTTATGCTGTTTCTTCTGATAATATCAGCGTCTTTAACTGGCAGGATTAGTAAAATGTTAAGGCAGAAAATTGGTGTCTGTCTCCTTTTTCCCTCCCTTAGTTTTTTTCTGCTACCTTGTCAGTGAGTGGATTTTCCTAAACGTCCTTTTGGGCTAACCTGATTTTGAAGCCTCAAGTTTTTAAACCTGATTTATAAATCCTGTATAATGTTCCATTCGTAACTTTTTGAAGTTTGGAAATATAGAGGGAGAACTTGGCTATATACAAAATGATTAGTTTGGGGGCCTTTTTTTACGTAAATATTTAAATATTAAAGAGGTATCAATGTGAAATTATGTACAATGAAATGACTTATAGGTGAAAATCATTGTTGGCCAGAACACCAGATTATTTGTTGCTGTGCAATTGTTTTGTATAAAATTGCAAGAGAAATAGTCTGATATTCTGACTTATAAAGTAACAGCTGAAGTATGTGCCTGACAATTTCCTCCTACATATATATTTTATTTTTATCTGAAATAAGGAAAAATGGTCATGGCAAAGTGCTGTATATAAGCAGGCCTTCCTGCAAAACAAGGGTGAATGAGGCTTGAGTCATGCAAAGTATGTTCTAACACAGCAGATGTGACACCTGTGAATAATCTGTTTGACAGACATAGTTCAATTTTGAAAATATATTGAGGCCATTTTATAAAGAAATTGACTTGTTAAAACTAGTGACAACTCAGTTTTAAATGAATTGCATTCTGATTGACAATGTCCTTTACTAAGATGGGACTTTTATGTGTGTTGATTTTTATCTGCTTTACAATTCAGGCTGCTTCTCTCTTTTTTATTATTATTATGTGCATATAAATCAGCAGTTACAGTCCAGTTCAGGTCTAGCTGAAGCCCAAATGTTTTAAGAACACAGTCGATTGCGATGTTCTCCTGCACAAGCCTAGCCAAAATGGATTTGAATTGCGTGTGTGTGTGTGTGTTTAGGGGGTTTGCACAAGATAAATTCATGGTGGATTGTGCCGTTGGAGAGCATTTTCAAATGTACTGATGGTGATTTGTTTACTATTGTCTGTCTCAATGTCATGGGTGCTGATGGAAATGTCGTCTTTAATTACCCCATTGTTGGTACCTTATTCCTGAATGCAAGTTACTTGGGCATATAATTTGCTGTTTTTTTGTTTTGTTTCGAAAGACAACATTCTTCCAGATTAACTGTATTTGAGATAATAACCTGAGTCACATTTTTATTTTTTGTCATTGTTGTGCCCAAAATCTTCAGTTTGAAAATGTGTTCCTTTGTGTGCTTCATTATAAATACTACCTTTGGGTTCCAGTCCACATGCTCTGGTGTGTGCACAGATAACTGTAGAAGTAGAACAGGACGGACTGCAGAATTGGGGAAAGCAGTGTGCTGGCAATGGCATGGGCATGCTGTGCTTTTCCTGACATTGAAGTGGTGACGCAACCCCTGCTGATTCAGTTCTGTGTGGGCACCTGAGGGTTAACTGGAGTTCCAGATTATTATGATGTGTTGAAAAAGTTTTAAGTGCCACATAAGGTCTCATTCTGGTTCATCTACTTACTCCCCCCCCTCCCCGCAATATTACAAATATAATTGCTATGCTCAACTTGAGAATATAGAAGATATAGAGTAATTGTTATCCAATTGTGACATCCCACAAATGAGATTTCTCCTTCCTCTCCTCTTTCCTACAGCCCCTCTTTCCTACAGAACCCCCAATTCTACTGGGTTGGGTGACCCTCTGGAGCAGGTTGGGGGCTGGGAATGGGAGGGGAAGGGGGGAAGGCACATCTGCTGGTGCAACGGTTGATCTCTCCCATAAGTCTGAAGTGTGGAAGAGGCTTTAATTTGAAAAGGTTTACTTTCTTTTCTATCAAATTATAAAAACAGTGGCCTTGGATCTATATCTTGGTAGTAGGGCATTGGATATTCACATTTTGGACACTATCTGGCCAGCATTAAGCACTTTAAAACCCATTGATGGAGAATGAAAACTTGCTTCTCTCCCACTGAAAACAATGGACCTTACAAATGCTTAATTTTGGTTGAATAATGCCCATCCTTTACTTGAAAAAAAAATCTGTGGCCACAGATTCTTAAAAAGCTTTAATTGGGGAGGCAAATTAACTATTGCATCTTAATTAGAAAAAAATTACAGAATGTATATAGAGTGATATGTTCTCCTAATATATGGAGTTCTATTGCAAAGTGTCAGCTAGGTTTCTATAATTAAAATGAGTTGGCTCACTATTTGAAGATACTACTGTATTCCTTGGGAACTCAATTAATGCATTAGGACTTTGCATTTGGTTTATTCTTTTTATGTTATGGAATGAAATAGTCTGGTGGAATTATCTAAATCTGCCTTCCCCAACCTGCTGTTCACCTGATTTTCTGGACTACAACTCCCATCAGCCCCCAGCCAGCAGGGCCCAGTGGTCAAGAGTGATGGGAGCTGTAGTCCAACAACGCCTGGAGGGCACAAGGTTGGGGCAGCCTGACCTAAGCTAAGATACAAGATCCCGCAGCTGCACATGAGTAATTGAAGTTCATTTTTTTAATTTTCAAAATCACTTCGGATATCATTTTAAAAATTACGGTCTTTAAGTTGCCTTGGCAAGGAAAACTCATTTGGAGAAAAATAAGGTAGATGGGTGTTGCAAATGTTTATTTCACCTTGAATTGCTGGATTTCACATGTATCTAGTTCCTTTATTGTGCTTAAAAATGTTACGCACCTTCTTTAATAATAATTTGGGAATTATTAATTTGTGACACAATCCAGAACTAAATCCATTGTTCTATTGAAATCAGTAGACTGATCAGTCCATTGAGTCCAGTGGGTCTGCTCTGAGAATGACAAACGTTAGATACTGCCCTCTGTTTTTTAGAAACATTAGAATGACACATTTCTGGTTGTATGGGTTCAACCTTGTCATTGAAACTGATGGATTTTTAAAATCATTGCTAGCATATCTCTGACAATTCTCACAAATTAGTTTTCTGAGCATCGCTGTGCTCCCTTTATTGGAGAAATGTTGTATATGACAGCTATTGTTTGCAGTGAAGATACCAAATGGCCTAACATGTGGCTGCATGGAATAGCTTATTATTTCCATTGAATTGTTTTCATGCTGGAGGGTTCTTTATGCTTTTTTAGATTCAGGTACTAAAGCAAAGAACCAAAGTGAAAAGACTATGGGCCATAAATAGTCTTTGATCACCAAAATTAAAAAGCAGGAGTGGGGTTTTTGGGGGTGGGTTTTTGGCAGTCTTTTCTATTTTCCTTGTTTGTGCTGCAGTATCTTCTAGGCTGTTGAACTGTGAGCAATTCTTTCATCCCTCTGGCTGCATGCCATCGTGGCTGCTCTGCAGCAGGACCAGAAGTAGAAGTGAGCACAGGCAGTAGGCCTTCCTTAGCAACCAGACCTGGAAACGCAGTTGTGTAGCTTCAGAACCTTAAAAGCCTTGCCTTTTTTAAAAAAAGCAACAACAACACATTGCTAGATGGCAAATGTGTGTAAACATCTTTAAAAAGAAAAATAGCTGCAGAAGAAAAGTCCTTCTTGAGCTTCGCCCTTCTAGCAGTTGTCTGCTTGCTTCTGTCACCACTTTTCTACCCACACAGCAAAAAGATATTTTGAAAAGCAGTTGAGCGAAGCAGTTCTGAATTAAATAAATGGGCTTGAGCGAGACAGGATCCAGCAATTCCTCCCTCTACTTAAGACTACAGCTCCCGTAGCTGCTTCTCCACGTTTTCCACAATAGTAGGGAGATTGTTATGTAGCTATATGGTACTTTAGCTTTGACCCACAGGCACATTTGGGACCATTCACTTCCTGTCCCAGTGAAAAGAAGTAGTTTTGAAAGCTGGGTTTTGGCTTTGAATGCGATTAAGACTTCATTCACACCTTCCTGCTGCCAAGGGGGAATCTACCTTCCCATAGGATTCCACATTGCTGTGGGATCTGGTGAATAATGTGACCACCTGCATGTGAGTGATCCTGTGGATCTTGCCAGCTTAAAACCACATAGGTTCAAGCCACAAGAATGTGATTTCCACAGGACTGCAGATGTGGGAAGATGTCCATAGTCATTCAAAATAGGAACTATGGGGAAATAGAATGAACTGTAAAAGTGCCACATTAAAAAAAAAAAAGTTCAGGGTTTAAAAAATCAATACATTTTACCCCAGATACTGCATGTATCCTTGAACAAGGAGAAGCAAAGCTTCATGTGGAAATGAATGTAAAATAAATTGCCCAAGCACTGCTCCCTGTCATTCATTTCACCAGGTCTTGTGATGGAGCCCCATGCAAACTCCATAGAAAAGAATAAAGCAGCAGTGATTGTACCCTTTTATATCAGGAAACACTTTTTATGTGGTTTTACTGATGCTGCTGCTAATGCAGTTTACAATTAATACATCTATTTACCTCAAGGGGAAGCTGTCTTTTTAGCAGTAAAATAATTCGCTGAAGTTAAAAGCTAAAAGCAGTGTGCAATTAAAACTCAAAATGAAGCCTACAAGTGTTCTCTGGGCTTTTGCTTTTTAGCAAAGATAAGAAAAATGTATAGAGTTGAAATACAAACTTCCTTGAGCCTATAATGCTTGAGAATTTATGCAGCAAATTCAGCAGAATAGAAACCCTTAGAAAATAACTGTTAGCTGCAAAAATTCCACAAGCTGGGTTTTTTTTTCCTTCCTGCTTTAAGACTTCCACTTCACCCATTTGACTAATTTTTGAAATTTTTAAAGTAAATGTAATGTGTGTGTTCTTCTGGGCTTGTATGAAAATTGTTTGCATTTGTTTTCTAAAGTGGCAAAAGGAGAGAACTGTTTTAAAAGGCTGTACACATATTAGACCAAGCTGAAAACATAACTGGATGACCAGTTGTTTGTTGTACTAATTGGTTATTTAATGTAAATTCATTCATCTTGGTTGTTATTCTGAACTGCCTGAAAATGTGTCTATCATAACTTGAGTTATATTGTATGAATTATTTATTTGTAATTGGACATTTACACTTCAAAAATAAAATTAAAATTGAGTTTCACAAGTTAATTTGCTTCCTGTTTTGTATTTTTCTAGAGGGTCACCCTGAAGGGCCTTTAACCCTATTCTTTGCTTCATAGAATTAATGACAGTGTAAGCTTATATATTATATGCCTGCTGCATGGGAATTACCCCTAAGTGAGTGCATATACCAGCCTTTCTCAACCTTGGGTCCCTAGATGTTGCGTGTCAAGACCCCGAGGCCTCCCCTTATGTTGAATAATAACACCTGGACACAGTATATTAGGTTAAATGGGCAAATTTGGGCCACAACTTTATTGGTTACAGAATGTGAGCAGTATTGGCTTAGGCATTGGCATTGAACCGACTATATCTGACTCCTGCCCGCCATGCAGGTAGTCCAGTAAGGGTCAACCACCAATAGGGGGAGCCCTGTTGATGTACAATACATCAACTAAGCTCCCCAGGGTCCCCAATGGGGTCGTGGCATGGCCCTAGCCCGTACCCGGGCTTCGGACAAGATCCATACCCCTGGATCCCTTTAACGGAATACCCTTAAAATGGAGGGACAGTTGATGGCCACACTGCCCCTCCCCCAAACCAGGTTTTACCAATGCCTAACCGCCAAACCTTACAAAAGTTGTGATGATTGCTACGAAGTAGGCGAAAACCAAATGACCAGTGCCAATTTGCCAAGTGGAAAAATTCCTACCAGGACCCCTCAACAGGCAACCAACCAAGGTCCATAGAAAGGCCAATATGTCAAATGCTTGAAAGGAGGGTGGGAGATCCACGGAAGCCGGAACAAGAAGGGAGATCCCCTGGCCGCACGGCTGCTTAAAAGCATTAAGCCATGCCCCCCAGCCAGCCGGATTGGCTGGCTGGGGGCCGTGATGCGGCCAGGGTCTCCCCGATGACACGGGGGCTTAGCCCAGTCCCCGCTGTTTGCAGGAAGCCACATGGCCTGTCCACACCACCACCCCACCTGGAAGTGGAGCGGCCTTGTTGGACTACCATTCCCATCATCCTTGACTGCTGTTCCTGCTGGCTATGGATGATGGGAGTTGTAGTCCAACAACATCTGAGGACCCAAAGTTGAGAAAGCCTGGAATATATCATTGCAGCCAAACTCAGAATTGGGAATGCCTTATTCAGTTGGGAGAGGGAGCAGTGTCTGCAACCCAAGACTAAAATGCTTATTTGATGCCTTTATGACTGACATAACGCGCCAGTGCTCCATGCCCCCTGTTCCTGTGATATAGTCTTGTCTTATGTGAACAGCAGCATCAGCAGTGGAGGGGAGAAACTGAGGTGTTTCTTGAGGCATCCTTATCTTGTATAAGCACCCAAGGGCCAGAAAAAGTTGGCTTTCAAAAGCAGCCCACCGTTCCAAATTCCTGTGAGCAATTGTGCATTTTTTGCATTTTCTTAAATGGTGAAGCGCAGTATTAGGTGGAGTTGTGTTGTGCTGTAGTCTCACAACTCCTTGGACAGTGTTTAGTCCCCTTTGGGTTTCTGGGAACATTTTGGCAAGAAACGCAGAACGTGCATATTTCATGTGAAGAAGAAAAAAATCTGTCTTTGAGAATGTTACATAAATGCCAACACTGAAAATGCCAACATTGATATAGGCCAGATGGTCCAGCAGCTCTACTCATTTATAGAGGGTTTGGTCCCATTGGAAATGGTGCTTATTTCCTGATTCTGATTCCACAGCACTTTCTGAGGTTTAGTATACACTGCCAGCAGAAGTTGGGGTGCTGTAATTGGACAGGAGTTGTCTCTTTAAGAGCCCTAGTGAACACAGAGTGATTCGTACAAGCGGCTACATCGCTCCTAACATTATTGCTCATTGATGCTTGGCTGAACTAGAAACACTTTCCATTGAACTATAGTGTGTTTGAGGTAATACAAAGCTTTCTGCAGCATTTGATCTGTGTCTGTCCCTGCATGCCATTGCTTGTTGTAGCAGTTGCCAAATGATGCACATTAATTTTATTATATTTCATAACATTTATATACTGCTTGATTGTCAAAAAAAGGAAAAACCTCGTAGCAGTTTGTAGGTTCTACCTCTGCAGCCTCTCCCATAATAACGTGTAGTGAGAGAGATTAATGACTGGGGTCCTACTTTGGAGTTCTTGAAGGAGCAGAAGCCCCCTGAACTCCAGCAGTTGACCACCATTTTTCAATGAGAGAACCTAACTTGGGTTAGTTAAGGTTGTGCCTTCCATATGTTGTTGGTCTGAAAATCCTAGCAACGTGACCCAGCCTAGAGAATCATCTGGGATGATGAGATTCTGGAGGGGCACCACATTGACTACTCCAATCTAACTTCTGGGACTGGTGATTGCAGAACTTGCACGTTGTGCCGTTTTAATAGGATTCATTCCGTCATAAACTGGCAAAGTTCCTCAAATGACCTTGACCCAATCTGACATGGTTAGTCCCACGCTGTCAATACTTTGGGGATTTCATTGCTTTCATCTGTTTGGTTCTTTTCCCTCTCTCACTCTCCTTAAAGAAAAAAGATTTTTTTACCCCAATATTTCAGCAGTTGTGAACATAGCTTTCATACTTCCTCTGAAATAGCATACGGTCGAAGCTGAACTTGCTGTGTGAGGCATAGGACTAGTGTTATTCTATCTGGACTGGTTACTGTTTTTGGACCCAGCTCAAAAGTTCTGCATTTCACCTTTGGAATCCTATACTACAGGGACCAGGATATCCAAAATACCTTGTCTCATATGTGTGCCTATCACTTGGGTCCAACATCTGAGACCCTGCTTCATATTCCTCTGCCATGGAGCACACATGAGGCAGGGTCTTTTCAGTCTTGGTACTGCAACTCTTGCTTGACCTTCCAAGGAAGATCTGCCTGGCATAATCAGTGCTTCTTTTTTTTAGTGAATGGTGACTACTTGGCTGTTTAGGATGGTCTTGTGATAAAAATCAGACTGGCATTCTGCTGCTGTTGAGGCAATAGGATTGTCTTAAATGGCATTGATTGTGGGTTGGGTTTTTTATGCACTTTTTCATTTATTTTTGGAAATGTTTTAACAGTTCTATGTTTTCTTAGGAATGCTCTTGCATGACTTGTTAAATTACTTGGGCACCCATTGAGATCCCCTGAACTAAGAAATACTGTAAATATGTAATCACTAGGGGCTACCACCACTGATCACTCTGCTCACCAACCCGCACCACCTCTTCTGCTACCCTTATGCCCCACCTGATCAACACATACTCATTTAAGCTGACAGCACTGCAGATATTTGTACATCAGGTGTGGGAAACCTTTGGCCCTCCAGATGCTGCTGAACTACAATTCCCATTAGCTCCAAAAAGAATGACCAAGGATGATGGGAGTTATTGTTGGGCAACATCTGGAGGGCCAAAGGTTCCCTACACCTGAGGTAGAGGTTGCCTTCACATGTAGCAAAACCTGCTTAGGTCTGATAAATCTATCTGTGAATCTCACCATTGGATAAATTTGTAGAAAAGTTGCAGCTTGTTTAAAAGAATGTAACATTCCTTCTGTACAGTTCTAATTTCTTCAGCTATCTGCTGAAGAAATTTTTCGTTCACTTTTAGTTTAACATTTAATGGATTGGATCCAAAGTTATCTGGATGACAAAGTTATCTGTGCTTTGCTCCCATTGAAATCAATGGAATGTAAGTTAACCATTATTCCATTGATTTCAGTGTAATGAAAGAATTCCTAACTTAGCCTGGGTTCAACCCAATGCAATATTAATATTAATTTTAAATGTAAGATTCTCCTACTCAGAAGGGTGGGCATTTTTCAGTTTCACCAGAGATTGGAGTAAAAGCTGTCTGAAATTCTCATTAGATTTCTGAACAGTGGGAAGCTGTGCACTGTGGCTAAACTTTCCATTCATGATTCAAGAGGCTCGGATGAACAGGTCAACTTGGACTGAACATTTTAACTTTTCCAGGATTGGCCCCTGGACAAGAATTCTTTATCCCAGCCACATATGCTGTGGAGGGTCACATGTTGGGAGGAAGACATGACTGATATTCTTATGCACTGTTTTAGACTCGGATGCATTTAATGTTGAAGTACGTTGCTTGATTCAGTTGAAATCAACATTTTTGCAATTAATTTTGAGTGTTGCAATGAAAGAAAGTAGATACAGAGTTGCCTGACACCAGACCATTTCTTCTTGCACTCATCCAACTTTTCAAAAGTTCCAGAGAAAATGTCAGTGTGTGCTTTCCTCTGTGATCATCCAAGCAATAATGTGGACTGCTTATGAATGCTCTTATAATGTTTAAAATATTTTTTTCCTAATCTCATTTGATTGTGTGTTTCTTTTTTCCTTTTCCTTTTTTGCACCCTAAGAGTATTGGTTGAGGGACTTCTGAATCTCCACATGGTTCTAACACTGTTGCAGAAGTGTCTGGATGTCTCCCAGGCCAACTCCTTTTTAAAGCAAACCAAGATTTAGGGAAGTTTTTAATCTGTGATGTGTTAATGTATTTTAATGTTTGCTGGAAGCCGCCCAGAGTGGCTGGGGAGACCCAGCCAGATGGGCAGGGTACAAATAAATTATTATTATTATTATTATTATTATTATTATTATTATTATTATTATTATTATTATTATAAGATTCACTGGTTTCTAAGATGCTATTAATTGAACAATCACATTTCTAACACAACTCTGAGGGTTGGTTTGTATATATGAGTCATGTAAACGAATCATAATACAGTGGTACCTTGGTTCTCGAACTTAATCCGTTCCGGTAGTCCGTTTGACTCCCAAAACAGTTCGAAAACCAAGGTGCGGCTTCTGATTGGCTGCAGGAACTTCCTGCACTCAAGCGGAAGCCGTGTCGGATGTTCGGCTTCCGAAAAACATTTGCAAATCGGAACACTTACTTCCAGGTTTGCGGCGTTTGGGAGCTGATTTATTCAACAACTAAGCTGTTCGGGAACCAAGGTACCACTGTACATTTTTACTCAAAAGTAAATCCCCCTGAGTTCATTGAGTTCAGTTAACCAGTCATGTGAATGGTGAAAAAGCAGGTTATTCTGTGGGAGGGTAATATATATATTCTCACAGTAAATAGATGCACACAATTGTTTAGATAACACCAATAAATGAATACTTGTGTATGGCTGTTTTTGCAAGTTATGCATAAGAGAGCAATCTTATTGGGGGAAGAATCCATGGGAGAGAGATCACCAAGTCTAAAGGCCTGTTTGGCTTATGCAGGCAGCCCCTGGAAAGAAGGGTGGTGTTTTTCCTTAAAAAAAGAACAAGAACAGTTCTGCTTGATCAGACCTGTGGCGCATCTAGGCACCAGATGCTTATGGAAACCTGCAAGCAACAGTACTCTCCCCACTTGTATTCAGAGGCACACTGTCTCTGAGAGTGAGCATAACTACTGTGGCTAGTAGCCATAGCACACATATGCATGCACATGCAAACACACACACACACACACACACAAGCACATAGCATTGGCACTTGCTTTTTCCATATAAAAAAATAACACTGATCCCCCCTGCCTCTTATTTATGCTTCACTGTGACTATATTGCCATGGCACATTCTGCACCAAAAGCTGATTTAAAAAATAAAATGAGTTCAATCAAAAATATTTATATGCTGCTTTTCTAGTCAAAGCCTGTCCAAAGTAGCCTCCAACAATAAAAATTACAAGTAGTATATTGAATAATCAATATTACAAAAAAATAACTAAAAATAAAGCAGATCTAAACTCAGCTTGTTAAAAGTCCTGTTTATGTGCATGCTTCAAAGGGTTTGCTATTTGAAATTCGCTGCACTTAAGCACAAATAAAATAACAAACCCAATATGTTTTGGAACTGTCCTTCATACTAAGTTACATCTCACAGGCTCATATGCTTTCCAGATGAAGAATATGAACCCTGCCTGGTTCCATCAGCTGGTTAGACCCAGCCTGGCTTCTCAAATGCATGAAGCTTGCCAAAAGAGTTTTCCATGATGATATCCGATGTCACTGCTGGAACTAGAACACTCTGTAGTTGTGAGCATCAATACTAGCTGTTTCTCCAAAACAAAGGCCAGCTGCCACAGAAAAGACTCCTCCATAACTAGCTTGATGTCGGGTAGATCAGAGAACAAAACTCTTGCTGTATTTAAAGCAAAATCAGATTTCCCAGGGAGAAAGAAGGGATGTTTTATTAGAGGAAGTGATCAATAAAGAAATCATCATGAGCTTGGACTGACTGTTGATAAAGATTTCCCAGAGTAATAAACACAGTATCTCAGCTGCTTAAGCACATCATTTGGGCTGGTTTCCTGTAATACCTTTTCATGAGCATCTCAAATAGTAGATGCTCAAGGCACAATCTCCTTGTCATTGTGGCTACTTGAGTTTCCAGGGATGAAGGTGGTTCAACGATAAGGGTGGGGAAAATCTGTCTATTTTGGTTCCTTTCCATTTTTCATTTGTCCACTTCAGTTTTCCACATTTCCACATCAGTTTGCCCTCGTGAAAATTCATCAGCACCACACCTTAATCAACTAATATACACTTTTTTGGTATGCAATTTTACCTAATAAACCTATCTTTGCAAAGCAATTTTCTGCAATAAAAAAGGTGTTTGTCATTTTCACGAATATATGTATTTGTATTCACTCTTTAGTATGTGGTGTGTGTTTTTTTTTTTTTAAAGCATTATTTTATTACCTTGCAAAGTTTGGAGAAATGCGAATTTCAAAGGATGGCTGTGTTTCAGTCTGTGTATTGTTCTGGAAATTATAAGTTCACTTCAAGGAAGACCCTAGTCTGCATATTTAAGGAACTACATAAGCTGGTCCAAAGCAACCAGCATTGGAGAAATGGCAATCTCATCGCCATCGACATTATAGAAGCATATAGCTTTGCTGTGTTATAATTCAAATGAATTGCATTGTAATGTTTGTCTTCATTCTATGATGCGGGTTGGCTTGAACAATCTTCTGGAATGAAAAGACAGTGTGAAAATGTTGATATGATGTAGAGTCCCATGGCAGACTGTGTGGGCACTGGGGCATCCCTTGTTTTAAAGCATTCTCATGTCAGGATCTCCATAAAACACACTGAAGGCAGCATTTCCAGGGAGGAAAATGAATGATGCTGTGGAAAATAAGTGGGAGGAAGAATTATGCACACACACACACACACAATTGTGTCTTTATACTTAATGCAGAAACTGACTCATACAGGCATGTTTCCCTTCAAGTGGAACTGTAGGTAGGCAGCAGAGTTCCTAAATGTTCCTGCCAATATATTTTCCTGAAACATCAGCGTAATATCATTGCTAGTGATGTAACATCAGCACAGCAGCTGGTACGTCAATTCGCAAGTGTTTCTTTGCTGGCACAATACGTCTTAGAACAGGACTGTAAGAGAATCGGAAGCCGAGCCAGCAAACCTGCTGCTGCGAAACTTCGTGCGTATTCAACATTTACTTAGTTCAAAGTAATACGTGCATAAAGGGGGGAAAGGGAAATAAAGTATTGCACATCAGGGAATGGGGTGCAGGGGTGAAAGGAAAGGTGCCAATGAGGGATTGGCCATTCATTAAAAGTGTGATGGGGAGGGATTTTAAAGGACACTTCAGAAGTGTGGTATTCTTTGCCAACTTGCTTCCCAAACACGTTTGACAGTTATGGCTCCTCCAAACAAACTATTCACGGAGCATTTGTCTGTTTTGCTTGCTCTATGCCTAGTCTTTATTGAGCATTGTTCTGATTTGCTTACAGGCTGGTTATAAAGCAATGAGCTGAGCTTTCATTCTGCACTCATAATGGTTTGCTTGTGGGGCATTTATGCCGCACTTTCCAAAACTTCAGATTCCAGAATATGATCCCATAAAGTGTCCCCTCCCCCAACTCATTATTTCACCCAGTGTAGTAAATAGAGTCACTTCAAGTGATGATCATTTTTTAAATATAATAAAGTCTGTTTGTTTTTACCAAGAGTTAGATATGCCTTCTCAACATCTCCAGAAGTTTCGCTCTTAATGATATCTTTGCCAGTCGGCTACAGTGCAATAATCAAATAAATATTTAAAAGAGAGCTTTTCCTCATCACTTTCCTAACTGCAAAAAAGGCCTACTTCGTTTTTTAGAAGCAGATTTGTAGTGCTAAGGTGACACAGCACCTTAAAAGGTAAAGGTAAAGGGACCCCTGACCATTAGGTCCAGTCGCAGACGACTCTGGGGTTGCAGCGCTCATCTTGCTTTATTGGCCGAGGGAGCCAGCGTACAGCTTCCGGGTCATGTGGCCAGCATGACTAAGCCGCTTCTGGCGAAACAGAGCAGCGTGCGGAAACGCCGTTTACCTTCCCGCCGAAGCGGTACCTATTTATCTACTTGCACTCTGACGTGCTTTCGAACTGCTAGGTGGGCAGGAGCAGGGACCGAGCAACGGGAGCTCACCCCGTCGCGGGGATTCGAACCGCCGACCTTCTGATCGGCAAGCCCTAGGCTCTGTGGTTTAACCCACAGCGCCACCCGCGTCCCTTGGCCTCCCAGTAGGGCAGCAATAAAACAGCTAGCACATTTGCAAAAGCTAAGCATGATCTGGTCTGGTTCCAAATTGGACGGGAGACCGAGTGTTGAGATTCCTGCATTGCAGGGGGTTGGACTAGATGGCCCTGAGGGTGCCTACCAACTCTACAATTCTATAAGTTTCTGAATCTATGTCAGGAATAGCTTTGCCTGTCTAATTTCTGACTTCCATGTAACTACTAAAAGCCTAGGAGCCGTAGCTTTTAAGACATTTTAGGCAACAGTGTATTAGAAGGGTCTCATATTGCAGCTTCTATTGAAAAGAGGATGAGATGAAAAGGCAAGCTATATAATCAAATCACCAGCCTGATGGAATTTCCAAATGTGTGTAGCCTGTTGTACATAACCCAGCTACTGTTTCATTTCACGGCCTGAAGCTACATTGCGCTTCAGGCCATTATGTTCAAGAAGCCATGCTCTGATAATCATTTCCCTATCATCAGAATTCTTTTAGTGCCAGCCTTTCCTGGAATAAGCAATTTGCGGCCCCTTATCACTGGTCTCTTCTTCTAAGCCTGGAAGAGAAATGAAACGCACCTAAGAGAAACACGCCATCTCATTTATGTATAAGAAGGGAGGCAAATTATGGCAGTTCAGAAATCACTGTGTTATTGCAGTCTCTGCTGCATCTGCTGATGAATTTCCATCACAAAGAAAACAGGGAAAACTCACTTATTTAACCCTTTCACATTCTACAGTTGTAGCTTCTGGCAGATTGACTAGAGCTTGACTGAGGAGAACATCTTTAATAGTCTGACACATTATATATGCTAATAATGAACTCAGGTTCTGAGTTCTGACAGTTACAGGATTAAAACATGAGAGAGAAGTATTGGTATGCTCAGAGGAATCCCAGCATTTCCAGAAGTAGGCAAAAGAATCTTTAGGAAAATAAAACTCCAGGGGGCAAAAACACCACAACAGCCCCCCAAGGCTGAGCATATGCAGTAGCCGCAGAATACCAACCTTAGCTTCCTCAGTTCTTTCCTGCTGCACCTGGAGCACAGCAGCTTGTTGGTCAAGTTCTAGCTCATGAAGAGCAATAACTTGCCACAGCTGTTCTTGGTTTCCAGAGAGGAAGCTTATTTATTTGGAAGCCATGGCTGCAAGTGGGTCACTGCTGCAAGACCAACCCCAAAGAGGAAGACACAAAAGGGACAAATCCCTTTGGGTTACTCCTCCAGGATGTGACGAGACTGAGGGCGCTCGCCATGGGTGAGTGGCATTTGAAGAGCTTCCTCTTAGGTAAGAGATTGAAGCAGTTGGGCTGGGCAGGGCAGGGGGAGATGTGTGTTATCTTGGCTTCTGAGTGAGCAGGGGAATGCTAGGGAGCCATATCTGTGTTGAGTACATGAATGGCGTTCATCTAGTGCAGGCATAGGCAACCTTGGCTCTCCAGATGTTTTGGAACTACAATTCTCATGATCCCTAGCTAACAGGGCCAGTGGTCAGGGATGATGGGAATTGTAGTCCCAAAACATCTGGAGAGCCAAGGTTGCCTATGCCTGATCTAGTGTGATCGCTGCCTATTTGGTGATTCTGCTATTTTATATTGTTCTGCTGATGCATTGTCTCTTTCTTTTGCATGCTGTTCACTGCTTTGGAGACATTTGGTCCAAAAAGTGGCATATAAATAAGCTATAACATTAACAGAACCCAACCCGGAGGGTCTTGTGGGGGGTCAGCAAATGGAAAACCAGGAGTATGGAGAAGAGCCGAGTGCAGTTTTAGGAAAGAAGGCAAAAATAGCTGGCTGGAACACTGAACAGGATCATTCCGGAAGCTAGCATACTGTTTGTAGGGCCCACTTGAAAACCTATATTGCCATTGCAAAATGGTTAATTCTTTAATTTCTTCATATTTTCATTAATTTTAGAAGAGCTGGTGCAAAATACGCCAGTCTCCTAGTTCCACAGGAATTATTTCAAAGGCATGCCTTAGCTAAGCAACAGGCGTCCCCATATAGTTTGTGTGAATTAGAATGTCTTGCCACATCTTGAATCTAATATGCATGCAGCATCCAGATGTCTGATCTTCCAGAGCAATTTAATTTCCATAGCTGACTTTGCCCCCCTCCCCTGCACCTTTGCAGGTAGCTATGGCAACCAGCATTTCACCGCTGACATCTAAGCAGGCCACTGGTAACCATGATGACTTATTCAAGACAATTATGACTACTGGTTGGTTTCTCCTTTTTGTGTGTGTGTGGGGGGGAACATCTAAAGCATTCTGTATCTTTGGGGAAAGAACGACTTCGTTTCAAACCTTTGTAAGCAGGCTAGACAATCTGTCAAGCACAGCCAAATCAACAGCACCTGTCCTTTGCTTGGCAGTGTGCAGATGGTGCCTGCACATCACTAGGTGATAGATGTGGTATTTTGTTCCTCCAAACAGCATCCTCCTCTGTACGGTGTGTGGAACCATATTTAGAAGAGCAACTCCTGTACAGAAACCTGTTACTTCTCACAGACTGACCAGGGCAAGCCCAAGACAAAGGATGGAAAACACTTTGCATGGCATAGATGCTAGATTAATGACTGAGCTGGGATCCATCATACATGTTTGAAGGGAAAGCATGGCACCGAACCCTGTGTGTGTTGACTTGAAAGAAAGTCCCACTGTGCTCAGTGGGGTATATTTTTCCTAATAAGTTGTGAGTGTTTAAAGTTCCGGAACTCAGTTCCGGCATCTCTCAGGTGAATGCCATTGCCATTATAAGAGAACAAGGGAGGTGTTCGTGCTGAGATCCGGCACCCCCTTTTCTAGAAAAACAGCAGTGATGATAGTGCTTTAAAGGTATGGTGTGGATGTGGACCTTTATCCTTAAACTGGACTTCTACTAGACAGCCCCTCAAACATGTGGCAGTTGCAAATAAAGGATTGTCCTCTGAGAGCCCTTCAAGTTGAGGGCTGTCCTTTGCAAAGTAAGGCTCCATTGCCACACTAAGATGCTCCCATCCCCTGTGTTCAGAAGAACTCCGTATTCTCCATGCATGGAAGGGTTGGGAGGTGGTTGAGTTTGTTTGTTTTGGTAATTTCAGTATCTAAAGGCAGGAATGCATTTGAAAGAAACTGTGTGTGGGAAATCTGTCTTTTAGGAATACTGATTGTAAACTCCTAAGGCTTTCAATATAGGGATGCCTTCATAAAGAAT
Organism: Darevskia mixta; assembly: GCA_034641385.1. Taxonomy (NCBI): domain Eukaryota; kingdom Metazoa; phylum Chordata; class Lepidosauria; order Squamata; family Lacertidae; genus Darevskia; species Darevskia mixta. The sequence continues at coordinate 13,170,934 of JAWWNH010000030.1, forward strand.
ATTTGCCTTCTTGCACATATCATGTCAAAAAGATAAGACTGTTATGTCTGGAACAGAAGCAACAATGATATAACTGTTAGATTTCCATAACCGTTTCCAAGCTAAACAGTCTTCTCAGATGTTCGTAGTTTTCTTGAAATGTTCTTTGCCTGCCAGCTTTGGAACAGCCAAAGGGACCACAATGCAGTTCCTCTCAAGGAGCATAAAGTCAACAATGACTCTGGTCACACTACTTTAGACAGAATTAGGGCAAAACAAATAAAACCAAGACAGATATAACACTGTGTAAATTTTGTAAATTTTAATCTGGACACGTCCTCTTTGCTGATCAAAGTGCTAAGGTCTTGTAAGGAAATCAGCTTGGGAAATGTAGCTTAATTCTGTTTAAAGCTTATATGCAGAGAAGCTGAGGTCTTGCAACAGGCCTTGCTTGGGCACAGAAGTACATCTTAGAAACTTTACAAATATTCTGTTATCCTGCTGCAGGGATGAGGGTTTGCAATGTATTGTTGTTGTTATGTATTGTTATATTTTAGGCGGATATATATATATACCAACCCAGTGGCTCATAGACTCAAACTCTCAGGTTATTTCAACCCTTTGGGAGTCCCCAGCAATATGTTGTGTCAGTTGCAGCTGCAAAGCTTCCTGTCTGAGTGCATTGTGCTGTTTGCTCTTTCCTATGCTCCCATATCTGACGTGCATTTTATTTTCTCTGATGACTAACTGAACAGTCCCTTGATGTGTGTGTGTGTGTGTGTGTGTGTGTGTGTGTGTGTGTGTGTGAGAGAGAGAGAGAGAGAGAGAGAGAGAGAGAGAGAGAGAGAACCTGTGGCCCCTCCAGAGGTTCTTACATTATAGCAGGTATTCTCATTGGCCACATGGACTGGAGCTGGTGGGAGTCAGAGTCAAACAACTTTCCCCATCCCTATTTGATATACACCTATCCTACCTTTCAGCTGACGAGTGGCATACATAAAACCAAGGCAATCAATAATAGCTAATAAAACAATAAAAGTGACACAGTTAATCATGATAAAAAGCAGCATTACAGGCAAGAATTGTTGAAATTCAGCAGAATATAAATCCAGCACTTTTAAGTAGCAGGAAAGCGTGGAATTTGCCCATTTCCCCAAACTGCGATAATTTTAAACACTGTGACATTTATCCTATAGCAGTTCTAGGATGTGATCTGTGCAGAGAATTCAAGAGAGAAGCATTTAAAGGCACCATAAATCATTAAGGATACATAGTAAATAGGTATTGCTGACAAGGCAAACTCCGAAAGGCTTCCTTTCTGCCACAATAGTATTTTCTCTCTCTCTTCAAACTGCTGCTGTTATCAGATTCAAGAGTGCGCCTTAATTTAGGCTGAGCAGCCGACAGTCAAAGTAGGCCCAAGTTGAACCACTATTTTACCATTTCCTTTCCAATGACCTCCATGTAATTAACACGTGTGTGTGCATGTCGTGTGTATGCATATAGGAAGATAGAATGCCACCGACCATCTGAGTCACTTTGTCCATCTAGCTTAGTATTGCCTTGACAGGCCATGGCTCTCTGGGGTTTCATCATCACCATCATTTTTAATTTGTATACCGTCTTTCTATCTTACAATCCTCAAGGCAGTTTACAAGCTGAAGAAACAAAAAATGTACATCTTATAACAATCTAATGCAATACAAAAATGTGATAATAAAACATAACTTTAAAATAGGCAGCCTGCATCAAAAAAGTAACATTCAACAATCATTAGAATAGTATTAAATAATAATAATAACAACATATAAAAGTTAAACAGAAATCCACTCAACAGTTACAATAAATAATTTCTAAACTATAATCAATAAAACAACAGCAAGCCACAGTACATAAAATAATACAATACAAATTGAGAAGGGTGGGGCAAGGCAGGTGGAAAGAGGCCTTGCCTGATGGAATCTCTCCCCTCACAGTTCTTCCTTCAGGAACAGCTCCCTTATGAGGACTCCTAGGGCTGGAGGGTGGGGCAAGGCAGGTGGAAGGAGGCCTTGCCTGATGGAGTCTCTCCCCTCTATTTTTCATCCCTCCCAAGAATGCTAGAGAAGGGGTAGCTGAGTTGGTGCTGCCCAGACCAGATGTTGCTGGATTACAACTAGGGATTGGCAAATCCATCTCTTTTCTGCTCTTTCTTTCTTTCAAAAAGGACATCTTGAAAATCCAACAGCATTTGTTTGCTCATTTTGCCTAATATACACATTTTTTGCAAAGCAATTTCCCTTCATACAATGCATTTTTTTGTATGTTACTTCCCTAAATACATGCATTTTTAGGCACACTTATACATGCAGTTTTGTACACTTTACTTGGCAGGAGTAAAGTGCCATTATCCAAAGTTATTACTTGCATTGCAAAATTCAGAGCAGGGCGGCTTTCAAAGGATGGCTGTGTTTCAGTCCTCATTATTGTTTCAGAAAGTGTGAATTAGACTGGTTTGCCTTTAAATAGGAGCAGGTTAGAATTTCTTCCTCATCCCTAAATATAGCTCCCACCATCCCTGAGCATCAGCCATGCTGGCTGGGGCTGATGAAAGTTGCATCCCAATAACATCTGGATGGCATCACATTGAACCAGTGAACTTTTGTATGGAAAGGCTGCACTCTGCCATTAAGTCGCAGCCCTATATATTTCCTATATTCTTGCAATGGCATGCTGTACACTTCTTGGATTTGTTTTCTTGAAGAAACTTCTTTTAAGAATTGCGTCATCTAAGCTCTCACTTTATTCCCTTTTCCTGAATTCTCTTACATGCTTCAGAAACCACTGACCCATGCACAGCAAAAGGACCACACACATTTTTAGTACACCAGCTGTTCATTTGTTTACACTGAGTGTCTAACTGCATGTCATTAGAAGACAACTGGATATCACTTAAATACCTAGAGGAGGAGCCCCAGCATTCCTCTGGATTAACAATAATCTTTATTAGTATTATTCCTCTTATTTAAATATACAAGTATTAATCATACCAAGTTGGTTGAAAATTTCAGCAAAAGTATTCTAGGAACATCCCCATTTCCTTGATAATCCAAAGTTATTACTTGCTTACTCAAAACAGAATCAGTTTTTAAAAATATGGCGTTAACGCTCATGTATCTTCATGTAGCAGATTTTATATATACAGGATGGTATATTTGACTGGGTGTAGATATTGTAGTACAATGGTTGAAGTAAGAAGTATAAGATTAAATAGAAATTTATAAAGTCACAAGAAAGGCTTGAAGGAAGTCAAGGCTGTAAAAAGCCAAAAAGGTTTAAGAAATGGAATGATGTGATGTTGTTATTGCAAAAATTTTATGTGGAAAAAATATAATAAAAATGAGAAGTAAAAAAAAAAGAAAAAAAGAAAAAGAAAATTTCAGCAAAAGTATTCTAGGAACATCCCCATTTCCTTGATAATCCAAAGTTATTACTTGCTTACTCAAAACAGAATCAGTTTTTAAAAATATGGCGTTAATGCTCATGTATCTTCATGTAGCAGATTTTATATATACAGGATGGTATACAAAGAGATTTTAGATTATTATTATTATTATTATTATTATTTATTATTATTATTATTTGTACCCCGCCCATCTGGCTGGGCCCCCCCAGCCACTCTGGGCGGCCTCCAACAGATATTAAAATACATTAAAATATCACAGGTTAAAAACTTCCCTAAACAGGGCGGCCTTCAGGTATTTTCTGAATGTCAGATAGTTGTTTATCTCTTTGACCTCTGCTGGGAGGGCATTCCACAGGGTGGGCGCCACTACCAAGAAGGCCCTCTGCCTGGTTCCCTACAATGCAGTATAAAACACAGCCAACCATACAATAAAATTAAGAGGAATAAAACCACTAAACACAAAGGTAACAAAAAGCAGAAAAATCCAGCCCCAAAGCATCATTGTACAGTCGAACCTCTACTTACCACCGCCTCTTCTTACAGTCGTTCCAAGTCGCGACTGCGGCAAACCCCAAAGTAACCGGTGGGTTTGCCGCCGTTCGCACATGCGCAGAAGCGGTGATTGCCATTCGCACATGCGCAGAAGCGGGCAATCGCTGCCTGTGCCTGCGCACAATGGCGCCTCTCCCAGCGACCAGTTTCGACCTCTGGACGGACCTCCGGAACGGATTATGGTCGCAAATAGAGGTTCCACTGTGTAATAACTGGGGTTGGCATCACTTCCCCATTTCAAAATGAAATGAAAAACATGCCTTCCACTCCTTTCATGCTCTGTGGACTATGGTCTTGACCCCATTGTCTACTTCTCTGAACTCTAGAACATGGACAGCTAACATGGGCTTGATGCAGCCCCACAAGCAATGTTTTCTTCACCACAAATTTGGTCAGATGTGGAAAAAAGAAAAAAAGAAAGTAGACAAAGTGCTGGGCACTCCGAGGGAGATGCAAATCACCCCCTCCCTGATAATCAGAGCAGTCCTTTGAGGAGTGGGTAGGGGGTGAGCCATACGGATCAGCTGAGGGTGTGTGCATGCAAGTCTTGTATGTGTGTGCATGTGGGTGAGGACAGCCTGATAGCCACACCCACTGCCCACACACCCACACCCACAAGTGTGTGTGCACGTGCGTGTAGAAGAGAGAAACTTGAGAGTAACTGGATATGTGTTGGCACCAGTGAGCTCACCCACCCCGCAAGTAGTCACGGTTCAGAATCGTTCAGTCAGGCAGCTTGACAAAACCTTTTTCATTTATTTCTCAAACAGGAATTCAATTGCTGTAGGAAACTCCAGGCTCCACCCAGATGTAACTAAGTCCAGTGCCACCTAGTGACTACCCTGTAGAATGACATTATCCATGCAATTCCTAGCGCATTTGTGCAGCCACAGAGAAATCCAAGAGGCTGCATAGCGCCGCATCAATAAGCTGCTCCCTTTCACATTAATTTTAAGCCAGGGAAAAATAATGTGCAGCGTTAAAAAAAAAAGCGGCTTCTTCACCAGTCATCCTAGGTCACTATGACCTTAATAGCATAGCAGCTGTTTCATTTCTACATGGATAGCAGATGCTGAGCTGCAATTCAAATGTACCCTGCTCGGGTCTTCTTCCAGCATAAGGCGATACACATTTCACACACATATGTCTTATTTCTGCTGAATGTTTTGGTGAGTGTTCACAGTATGTTGTTTTTGTTTTTGCAAACAAAATGACAGTCTCCATTAATGTCTAAGGCCTCTGCTGTCTTGAAGCATGAGTCTAGATGCTGAACAAATTTCTCAGGACACAAAGTTCTCTTTGACTCCCCCTCCCTTTTACTTAGATTTCATTCATAGGCTGCATTTACACAGTGGTTTATTCCATTTCCCTAACTGTTAATTTCTGCATTATATTTGAGCTTTCACCTGACATAAAAGCACCTCTGGAAAACTAATGGAATATACTACTTGTTTAGCATTCATTTCCAGGTTATTTGATTCCAGAAAAAAAATCCATTTGCAGAATCTTCAACCTGGAAAGTAGCAGAAGTAAAGTGACAAAAGTTTGGGTTGTATACTGGCATACAGATATTTCCCGCTGTTTTCATATTAAATTCTATATGAAGCATTGCCTTTTCTTCCTTTTCCATTAATTCTTTTGCAATATCAGCCAGCTTTCAGATATATTGTATCTCCCTTAAGTATTTTTAAGTATTTGAAACAATTTATCCCAACAAGCCTTTCCTACTAATGATTTGTGGACTGTTCCAAGTATTGCAACTCCTACAGGTACACCAAAATGACACTGACAAACATGTAATGTGTGCTGATGATGGAAAATGTTGCTTGGACTTGGACATATATCTTTTACATACATACATATGCTATCTATTGGCTCTTGACTTTCCATTTTTTCCAGAATTTGCCCATTTTGCAAATAGCTTTTCCACATTTATTAGGGGGGAGAATTCAGAATTCAGATGCAAGGATTTTGGCTGCAGTAGGGCTGTGTTCACCTATAAATAACTGGTGGTTCTGCTTTTGTGTTGATTGAAAGAAGCAGCCTACAGTGGTACCTTAGTAGTTAAACAGCTTAGATGTTGAACTAATCGGCTCCCGAACATTGCAAACCTGGAAGTGAGTGTTCTGATTTGTGAACATTTTTCGGAAGCCGAACGTCCGACGCGGCATCTGCTTGAGTGCAGGAAGCTCCTTGGTTTTTGAACTGCTCCAGGAGTCGAATGGACTCCCAGAATGGATTAAATTTGAGAACCAAGGTACCACTGTATTATCATTTATTATCAGTGTCAAATGGGAGGACAAAATCCTGCAGAATGAATAAATCCGAACAAATTGATTTGCCCCTAGTGTGCCAAGTTCAGATCTTTCGAATGTCTCCGGCAGATTACCTCTGGTATGTATCTCTAGGTTACAATAATCTGCCATGAGGTGCTAAGATTGAGTAAAACCAGCTTTCAGTATCCCGAACGGCATTCAACAAGCTGTTGAAGGATGCTGGAGAATCTGTCTCATATGAGGATCAGCCTGAATCAAAATCCATCTGCCATTTTTTTTGTCAGCTATCACCTGCCCTCAGATTCTCTGCCAAGTTAAGACCTGCGTTGTTTTCTGCCAGTTTCTGCAGTCTGTCAAACTATATATTTGACCAAAAATCTTGTCTGTGCAACAGCTGTTGTATAGTTTATTAAGGAGACAGATTGGTGGCCTTGTTCCATTTTCTGCAATAGAGAGGTGCTCTAATATGCTGGGAAAAAAGAAAAAAAAACCCTCAATGCTATTTGATTCCTCTTACAGATTGCAAGTTTGACTCAGGTAGACTACATGAGAAACCAATTGCATCAACACCAATCACATCCTGTTGCTGTTTTTATTTTGATTATGTACTTTGTGGTTTTATATTCCGATTTTATCCTGTGAACTGCCCTGAGACCTGCAGGTATAGGGCAATATATAAATTTGATAAATAGAAATAGAATAGAATAGAAATACTTTATTGTCACTGTACCACTTGTTTACAGTGAGATTAAAACGAGCCCCCTCCCCCCCACAATCACTGGAGAGCCAGTGTGGTGTAGTGGTTAAGAGCGGTAGACTCGTAATCTGGTGAACCGGGTTCACGTCTCCGCTCCTCCACATGCAGCTGCTGGGTGACCTTGGGCTAGTCACACTTCTTTGAAGTCTCTCAGCCCCACTCACCTCACAGAGTGTTTGTTGTGGGGGAGGAAGGGAAAGGAGAATGTTAGCCACTTTGAGACTCCTTTGGGTAGTGATAAAGCGGGATATCAAATCCAAACTCTTCTTCTCTCAGTCCTTGTTACACTCTATGTGCTGTCGTACGACCAACCCCGAACATCAGCTGCAATGTTGCTGTCTTCCATTCAGCAGCCTCACGGCCCACGGGTAGAAACTGTTCTTTAACCTGTTGGTTAAATAATAAATGAATAAAATTTATAAATAATAAATAATAAATGTACTACATGAATAAGAAGACAAAACTGGGTTTTCCTGGTGTGCTGAACCTTGCTTATGGAATGCAGGCTCCAAACTGATTTATTTGCCAGGTCATATACAGCTCCCTGGCAGGGCTCCAACTACAGGCCTCTGCAAGATTTCTCCTAGTCTCTGGGATGAGAGGGAGAAAGGAATCTGGAGACAGTAGTACACGTTTAATTCTCTGTTCAATGCAAGCCATTTGGGTTTAGTTAGAACTCAGCAGACGTCCTGACTTCAGAGCATTTGACTTCCCTGCTGGTTAATTTCCTGATTTAAGCAAGAAATTTCTTTGCTTTATTTCCACAGTGTCAGGTCATGAGAAAACTCCACCAAATCATTCTTTACTAATGGAAGCGCTATGTTAAAATCATGGGAGCTATCGCTCTCACTCTGCATGCTTCGTTGCTAGCAATGAGAGCCATGCTACAAAGTTCAGAAAAGGGCAACCCAAATGATAAAGCTTTTGTAGTTTAGCAAAAAAAGTAAGAGGTGGCATGAGAGAAGTCTGAAATTATGCATGGCATGGAGAAAGTGGAGAAAGTTTTTTTTTTCCCCTAGGAGGGGAGAGTGCCTTTGTGCTTGGGTCCTGCTTGTGAGTTTTCCACAGGCATCTGGTTGAAAAGATGGTGTTGTACTAGATGGGTCATTGGCCTGATCCAGCAGACTCTTCTTGAGTTCTTAAAGTGCCCCAAACTCTTCTACTTTTTGTTCATTTCAGATTGCTCCCCCCCATCCCACAATTAGAAATGGAGACTTTCAACTATTTTCAGAATCTTTCAGAACTGTCAAAACTGGAGAACGTGGAAGATGCTCACAGCCAAAATATTACCATTTGAACCCAGTTCCTATATAAGATGTAGCATTGTGTTCAATGAAATTAAAATATTGTGCTTAAATTGGGAACCTTGCTTCCAAAACAGGGGGTTATAAGCATCTACTCCAGAGTTAATTACCCAAAGTGTTCTGACTTGGAGAATTCTCAATCCCTTTGTGCCAGATTTACGTCTGAATATTCAGACATTACAATGCTAAAATGTAATTGACTGTTCTCCCTTGCTTACTGTATGGTGTAAATCTGGGGAAAGTAATGTTTGAAGTTTCCCTAATGGGGGCATCTGCTGGGAAAGGGAGAAATCACCCCAAATTGGGCATATGCCTACTCAACTTTTGGGTGATTTCATCTTTCCCCAGCAGCCCCTTGTTTGCCACCCCACATTAAATTTGTTTATTTAATCCATTTGAGGTCTCCTTATAGGACACAGTCCTCTTTTGGAGGTCTAAAAACAAGCAATGGACACCACTGTTCATATTATACAATTTAATATAATATACATAATTTTCAAACCACAAAATGCCAATAAGTCAGCAAGCTTCCCTGTAACTTGAGTTAATCAACATTTAAAAACATTATTCATAAAAATGGCAAAAATTCAGTAATCAGCAATCTAAGCAATACTCTAAAAACAAAGAACTACAATCTTAATACAATTCTCTTTATCAAAAGCCAACTGGAATAGATGGGTCCTCAAAGTACATTATTCAAGAGATGCCCCTGATTCTCCATGGATACTTTTTTGGGGGACACAGATGTCTGCAGTAGGGAGGATGCAACAGGAAGCTCTCCTCCTGTGAAATTTCTTAAGTTATCTCAGGATCCAAAAAATTTCCCATATTTATCTGCACGCCTCTCTTTCCGTAAATACCCAGTGCTAGAAAGTGGGGGAAATCCTAATGTCTACTCCCTTGTCCTCCTCCTGCCCTTCCTTTCACACTGATAATAAACAGATTGCTTCAGGGAAGGATAGTCACGGTTTGTATACACGCCGCTCAGCTACATGCAGAGTGTTGTGGAGCCAGTGGGAATTGAATGGGGATCAGCATCTCATGCATCAAGAAAAGGGTTGATGTCATTAATCCTCTCTGACTCAGATAGAATCTGGCAGATACGCACAAGGAGTATGCTCTTTTCCAAAGGGTTAATCAGCATTTTTTTTCACAGAAGGCTTGCAGGATTTAGCTGTTCAGCTCCCTGGGGAGAATAGTTGCTTTCAAGCAGGTTGTGTAGCAGCAGATGTGTATCCTCCTATTTCCTGTTCCCCTAGACAGACATTGGAATGAAGGGGATGCATAGATTGATGAGGCAGGGGGAGGGGAGGGCTGGCAGAAGGTTCAGTGGGTGCACCTTCCTTGTGGCAAGGGGTTGGTCTTGATCATCTTTTGGTTCTTTCCAGCACTATAATTCTAGGCTGCTAAATTGCTCTGGAATAGTTGCTGCTATTTCTCATATTCCCGTAGTAGAGGAAAGATGGAGAACTCTTGACTTGCCCGTACAATGTGTTGGGTTGTTATACACATGCATCATAGGTGGAGTTGAGACTCAGGAGGAGGCTTCCAGATAAGCAGGCCCCTTTGGCCTTTGGCCACACAATGGAACTTAGCATCTCCTCACCTTTTGAGCCCACCCCCCCAGGCTCCCTAAGTATCTTCTCCAACCCTCAGGAGCAAAATTAGAGGAGAAGGAGGGGAAGTTGTATAACTGTAAGAGCCATCCTCATCATTTCTCATTATTTCATTTCATCCATTCCACTCCATTTCATTTGTATCACATACTTTCTCTAAGCATTCAGAGCAGTGTTTTAGCCTCACAGCAAGCTGGTGAAGTAGGCTGGTACAGTGGAACCTCGGTTGTCGAACGCTTCGGAAGTCAAACGGTCTTCCGGAATGGATTACGTTCGACAACCGAGCTTCCTCTGTACTAGGGTCTTGCTTTACATAGGACAGCTTTCTCTCTGAAGGGCTGTCTATCTAAAGGAGTCTTCTCTTTGAAGGGCTGCCTAGTCCAATTCCTGTTTGTAGGCAATGAACCCTAGGAAGGGGCAGTGGGAGGGGCCCAGAAGTTGCCCCTCCACAGTTAGCTCCTGGACAGCAAGCCGAGCCGACATAGTGAGAAGTTTTATACTTCTATTTGAATTATCTTAATTACTTCTAAATGTGCCTCTATCCATTCAAATCAGCAGATGCAAATTCAGTGCAAAACTGCATCCCCCACCCAGGAGATGCATTTCGTTATGTGTAAGTGGCACTCTAGTCAGTTAGAGAAATGAATTGTCTGAAGCCTCTCAGTCATGTTCTTAACTGAGCAGGGATTCGAACAAAGGTTTCAGATCCAAGAATTTTCACCCTCCCAACCCAGCAAGCTAGCTATTGCACCATTAGTTGGAGCAATATTTTGTTTTTGAATGGGACATAACTGACAAAGCACAGATGGGATTGTTGTTTTGTTTTCTGTATGCCCTATCATATCAGGAATTATATGAATTGGAGGAGAGGCAACAGGAGGGAGAAATGAAATATTCCCAGCAGGTCTATAGCCACATGGATTTATACCAAAGAGTTCTCAGCACAGATAATTACATGTGTTTTTCTTTCTTCTGGGTATCTAGAAAAGCTATTGTAGAAATTCCTTTGCCACCAGGGAGAAAGGCTTCTGTGTTTTTAGCTGCTTTCCAATTGCTATTTATTCAGAGATTAGCAGGGAAGTGGGGCTGAATTTGGACTTAGCTTGGCCCAACAATCTCCACAAAGTTGGAAAAAGCAAACTTTGGGTACTCATACTTAGTTTACAGATGATTATGCAAGTCTGTGGGGGATGTGAATTGCCAGATATGATATACTTAAGTCAACATTAGAAAGAATATTACGAGATAAGGGGCGGGTGGGTGACACACACATACAGACTTGGCAAAGCAATGCTGCAGACAGATGGTGTTGTATCAAATCCCCATGGATGTTAATCCAACATCAACAACTCCTGGGCCATTGTATGGGAACATGTGATGAGGGGGAAAGATCATCATCTTAGACAACAAAGCCATGTTGATTTCAAATGATGGGAAGCCCATTATTCTAGTCTTTGTCTCTGCATTAAAAAAATAAATAAATTAGAAGATTGAAAGTTTTTGATTCTATAATTACATGCTTGTTTAACCTTTAAAGAGCCAAGACTCAGCTGGGAGATATCCAGGCTCTATCATCAAGGAGTCTTCAAAATCCAGTGATAAATTGAAATGCCCTTTCACATACAAATCCCTGGAAATTATGCAGTGGGGATGACATTTATGTTATACACAGAGAGCATGGTTGATTCAGGACTATTTTCTCATCTTGGCCCCAGATCACTCTATTTGCTTCTGGGATAGATTACGTGATGTGTAATTTCAGTAAATAAAAAGCAAGATAGCAGGATGGCAGAGAATGAGTTGTTGCACTTGCTTGGTGAAAACATAATGGAACATAAACAGTTGCCAAATTACCATCCAGATTTCACTTACTTAAATCTTTAATAGCTGCCTTTCTAAATAACTAATTCTTCCATGGCAGCTGACAATAAAAATGATGTGACACCTAAAACAAGCCAAGTGAAAAGTAGGACAGAAAAGTATGCCATAACCCAAATACTTACGTAAAAGAAAGAAATGCTTTCACTTGCACCTATCTGGGTGGACTTTGTGGTTGCTTCCACACTAGCTGTGTGGCCTGGAATTGTCATATTTTGTTCAGTCACTTCTTACAGAGAATCCTGACAACATGTTTGCTAGCCTGTTGCATGGCAGCCTTTCTGCATAGTCTTCTTCTCTCCCCCCCCCCCAAAAAAAAACATGATTTGTGGCAGAAATGCAATGCAATTGCATCACCAGCCTATTCACAGTGTTAGAGCACAAATGAGACTTTTCAGGACTCCTGTGCCTTTCATTAAAAGCTTCTGCCTCATGTCTCTGCCCATTTTATTACTTCCTGTTGAGGACAGAAGCACTATAACTGAAGAAAAGCGTCTTAAATATCCTTTGAAGGGTCACTTCAGTTACCTTTAATGGCAGTTGCTGTTCCTGTGATGGTGGTGGGGTCTGAGGAGGATACAATGTGGTTGGTGCTACATTTAACGGGGGAGATTCTATTGCATAGTACAAAGTTGCACTGCTGATGCCTTAATTGTCCTTCGAAAAAAGACGAGTGATGAATGAATGAAAATACACACACACACACACATGCAGAGAGAGAGAGAGAGAGAGAGGGAGAGAGAGAGAGAGAGAGAGAGAGAGGGAGAGAGAGAGAGAGAGAGAGAGAGAGAGAGAGAGAGAGAGAGGGAGAGAGAGAGAGAGGGAGAGTGTTCTTGGGCAAAGTGGATGAAAACCATATTGCTGGAAGCAATCAGAAACAGCTCCCCTAAAGCAGTAAAATAGGATACTTGACATTCTGCCCATATGCTTCTCATGGATGCCTGTCATAGACTGACTGGATGCAGAGCAGTGGTGGGAGGCACCAGCTGGGGAACCCCCCAAGAGAAGAAGGCTCAGAGCTAGGGATTGGTGGTGGGATGATGAGTGGTCAGAGGGAGAAGAGGGAGAAAACTGGGAGGAGGAGTGCTAGAAGCTGAAGAGGTAACAAGGTTTAGTGAGCAGGAAGAGACTGGGGCAGAGAGCAGTCCAGAACCAGAGGCCGAAGAGGAGGGAGACCAAGAGGCAGAGATGAGTCTGGCTGGTGAGGAAGCCAGGCTGTCTCCCACTTTTGCTGCAACCAGCTTTCCTGCCCCCTTGTTTTCCAGAACCCGAAGGAGGAGGAGGAGGAGGAGGAGGAGGAGGAGCAAAGAGAGGCAAGATTGCTTGGGAAGGAACCGGGAGGGGAGGGGGAGGAGAATTAGGGAGCTGTGGGAAAGTGGGGACCTTCAGTCCCACAACTACCTCATTGGGGCAAGATCTACCAGGAAGAGTTGCTGTGTTCTCTAGACCCGGCCTTCTGAGCTGTCTTGTTTCTTTCAGCAGCGTCAACATCACTGAAGCTGTATGAGTTATAGCTGACCTGCTCCCGGCACTCGCTCCTGACAATGCCTTATTTTATCAGTTAAAGCCATTGCTATTAACCATCACCACAGCTGGCAAAGAAAAGACTGCAGTTTGTACGATTTACTACTTGCAGCAGATATACTGTACTAATGCACCCAATTGAAGGATAGTGTCAGATGGATTGCTGAGGAAGCAATTGCAAAACATGAACCAATGTGTCTCAGACTCCAGCCAGACACTGAATGTTTGTATCTGGGAAGTGCTATTCTAGCACATCCTGGAACTTTCCATTAGTGATGGGGCAAACATTGGAAGCAGAAGGGTTTCACTAACTGAGCACCCTTGAATATCTGTGAGCAGTGAGCCAGTCCACCCTAAGTCAGTTAAGTCAAATCTCAAACCATTGGAAGGTTACAGTGCCTGCTGTAGCTATAGAGCAGGGGTGTCAAACTCAAATTCATCGGGGGCCGCATCAGCAATTTGGTCACCCTCAAAGGGCCGGTTGTATCTGTAGGACTATGTGTCCACTCTTTATTATCATAAATTATTGTCACTGCATTCAATTATTACTGTTTTTTGTAATACAAATCCCAAATACGCCTGCAGCATCCAGTGGCATGGGGGCGGGAGAGAGAAGAGAGAGCTGGTTCAAAAGAGAGCGGGCTACTTTTATAATGTGTCTAAATATGATTTGGAGGCGAGTTCAAAAACAAACCAGAAGGCCAAAGGGGGGGTATTTGGGGTTGTGCTATAGATCTGCTTTGCACGGTTTCCAAACCATACCAAACGTTGGGGGGGGGGAGTGCGCGAGAGAAAAACGCCGCTTTCAACCTCCTCTCTTTCTTTCGCCCCTCCGAGAAAGCAAGTTAGTCCCACAGCCCCGCGCTGCTCTCCGCCATAGCTGTCAAGTTTCGGATTTGAAAATAAGGGATCAGCAGCTTCACCTGTCCCAGGGACAATCTACGATTCTCAGGGACAGTCCATGCCGTGGTAATCTCCCCAGGCTACAAATTAATTTACACCAGGCTACACACCATCATCTTTCCCCACCTTCAGAATGTTCTTCAGAATGGACACCACCCTCATTCATCTCCTCGTCCCACCCTCCTCTTCCCCCCTTTTCTTCCCAATGTCTCAATAACCAAAACTGATTTGTTAAAATGTTAGAGGGGGAAAATATGATTTACACACCTCTGTAATTCAAGAAAATCTTTAATAAAAATATTCAATTCTTCATGGGGGGATTGATCAGGTTCAGTCTTTTGGCTCTCTGGCATCCATTAATGAGTTATTATACAAATTTGTGGCATGCTTTGCATCCTTTAACACTCTTGGGGCTGGGCCATTTGTGCAGGATTTTTGGTGTTTGGAGAGCAATGGGTGGTGCTTTTTCTTTTTGGAATGAGGCTATTAAGAGAGCAAGGGCTGGTCCTTTTCTATGTGGGGTCTTGTTTGCAGACGTTTGAATGAGTGGGTGAGTGAGTGAGAGAGAGAGAGAGAGAGAGGAGCATTGAATGGACTTGGAGAGGAGAGGCAGAGATCAGCCAGCCAGGAGGGGCGGGGGAAGGAGCCGAGGTGGGGGGAGGCTTCAGAGTAAGAGTCTCACTGGCTGAACGACTAAAAGGCAAGAAAGATCAGCTTGAGGTTATCGATCTGAGCGTGCCCCCCACCCCGCCACTCCAACCAGTAGGTTCCTGCCCTTTCTCGTGCCCTCCCAGCGCAGTGGATCAGAGCAGGGGATTCTAAGTGTGGGCTTTTCCTCTCTACCCTGCGTTGCAGCCTGCAAGGGTGAGAGAGAGAGGGAGAGAGAAAGCCTCGCGCGCGCACACAGGCAAGGCACATTGCGGGCTCTCTACCCTGAGAGAGGGAGAGAGAAAGCCTTGCGCGCGCGCACAGGCAAGGCACGTTGCGCACGATGGGCTTTGGGCTTTTCCTCTCTACCCTGCGTTGCTGCGAGGGTGAGAGAGAGAAAAGCCTCGCGCGCACACACACACAGAGGTCTTCAGTCCCTGACGCGGGGCCACTTTCGGCCAGTTTGCCTCCCTCCATTCTGCTCCCTTTCCCGGGGAATAAAGCGGGCGGAGGAAATTCTTCCTTCAGCGCAGCCAGTCTGCTCGTAGTTCTCCAGGTCGCTGGCTTAGCTCGCTGCTGCTGCTGCTGCTGCTGCTGCTCAAGCAGGCGATTCCACGGGACCTCGCTCTCCTTCTCCCCTGAAAGCGCCGGGAACCATCTGCGTGGCTGGGGCGGGCAAGCAGCGGGGAGAAAGCGCCCACGTCCCGATGTGGCGGCAGATGGCGCGTCCTTTGGGGGGGGGACTATTTATCCACCCCACCCCTTTCAGGATCGCTCCTGCGGGGTGCAAGATCCCCAGACGGGCGGCCCGGGCTCGTCCGCACGTCCCCGTTCCAGGACCCCTTCTCGCCGCCGAGGGTCCCTCACGCAGGAAGCCGCCCAGCCCGCCCCGTGCCCGTCGCAAGAGCAGCCTCCCGCATCTGCCCCAAGCCCGGGAGCGCTGCTACGATCCCGGGCAAGTGCGTCCTCTTGAGGCGCCGGGGCGGGCTGTGACTGGAAGCGAGGAGAAAAGGCAAACGCCGAGTAACGAGGAGCCGCTACTTCGAGGGAGAGGCCGGTCCTCCTGGCGCGCTTCCTCCGCGCGGTGCGGGGCTGCGGTGCCGACGCTTCCCTCCCCGGGGGAGTTGCTTTTCCCGCCTCTCCCGGGAGGCACGAGTGGACGGGTGGGGATCCTTCCCGGGGAGCTGAAATCCCATCCAGGAAGGCGGGAGAAACCCGAAGGCGAGCGGCTGGCCGAATGGAGAGCGGGAAAAGAGTGCGGCGCCAGGCTCAGGTGAAGGCTGGCGGCCGGCGGCGGCTACACGGGCCACATGACGAGGTCTGGCGGGCCGGATTAGGCCCCCGGGCCTTCTGTTTGACACCCGTGCTATAGAGACTAATACAGGAGAAACAAAATAAAATAAAAAAGTTCCTTCCAGTAGCACCTTAGAGACCAACTAAGTTTGTTCTTGGTATGAGCTTTCGTGTGCATGCACACTTCTTCAGATACACTGAAACAGAAGCCACCAGACCCTTATATATAGTGAGAGGGTGGGGAGGGGTATTACTCAGAGGGGTGGTGGAAATGGGTGAAAGGTTGATAGCTGTGGTAAACCTGTTGACGACTGTTAACGGCTGCAATTAGTCTTACAGGAAAAAGCAAGGGGTGAGAAGGTTAAAAAAGCTTTGTCATGTATAATGAGATAAGAATCCAATGTCTTTGTTCAGACCAGGTCTCTCCATGGTTTTAAGCTTGGTAATGAGTTGCAATTCAGCAACTTCTCTTTCCAGTCTATTTCTGGAATTCCTTTGCAATAAGACAGCTACTTTGAGATCTTGTATAGAGTGTCCTGGGAGATTGAAGTGTTCTCCTACTGGTTTCTCTGTCTTGTGATTCCTGATGTCAGATTTATGTCCATTTATCCTTTGGCGTAGGGTTTGGCCTGTTTGTCCAATATAGAGAGCTGAAGGGCACTGGAGAGATGTGTTTTTCTTGCAGCTGCGGCAGGTGAAGGTATCCAGCTGTGCTGCTGCAGATGTGATCCTCCCAGTGGTCATTCATCATCTGGTCACTGCTCTGGGTGCACAACCAATCTGTCTCCAGGCACTGTGGTCGTCTGCAAGGCATTCCCACATAGCGGAGTTGCTGTTGCCAGCCTCCATGTATTGTTTGCCTTTGCAATGCACAGTTGGTCTGCCAACAGGCTTGGTGCCTGAAGCCAGCTCCCTGTAGATCACGTCCCTGGGGATCCTGCCACCTTCCAGAAGGGCTTAGGCTTTCAACTATCACTTATCACATTAGAAAGCAAGAGTGTGCATCTTCCCGAAAAGAGTAAAATGGGAGTGGGTCAGAACTTGAAACTCTTACTATTGTTACTGGTTTGACCTAATTGCAGAAGGAAGTAGCACGATTTGATTAGAGTTCAGAGTGCACTGTTGCCAGGATTTAAACCACAATGCCATCCAACTAGTTCTTCAGAGCAATTTCAAAGTCGGTCTGCAACAGGACATATGCATGTTGGAGAAATTGGATACCATTAGCAAGCTTACCTAATTCGCACTTCCGAAACAATATATGAACTGAATCTTTTGAAATTTGCACTTCTCTGAATTTTTCAGTGCTCTTCTTCTCTCAGGCAATGTCTACAAAAATGTACATACTAGAGGAAAGTGTGCATATAAACACATATAATAGTGGATATAGCATACAAA
Source organism: Darevskia mixta (assembly GCA_034641385.1). Lineage (NCBI taxonomy): Eukaryota > Metazoa > Chordata > Lepidosauria > Squamata > Lacertidae > Darevskia > Darevskia mixta. Next base: position 13,188,507 of record JAWWNH010000030.1, read on the forward strand.
AAGTCATTATATTAGGCAAAATTGCTTTGCAAAAAAACAACAAGGAAAAATAGCACTAAAATGCTGGCGGATTTTCATGAATACTTTTTCTTTCAGTTACAAACTTATGCGGAAATGTGAATAATTGAAATTAAGATTGGGAATTGAGAAACCTATATATACATCCCTATATTTGACATATTCCTCCATCTCTACTTGCAGATGGCCATGAAAGGGATTTTCTGCTGATTGCTCTTTCTCTTAACTGTATTGCCCTGTGAAGCTTCTTCCTCCATTGGCACAAAGCAACCGTCAGTACAAATCAGTTTTCATCACTGGAGTGTGAGTGCCTGAGTTGTGTTTGTGTCCACACTTTCTGGCACTGAGCTTTGTTTCGGAAAAGTTCCTCAGCATCCTCAGCCTTTTTCATTTTCACAGAGGTGTCAGGAATCCAACCAGTTAAACCACAAGCCTTTGAGTTCATGCACTGACTCCAGCATGCAGCTATTGTAAACTCTTGGGAATCACGTGATGAAACTTCTCTTCAGAGGCTATTAATTCTGGCAGCGGACAGAGAAAGTTTCCAGAACTCAGGAAACTGCTTCATGAACAGTCTTCTCGGGAGCTTTGGGAAGCACAAAATTATTTGCAGACTCACGTAAGTCTCTTTTTCCTTGTTTCACTGCACTAGATATAATAGCGTTTTCTTATTGTTACCTTGTCTAGAACAACACTGATAAGCTACGTATTCAGATTCTCAGAGCTTTGATGCATTAAGCTTGCATTGATAGTAAGCCTTCCCCCCAAACTTTTTTTGCCTCCCACGTTTATATATTTCTTGTATTTTAGAATGGCTTTTTCACCCATTGTTCATTTGTGACCACATACTCTCTTTGTGGTGCTGTCTGCTGGATTATATTCAGACAAAACCAAAGTCTGTGAAGCTCTGTGTATTTTTTCAAAAGGAAAGGGAAACTGCCATACGATTATTATTATTATAAGAAATACCATTTTGTATACTTTTTCTCAGTAAGTCGTGCAACAGCCTAGGGCAATTATTATCCTCATCTTGCAGAACTGAGAGTGGATGGCTGATGCTGAGGAAACTCAATGGCTATGGTGACATTTGAACCAGAATCTTCTCAGCTCACACTCCCAGGCTGCGTGAACACTATACCTTTAGAACACATTCAAAACACATGTTTCCCTCAAAGTGTTCTGGGCACTGTAGTTCCCCTCTCAGAGTTCCCATTCCCAACAAACTTCAATCAACTGCAGTGGCCAGAATTCCTTGAGGGGAGAAATGTGCTTTAAAGGTACCATGTGTATGCAGCCTCAGCCACCAAACATGACACCAGCTCTCATAGAATTAGGGGACGGCAAGAGATGCACACTGCGTAAAGGATAGACTACACCTCAGGGGCACACCACCATGCTATTCATGCAGAAGATCCCAGGTTCAATCCCTGGGATCTCCATTTATAAAGGAGCAGGCAGCAGGCACTGTGAGATGCCAGGAAGTTGCTGTCGGACAGGGTGGATGTCATGGGGCCAGATGGAAACATAGTCTGACCTGGTGTAAAGTCATTGAGATGGACCTCCTCTAACCTTCCTTAAAATATTCCTAACTGGTAAAACTATTCTATTATTTCCAGCATAATAATATGACGGCCCTCTAGATATTGTTGAATTGCAACACTTACCAGCCCCAACCACCATAGACAAAGAATGGTATGAAGGGAATTGTAATCCATCAATATTTGGAGGGTCACACTGTCTCCATCCCTGGTCCTGAATATTAGCTCCCACATCTGTAATAAAGGAATAAGGATGCTTGGCATCTTTCCTGGGCAGCTGCAAAGTATATAAAACACTGATGATGATGATGATGATGGTCATTTGGCATTGTTCCTTTTCTTTTGAAAATACAGTGGTACCTTGGGTTAAGAATTTAATTCGTTCTGGAGGTCCGTTCTTAACCTGAAACTGTTCTTAACCTGAAGCACCACTTTAGCTAATGGGGCCTCCCGCTGCCGCCGCGCCACCAGAGCACAATTTCTGTTCTTATCCTGAAGCAAAGTTCTTAAACTGAGGTACTATTTCTGGGTTAGCAGAGTCTGTAACCTGAAGCGTCTGTAACCCGAGGTACCACTGTAGATAGACCAAGGATTTCCCATTTGCAGCTATTTAGCTTTTTAAAAATCTTTGCATTTATTTTGTTTTCTGTGTTTGATGTCCCAACCTATTTCCTCTTGCAGGTCCCTGGTTCCCCCACAGAGCTTTGATGTTCACGATGGATCATTTGAACATGACCCAGCCCATGCTTGCTGCTGAAAGCACAGGACCTGCTGCGTCCACTCTTGAGAAAGGCGGAGGGAACGGAAACGAATACTTCTATGTCCTGATCGTGATGTCCTTCTACGGCATCTTCCTGATGGGCATCATGCTGGGCTACATGAAGTCCAAGAGGAAGGAGAAGAAATCCAACTTGCTGCTGCTCTACAAGGATGAGGAGAGGGCGTGGGGACAGGCTGTCAAGCCTCTGCCCACCGTCTCGGGACTGAGGTCTGTCCAGATCCCCATGATGTTCAGCATGCTGCAAGAGAGCATGGCACCGGCTCTCTCCTGCACCCTCTGCTCCATGGAAGGCAGCAGCGTGAGCGAGTCTTCCTTGACAGACGTTCACCTCACTATTCAAGAGGAAGTGGCTGATGCCGAGCTGGGAGAGACAGGCGAAGTGGCTCTCCTCGATGACAGCAGTGAAGGTTCTTCAGAAAGCATCCACCAAAATTCCTAGCGCTTGCAGGACCTGGAGACACAGCATCTTTTGAATGAGTAGAACTGAAGGAAAACCATTTCCCATTTTGCCTCCTGTCTCGATTTGTCGAGCACCAGTGATGGAAGGGGGTGCCTGGAAGCAGGGAGGAGAGGCAGCAAGCAGAAAAACAACTGGGTAGACATTTGTTGTGCATAGGAGAATAGTTTTGTTATTAAGGACAGGGAGGGATATTTCTCTCCTAGCAAACGTGTTTGCATAGCCTCTCTGTTTGCTTTAGAATGCTGCAAATATCTGGGAAGTAGCTGAGAAACATCAGGGATGTTTTTTTGTGAATGAGATGCCAGCCTCATGGATCTGGTCTTATGAGTGTTTCACCCCCATAAGCAAGTCTAAAAGAAAGAGTTTCTATGGAAAATGTGGTCACCAAGGGCAGGGATAATGCAATAACAAACAAAGAGCTTTGCTTCAGCCAGTGACTAAGCAGGAGCACAGTTTAATTCATTCTTGACTCTTAGATATGCAGCTGTGTCAGAAGAAGTAGGTCCATGTGAGAGTATATCTGAGCAAATATTTCAGAGTGCCCGTGAAAGAAACGAAGCTACATCCATTCATACCAGCAGACCATGATCTCAATCCATGGGGATACTCAAACTATTTTCATTTTAGTAGCATTTAGAGGGGGGGGGTAACACAATGAAACGGAGCGGGCACCATGGCTAAATTCTACAAAAGTAGACACAGATCAGGCTAGGTCTGCATCATGATGCATGCATTTCTATGTCCTGATTTGCTGTAAGAATGTTTACCCCAATGGCTCCATTCAGCTATCATATGAAAAGCATGAATTAGAGCCCAAATCATGCTTCAAGTTTCATAGCAGATGGGGCAAATCATGGTTCAAATCTGCTTGCCTGCTTTTGTTTTCCATCTGTACAACACACTTGTTCCATTGATGCAAGATACGGAACATGGCCTGTACCTGGCAATTTAGATTTCACACTGTAGCACCATTATCACAAAACACTGGGCTGGATTCAGACTATGGTAAGTTAGTCATGCTTGAAATCAGTGGGAGTTAAGTTAGTAATGATTAACTTGTTCCACTGATTGTAATGGGAACAAAGCGTTATTAGCTTAGCCTGGATCCAACCTTTTGTTTGCAAATGCCTTCAAACTTAATTCCTGATTCTCATTTGCTGGCTGTCTGCAAACCATAGTTTGTCAGTTCAAATATCATGCTAAGCCATAGGTAAGCTTTTTAACCATAGTTTGGCACCGGTGTCTCTGAAGAACTGAACCACTCTGTATGTTCATATTACAAACGCTAGAAACATGCCAGTTAAACCTCTGCACAATTTTCACAGAGGGTTTAATAGCACTGGGGCAGAGGGGTTTTGCTTCCATCGTGCATTGCATTGGACAATAACGTCAGATTGGTCTCATAAGTATGTGAACAGAAATGCTGCCAAAATGCCTCTCTGAGTTTTCTGAGTTAAATAGCTCCAGAACATATTCATTGCCATGGGATACGGTGTGGGAAAACAGAGCATGGAAAGGGAACAGGCACAAATGAGGCAAAGAGCTCTCATTTCCCACTCCCATCTGAAAGTCTCAGTTCCAAGTTCTGTATGAGTGGGGACAGACTAAATGGGACCTTCGCCTCCTCTTTCTGATGTCACTGGGGATACTTTTGTTTGTGCAGAGACTTTGTTGCTCATTGACGAGTGGATGCAGATCTCATTAAAGGCAATGGGAATATTTCATTGACTCGGCTGATCAACCCGCAAACATGAATTCTGGGTTGCTTTATTCCAAGAGGGACTGTTTTAAGTTTTCAAAGGAGCCAAATTACTTCTGGCATGTTGCCTGGAATCACTTGAATCCTGAAACTTTCCAACTCCGACTTTTGAGTTGTCATGTTTTTCCATTGCTTTGTCCTCATTTCTTTGATTTCCGTACAAATCTACTTGTCTCTCTTTGCTTCAAAAGACAATTGTGTATATACTTTGATACCAAGCTGTATATATTTGTCTTACATATTTAAGTTTAACTGTTCCTTTCTGACAAACACTAATTTTTATTTAAATAAAGTGATCACTCTTTTGTGAATTTTCTGCGGTGTGTGCTCAGTACTCTGGGGTCTCTGTGACTCAGGATTCCCTGGGGCAAATCTCACCTTTGCCATGAACTCTGCCTTGAGTAAGCTGCTCTGTCTCAAACCCAGTCCTCCCTTGCTTTCCCACCACTTCAATATGGAGCTAAGGTTGCTGTAAGGATTGCAACAGACCAGAGTTACAGTGGCATGACTTCGACATCAGCCAACTTCTTTCCTTCCCCATCTAGCCTGATAAAGAGTTCTGGGGGACTCAAAAGCTTTCACACAGTGTATATTTTGAGCCAACATGCCTACTTTTATTTTGTGCAACAAGATAATGTTTCTGAAGCACTTGGTAGCACACAACAAGGCAGTGGGCATTCTAGTTTATGGAAATTGTGGCTAAAATTGTCACTGAAAGAAGTGAACAAACAGGTCTGCTTTTGATGGTCCAGGGCAGGAGTGGGGAGCCTTTTTCAGCTGAATTCCTTCACAGGGAACCTTTGGGGGGGTTGCATTCCAGTGGTGGGCAGAGGTAAAAATGTGGGGCAGCACCAGATTTAAGGTGGTTCCCCTACACACAGTGCCAAGCCGAGCGGGCACAGAATTGAGAAAAAAACTGAGAAGATCTATTTGGGGGCACCAAATTCTGGCCTCTCACAGGGTGCCATATTACAAAAGATTACTCAAGCCTTCCCCTGTGTGGGTCAATGGATACGACTCTTACCTTTCTACAACAGGCTGCATCCAGTAATTCACTCTCTCTTTTGCACACATCTCTCTCTCCTCCATCGAGGCAGGAGGCATGATAATAGTTCAAATACACATTTTGACCATGCAAAACACAGAGGCATAGAGCAGGGCTGAGAAGAGGGGAGGTCTGGAGTGGAGGAGGGCTAGGGAAGCACCCAAAGGCCCGATAGACATGGAGGGCTGCATTTGGCCACAGGACACAAGGTTCCCACCCCAGGTCTGGGGAGAGTTCCGAGGGCTGGATAAAAAGGCTCAGAGGGAGCTGAATTTGGCCCATGGGCCTAGGCTTCCCTGCCGCTGCACTGCTACAAGTTTTCTTAACCTGAATGTGGAATGCTGTTCTGGTTGAGCTTGTATCTAATACACGACAAAATCCCCTTGGAAGTCTGTGGAGGCACTAGCGGTGATAATCCCAACCAACTAGTTCCCAAATTGCCACCCTAATATAACTGGGACATTGCTTCTCCTGGGATTAACGCTATCTGACATGAAAGATTACCTTACAGTTTTCCAGCAATGACATTCAAACAGTAAGAGCATAAATATTGCCATCTTAGGACATAGCAGTGGTTGAGCCTGGAAGCTTCCCACCAACAGTTAGCACTTGGGCAGCAGACTGAGCAGACACACAGGTCAACTGGTCACAATCTTCCTCACTATGTTATTCTATTTAAATTCTAGATTTGCACCTATATGTAAGATGAATAAACTTATGGAAAACCATTCCTTCTTTTGTCCTCTATATGGGTGATGCATATTTTCTTTTTGGGCCATCCTACTTCTGATGATGTAAATGGAGGAAATGTGACTGGGCTAGCCTTAGCTAAAGGACTGTTGGGCTGTCTTGGTACTCCTTTGAAGGCCAACTTGAGTCACTGGACTCTGAGTAGCAGGCTGCAGGGGATGGCAGGAAGTGAGGTAGGCTTCTGAGTGTGGCCCAGACAGGTCCGTAGGAAGCCAGTTAGAGACGACATAATTGCAAAACACCTCGCATATACATGCTGGTAGCATGATGGGTTTAAAGTGATTTAATTGGATACCAAGGGATTAGAATGAAGCCTGCATGCACACTTTCTTGATTTCTGCAGGACAAAAGAACAGAGATGTGCTCTTTAGCACAATAAGTAACGAATATAAGAAAATGAGAAAAGTAATGGGGAAGGGGACCCCGTTGCTGGAAATGTAATAAAGTAGGTGCAAGCAGCTGATGCAGATCAGAATCCCAGTAACCAGCTCCAGTGATTAAATAAATAAATCATTGATAAATGAAATAAGACATTTTTAATATTCTCCCAGATCAGTAATAGGAGAATGGCAATTTAACAGCCATGGCACAAAAGGAAAAAAAGGCTGGGAGGGCAGAGGAAAAAAAGCAAGCTCATGCATTACCTGAGAGCAAGCCCCACTGAGTTCAGTAGAACTTACTTCTGTGTTGACATGGTTGCAACAGCACTGTTAGTTACTGTCTGTCTTGCGCTCCCTGTTTCAAATGGCTAAACTGTAGGATTTTAACCTTTTTGAAAGGGCTCCAAGGGTGCAGGATTGTAAATGATGGCAGTAAAGCCTGGAAATGTAGGGCAAGCAAGGCAAGAGCAGGGGCTTCACCAACTACCTTACAGACCAGACCAATGGCTCATCTAGCCCAAGTGTCCTGTTCCCACAGGGGTTCTCACAGGGGTCAGCCAGACGTCTGTGGGAAAACCCACAGGTAGGATTCATGCACAAGAACACTCATTAATGTATGCATTTTTTACAGTCTTTTTAAAACATACGCCTTTTTGTATAGGTTTCTTTGGTCAGAAAATTACATTGCAAAATTCAGAGGTCAGTGAATGTTGAAGGATAGCTGTTTTGGTTTGTTGTTTCAGGAAATGCAAATTTTGCAGATTTCCCCCATTAATATGCATTCCAAACTGATTTTCTTCCTCAACCCTACTGCAGAGGCCACACAGCTTTGCTTGTACTGTGAACCACTGGAAGATGTCAGGGCTGTGTAGGAGAAAGTGTTTGCCCCTTCCATGGCAAAACAATGGCTTTTGAGACTCAGCTGACCAAAATGTACCATCTGAAAATGTATGTTTCCCTAACGTCTGCTCTTCTGACTCCCGACTGTGCGTGGAGTCTTCAAACATTTCCATTCACTTTGATTTTGGGTTGTTATGAAATTAAGTTGGTGACCTTTAGCAACATTGGAAATAATACAAAATGAAAACAAACACTGAAGTTCAGCATAACCTGATCCAGCAATTCTTGAAATATATTTAACAAGGGACGTAAGCCAAAAACTATATAGTATAGTATACATGAATTAGCTGACAGGTCCACAATAAAATTCCCTCCAAGATCTAACATAGGGCCTGATTTGCCCTGGCTACGTGCCGGGGTGAGCTGGGGGGGGGCAGGGGGAATGCAAAATGTGCTGGACGTCAATAAAATATGTCTCATTTGCTTGGGAGAAATAGGCCTTGGCACAAATACAATGCATGTTCACATCTGGCCAGAGTAAACATTAAAAAAACCCTCTTGCTTAACTTGACAAGTTAATTGGCAATGACATGGAAAGCAAAGTGGTTTCCTGGATGCCTGTTGACCTGAACACCACCCCTTACTGTCCATCCCCCTGTCCCCTGCCAGAATGAAGGCAGTTGTGGTACTCAGGGAAAGGGATGGCAAAACAACATGAGCCCAGCATAGGCCTAGATTTCAATGAGGTGATAAATTTAGGTCTCTGGGGACATACACTTCAGACTATAGCCAGGGACTTCTGTGGTGGAATGCCCCTCCATGAGAAAAATATTCCTGTACATAGAAAATGACAATTTCAGGAATAAGGCCAGGCTACAAAGCCTCCTGCCAGTCATCTACAAGGTGTGACCGGAAAGTTTGGTGAATGGTCACAGAAATGGGACAGCGAGAAATATTTGAACATACAATCGGCATCGGAAACCCACAAAATGCTCACAGTTGTGTACGGAGATGAAGCTGCAACTCAAAAGACAGTGTGTGCGTGGTTTAAGCGTTTCTGTGAAGGGCGGCAAACCATCAAAGATGACCCTCGGTCTGGAAGACCGGCGATGAGCAGAACTGTGGCAAATGTTGACAGAGTTTGTGAGTTATTGTTGAGGGATGCTCTGAAGCATGGAAAATTTAAATAGTTGAGGTTGGCCCCAACCAGGTCATAGAGGAGGCCCATTGAAATCGATGAACTTCACAGAGTCATTACCAACTTAATTTCATGGATTTCAAAAAATTTACTCTGAGACAGATAGAACCCTTCCCCCCCTTTAAATCACGAGCACAAATGTTTTGGTTTTAAAGCACGGGGGGCGGGCTTCATAGTTGAAAGCAGGCAATTTTATAGCTTTTAGTAACTCGTAGTTGCAGAAAATATTTCAGAAAGTCAACATGAATATGCAGCAGAGGGAAATTTTCCTTGTGGGTTTGTGGGGCTGTCTACAGCAAAAACCCTTTGTTTGTGGGGGTGAGGAATCCTAGAATTGTAGAGTTGGAAGGGAGTCCAAGGGTCATCTAGTCCAATCCCCTGCAGTGCAGGAATAATCCTTCCAGATTGTTTCAGAATATTGCAGGAGGTTGGACGAGGTAAACCTTGGGGTCCCTTCCAACACTACATGTATATTTCCTATGTTTTTGGGTGGTATTCAGCTATGTTTTATTCAGAGTACACCCACTGAAATTAAAGAACATGACTAAGTTAGGTCAATGAATTCCAATGCATCTACTTAAAGTAAAACTTAGTTGGCTACCACTATTTGTACGTGTGTTCATCACGTTAATATAATTCTGCCTCCTACAATTACAGTGGCATGTACAGTTTTACCAAGCAATGCTTCTGCATGGCCTATATTTGTTTCACATTTACAACAGCAGAGGATGTGCTTAGTAACAAAGCCTGGATTTTAAAAAAATAGGCGCAATTTCGGAGCAGAGTTCTCCCTACTCCAAACAGACTAGGAAGCTTACAGATGACCATTTATCACCACTCAGTGCCTGTAACCGATCGGTAAGCTCTTTATAGATGCTCATTATTTGGCAGAACAGCAGACTCTTACCACATCACTTCTGCAGCAGGACAGGAATGTAGAAAAGCAGACAAGTGGTAAGATGACCTCACTATGTGTAAGGAAAATACAGACGATGAGCTACCAGTCATTCTGAGCACACCATGTTAAGTTCCCACTTGGTAAATAATTATTCAGACTCACTCAAACTGTGCATAGTAAGAGGAACGGCAGATTTTTTTAAAAAGCAGGAGCAATGTAGGAACAAGACTATGGGTTGCATCCAATGTTGCCATCCCACTACAAACTTCTGCTTGCACAACAAAAGTCCTCTTTCCCCTCTTCTTCCCTGCACCCTCAAAAGAAAAGAACTTAGGAAAGTGTCTTATACCAAGTCAGACCATTGGACCATCTAACTCAGTATTGTGAACAATGCCTGGTGGTGGCTCTCCAGGATTTCAAGCAGGAATTCTTCCCAGCTCTACTGAGAAATACCAGGGATTCAACCTGGAACCTAGAATAATAGAATCATAGAATCATAGAGTTGGAAGAGACCACAAGGGCCATCCAGTCCAACCCCCTGCCAAGCAGGAACACCATCAAAGCATTCTTGACAGATGGCTGTCAAGCCTCTGCTTAAAGACCTCCAAAGAAGGAGACTCCACCACACTCCTTGGCAGCAAATTCCACTGTCGAACAGCTCTTACTGTCAGGAAGTTCTTCCTAATGTTTAGGTGGAATCTTCTTTCTTGTAGTTTGAATCCATTGCTCCGTGTCCGCTTCTCTGGAGCAGCAGAAAACAACCTTTCTCCCTCCTCTATATGACATCCTTTTATATATTTGAACATGGCTATCATATCACCCCTTAACCTTCTCTTCTCCAGGCTAAACATACCCAGCTCCCTAAGCCGTTCCTCATAAGGCATCGTTTCCAGGCCTACCTCTGGTAGGCAGGGCATGTGCAGTAGTACTGAGCTACAGCCCTTCCCCAAGAACATGTCCTTGAATGTAGCAGATTCTGGGCTTCCTGCCTATGTCCAAAGGCCTTCATTCTAATGACAACATAGCTTGGGGGGTATTAAATGTGCAGGAATTATATTCTTGGCACAGTCTAACACAACCAAGTGACAAAAGTTTTGATAGACAAATAAGTAAAGGTAAAAGGTAACGGTAAAGGACCCCTGGATGGTTAAGTCCAGTCAAAGGGGACTTTGGGGTGGGGTGCTCACCTCGCTTCAGACCAAGGGAGCCGGAAATCTGCCATAGACACCACTGCTCTGCCTTGTGGTAATGGGTTGTACAATTGCAGTGAGATTTCTGAAGCAGGTTTATCATAATGAGAAAGTAGGCTCAAAAACTTCACAGAAAGCAGGCTCACTTACTCATCAGTTCTCAGTCCTACCAGATATGCTCATAGCCACAGGCTTTGTGGTGATTAGAAGAATGCAAAGCTCATACTCCAAATGCTGCTTTCTCACAGTAAGTTCCCCACAGGATTTCCCTCATGCCTGAATCCCCCGCCCACTCAGGCACAGAGAACTATAAACTAATTTAATAATGTATTTTGGAGGCTGGGAAAGAAGGAAAACATTGTTGTTGTTATTGCTGTAAAATGTTTGGCTAGTACATAGATAATTTGGTGAGTTACAAGCACCAAAAACAACTAGATAATTGGAGGCTATGGAATGGACATGACCCAGATCTCTGTACTAGACATTCATCTTTGTGTTATTTGCTTGAGGAACCCCAAATCTGAGAGACTGCCATAATGCCATATAAATTGTATTGATGGAAATTGTATTTTTTATTTTTATTTTTAAAGTTCAGGCTTTACTTGTGCCTAAGTATTTAGAACAGTATAGTTCTGAGCCATTCCTTCTCCCTTGCTCAATTTATTCACCATTGTTTGTCTGTTCCCAATAATTTAAAAATTTGTTACTCGCATATTTATCAGCATCAGTTGCTTCTGCTTCCAGCTGTGCACAGCTATTAGATAATTGACAACCAATGGATGCGGTTCAAAGCAGAACGGATCAGAGATTGAGAAGCAAGTGCACACAAAATAGAATATAAGAACATGAGAAAAGCCTGCTGGATCAGGCCAGTGGTCCAGTTAGTCCAGCATCCTGTTCTCCCAGTGGCCAACTAAACACCTGCAGGAAACCCACAAGCAGGACTCTTGACTCCTGTGGCTTCCAGCAACTGGTACTCAGAAATACTACTGTCTCCTCTCCAACCATGGAGGCAGATCACAGTCATCATAGCTAGAAGCTATTAAGGTGGCAGCCATTTTGTGTGTGCCAACCCTCACTCTACAGTTAGCAGGGAACATCTGGAACTGAGAACTTTATTTTTGGTTCTCGCAATTCTTTCCTTTAATGCCTTGACTTTGTTACCACAATATTCAAATGCTTTGAGTTCTGTGGAGTCAGAATCAGGACCTATCTACCATAGTGCTGAGGCAATTATACTCACATGCAGTGAACATATCTACTTGATATCACTGGAGCTGCAGGCAAAAAACCTCATTCCCTCCCTTTCTTTTTCCATTGTGGAAAGTTACACATTATTTCCTTGAGCTCTATCGGGGAGATTAATGGTTTGTGAAAGAACATTTGGGATTTAGATTGTCATCAAGAGACTCATAAAGCAAACATGCAAAAAGTGGAAATATAGTTTGGTTCCCTCAGTGTTGTAAAGTATGAATGCCAAGTGGCATTGAGTGCTGGCACAAAGAACCCCATCTTCCTCCCATTAAAATAGGGTTAGTGGAACTGACAACCTAATGTCAGGAATACTTAAAAGATTGCTTGGAAACAAATTGCATTCTGTTTGCTGTAAATTTCCACGTGAGACTCTGCATGGCCTTCATACGTCACTAGAGAGATTTGGTCAGCGACTGGGAACATTTTTTTCTCCTTGGAGAAAACCATTGCTAGATCTCTTTCCTTGGATCAAATGTGAAGCGCAGCCTGGAAAATGATTAATTTGCATGGGTTCTACATAATATGGGTCACAGTTACACATATCTGCTCTGTCTGAGCATGCTTGCTTGTCTCTCTGGACAGGCCTTTGGGCTTCTCTCCAGGGAAAGAGGAATCCTGCACATCGTTTACTCATAAAGAAAAGGATTGGGTGGGAAGTCTGCCATTAGAAAGTCAATGCTGGGGCCCTGGAGGTTTGCACTGTGCTCTCTAGGATAGGGGGGGAGCGGGGAGGGGGAGAGAGATTGTACTAACTATGAGAAAAAGGGAGGGGGGCCTGCATAAGCCAGCAACCCTTTAGAATGCACTCCTCCATAGGAAAAGCAGAGATCACAATCCACTCCACAAAACTATGTACAAACATTGCGACAGATATGTCTCTGGATGTCATTGCAATATTTTAGATGCTGAGCAGTAATCCACTTACTAAAACCCGATACTCCAAAGATTCTGGAATCAAAAGAAGCGCACACTCTGAGAGCAAAGTCCCTCACATCTGCTCCAGACCTGCTGCCACAATGGTTGCAGGGCCTGTGGAGGTCATGAGAGCACCATCTGGCCAACACTTATGGGATCAATTTCTGTTATGGTGGCCTGAGGATGTGGGCAGAGACAGTTGCAGGGGTGAGGCCAATCACATGTTCTGTTGGCCCATCTTGGCTAATATCTAGCAGGCAATGGCTGACTGGGAGGGTCCAGGGAGTGTTTAGCCCATTGGCTTGAAAGAGGCAGTGATGTGGCCATTCTTGAACAAGGTCCTTCCTGGAGCCTGAGGTATTTGATAACTACTGCCTAAGTATGAATAAAGAGGGACGCGGGTGGCGCTGTGGGTTAAACCACTGAGCCTAGGGCTTGCTGATCAGAAGGTCGGTGGTTCGAATCCCCGTGACGGGGTGAGCTCCCGTTGCTCGGTCCCTGCTCCTGCCCACCTAGCAGTTCGAAAGCACGTCAAAGTGCAAGTAGATAAATAGGTACCGCTCTGGCGGGAAGGTAAACGGCGTTTCCGTGCGCTGCTCTGGTTCGCCAGAAGCGGTTTGTCATGTTGGCTACATGACCCGGAAGCTGTATGCCGGCTCCCTCGGCCAATAAAGCGAGATGAGCGTGCAACCCCAGACTCGGTCACGACTGGACCTAATGGTCAGGGGTCCCTTTACCTTTACTTAAGTATGAATAACATCCTTTTTTTCTGGACACGGTGTTTTTTTTACTAGTAAGATTGTATTGTAATGGATTACAATAAAAAAACAAACTAATCTAAACGAAAACAAAGAAAAAAGAAGAATTCAAAGTCCTCTTTCAAAGTTAAATCTTAACTTGTCCCACACAGAGAAAGGTGAACCCTGCCAGCTCTCACCTGGGAGCCTCCCTTTCTTTTCCCGCCCTCCCACCCTGGGAGATCTTCCCTTCCCTGTCGTTTGCACAGGGCATGGTGACCGAAATAGTGGTGCCCAGCCAGCTGCAGACATGCCTGGATAAGGAGGATTAATAGGACCCATTTCACTCTAGCTTCAGGTCTGGTTTGGATACTGTTACAGAAGATGTAGTTCAGTGGTAGAACTACATCTACCCTGGGTTCAATCCGTGGCCACATCTGATAGCCAGGCTGGGAAGGAAGACTTTAGCTGTGATTCCTGCATTGAATGTGGTTGGACTAGATAACCCACGGGGTCCCTTCCAAGTCTACAATTCTAAGATTCTGTGATTCTCATGTAGTTACATCACTAGGCTGTGAACTGTAATTGCTAAGGTAAGATTTAAAGTTGGTGCGGTGTTGATCTAGGGTTTTATATATGTCTTTTTCTGCTTGCTTGAATCATTTTTATTTTATAGGTTGCTGGGGCTTGTGCTAATAGATATCCAGTTTCTTTTAGAATCATGCCACTATTTTGCTGTGAAAATGATAGTGTCAGTTCACCAGTCTAGGCTGTTGTTTTGAGTTCTTTCCACAAGGTGGTGGAGCAGGGCTTATGTTCACTGCAGCACAAACCCTGCATGTGGACAAGAATCTATTTGAATAGTGACACCTTAACAACAATCCCCCTCCAGAATCTTTTTCAGTGAGAATAACAACAATCTTATCATTCATTCCTGAATACCTTTTATTTCTTACTTCCAATCTAGTGTATTAATCAACTGGTGCCCTTTCCTCCCATCATGACTGTAGGAACCTGTCACCTCTCCTGTCTAAAATCTTGATGGATTCTTCCCAGTGAGTCACCCAGAAGATATCAGTTAGGTTTTTTCAAAAAAAAATTTTTCCTACCCTTTCTGTGTACACTTTTACTCTGACAAGTGGGCTTCAGCTAGTTGCTGCAACATTGCTGCTGCCACCCCAAAGCGGCGAGAATTTGCAGCACCCCAACTTCCCCACGAAGAAGACGGTTAGTTTGACCCCGGGGAGGAATGGGGGGTAGGCACATGGGAGACAACCGGCCACTCGGGAAGGTTGGGGACCAGACTTCAAAAGCGGCCTCTGCCCCAAACTCTTCTTTGTGCAGAGCTCTTCATTTGCAACATGGGCTTTGCTAGTTGCCTGTTTGGCCGCTGAGCAAGGGTTTCTGAGGGAGCCTCTAATTGGCCTTGGGACCAGTTATAAATGTAGATGTGAGTGGTGCTTTTCAATAGGAATCACAAGGGTCCATCAATGAAAAGAGTGAAAGCTACTTCTCTGGAGAGGTATTTGTTTCATGTGTGTGTAACACACACTATGCTGAGGTGAACATCATGCTGGCAACTCCCAGCATCCTTTCTGACTGGGAATGATGGGAGTTATGCTCCAAAAACATATGAAGGGCACAGGACCGGATTTAGGTTTGATGAGGCCCTAAGCTACTGAAGGTAATGGGGCCCTTTATATGTCCAGCTGTCCTTTGTCAACAACAAATTGTCCCTGTTTTTTTGTGTTGAATATATGCTATATGGTAATTTATGGACATAATAGGTATCTAAAGTCATTTGCACATAACAAAATATGTATTTTATCAAAGTAATTGTTGAACTGAAATACAATTAATACAGTTTTGTTTCCTTTAAAATATTTTGGGGCCCCCAAGAGAGTGGGGCCCTAAGCTATAGCTTGTTTAGCTTATACGTAAATCCAGCACTGGAAGGGCACTATGTTGGCTACCCCGTCCTATCATCTCAACAAGGACAGTTTTAACTTTTTCTCCAGCTTTACTATTCCAATATGACGGCAACATGCTGACTGTATTGCCACTGTATTGTGTGACATTGCATTTGTCAGTGTATAAAGTACACACACACACACACAGAATCTTCAGCCATTTTATAAAACGAGTCAGGTATCAGAGGAGAAAGTGCTTCTCAGCCTAGCCATGTTTGGACAGTATGGTGAAACCTAATAAAATGGCCTCTTGCTGGAAATTATGTTAACAGGAAGCCTGTAGACCAAGTCACAACAAACCCAATCAAGGTTCCCACCAGCTACATTTTAGAGGAGACATGGGTGCTCTGAGGCTGCACTTCTTTTATTTTATTTATTAAAACATGTATGACCTGCCCTAGATATCAGGATGGGGTACATAACTCAACTAAAAAACAATAACTCCATACCCTGCAACATTTCTCCAATGAAAATAGGGATGTCCTAAGGCAGTGATGGCTAACCTTGACACCCCAGATGTTTTGGAACTACAACTCCCATCATCCCTAGCTAACAGGATCAGTGGTCAGGGATGATGGGAGTTGTAGTTCCAAAACATCTGGAGTGTCAAGGTTAGCCATCACTGCCTAAGGAAACGTGGGACATTCTGGGTATGAAATCACAGCTTCTGTAAATCTGGGACTGCCCCTGGAAAATAGGGAAACTTGGAAGGTCTGTGACATTGCCTTTAGTTGCTATGATTTGTATTATTTCAGAAACCTAAGAAAGGATTGCTTCAGTTGCACAAATAACAGCAACTGTATGAATAGCCTCCTCCCAATGTGAATGTACTTGTTTCCTTGTCATTGGCACCCTGCATCAGTGTTACTCTGCTGCAACTTGATGGTAGAACTGGCCTGTAGCTGTTGCATATTGTGAGTCACTTATGGGGGGATATCTCAGGTGCATAGCATTACCTGGCTTGGAGCTTTCCCTACTAAGAAAATAAATTGAGCAGTGTGCATGAGCAGTTGCTCTGTGCAAACACCACTAATTCTACAAACTGGTTATCAAGGCCATTATCTGCAATTAAATGTGGTTTGGATTGGTGTGTACGTTTTGGAAACTGATCTAACAAAAGAAGAAGAAAGGAATAGAATTTTTTTTAATGGGGAAAATAAAGATAACCGTTGTCTGACATTCCACTTAAGACTGCTTGAGTATGGAGGAACTTAGCCTGGAGGCTGGAAGAGCTCACTGGGTATTTTTATTCTCCCATAACTCTGTTTGGAAATATGAATCCTTTTAACCAAACTTGGTTGGGTTTTGTTTCTTAATCAAAGGTGACGTGCCGAAAAAACTGTCTCAAAAATGTAAGAATTTGGCTTGAAGTTTAGTTCCAATAAAACATAATTTTTATACCTTATTTATCTGCTTCCTCTGTTCCTGCCCTGCTCCAGTGACCTAGATTCTTTACATCTCTGCTTGGGATGCCCATAAAACTGCCTCAAAAGGCCTGAACTGCAGTGAGAGTTAGCTGTGGAGCTTTTATAGGGCACTTTGTAGAGTGCCAACACTTTCAGTACTTTCCATGAACCTGGTTTAGAGGACAACATCATCAACTGCAACTGGATTTTTGTCTCCATATAACTGTTCTTAGTTCCATGTGCTACTGACACAATAATGCACCCTAAAGACTTAGTCTTTAAACAGACTGATAGTGTAATCTTTTCCTCACTTTCTTCCACCGAATGCAGGTAATATTGCTACTAAATCTACTTGCCCTGGTGGAGTCTTCAGCTAAGCTAGTTTTGGATCATGGTTGCACAGTGAAAAAGGGCTGGTGGTTGTGAGATTTACAAAAAATGAGCTGCAAACAAAACAATGTACAGTGAATATATGAGGATGTCCCTTCAGTAGAAAGACTGAAGATAACAATAAAGCAATAATCTTGGGGGAGATGTGAAAAATGTATAACGGCTTCCTTTGCTGTGATTACTTGGGATGGATGAATCTATCAATTTTGGTTTCTCTCAGTTCCACTTCTTTTCAAATCTTAAGTCCGGTTTGCCACATTTCCACATCAGTCTGTGGTTTATTTATTTTTAATTTCATGAAAATTCACCAGCATTTTAGTGGGAATTTCGCCTAATACACATATTTGTATTCAATTTTCTCTAATACAACCCCCTTTTTTTTTTTGCAAAACAATTTTCCCTAATGCAACACATTTTGTATGTTACGCTTGCTAATATATGCATTTTTATGCACATTTTATCCTAGCGCTTGCACTTTGTACACGATAACTGCCCCAGGAAATCTGGAGAAGTCTGAATTTTGAAGGAGCGCTACATTTCAGTTCTTGCCAGATTTCTTTCCCCGTGCTAGTGATTAGATGTATGTTGGTGCTCTGGGGCTACACAGGAGTTGATGAGGATGAAAATTAAGCTTTAATGTTCGTTCTAAATAAGAAGCTAATATTGTCTTACTGTTTTGGAATTCAAATATATTGATGTTCTAATGTACAACTGACCCATAGAACATTTATTTATTTTGTTTATGATTTCATTTCATTTCCTCCTAGGTGCTCAGGTTGGTTTACATGATTCTCCTTCTCTCCATTTTTATCCTCACAACAACCCTGTGATGTACTAGTTACAGGTAGGTAGCCGTGTTGGTCTGCCGTAGTCGAAACAAAATAAAAAATAAAAAAATTCCTTCCAGTAGCACCTTAGAGACCAACTAAGTTTGTTATTGGTATGAGCTTTCGTGTGCATAGTATCTGAAGAAGTGTGCATCCACACGAAAGCTCATACCAATAACAAACTTAGTTGGTCTCTAAGGTGCTACTGGAAGGAATTTTTTTATTTTTTATTTTGTTTCGCCTGTGATGTACATTAGGCTGAGAGACTTTCATAGAATCATAGAACTGGAAGAGACCACAAGGGCCATCCAGTCCAACCCCCTGCCAAGCAGGAAACACCATCAAAGCATTCCTGACAGGTGGCTGTCAAGCCTCTGCTTAAAGACCTCCAAAGAAGGAGACTCCACCACACTCCTTGGCAGCAAATTCCACTGTCAAACAGCTCTTACTGTCAGGAAGTTCTTTCTAATGTTTAGCTGGAATCTTCTTTCTTGCAGTTTGAATCCATTGCTCCGTGTCCGCTTCTCTGGAGCAGCAGAAAACAACCTTTCTCCCTCCTCTATATGACATCCTTTTATATATTTGAACATGGCTATCATATCACCCCTTAACCTTCTCTTCTCCAGGCTAAACATACCCAGCTCCCTAAGCCGTTCCTCATAAGGCATCGTTTCCAGGCCTTTGACCATTTTGGTTGCCCTCCTCTGGACACGTTCCAGCTTGTCAGTATCCTTCTTGAACTGTGGTGCCCAGAACTGGACACAGTATTCCAGGTGAGGTCTGACCAGAGCTTTTTAAGCTGCTGCATCACACTGTTGACTCATGTCAGGTTTGTGGTCTACCAAGACTCCTAGATCCTTTTCACTTGTACTGCTCTCAAGCCAGGTGTCACCCATCCTGTATTTGTGCCTTTCATTTTTTTTGCCCAAGTGTAGTACTTTACATTTCTCCCTGTTAAAATTCATCTTGTTTGCTTTGGCCCAATTCTCTAATCTGTTAAGGTCATTTTGAAGTGTGAAGTGTGATCCTGTCCTCTGGGGTATTAGCCACCCCTCCCAATTTGGTGTCATCTGCAAACTTGATCAGGATGCTCTCAAGCCCATCATCCAAGTCATTGATAAAGATGTTGAATAAGACTGGGCCCAAGACAGAACCCTGTGGCACCCCACTAATCACTTCTCTCCAGGATGAAGAGGAGCCATTGATGAGCACCCTTTGGGTTCGGTCAGTCAGCCAGTTACAAATCCACTGAATGGTAGCATTGTCTAGCCCGCATTTTACCAGCTTCTTTACAAGAATATCATGGGGCACCTTGTCAAAGGCCTTGCTGAAATCAAGATAGGCTACATCCACAGTGTTCCCTTCGTCTACCAGGCTTGTAATTCTGTCAAAAAATGAGATCAGATTAGTCTGACATGACTTATTTTTCAGAAACCCATGCTGACTTTTAGTGATCACAGCATTCCTTTCTAGGTGCTCACAGACCGTTTGCTTAATGATCTGCTCTAGAATCTTTCCTGGTATTGATGTCAGGCTGACTGGGCGGTGATTGTTTGGGTCCTCTCAAACAATTGTTTGGCCCAAGGTCACCAAGTGAGCTTTATGGCCTAGTGAGGATTTCTACCCTGGCCACCAAGGTCTTCGTCCAGCACTCTAACCACTACACCACACTGGTTGGTGTCTGTGCAGAAATGCCACAGCCTGAACCTATTTTGCTGCCTACAAAAATTTGAAATGCAACTATCTGTTGCCCTTTCATACCAGCGTTGCACTACAATCCTATATATGCCTGTTGAGAGAAATAATACCCATTCAGTTCAATGGGACCTACTCCTAGGCAGGGGCGCCAACTGTAGGGGGCGGAAGAGGCTTCAACCCCCTCAATATTTCTGGGCAGGGGGCTGAGCCCTCCCCATACTGAGGGGCCTGCCACCCCCGAGAAAATGCAGGCACCCCAGCGGGGGGGGGGCAGGAGGCATGGAGGGCAATTTTTGCCCTCTGCCCTGCCCCCACCAGAAGAGCGCTGGCACTGGACAGGAGAGGTCAAATGAGGGTGGGCCCCCTCAATGTGTGTGGGGCAAGTTGGTGCCCCTGCTCCTAGGTAAGTCTGCGCTGCACTGCTGCCGAAAAGAAGTCAGTGGTGTCTGATTTTGGGGATCTGCCATAGATCATTGTCAGAAAATGTACTTGTTCAGACAGCGGGAGAAAGAAGCATGCACACAAAGTACTGTTTGCTGAGGCTCATTTTCCAGAAGAATGCTACAAGTTTACATTGCTCAACAGCCCTGAACACAACAGATCCAGCAAGAAACAGAAGGTACATAAACAGAAGTGTGTTGCAAAATGAATTAAACAACCTCAATCTGCCAGAGACCTAGACTAAATACCTAGTACTGGAATACATCATTGTGAAGGAATCATTGTGTGGTTTCCCTCCCTCCTCACAATGCAGCTTAGATGGATGATGACAATCCAATCGGTAGTACTTGCAACCACTGATTGCTATGTAGTTCCACTTCCTCAGCCTGGATAACTTGGGGCTGGGAGCATCCTCTGCTCTTTAGCTCCACACCACCAGACCACTTGCCCTCTCTCTTGTCCAGGTGCTCAGTACATCTCTAGTCGCAGGGCTACATTTCACCAGCACTGAGGGGCTGCAAAGGTAGAGAAACTGAAGTTGACATTTGCCCATCCCTACTCCTAACCCAACCCTCACAGGAGGAGACATACAGACTGCAAGGTCCTGTGAAGTGCCTGGCCTGTACAGAATTTACCAAGAGAGCTGAGGTCCTCTGAAGGAAGAACCAAGTAGTACAAAATAATGAATTGCATATTTAAATTGGGGAGTGGGTGTGGACATTTTGGGCTCATGTTCTGCATTCACTCTTCTTCAGCATGTAACTGCAAAATATAGATAAACAAATAAACAACCAAAAACCTGCATGCACATGTATCACAGTAATCCATGAAATCAATACATCTAATGCAAATATACATAATTCAATAAAACATAGCACTAATATAATAGCATACCTCTATATACAATGGAAGTTTTCAAGGAGCAGTGGTCATATGAATATGTAACCACTGCTGTTAGTTATCAGGAGTTTATGAACCCACTCATGGCACCAGGTGAATTCCATTATAATCATGAATGAACACAGTTAAAGCAACATCACTCCTTGTTGTTGTTGTTCAGTCGTTCAGTCGTGTCCGACTCTTTGTGACCCCATGGACCAGAGCACGCCAGGCACGCCTATCCTTCACTGCCTCTTGCAGTTTGGCCAAACTCATGTTAGTAGCTTCGAGAACACTGTCCAACCATCTCGTCCTCTGCCATCCCCTTCTACTTGTGCCCTCAACCTTTCCCAACATCAGCGTCTTTTCTAGGGAGTGTTCTCTTCTCATGAGGTGGCCAAAGTACTGGAGCCTCAACTTCAGGATCTGTCCTTCCAGTGAGCACTCAGGGCTGATTTCTTTAAGAATGGATAGGTTTGATCTTGCAGTCCATGGGACTCTCAAGAGTCTCCTCCACTCCTTAACCAGAGCTAAATAAAGCAACCAAGATCCATTTCCAAATTCAACCCTTCCGGATGAAGCGTCCTAAACATGAAAATGAATTGGGATTCTTTCTGTCTTAATCTTTTAAAATCACATCTATTACTAGTGGTTCTCCTGTTGATCTATAAAACTGTAAAAAGTAAATCCGTGTCAGTGTGGTTTTGTGATAGAAAATGCTCAACAAGAGGAGCTTCTACAACTGCATTCCGAATGCGGGAGCGGTGTTCACTTATGAGTGTGCCTACTGCTCGTGTAGTCGAGCCAATGTATAACAAATTGCATGGACACCTGATCAAATAAACCGCCTCTTTTGTTTGACACGTACTAAAGTGATTAACCATAAACCTAAAGTTTGTTTTGTCATTATAAATCACTTTAGTTTGCAATGCTAGTGGGCAGGAGGAACACCTACCACATTTATGAATTCAAAAAGAAATTCATCATAAACAAATAGGACAAAAGAGGACACAGAACTGCCTAAAATCTGCACATGCCAATTTACATGAATAGCTGCAAATATTTCAGAAATAGTTACTACAATGTAAATAGAAATGCAATACATCGTGTCATAGTAAGGAAGACTGTGACCAGGTGAGCCATGTGCCTGCTTAATCTGTTGCCCAGGTGCAAACTGTTGATGGGCAACTTTCAGGCTCCCACTTCCCCCCTCTTCTGGCTCTTTATACTTAAACTTTAAAGCTAATTAAACTGAAGATTCCTGCATCTAGAGGACACATGACCACCCTACCTTCCAATCATGCAAGGAGGGTAGGGGTTTGTTTGTTTTTTGCCAGCTATCAGGTTTTTTTGCCAGCTGCCAGTTTTTGCCTGCAGAGTCTCCAACCCCTCACATACAAATTTGGGGTGACACAGGGGGCTGCCGGGAGAAGGGGAGGCGGGAAAGCCTCCATTCCTTTGATGGAAACCTGAGAGTGAACCTGAAATGAGAAGAGTAAGACAAATGAATGAAAACAATCTAGAGCCCAATTTATTGTTCAGAATGAAAACCCCAGTAAATTTAAAGTAGGAATATATTTGCAAGCAGAGGTTTCACCTCCCCTTCTCCCAATTTCTATAAAAAGCACAAAAATCAGCTTGGCCTCTACTGTGATTTACCACTTATCTTTCTTGAGCCCCTTCTGAATAATCTCTGGCTGTAGCCAGTTAGATTGGAACTTGCATGGTGACAGGCTAATGTTTCTGCGAAGAGAGAAATAAAAAGAAATGATGCCATTTTTAGTGTCGAAACATTGAAATCTTTATCTTAAGATGGGGGAAATGTATTTTCTATTGTGTGGGAGTTATAAGTCCTTGTCAGGAGGAAAAGCGTTGACTGCTATCATCGTAAATTTCTGTCTCAGTTTAGGGAAAGCTTTCTGCTAATTAAAAAATGGCAAACTCTTTGTGAAAGTGACAATAAAAGAACAAATAATGAGAGGGAAAATCAGATATCACTGAAAAGCAGAACAAGAGCAGAGTCCTGGAAAAACCCCTTCCGCATTAAAATCTACAAGTGAGAATCTGAAACAAAATGTTGCCGCGAATCCTTAGCCCTTAAAAGAAGGGGAGAACCCTTTCTCAGCTGGAGGGTTCCATTCTCTTACAGGCAACTTTCAGGGTGAATGGGTTGCATCCCTGTGGTGGGTGGGGCCAGAGACAAAAGTGGGTGGAGCAATAGAGGCAAACCCTTACTTTTATACAGCAGGGCACATTCCACTCATGCAAAGGCCAGAGGTTTCCACAGACACAAAGGCACACCTCTCTCTAGCCAGACAAGCAAGAGGCATTGTCACAGGAGGGCCTGAGTCAACTCCTGGGCCTGAGCTTCTCCACCTCCCCCCCCCCCCCGCCTTAGGATGAACACTCCTATTCAGGGCTCCACACAGACATCATGTAGCATCCATGGAGGCCGGTCTATTAAGGCAAATGGGCACTGGCCCACCAACCACAGTCTGCCCTCAGTCCGGACCCCACTTGCCTACTTCCTGACTTACAACCAGCCCAGGGGGTGGAACTGCTTCTCCTCCTTAGTCTCAGGTGGTAAATTCTAGAGAGTTGGAATTATGGGAGGAAGGGTAGAGAGACCCTCAATGAAATCCACAAGTACCATCTTCTAACCCTCCAGTTTTAGCCAAATGATGCCACATAGCTTGGAAGGTAATGGAGCCAGGCCCCCACTGTAATCCATGTACTTTTAATCCGTTTGCTTTGTTGCTTTTGTTCCCACCTTTCAAAACTCAGGGCTGAAAAAGCTGATTTGGATTCAGCTTTCTGCATATAGTATATCTCTGAGGGTTTGATGCAGAGGAGATAAAGACTCGAACCTGTGCCCACCCCTTGATGTGTAAGGAATTCTCTTTGTAATGCTGCCCTGATTCTTTTCCGGCTTGTCTAATGTATTTCTTTGCGGGGGGGATACTTCCTCAAAATGGAACATTAATATTCCCTGGTAGAGGTCTATCGATGTGCAAAGTGGCACTACCACTCCCCAGAGACAGTGCCTCTGCCAATTTTGCCTAAAATATTGCTTTTGCTACGAGTGCCTTCTGGGAGACAATCTATAATGAAATTAAAAAGGTGTTGAAAAACACATTCACCAAGAAACCAGAGGCATTTCTGCTTGGAATGGTCAACCACGAAATACCTAGAGTAGATCACACTTTCTTCATGTATGCCACTACAGCAGCTAGAATTCTGATTGCCAAATACTGGAAAACGAAGGATTTACCAAAATTGGAGGAATGGCAGATGAAAATGATGGACTACATGGAACTTGCTGAGCTGACCTCGAGACTCCGAGACCAGAGGGAAGAGGCGACTGAACAGGAATGGAAGAAATTTAAGACATATATTAATAAGTGTTGCAAAATTAGAAACTAGATAAAGTTGAAGTTAGTTGTTATTGTTACAGTTGAGTATAAGATAAGTGTTGTTGGGAATTATATTGCTAAACATAGTTCAAGATAGAATATAAGTTTAAGATAAAGAGTAAACAAATCAAGGATAAGATTTAAAGTATTAGAGATAATTATTGATATAAAGAAGATAATGATAAGTATCTGTGAATATATACTAGGAATAAGAAACGCAGTGGTGGGAGGCGGAGGAAGTCCACCCAACAAGATAAGAAACTAGATTGAGACAGAAGTTATTTTGGTTGTTATGTATTTTTATATGTTTGTTTTTTTTTTTTTTTGTATGTTATTGTAGTTGTTTAAATGTGGTTTTATGTCGTAAAACTTAATAAAAATTATTTTAAAAAAAAAAATAAAAAAAAAAATATTGCTTTTGCTAAAACACTGCATTCTTAACCATATTTGGACTAAAAACGAGCCCCTGTGTTCTTACTGGCAAGGCTGCTGCCAACTTTAAAATACAGCTCCCTGGTTATCCTCAGTAGGGTGTGGATCATGTTGCCGGGAGCTGCAGAGAGTGGAGAAATGGCTCTCCCCCTCTGCTTGGAATGACTGTTGATGGGACAATGAGCAGTGATGGGCCAGTTGGCTTCCCTTCCTGAAAGCAGCCTGGAATGTACCTTCAGTCACATTCACAAGCGGAGTGGGAGAGGGTTCTTCAAACTGTTATATGCAGCTGGAGAATAGGGACTGTGGATTTTTTAAAAAAATCCCATATAGCTCCAGCTTTGATTAAATGGGCAGAGAGTGAGAGAGCAAGAGAGCAGTTCTGGATTTGGGCAAGGCCAGTGTCAGCCACTGCTAACAGCTACTCTAAGCCCCACTTAATTTTTAGTTTATGAATTCAAGCAGCACCAGGGGACCAGATCTAGCCACCCTTTTCATTTCCCACAATGCTTCAGTGTAGGGTTCCTCTAAGGCAGGAGTAGCCAAGGTGGTGCCCTCCAAATGTTGGGCTCTGACTTCCCATGGGGGAAAATGCCATAGCTCAGTTGGCAGGGCATCTGCTTAATGTGGAGAAGGCCACAGATTCAATCCCCATTGTTTCCAGGTGGGGTTGGGAATACCCACTGTCTGAAACCCCAGAGAGCCCCAGCGAGGCAGTTTAGACAACACTGAGCTAGATGGACCAATGATCTTGATTTAGGAGCTTCCTGTGCTCCTGTGAGCTCCAGCCAGCATGACAAAAGCTCAGGAATCTGCCTTTTAGGATAGATATTAAAAACCACCCTCATCATCACCTGTGTGCTAGGAGGGCTGGGAGTCTCTCTGTAGTTGCTAGGCAACCATAAAGTGCTTTTACGTTGTCTTCCTTCCCCAGAACCAGTCCCTGGTTCGGATTTAAAGAGCATTTGTGGTTTGGAGGCTAACAGCAATTCCCATGAATTGGAAGGGGAAATTCCCATGGTTGGAGGCAAAGAGAACAAGGCTGTGACATAAGTGCTTGTTTCCATTATCGCCTAGTTCACACTGTATTTCCCATGTGAACTTGCGGCCAAGGATGTTTGAAACTGCTTTGGTGGAGAGGCAAGTTGGGGTGAACCAGTCCTCAGTAAAGCGTGCGAGAAAAGCAATGCAGCAAAGATGCTCTTGGTTGGTGTCTTTTAAAAAATACTTCCCATAGGTCAGAAAAGCTTGCTGCCCCAAAGGGCTACGGGTATATGGGGTGTGGGGGAAGGGACACATCACACTCCCTTTGGGGTAGTTTGTCCACCTTCAGCTCTCACTGAAAAGAGTGGGATCAATGAAGGAATATTGGGAAGGTGTATAAAACACGTGCAAGCATTTCAGGACAAATGCTTATTCCCAGAGTTCCCTGGGAAGAGGGATTGATTGATCAATGGCTCTGGGAATCGTCACTCTAGGAGGGAAACAGGGATCTCCTAACAACTCTCAGAGCCCTCAATAAACTACAGTTCCTAGGAAGCCATGGTTGTATTATTTTAAACATTGCTACGGAATTTATTACCTGCCCTTCAGCAGCAGGTCTCCGGGTGGTTACAACAACTTAACATTCAGTATTAAAAGCAATTAACACAAATTATAGTCATGGGGACGTGGGTGGGGCTGTGGTCTAAACCCCTGAGCCTAGAGCTTGCCGATTGGAAGGTCGGCAGTTTGAATCCCCGTGATGGGGTGTGCTCCCATTGTTCAGTCCCAGCTCCTGCCCACCTAGCAGTTCAAAAGCACGTCAAAGTGCAAGTAGATAAATAGGTACCGCTCTGGCAGGAAGGTAAACAGTGTTTCCGTGCACTGCTCTGGTTGCGCCAGAAGCGGCTTAGTCATATGGCCACATGATCCAGAAGCTGTCTGTGGACAAACGCCGGCTCCCTCGACCTATAGAGTGAGATCAGCACCGCAACCCCAGAGTCGTCTGCGACTGGACGTAACAGTCAGGGGTACCTTTACCTTTACCTTTTATAGTCATGGGAATAGAGAATAGAGTTGGTCCTGTAAACAAACACCCCAGACATCAAAGGCCAGGAAATGATGATGATGATAATGATAATAATGATGATGATGATGATGATGATGATGTTATTTATTCCCTTCCACATCCGTTTGCATTTTTTAATATAAAGAAATCACAAAAATTCACCAACATTTTAGTAAAACTTTCTCTTAATGCACACACGTTTGCATGCAGTTCCACCTAATATAATGCATTTTTGTATGTTTTTCAACAAAATCTTCATAATTCATGCATTTTCATTCATTCATTTTATCTGTATGCCACTTTCCCCACAAAAATTCATGCTCAAAGAGGCTTAGAACAAAGAAACAGGGATGCATTTCAAACAAACGCTACAAAAACAGTTTCGTAATAACATAGCAAAAATATAATAACATACAAAAAAAGTTTCATTTCAATACTATAAATATACCAATATTACTTAAACAACTTGTAGCATCCAATAGCAAGAATAACAAGGGAGCATCACAGTTTACCTTAGTCTTAGAAGCACCATTGCCATGATGTTGCTCACAGTCCCCCTGCAGCAGCAGCAGCTTCTTATAAGGCTTCCAAGGGCAAACAACAACAACAACAATTTATTATTTATACCCCGCCCATCTGGCTGGGTTTCCCCAGCCACTCTGGGTTGCTTCCAACAAAATATTAAAATACAATAGTCTGTTAAACATTCAAAGCTTCCCTAAACAGGGCTTTCTTCAGATGTCTTCTAAAAGTCTGGAAGTTGTTTTTCTCTTTGACATCTGGTGGGAGGGTGTTCCACAGGGCTGGTGCCACTACCGAGAAGGCCCTCTGCCTGGTTCCCTGTAACTTGGCTTCTCGCAGTGAGGGAACTGCCAGAAGGCCCTCGGCACTGGATCTCAGTGTCCAGGCAGAACGATGGGGGTGGAGACGCTCCTTCAATTTCCCCCAGTATAATTCCCTTTTATATGATGTTTTTGTTAATATATACATTTTTTTATTGCATGCTTTACCCCAATATATGCATTTTTGTAGCCATTGCTTGGCTGGAGAATTGCACTGCAACATTCAGAGAAGTGAGGCTGCCAAAGGATGGTTGTGTTTTGGCTCTCCTGTTGTTTGGAATGTGTGGCTCAGGTAGGCTTGCCTTTGAATGTGAACTGGAACTGAATTTCTCCCCCATCCCTAACGAAAAGTGACCCTGTAGTGGAAGATGCTGGCAAGATACCAGGAAGCAAAGCATAAAGAGTGAACAAAAGAAATTGCAGCTGCAGCAGAGGATGGAAACCATGCCTGTCAGTGTCAGGATGTAACATTTTCCATTCCATTACAATCTCATTAGGCTGTTATGCTCACCCCACTTCTCTGAGCAGTGAGAAGTTCCAGGGGAACACAGTGTTTGTGCAGGTTTTGCTTCCTTTGGAAGGAGGTCACTGGAAGCTTAAGGCACTCAAAGCTTTGTAATACAGGAGTTTATTTACAAATATACAGATTGAGCATAGCTGGAGGCACAGCTTAAATTTTCAGACAAAAAGGCCAATGTACTAACCCACATTGGATCTAGAGAGGTAGCCAGCAGAACTCCCAAATATTATGATTTTAGCAAGCCCCAAATCTCAGTTTTCTCTGTTACTCCCTCTCCGTGCAGATTAGTCTATTGTTTCTGTAGTCTATTGTTTCTTTTTTTATACACAGACCTGGTCTACATCATGAAACTATGGAGCCTGCGTGGCTTGGTGGACTTTGTGCAAAACGATATAAAGTTCTTGCTGTGACTTTAAAAAAAAAAAAAATTAAATGCATTGCTGATTATCCATTATGGCTTGGACAAATGCAGTTCCTGCACGGTCGTACTCAAGGTTAGCAGAGTTCATAACTTTGTTGCTGGCATCCGTCTGTCTCGGGAGACAATGGAGGAGTGCACTTTCAGAGGTGAAGTCAAACCATTGGAGAGCTACAGCGCCTGCTGGGGCTGTAGAGACTGATATGGGAGAGACATGTTTTGTTGCAGCTGGGGCAGGTGAAAGTGTCTGGTTGTGCTGCTGAAGATGCAGCATGGTCTTTCTTCTCTCCACAGTAGTTGTTACTGTGGCGGTCTCCTCTGTTCTTCTAGAACAGGCACATCCAACTCCCAAGAGAAAGCGATCTACTCACAGTGTTAAAATATTGACTGTGTTCTACCCATTGTTATTGCCAGGCAAAGTTGTTGACCTTTTTTTAAGAGGAGGAGATACTGTTTTTCGCTGCTTTTGGGGATGATGACACGGGTCGCAAAAGGTTCCACGGACATTTCCTTTTCTTGGTCGTGCCACTTGCTAAAGGTCCCGCAATTGACAGCGATCGACCAATGATGTCCCACGATGGACAGGTAGATCGCGATCGACCTGTTACACATGCCTATTCTAGAAGGTCACAGTGCTGGAGTGCATGTGTTGTAGCACCGATCCTTGTTCCCAACACTGCAAGAGGAGGCATGGAGGTGTGTCATGAGAGAGGAATTGAAACCGGCTTTCATCGCTTCTGTTGGGATTCCTGTCCTGCAGCTTTACCACATTCCTGAGAGTTGATAGTATCCTTTAGCTCATAAAGTGAGGGAGGGACATCTAGCTGTTCCAAGACAGGCAGAGTCTGGAGCACTCTGTACTTGCAGGAAAACATTGTCTCTGAATTCTTAGCAGCAACCCAATTATGTACTGAGGAGTGCATAACCTCAGATGGGGACGGGTGAAATGTGGTCCTTCAGAACTCTAACTAAGCTTTGGAACTGCGCCTAGGTTACACCCAGACCACTACCCTTTCTCTAGTGATGTTATCTGGTTGGATTGTGTCCTTGAATGGTAATAGGAACATATCTTACTAGCCTGGCTAAAGTAGGGAGAGTGGCGTGTGTTGACCACTCCCATCTTTGCCATACCTGTCATGGGTACATGGCCCCTGGAAGGTAGCCCATGAGGGAATGCAGCCCCTGTTATATGTGGGATGTGAAACACATAGCAGTCAAAGTACAACATTCCTAGAATGAACATACAGGGGATGCTTTGTATGCGGCCAGGAGAAAACTTCCTGTTTCCTCCTGAGCTGTGACAAACTTCCTCAGCATGTGACTAGATGTGGGCGTGGCCTAATCTGGCCTCCTCTGCCTGGGTAACAAGAGCAAGGCAGGGAGCACTCTTTCGGCTCTCCTCCATTTTGTCTTTCTATGTGTTAGGAGAAGTGACTGCTCAGTCTGCAGTCACTTAGGAGCTAACTCCCTTATGGGATAGTTCCACATGTGTATATAGTTTTGTAACCTAAGTCTGCCTTCAGGGATCCAACTGTGAACTGAATGATTGTGAGTAAACTATTTTTATATTGACTTTAATAAGACTGTTGTGTCTATTCTTTTTATGAGGGAGTAGAAGGGATCTTGTCAGGAATCCGATATTTAGAAGCTCAAACGAGCTTGCAACAAGTAAACTGCTGTGTATTAAAAAGAGGAATGCACTCTGCTAAGTAAAGGGACTTGCTAACGCAAGTTGGGAAGGATATTATTAAACAATATATCCTCTCCTGCCTCTCTGAACATTCCCACATTATAATGGAAGGAAATTCATTGAGTGGTGGTAGCAAAAGACTGGCCTCTCACTCCCTCAGGATGAAGTGGCATATGGTGGAGACCTACTTCTTCCACATCCACCAAACTGTGTAAAACTGTGCTAACCAAAGGGGGGTTGACTGGCCGTGATCATTATCCAGCAACAGGATTTCATTTTCTGATTGGAATTTTCTGCCAGATGTTGGTGGACAGCTTCCAGTTCTCCTCTTACTAATTTTCTGAATAGTGTGAAACTTCTCAGTTCTTGCTTTCCATTTCATCAGCCCCAACAGAGATGTTGCTTCTCCACTGCCACCAGTTTTATTGTTGTAGGATGCTTATTTTCTAACTAAAGTTTTCCATCATTTCTGAATTCAATCTCTCTTGCAACACGTTTTGCAGCCTCCATCCTCAGTAATGAAATCTGGACGTTTTCATTCCTTCAGAGGAGTTTGCATCCTGAGGAATTTCAGTGCTGATTCATGCTCTCCCTCCTATCTCACTTTTTCACATAAATTTCAGAGGTTCCAAAGTGGAAGACAGTAAACTGGGATTGTTAATTTCTCTGCAGAGCTCTGACCGGCCTCAAGCAATTGATGAAAACCCACTTGGAAGGCAAATGGATTCCGCATGACTTGGCAGGCAAATGGGGGTTAACATGTTCAATTGAGCACTGCCACTAAAAGCTGGAAGAGAGAGTGAAAACTTAGGTATTGATGCTTCCGGTGTGTACAGGCAGCAGTTACAATATTGGTATGGAGCTACTTTGATTTGAATAATTACATAATCTGAAAGCATTATTTTACTAATCCCTGGGATGCTGGGTCCTGATGATCTCAGGGAGCATCTCCTCTCACAAACCCACAAAGTTTTGACCTACTAACCAGGCACTGCTTGAACTTCGATCTTCTATGGAAGCTAGTGTCACATACACACCACAAATTTAAGACATGGCATCACGAGTTTACCCCTCACAGAGCTATAACTCCCACCACTGCTTTAATTGTATGGCATGGATGCGACTTTGGTTGATCTCCACATGGAGAAGGACCCTGTCTGTTGCAACCTTAGGCAGGCACCAGGTTGCCAACAAGATTGAGGGAGCGTGTCACGTGTCACGTGTGATGTCATGTGCATGTCACATGTCATGTGACATCATACGTGTCTCCCGACACCACGCAGGCCGGTGCAGCCTTCCCCTAGGCTGCGCTAGTCCCTGCAGGGTCTCTCTGTGCTGAAGTAGAGGATTAAACAATGCAGAATTTGATTGGCTTTTGTTATGTTTATATATATTTATGATAAATTTTTTTTTTAAAATCTTATAGATTTGTTGTGAGGATAAATACATATGATTCACAACTGTCTTCCTTGGAGACAGATTAAGTGATAAATATGCATAGTTCAACAATGAAATAAACCGTTTATGTTGATTGCTCCAAAATATGTATATTCAGTAACTGAATTAAATACCAGATGGTAAATACATGAAGGACACATGTTTCTGTCAGCCAATCTCTGGCAACTATTCTGTTTGTTGCCATCAGTGTTGCTTCTATATTAAATTGTTGCACTAGCTTCAGATAATAAAAACAATTTGGCCAATGTGGGCATAATCTGCATCTCCCTCAGCCCACTGAGGCACAACTGTGTGTATGGGGAAAAAATTATACGGGGTTCAATGAAACTCTCCTTCATCTTTCTGCCTATCTGGCCCTTGGCTGCACATGTATAGGGCTTGTGCACGCTGGAACAGCACAAATCATTCCATTTGCAGCTTAAGGGTTAATTCTGCTAACATTAAAGTCAACTAGCCCAAATGGGTGGGAGGACTGCTTAGCAACCAGGAAGACTGACATGATGTTTGCTAAGGTAGCATGGCCCCTGATTGGCTGTGTAGTTCTGAGGGATCCACCCCCATGGTTTACTTTAGTATCTCTCTGCTATGTACCAGGCCTGAGGTAATAAAATAAGAAATACAAAATTTCTCTGTTGCTGTCTCCTAAAATTATATACTGTTTCCAATCAGTTACCTCAATAAAGGATTTCTTTTCTCTCTGGACTCCATCTCGGCTATTTATGTGACTTTGCTAACTGTGCAATGGCTGTTCCTTTCAACAGGTACACACACATCCGAACATCACACCTTCCTATGAAATACTTGTAGTTTGAGTGACAGTAGCAGTTCCTTTCAGAATATTTCTCTCTTTTGGGTACACATAAAGCATAGAGCTCAGTGTAGCTCTAAGGAAATTGTTCCATCAGTGCAAGTGGTTTTGCTTGCCTGACATAGCGAACTCCCCTCTCCTCCAGCTCTGCAGGTTGTTTTGTGGGTCTGCCTGACCCTCCACAGTAGATTTGGGGAAGGTGAGGGGGAAGGAGAAGGGGGAAATCCCCATTGCACTAGTGGGAGTCCTTACGCTGGCTTCTGCTAGCAGAACAGGGTAGCTGAATCCAGGTTATTTTCAGTTTCTGATGAAATAAATGTGCTGCTTTTCCCCCTGTTGTTTTTAAAGTGTCCCAAATTACAGTAAGAAGTTTATGGAAGTCCTTAGGGCTTCCCCTGTCACTGTGAGAGAAACGGAAGGCAGTGCAAGGGAAATAATGTACTCCCACATTCGCCATGGGAATTTCTGTGTACGTAAATTACAAATGATATAGCTGGTTAGCCGGATCCTCAGATTGCTCTCCCGATGGAAACTGTTGAACCTGGAAGATGAAAATCTAACTGTAAATGAGGTTAGTATAGATGCGGTGGTATTAACAGAGTGTGTGATAGCCCTAAAAGGGATTAGATGTGGCGTTACAAGATTCAATCGTGCGAGAGGAAGGGAAGGGAAGATTTCAAAGTGATATG
Organism: Darevskia mixta; assembly: GCA_034641385.1. NCBI lineage: Eukaryota > Metazoa > Chordata > Lepidosauria > Squamata > Lacertidae > Darevskia > Darevskia mixta. The sequence continues at coordinate 13,222,201 of JAWWNH010000030.1, forward strand.
TAAAATCTATTTCACGTTGCGATAGGAATAGGTTATCAGTTTCTCTTGTCGCTGCTCCCTATATCACGCTTTCATGGTATTCGTGGCAAGTCAGCTTTAGAATAATATCGGAAGAAATCCTAAACATGCTTGCCTGTGAGCAAGCACTATGGAACTCTGTGGGGCTTACTTCCAAGTAGGAATTGGAGAGAAATCCAATTTGTTCACACTTAAAGGCAAATTTCTCTACTTTGCATTTTCCATGTATAGTGTGGAGCACAGAGAGGAAAAACACCATGGTGCACCTGTAACAATAAAACTGGACACCTTCACCTGCCCCAGCTGCAATAAAACATGTATGGGTCTGTACAGCATCAGCAGGCACTGTAGCTCTCAGATCGTTTGACTTTACCCTGAGAGGCACACTCTTCCAATGTCTTCTGGGACAACAATGCCATCCAGCCCCTGATCCTAGTCCTTCTTCTCAAAATGATGCAACCTTGTAGACTTTTAAGAGATATACTTAAACTGAATGTGTTTGATCTTGGAATGGTGTACGTTGTTGTTATAGTCTGTGCAAATTGTTCCGTTTGCACAAATTATTACAGGATCACACCCTTCCAGAGCAATCCTATGAGCTCAGTAGGCTCATAGCCCTAACATTGCTGCAATATTTATGGAGTGTAGTTGAAATCCTATGGACTCCCAGCTGCGAAATCACTTTAACACATGAACACTGATAGTAACACTGCCATTGACGGTGGTTACATTGCCAGCAGTCTCGGCCCCGTGTGTCAGATACGTCCAAACGTCAGATACGTCCTGCAGGTGGGCACCTGAATCTCCTTTATACGGTACTTCAAACACACACAGACTGTGGACATCCATCCTTTTGAACAGTAAACACACAGAGATTTCTATGTGGACAGATTGGATGACGTTGGCTATAAAATGAAATCCTTTCTGATTTGTTTGTGGGTAGATTAGACAACAATGTGTAGAGCAAATAGTCTCAGCCCAGTATACCTGAAGGAGCGTCTCCACCTCCATCGTTTTGCCTGGACACTGAGGTCCAGCACTGAGGGCCTTCTGGTGGTTTCCTCACTGTGAGAAGCAAAGTTATAGGGAACCAGGCAGAGGGCCTTCTCGGTAGGGCCTGTGGAACGCCCTCCCACCAGGCGTCAAGGAAATAAACAACTATCTGGCTTTTAGAAGACATCTGAAGGCAGCCCTGTTTAGGGAAGTTTTTAATATTTGGTGTTTTATTGTGCTTTTAATATCCTGTTGGAAGCCGCCCAGAGTGGCTGGGGATGCCCAACCAGATGGGCGGGGTATAAGTAATAAATTATAATAATAGTATTATTATTATCCTACACTTTCCAGTGCATTTCCCTTTCCCTTTACTTATTGCAAAATATTTTGAGGAAGCGGGTTTGTAGTTCAAGACCTCCCAATCAGCTTTAATTGTACACCCTGAATTTCCTGGTACAGGTATGTGACTGAATCTCATCCCAAAAACAGTGGCAGTCAGAAGCACCCAGTTTTAGTGACATTTGGAGATGGTTGCTAATCATTGTCTTCCAGCAGGGCTCCAGGGTGGCGGCTGCTTCACAGTTATCAATACACAGCTATTGAAGTTATCCCAGGATGAGCATTAGATTCATTAGTTTAGTGACTGACTGACTGACTCATTCCGTGTTTCATTATTTTTAAGGAAGGAAAACAAATTTAATGATTCAATATTTTGAGTTCACCTCAGTCTTGCATTTCCCTTAACCAGCTCAAACCAGTTTTGTTGGTTCGATCAGCTCCTGCAGCTGCTTTTGTAACTATGACAACCGAAACCCCAAAACAGAGGTTAAAGCCTGTTCTTTTCCAGTCAGGTGATGGCCATTCTTAAACTGGGCACCGAGGCCTGTAGTACATGAGTCATCTTTTACCTGGTGTTTGAAGAAGGTACATCCAGCATCACTTTGGTCTATTTTGAGAGGTATGCTCACATCTTACTTAAATAGCTTCTCCTTTTCACAAGCCGTTTTTGCCTTTTGAAAGCAGACTTGGAATTCCAACATCAGAATAGCTTTATTTTGGCACCGATTTTAAATGTGGGAGCTAAGGAACTCCTCTCTATATTTTTGTTTGAGAGGTGAAGAAATTCTGACTCTGTAAAATAGAAGATATCCTCCTTGTCAAAATGCTACTCCATGAGCACTGAAACTGGGAGCTATAGAGCTTCTCTCTGTGTATAATCTGGTGGTAGAGAAGATTCACTCGCTGTAAATGAGTAGCCACGGCCTCTTAGTTCCCACAAAAAGTAGTGATGGCCACCAAACGGGATTTCTTTAAATGAGGGCTAGAGTAAATTCATGGAGAATAAGGCTGTCAATGGCTTGTAGCCATGATTGCTATGTTTTACTTCTGTTGGAGGCAGTCTGCTTCTGAATACCCGTTACTGGGACCTGCAGGAGGGGAGAGTGCTGCTGCATTCAGGTTCTGCTTTCTATAGGGATCTTGTTGTCCACTATTTATCTGTTAGAGGCTGCAGGTAGAGGGTAGGGAGAAGCCAAAAGTGGGTGGGGCCAGGGGCCAAACTAGGCTTTATTTCACTTGGGTCAAAGACCCAGTTTGGCACCCTCCTATGTGCATTTGCATACACACACGCAGACTGGGAGCCTCTGGAGGCTTCACCCGGGGCAAAAAACCTGGCTAGATACCCTGGAACCAAGGCACCCCTTTTCTCTCTTTCTGTGCCCCCTATTCTCTTTCTCTTTTTCTGAGACCCCTCATCTTCCTCTCTTACTTCTTCCATTTCTTCCACTCAGTCAGGCTGCCAGGGAATAGACAGATCACTCTTGCTAGAGGTCTGAACTGAGCTGCCTGCGCCCATACTGCTCCTTCCATTGTTCCACCCGTTTCAGCTTTTCCCCACATCCCTCCCTCTCAGCTTCTTCTGTTCTGCCTCCAAGCTCCCCCCCCCCATGAAATTAGGCTTCAGGTTGCCCACCCCTGCTGTACAGACTTTCTATGCTTCATTTTGCTTCCTTACCAGTGGATGGAAAAGCATTGCATATTTTAAAAGTCAAGAATATGGTTAAAAATACTCCGATTCCTTTTGTGTAAACTAGCAAAATTAAATATTTGTATGGTCTGCTTTTTATAGGCATGATGTGATGCATCATTATAATCATAGCAGATTTCACAGAAGTTATGATATTTTTCAGTTTTTACAAAAATGTTTAGAGCAGCTTCTTACTGGATTGCGTGCACACACACACACACACGCACACGCACACAAAAAAAACACAGAATGAGTAAACAGAGTTATGGCGTTTAATTATGTTTCTCTTAATTAGAGATGGGACTTGTAGTCAAAGTTAAAATCTTAGCTCTTTCAGAGGTAATTACCTTCTGATTCATGCCCCTTACTGATATAAACATTTTGTTTCCTCCATGTTTTGGAAACAACTTAAATGCCTGAAAGAGATTTTGCTATTAGGTTTACATGGAGACTGCTTTCTTTAGGCTGCATGTTGTTATGGTTTCTCGCTGACCATTATTTGGTTAGACATCCAGACTAATTGGGAACTAATGGTTAAGAAGTAGGAATAAGGTCACATGGCTTCCCCCAAAGAATCCTAAGAACTGTTTGTTAAGGGTGCTGTCCACAGAATGCAAGAGGGCAGGACCCCCAAGGACGTGCTCTGTGGAGAGCTGGCTTCAGGCACCAGGCCTGTTGGCAGACCAGCTCTGCATTACAGAGGCATCTGCAACTGAGACACAAAGGCTGACAACATCAACCCCACAGGGGTGGGAATCCCTTGCTGATGACTGCAGCAGCACAACCTTCCTCTGCCCCAGCTGCAACAAAACATGTCTCTCCTGTATCGTTCTCTGCAGCCACAGCAACCTTCCAACAGTTTGATTCACCCCCCACCACTGCCATTGTCTCCCAAGGCAGATGGATGCCAACAATTTTTATGTGTTGATATCATATTGTGATTTCTTCACATTTATGAAAGTTTGTATTTTCTGGTATGGTGTTGTTTTATTCTGTTATGGTGTATGGACTAAAACCTATTCTATTCTATTCTATTCTATTCTATTCTATTCTATTCTATTCTATTCTATTCTATTCTATTCTATTCTATTCTATTCTATTCCTGCCTCATTGGAATGCTTGCTCTTTCTCTCTCATACCCTGCTTGTCTATTTGTAAATAAAGCAAGTATTAAGAAATAGCACGAGTCTTTTGAGTGCCCCCTCACTCAAAGGAAACCAAACATGAGTCACATTCTCATTGGAGCTTCTAACTTCTTATGAAAATGGAAACAGTGCAACAAGGCACAGGTTCCCTGTTGTCTCAACCAGACCTAAGCTGGGCCAAATAAGAGACTTTTTGGTTTTTATGCTTTGTCATGTGAGCAAAACTGTAAGTTTTGGGTGGCAGCAGGAAAGAACGCGGGTGGTGCTGTGGTCTAAACCACTGAGCCTTGGGCTTGCCGATCAAAAGGTTGGCGGTTTGAATCCCCGCAATGGGGTGAGCTCCCGTTGCTCGGTCCCAGCTCCTGCCAACCTAGCAGTTCGAAAGCATAATAGGTACCGCTCCGGCGGGAAGGTAAACGGCATTTCCATGCGCTGCTCTGGTGTCAGTGTTCCGTTGCACCAGAAGCGACTCAGTCATGCTGGCCACATGACCCGGAAAAACTTTCTGCGGACAAACGCCGGCTCCCTCAGCCTGTAAAGCGAGATAAGCGCCACAACCCCAGAGCCGTCTGTGACTGGACTTAACTGTCAGGGGTCCCTTTTCCTTTACCTTTAGGAAAGAAGCATGAAGACTGGCCATTGTGCATTAGCCAGGCTGCCTCCAGGCTGCCACTATTTTATGGGAGGGATTCATGCACATACTGGAAATTTAGGTTTGCGCAATTAAAGTGGATTAAAGTGCTCTGTCATCCTAGCGCACCAATTTTACTCTTTTGCAGTTAGGAAAGCAGCAGGGTGATGCAATCCAAAGTACAGGATGAATGAATGATTCATGGGAAAATGTGTAAATACTCCACAAGCAAATCAGGGTGAATGCTCAATAAATAGGCTATCTGGAGGAGCCCATTGATCAGTGCAAATGTCACCAAAATTCTGTATATTTTATTAAGCAGCAACATGAACTCAAATTCAAGAAGGTAGCATGTGTTCTTGTTTCAGTTGAGCAGAAGCCCTTTTAGAGAGCAAGACCATTTTTGTGTTAGATGGACAGTCTGGTACAGCAAATGGCTTCTCGACTCTGAGAACATTTTGGTTAGTCTATGCTGAGCTTAAAAAGTCCCTTAGGGATTTCTTTCCCTGCAGTCAGCAGCAGCAGCAACAACAACTGCAAAAAGAAAGATTTGAGTGGGAAGTCTTCATTAATCCTTGCTGCAGTTCTTCAAATCATGACGGCATCATAAACAAATTTGCAAGGCAGCTTATAGGTTGAATGAAGTGTCTTGTGAGGATATGCTTGACGCAAAGGGATAAGCCAGTTACCAACTTAATTATGTTCAGATTAAAAACACTAAAATGTAATCTTCAATATCAGCTAAGCAAGATGACATGAGGCGCAATCAAATTTGGTTACTCAAAAATATTGGCTGCTTTCGGATGTTGTGATAAATTACGGTTTATTGTGTTGTGGGAAAGAGCCCTGGCATGTCTTGAGCTCATGCACCCCCCTCCTCCAGTGTGTCCACAAGGTGGCGATCAGGAGCATTCACATCTGATTTCATCAAGCCACAGTTTAGTGTTAATATCTGACGCTAAATTATGGTAATATTAAGTACTGTACAGTTTCTTGCACGTTGGCAGCTTTATAACCCATGGTTTAAAGTCAGCTTATTTTAAACTACCCATAGTTAAGATTATGCTCCAGTCACTGAATTTAGATGACAAAATAAGCTGCAAATAATGAAAAAGGGAAGTTATATCTTCTGAAGTCTTCCTTGCAGCTGTGCGAGGTGGGGGAATCCAAAACCCCAAGGCTTGCCTAGACTCGCTCTTGTTACAATAAACCACGGTTTATGAGGCTGAAAGAAATACCCAACCAACCTTGTGTAAATCTAGTACTTTGTGAAGGAAGAGAGGCAACTGGTTCTGTGCAACAATAATTATCAATCTTCTTCTGCCCTAAGATTGTATACACTTGAATTGTACTGATGCTGGGGAAAACTGAATCACGTTTTCCTGCTTGGCAGGGGGTCTTTCCTGCTTGGCAGGGGGTTGGACTGGATGGCCCTTGTGGTCTCTTCCAACTCTATGATTCTGTGATTCTGAGATGCTGCTGCTTTCCCATAAAACTTCTTCTTTTGTATGAATGTGTCACACACACACACAGGATAATTAAACAACCTTAATGTGTGTTTGTCTTGCCTGGTTTCCATAATAACAAGTGGTGACAGGCTCTTGCAATGCTTTTACTTGTTTTTGAAGAAATGAGCTCCAGCTCTTAAAAAGCAGAAGAGATATTCCTTCTAATAGCGTGGGGTTGGGGGTGGCTTGTGCAATCAGCAGAGCAATGAAAGGTGGTGGGGGGGGGGTCTGAGGCTCCTGAGGTATGCAGGAAAATACCTGTTCAGAAAATGGAGACAACCCCTCACCCCTCCTAATGAAGGCTTAGTGTCTACAAAGCTCATATAGAGACAGAGCATTAAAACAGTTAAATGCTCTGAAGGTGCCAAGTGGAATTGGTAATGGTGGAATCAATGTCCTCTTAATGGAAAAAAGGGACACTCTCTTGATGGCACAGGAAGCAGGGGTGGGAGTGTCCCTCCTATATACTGTATGTTGTACTGCTCAGAATCAGCTGAGCTGCCAAACATCTCTACATGTAGCATTTGAGTTCATGATTCATAGAGATGAGACTTTTTGCCATACAGGAAATGATGGGGAAATGCACTGGGAAATGCACCCTCTTTGCCTGTCACAGTGCAGCTCCACACCGTACATTTAAAGCACATTTGAAATTGTAGTTTGTTAAAGGTGCTGGGAATTGAATCACTTTGTGAGGGGGAAACTGCAGTTCCCAGGATTCTTTGGGGGAAGCCAAGTGCTTTAAGTGTGTGTTGGATGTGCGTAAAATCTACAATGTGGATCTGCTCATTCTTACCACGCTACACTGGTAGCTTAATTGCCACCCGTGTGGTGCAGAAAAACAGAAGGCAATGTGCCATTCAGTATAAATGAAATGTGAGGGCATCATTTGCCCTTAGTGATGCTCCATGCTTTTTTTTTTCTAAAGAAAAATGTTTAGGGGTACTCTCATTTTGACTCAAGAAAATCACCATTTTATAGTTCAAATTGTTGTTGTTCAGTCGTTCAGTCGTGTCCGACTCTTCGTGACCCCATGGACCAGAGCACGCCAGGCACGCCTATCCTTCGCTGCCTCTCGCAGTTTGGCCAAACTCATGTTAGTAGCTTCGAGAACACTGTCCAACCATCTCATCTTCTGTCGTCCCCTTCTCCTTGTGCCCTCAAATTGGGGGGAAATAAATACAGTAAATGGACAACAGTACAAAGATTCACAAAATGTTTAGGGGTATGCGTACCCCCAGAAAAAAAGCACTGGTGATGCCGCTAGATAGCCTGTGATTTGGCTCTGTGCCACCAATGACTGAATACTTATAACCTGCTTCCTAGCCCTGAGATGCTTACAGAAGATTCTCGAAACCTACTTAAATCTAGTGCAGGGGCAGAAGCTAGAGGATTATTTTCTTCCCTGGAGAAAAATGAGTACAGTTTAAAAAGTTGGATTAATAAACCTCTTTCTTCTACCCTATTGATTGTGTTTCTGAATGCCCCTCCCCAACAATTTGGGAGGGCAAATTGGGAACCCCTGCACACCAGCACACTGTCCCTGTCACTCACCCGTTCTTTCTTGAGAGCCAGTGTGGTATAGTGGTTAAGAGTGGTAGACTCGTAATCTGGGGAACCGGGTTCGCGTCTCCGCTCCTCCACATGCAGCTGCTGGGTGACCTTGGGCTAGTCACACTTCTCTGAAGTCTCTCAGCCGCCCTCACCTCACAGAGTGTTTGTTGTGGGGGAGGAAGGGAAAGGAGAATGTTAGCCACTTTGAGACTCCTTCGGGTAGTGATAAAGCAGGATATCAAATCCAAACTCCTCCTCCTCCTCCTAGAATCATAGAATCATAGAGTTGGAAGAGACCACAAGGGCCATCCAGTCCAACCCCCTGCCAAGCAGGAAACACCACACCATCAAAGCATTCCTGACAGGTGGGTGTCAAGCCTCTGCTTAAAGACCTCCAAAGAAGGAGACTCCACCACACTCCTTGGCAGCAAATTCCACTGTCGAACAGCTCTTATTGTCAGGGAGTTCTTTCTAATGTTTAGGTGGAATCTTCTTTCTTGTAGTTTGAATCCATTGCTCTGTGTCCGCTTCTCTGGAGCAGCAGAAAACAACCTTTCTCCCTCTTCTATATGACATCCTTTTATATATTTGAACATGGCTATCATATCACCCCTTAACCTTCTCTTCTCCAGGCTAAACATACCCAGCTCCCTAAGCCGTTCCTCATAAGGCATCATTTCCAGGCCTTTGACCATTTTGGTTGCCCTCCTCTGGACACGTTCCAGCTTGTCAGTATCCTTCTTGAACTGTGGTGCCCAGAACTGGACACAGTATTCCAGGTGAGGTCTGACCAGAGCGGAATACAGTGGTACTATTACTTCCTTGATCTAGATGCTATACTCCTATTGATGCAGCCCAGAATTGCATTGGCTTTTTTAGCTGCTGCATCACACCGTTGACTCATGTCAAGTTTGTGGTCTACCAAGACTCCTAGATCCTTTTCACTTGTACTGCTCTCCTCCTCCTCCTCCTCCTCCTCCTCCTCCTCTTCTTCTTCTTCTTCTTCTTCTTCTTCTTCTTCTTCTCCCACCACCATCGTGTACCCATCTTCTGCCTTGCCTGCCTGCCCACTCCCTTCCCACCTTCTAATTCCCCCCCCTCCGCTGCTATCTCCTCTGCCTCTTCTGCCGCCACAGTGGCCAAAACGTCTTCTGAGAAGGCGATCATGGAAAGGTCGCACCAGAGCGGAGGCACTTTGTTTTGTCCCTTTGACGATTGACAAAGCAATCCCAGAAGGCACTATGGCATTCTTCAGGAGTGACCCTGCTGACTCACGCCAGGGCGCCAGTCTTAAATGGACATTCTGGCATCAGAACAGAAGCCACGATTGGCTTCTGTGATCCAGAATGTCCCACTTAAAATAGGACAGTTTCAGGGTATCTTTCTGCTTCCATTCCTTTTTGGGGGGTTCCTGTTTTTTACTGCACTCTGAAAACTCAGCACATTGCTATTTTTTTTAAAAAAAAACCCTGTTACTTGTTGAAGCAAAATCTATTTTGGGAGCAAAGGGATGTTCCATGAGTGGAATGCTGAACGCACGCACAGATGCTTTCCATCATTAGCATTTCAACCATTTAAACATTATCACTTGAGAACAAAATATTTATATTTGAAAGTGGATGGGGGTTAATTCTTTATGCTAATCACTTGAACTTAAAAGACAGTTTGCTGTTTTTCTCCTGGCCCTGCTGACGCATACATTATGGAGGGTAGGTTTTGTAGGAAATCTTCAAATTAGTAAATCAACCCACCTCTCCAAACATTATTACTAATCAGAAGAAAAATTATGGGACTAACCTCCAGCAGTGGCTAATAATAGAGAAACTGCAAACACTAACATATGAATGGTAATGTTTCAGGTGGGTGATGATGTACGCTGTCTGTGTTATTACGCAGACAAAATAGCTGGCTGGGGTCCCCACCCTCCTTATGAACATTGTGTCCAAAAGAAATTGTCAGGGTCACAGTCTACTCCATGGGGAGCTTTTGCACCTATTTAATACATCCTCCGTAATCTGTAAGAGGATGCATTAATGCAGGCATAGGCAAACTCTGGCCATTCCTGTTCCCCAGGGAATCCTGGAAATTAGTTCTGTGAGTTGCTCTAAAGGTCTCTTAGTTAGGGTTGCCATGTGTCCTCTTTTTCCAGAACACAGCCTCTTTTTTGGGGGGGTAAAATTTGAGACAAATTGCATTTATTTGCTTCGAATGGCCGTCATAACATCCTCTTTTTTGCTCTTCAAAATATGGCAACCCTTTAACATAATTCTCAGTATCTCCACCAAGCTACTATTGTTACATTTCATTGCGGGATTAAAAGGGCATCTAATGGCTGGGTAAAGAGGGGCATGGCTTGGGGAGGGCGTGTGGTGCCTTGAGGGCATAGAGCAGGGGTCAGCAAGGTTTACCTTAGGGAAGTTTTTAATGTGTGATATTTTAATGTATTTTAGTGTTTATTGGAAGCCGCCCAGAGTGGCTGGGGGGACCCGGCCAGATGGGCGGGGTACAAATAATAAATTATTATTATTATTATTATTATTATTGGCCAGATCACGCCCACAGAGATCATCCATGGGCCGGACTGGCGCAGCGTGATGCCGGAAATCGCGTCTGCGCATGTCAACAGCGCCGGAAATTGCTTCTGCGCATGCCCAGATGCCGAAAATCGTGCCTACGCAGAAGCGATTTTCGGCATCTGGACATGCGCAGACGCGATTTCCAGTATCTGCGCGTGTGCAGACACAATTTCCGGCACCGCTCAGTGAGTCACCGTGCCGGCGTGCCACGATGTGCCGCTTTAGCGCAGCGCGCGGGGACCCGCCGAGCGGGCGGCTTGGTTCAGGGGCGGCTCATGGGCCGGTAAAACGGTCTCCGTGGGCCAGATCCGGCCCATGGGCCGGAGGTTGCCAACCCCTGGCATAGAGAGAGGTGCCCTGTCCCAAGGTGCCTTATGACAACTCTCACATCTCTTTATTCCCCCAAATGCCATTTCTTCACGCATCCCTGTCCACATGTGTGCTCACCTTTCCCATTCACAGGTTCCCTATCCCTACCATTAGTCCCCAGCAAAGAACCACAGAAACATGCTGGATTCCTAACAAGTAACTGTCAGCCACGTTTAATGCTGCTCTGGGGGTTCCAGCCAAGAGAAAGGAGGTGCGCTGCTACCACAGACAGGGCCTTTTCGGTCTTAGCATGTAGGCTATGGAACATCCTTCCCAGAGTGGCTGACCTCTCACTTTCTTTGTCATATTTACAACACCAGGTGAAGACCACCCAAGATTCTTAACTATGTTTTGCATGAGAACGTAATACAAGTCTTGCTGGATTAGACCAAATGTCTATCTACTATGACTTTCTGTTCTCACATTGGCCAACCAAATGCAAACAGAGTGTCCACAAGTCAGGCATTAATCTCACTTAAGATCTACAGCACCTGGTATAAATCTAAGCTGTAAATTATTTTATACTTCTTCTTTGCAAAGTGGGTTTTCGCCCCCAGATTTTCATTGTTTGTTGCTGGTTTTAAGCCACTATTGTGTACTGTGTGTGTAATAATTTGTTCCAAAGCTTCCAGTGAATGTTTATGGATGGGAAGCTATATAAATCTAATGAAAGAGAAGGAACAATAATATACCAACATTTGGAATTGCGTGCATGAAAGCCCTGGAGGCCGCCATCGTAGATAGTAGTGATTATATGTTATATTTAAAAGAAATATTCTTATGTACGTATGCTAGGATTAGGTTCACAGTAACACACAAAATAAGAAGATTAAGATGGTAAGATGGGGAATTGAATACGTATCGCAATCCTTCCAAAAAGGTGCTGTAGTTTATTTATATACTGCTTTCGGGGCCCAAAGGGTGCAAAACAGTAAACAGCAAGATACAATTAAAGTACAATGAATGCACCAAAACAATATAAAATAGCAAAAGCGCCAAGTACCCACCAGTCACACTGGATATGCATTTGTAAGATGAATTCATGCTCTCACTACAGGCACAGATCTTGGGCATTCTACCTCTCACTCAGAAGCCAGGTTCACACACCTGTCTGTTGGAGATTCATTTTCCGTGTCTACAGTCATGGGATTGTTATCTATCACATGACAGCGTGTGTTTTGATTCCACAGAGTGGGAAGTGACGAAGACAGGATGTTTGTATTACTGTGTTCCGTGAAGTGGGGCTATTGTCCTTTGTTCTTTCTCTTTGCTGTCTGATGCTAGAGAGAGAGGGAGCCATGTTGCAGTGCTCCGTGTGTGTTTATATGTAAATAGATTAGCCAAAATGCTGAGTTGCAGAGTTCTGTTACGCAACTGCGCAAACTCTGCGGATCCGTAAGCGTGCTGATGTTTCTTGGCATCAGTCACTGTGATGTTCGGGCTGAAGAAAGCTTTTGAAGTTCCCGAACGATCGCCCAGGAGGGAGCCAGTCGGGCATGTGTCTCTGCCAGGGTCCTACTCGTGTGTAGGAAATCCTAACATTGCCAGCCCCCTCCCAACCCAGCTGCTGCCACCTCTTTCCTAGGAACAAGGCTAGCTAAGACCAATCCCCTTGTCACATCCTGAAGGAACAACCAGAAAGGGAAGCCTTGTTGGTGGCCCACCAAGGCTGGCCTACCAAATAAATAGTCTTCCTCCCTGGAAACCAGCTACAGCTGTGGCAAAATTCTTACTCTTTATGGCTGGGTATAGCCAGGGGCAGTGAATCCCCTTTTGCCACTTGAGGTGAAACAGGAAGTGCCACCCACTTCAGCTGTCTCTGCTAAGGGCACCACTGCCATGCCACCAACCTCTGCCCATGCTGCTTCTGCTGGCCATGTGTGTAGCCAACAAGCTGCTGTTCTCCACATATAGCAAAGTTCAGCTTGTGTCATATTCTTAATTTTTAAAAAAAGAGTTCAGATGTTCAAGACTGTGTTGAAGGGTAATGAAAAATGTTGTTTCAGAGCCAATCCCCTGTAACTTCTTTATCCAGCTTCTGGGTCAGATTATTTAGTATGCTCATATAGTAGAGAGACGGTTTTAATGATCAAGCAAGGTTTTTCCGCTGGTAGTGTGATATTTAATTAGAACATCATGAAACAGACCATATAGACATAATTAAGTACACATGCTTTAACCTTTCCTGGCAGAGCACAGTCTGTTTCAAAAGAGGCAACCACAGTAAAACTTATTGACTGCATTTTTGGCTAAAGGGGGAAAGGACAAAATGCTTATGGATGGAGAAACGTCCATTTAAAAGCACAATGTCTGTCAATTTCACTTCTATAATTTATTTTAATCTTATAAATTCCATATTATTACAGAATTGATATACTGAAGGGTACATAGATGTAAAATAACATACATAAAATACCATATGCCTCCTCCCCCTGCACTGCTACTCCTACCCAGTTCTTTCTTACTTACCCTTCAACTGCTTTTAAATTTTATGGATTGCTTTAGTAACTGAATATTTGTTGATCTGCTGCACTCACATCCCAGCCTTCCTTCCTATTAGGTACCCAAAATACACAAACTAAGCAGCCCTGGGTGTTCCACAGTTTCAGGCATCAGTACCAGTGCTTTCCCCTCCTAAAAATGTTTAGGGGTACTCTCATTTTCACTCAAGAAAATCACCATTTTATAGTTCAAATCGGGGAAAATAAATTAACATTCTATGTCCTTTTAAATATGTTTGTGGAGGGGATAGGGGATATTGCTCTGCTCTTGTTTTACTGTCTATTTTGTGTTCTCATTTTGTATTTTATATGTTGTGCAGTGAGCAGGAGCAAGAGGGAGAGCTCCGGCTGCTCGCCCACTTAAATGCAGCGGGCCCCGCCCCTGGAGCGACCTGATTGGTCGCTCAGGGGAGTGACGCTGCCAGAATTCCACCAATGGCTCAGGGGATGGGCAGCCATCCCCTGAGCACGTGAAGGGGTTGTGTCTCCCACAACCCCATTTCCTTCTTATGGACGGAAATGGCTTTGTGAACCGCCCTATGATCTTTGGATGAAGGGCGGTACACAAATTTAATAAATAAAAAAATAAGTAATAAAGCTACAAGGCTTTGTAATGAATCTCTACTTGCCTGTTTCAATTGCAGTATTTTTGGTGGCTGCTGCCAGTTTTGCATATTAATTGACATGCTGCCTTCTAACAAGCTACTCATGACAATTTGCCCTGTTGGAACGGTGTCGGGAAAGCCCTCTTGGCACCAAGTGATCAAAACCTTCCCTGTTGTTTTGGCAGACATCGCATCCGAGCAGTCGATGGTGGCTGTTGTTGCACAGCTGGCAAAGTAAAAATCAGAAGGAGGAAAGCACAGGAGCCTTAAACCCAGATGATATGCTGCCCACGCAGTGCTGAGCGATTGTATCTGTATGAGTGAATTGACTCAACAGATGCATCCACTCCCTTCTCACCAATGGCCAGCTGTCTAGCACTATGTGAACAATTCCCACTTCCATTGTGCTGGATGCTAAGAATTACAGCAGGGAATTATTCAGGCTGTACCCTTTGCACACATGGTTCTGAATCCAGTAGGGGGGTGTATACATAACCCTTGGCGATGGTAGGAATCATAGTCTTATCCACAGATGGCTTAATGATTAGATTCAGACGAGGAGCAACTTTGACAACTGCAGACGCTCAGGAGCAGAGGAAGAGAGCCGCTCGTGTCAAATTATGAAGTATTCTACATATGAAAAAATGTCTGCATGAATATGGGTTGCATAGGAGCCAACTCCTAGGGGCCGAGGTCCCTTCAGCCCCCCAATAAAATATTTAAGGGGCTGCCCCCCAAGTTGATGGGCATTGCCATTCAAACGGTGTGTATGCGCTGTCTTGAGATTGATTACCTGCCTTCCCCCCACTATTTTATTCAAGTTGCCCCATTCATTCACAGACTTCCTCTGCTTATGCAATGGAGCTTCTCTTCCACCTGCACACACCCAAATCTGTTCTGGAGGCTCAGCTCTCTGCAGCAGATTTGGGGGGCACACAGGGAGAGGAGATGGAAAGGCTACAGCTCTACATTTCTGGCAGCACAGTTGTCACAGCTGGGATAGGCATTGAGTCAGTGGGCAAAAAGGCAGAGCTTCATGCTCTTCATTTCAGTCGCTATGCTCAGTTTCCCACCCTCACATAACATAAACAAATGAGTAAATGGATGGGGAATAATTAGGATTTGAAGTATGGAAGCAGATCATAAAAGCTTTCTAGCAATTATGTAAATAATGTGGATTATCTTTATTTTGAATCCATGGCAATGCTGAATGACGTTTCATAGGTTGGAAGACTTATCAGGCCATAAATCATGCTGAACATTAGGCAGTATTATTATTTCTAAAGCTGAATATCGGCACATGTGGGGGATTTTTCTGGTTTTTGTTTATGTGTTATATTTTGGTGCACAGTATCACAGATTTCCATTCCTCCCACAGGTATGACATTTTCTCTTCTATTTGCACTGTTGTACTCCAATGCATGTTGTACTCAGATGAGTTCAGTTGGACTTACTCCCAGGTAACTGCGTATAGGGCTGCAGTCTTAATGTTAATATTAGGACAGTGTTTGGGCATTTTTTGTTCATTTAGGTTTATTTCAGTTTATTTATTTAAGAGCATTTCTAAACCGCTTAATATTTAAACATCCCTAAACTGTATACAAAAATACAATACAAAGACAATAAAAGAGTGTAATAAAAGCAAAGCATTAGGAAAAAGAAAAATTCAGCAATAACAGGGACCAATCTTATACATCAAGGAAAGCCTGGACAAAATGATACGACTTCACAAAGCATCTGAAGCAATTCCAGAATTCCAGAGGCAATGGTGGACAATGCCTGTTTTCAGGTCACCATATTCTATCGGTTGGGACCGAGGTGGCGCTGTGGGTTAAACCACAAAGCCTAGGGCTTGCTGATCAGAAGGTCGGCGGTTCAAATCCCTGTGACGATGGGGTGAGCTCCCGTTGCTCGGTCGCTGCTCCTGCCCACCTAGCAGTTCAAAAGCACATCAAGTGCAAGTAGATAAATAGGTACCACTCCAGTGGGAAGGTAAACGGCGTTTCCGTGCGCTGCTCTGGTTCGCCAGAAGTGGCTTTGTCATGCTGGCCACATGACCCGGAAGCTGTACACCGGCTCTCGGCCAATAAAGCGATTTGAGCGCCGCAACCCCAGAGTCGGACACGACAGGACCTAATGGTCAGGGGTCCCTTTACCTTTATTCTATCAGTTGCAATGGCATGAGTAATTTTTTTACAGGTGATCCAAGTGATGCTAACATATAAAGCCCTGAACGTCTTGGGACCAGGTTATCTGAAAGCCATAGTATTTGACAACGAATCTCAGGTTTGAGTAATGTCACTTTGTCCCAACATCTGCTAAGCTTCATTTCCTTTAGCTTACCGTCCTGGGTTTCATATTTCTGTTTCTACCTTATTCTGACTGCAACATCCCTGTTTTTCTGACATTGCCCACCATCCAAAGTATTTGTAATGTTCTCAACTTTCTGGTTATTGTTGTCTCCTCATAATCCTTTGGAGGGTTCTAATCACTCTGTCGCCATTTGCAAGAATTTTTGAGGGTGATTAGGTCTCTCCTCCTGTGTATCGTCAGGAAACGAATTCCTGTAATTTTTCTTCCTTTTTTCCCAATCCTTTGAAAAAAGTATGCTTAACTCCCTTCATGTCTATTGTTGGTTTAATACTTCTTATTCAGTGACTGAGCTCAGGCTGTTTTCTGAGCTAAGGACTCTCCTTTCTTGAGCAAATGAGAAGCATTATTTCCATATTATTTTCAACTCAGCGGGAAAGCATAGGAAGGCCCGTTATGCATCACAAAAGAGGACTCAGATTTGCATAAAAATAGCATATGCTAATTTGTAGGTATGAATGCAACTTTAGAAATAATTACTGTAATTTAAATTGGTCAAAGGCTTGGAAACGATGCCTTATGAGGAACGGCTTAGGGAGCTGGGTATGTTTAGCCTGGAGAAGAGAAGGTTAAGGGGTGATATGATAGCCATGTTCAAATATATAAAAGGATGTCATATAGAGGAGGGAGAAAGGTTGTTTTCTGCTGCTCCAGAGAAGCGGACACGGAGCAATGGATTCAAACTACAAGAAAGAAGATTCCACCTAAACATTAGGAAGAACTTCCTGACAGTAAGAGCTGTTCGACAGTGGAATTTGCTGCCAAGGAGTGTGGTGGAGTCTCCTTCTTTGGAGGTCTTTAAGCAGAGGCTTGACAGCCATCTGTCAAGAATGCGTTGATGGTGTTCCTGCTTGGCAGGGGGTTGGACTGGATGGCCCTTGTGGTCTCTTCCAACTCTATGATTCTATGAAATAGAAATGCAATACATCTTCCCATAATGAGGAAGACTGACTGAGTGACCTATATAGCTCAGTAGCTCAGGCTACTGTCCAAGGTGCTAACTGTTGATGGGCAACTTCAGGGCTCCCTCTCTCCCTTCTTCTGGTTCATTACCTTTAAACCAGGCATGGCCAAACTTGACCCTCCAGGTGTTTTGGGACTACAATTCCCAACATCCCTGACCACTGGTCCTGTTAGCTAGGGATGATGGGAGTTGTAGTCCCAAAACAGCTGGAGGGCCAAGTTTGGCCATGCCTGCTTTAAACCAGACATTGATTGGGCAGCCCTTCAAACAAGAATACCACCTTCTCTAAAGTGGGCTGCACAGTTACCCTAGAAAAGCAACATAAGCTATATTGCTTAAATAGAATTAACCCTCAATCTTGATATGTCAATGTGCAGCATATTATCTAAATTCATGTGTTGCTCTCTTTCCATTAAAGTTAAAAGCTACTGAAATTATTTGAATGCATACAGTTTCTGTATTGACTGGGGAAATTAGTAACAGAACACTGGAAAAGCTTGAGCTGCATCTTGATCCTAGCAGGAGCCACAGTGGAGTAAACACTTTCATTGCAGCTAGCTGCTCCCATCCCTGGTCAATAATTCCCCACCTCCATGAATCTCAGCAGTCAACAATGAGCAGTTAGCTTCTTGGGCAGGAAAAAAATAATCTTTAGCTTGGAAGATTCATTTGTTGCCTCTTGTGCATGTGTAGATATTTGCTTAGATTTATATGTGGCATATAGGCATATATAATATGTTTCATTGTGCATAATAAAACTGTTCTCTTTAAACAGGCTTTGTTCCATTGATACAGTCGTACCTTGGAAGTCAAACAGCTTAGTTCCTGAACGTTTTGGCTCCTGAATGTCGCAAACCTGGAAGTGACTTTTGGAAGCCAAACGTCTGATGGGGCTTCCACAGTTTCTGATTAGTTCCAGGAGCTTCCTGCAGTCAATCAGAAGCCACTCTTTAGTTTTGGAAGTCAAACAGACTTCCGGAACGGATTCCGTTCGACTTCCAAAGTAGACTATACTTGATTATATTAGAAACTGATGGAGGAGACCAGTGAGGCAGAGCACCTTGGTAGCAATCTTGTATTTGTCAGAAGAAAGGTGGTCAAATGTAGTGATGACTGACCAGAAGTCCTTCTTGACAGAATTCCTGTGCCTTTATCAGCAGCCTGTTGGAGACAGATTCAACAGGTGCAGCTTTCCTATCAGTCATTGCTTATAAAGTTAGGTTGTTGGAGTTTTCAACAAATGCTAAAGAACTAACAATCTGATTTCTTCTCGCCGCATGGACCCAACTCTGTAGCCAAATACCTTAATGAAAGATTTAAAAATCCATACAATCTGAGTGGGTGAAAATGTACCTGCCAAAAGTTTTGTGAGATAGCAGGCGGACAGAACACACATTAGCCAAATTTGCCTTGGAGAACATGTTCTGCCTGACTGCAGAAATTCAATAGTATTGACTTGAAAATAAAGCCCTTAACTGAGCAGTTTGAGCAATTTAATACTTAAGAGGAAAAGCCAATGTTTTCAGCAAAATGCAACAAATTCTTATTGTGGGCAATGCACACAGAGATTATCCATTCACCGGGGCTGTCATTTCCTTTCAATGATGGCAGCAGGGCTGCATGAGGATTCATTTGGAACAGAGGCAAGTGCCTTACCTGGACTCAGAACATTGGTCCATCCAACCTACACTGACTGACAGCAGCTCTCATGTAAACCTTTCCAACCTTATTTGGATTTGCCAGGGACTGAACAAAGAACCTTTTAAATGCAAACATGTGAGCTGCTACTCAGCCACAGTCCTTCTTCCAAAACAACAAATCCTAGTACTCTTTGGATCAGTGACTTTATTCAAAGGAGCATAAGAATCTGCCTTATTGGTTTATCAAGCTCAGTATTGCCCATTGGCAATGGTGCTCCAGGGTGTCAGATGGGGATGGGGCATTCAAAGCCCTACCTGAAGATGCCAGGGATTGAACCTGGAACTTTTCTGCATGTGAAATGCATCCTGGACTGTACAAAAAATAATCTCTGAACTCTCTTTGTTTCTTCCTCCCAAGACCACTCCTCTACCTCTACCAAAGTTCCTTTACAAACTGTGCTGGCTTCTGAGCCAGTTCTGCCAAACTGACACCAGCAACAATAGAGATAGAATCACAGACTCTGATTTCCCCAGAGTCATTTGTGTTCCTGAGGAGCTTATTCTCTGGTCGTGGTGGGAAAAGAAGGTTTTAGAAAAGGTTTTAGAAAAGAAGGTGTGTGTAGAGATGCAAGTCCCAAGTAAAGCATGTGTGGTAATAGACCCTCCAGGTGTTCCGATCTTCCAGGGAATGTCCCAGATTTAAAGATGCCATCTCGATTTCTGATTTGACCCTGGAATGCCCTGCTTTTCCTTAGGACATCCCTATTTTCATCAGAGAAATGATGGAGGTTATGGTAGGACGTCCCTATTTGCATTGCAGAAATGTTGGAGGGTATGTAGTAAGCTACAAGTCCATCCCACCTCATCTTTGCAATGTGAAGCCACTTAAGCATGCTTCCTGCCCATGCTGCAAAGGTAGCAGGAGGAGCCTCAGGTCACATGAGAAAAACTTACATTACAGGACCTCCCCTCAGCGGTGTCACTCAAGTTTCCAGGAATGAAGATTCTGTTCAGATGAGGAGCTACACCACTTGGTGGTCCAGATCTTCTCAAGAAGTATGGGAAGGAGCTGCACTCCTATACTGGAAATCTGGAAACCTAGTATGAGAAGGGAACTTCTGCCACCACAGGGTTTAAGAAGCCAATATTTATTTAGTTATCAAACACAAATTCAAATTAAGTCCATCTGTTTCCCATAGACAATTAGCACACATTCATTTATATTTTTGTACATTATTCTCCCTCTTCATTAGCAGATGGCAGAGAGGTCATCATGGTCTCGTGTCAGACTGACCTCGACCAGCCAGCCCCATTCCTATAATTTGTTCAGCATAGTGAAAGAAGCAACCCAAATCACTGATGAAATCGGATTCAGTTATTACTATGCTGAAGAAAAGTTCGTCTCAGTATTTTGCTAATGACTGAACTGAAGATCCAAACATGTCTGAAAGAAGATAACATTTCTGACATGGCTCTGGTGGAGATCTAATTAAGCATTGTCTCTAATTGGACTGTCACGGTCAGGGCATGGAGACCATTTTATATCTTTAGCTGATCTGGAAACAAGTTCAATTTCCTGAGAATCTTCCAGCTGCCTGTCACGTGCACATAAGGCAAATGTTTCTGTTAGGGAGATTGAAGAATATATGTGTGTTGGGAGAAAGGAAGTAAGATTGCAAGAATATTATCCTTCATTTTTAAGAGGGAAATGCAAAGCCTGGCATGGGACAGCTTCAGAATTCAAGTCCAAATCTCCCCCCTAACCTGAGTTGCTGCCTTTGTAATTTTGAGGTTTTATTTTGAAACAGGCAAGGAACCTTTGCTCTATAAAATCCCCGGAAAAAAGGGATTGGGGGCTGGAGCCAATGCTAACCATAGCTGGAGTCTGAGCCATAAGTGGGTGGAACATGAACATGGACACATGTCAACAGATACCTTTTACATTGGCAATGGTCTCATTTACAACATATATATATATATATATATATATATATATATATATATATATATGAGAATCAAAACCATTTTTTTAATGCCCTGATTCATATATTTGTGTCTTGGTGAGGCTGTTACCACCCACGGTGTGGAAGTGATGGAAGGAGGAAGGCAGCAGGTGACGCCAGAACCACGGACAGGCAGAGCCACCCTTGAGTGGTTGCCATAAGATGGCAGCCAGGTGGCTCAGTCTCTGCTGGATCCTACAGTATTCATTACTGTGCAGTTAAAAAAAGGAGAGATCTTGCATTTCCCATTACCTTTCTGGAACTTATGTGGGTATTAAGCTTCCCTTTTAAATGAGTAATAAAGTAAAGACACTTCCTTCCTTCTGCCTTTACCCCTACAGGAATCTGAATGCTCAGTCATAGATTAATCATTAGCCTTCTGTTCATCTAGCTGGAGTATGGATTGTTGATTCCGCCCCCTGCAAACCACTAGGGTGTACTTAAATTTGCTGGCCATTTCTCTCCCTGTGTTTTATAGCACTCTGAGGACTCCACAGTTCAACCTCCCTTTTCACAAGCATGCTTTGGGGCTATCATAATCACTGCTCTCTGATTTGATTGCCTTCATACCATCTGTCATTTCATGTGACTGATATTTATGTCCGTCGCTGATTAGAAAACCCCTCTGCATGGAGAGACAGGATGTCAGAAGAGCCTTTCACATCCACATTAATGAGACCTCTCTTTTACAAACATACTCTCTGTTTCATTTATTCAGTCGTTTTTCTTCCCACAGTCTATATCCCGGCGATTTCATCTTTTGCTTGGACGTTAAGTAAAGCTGCTAAAAGTACAGTACAGTGAAAATGCCATTGAGTTAAAGAAATAATAACAAGAAGATCAATATTCTTCTTATATGCTCTGAACGATCATTATGGGAGAAAATTTAATCTGCTGTTGGTGAGAACTGAATGTGCATAACAACAAACCTTCAAAACTGACATTGCTCCACTCATTCCCTTATTTTATTCTGTTTTCTTCCCTCTTCATGTAGGATGGCTCATTTTTTATCAGGAAAGAATCCTACATGGTGACAATCAGAAATAGGAATGGCATTACCCATAACACTCAGGGCAAACTTTTGGCAACATTGAACAAATTATTCCAAAGCTATTGATTCCAAATAATTTCTCATTCTTTTCTCCATAGTGATGAATTTGGTATTTACAGGAAATTAGTCCCCTTTTCTTGTCCATCCCTTCCACTCTAAATTTTTGAGATCACAATTCTAGACAGAGAATTTCCCTGTTGAATACAGATTTGTAGTATTTTATATGTGTTTATTTAAATGGAAACATAACTAAACAACTTCCATCAGGGAAAAAAAAATATTTTCCCAGGGTCAAGATTTCTTCAGCCTTCTTCAGATGGTTTTCAGAACTTGTAAATGCTGTAGATTCATGAGGAATTATAAGCATAGCCAACAAAACCTATCATTAAACTTTTTAAGGCTCACTCTATAAACTTGGTTTATAGAAGGTCTGCATATTTGTAAGTATCCTTTTCAGCAGTGCTAAATTAGAACAATTGGCTTTTGAACAGATGGAAATTAAAGCTCTGGCAAGATGTGCTCTAACTGGCTGGGCCTAATCACTAGTCTTGCAGCAGTATTTTGGACTAATAAAAATTTCTAAGAAGACTCTTAAAACGAAGGTTCTCCACATACAAAAGTTTACAACAGTCTGATCTGGAAGTTATGAGAATGTGGATAACAGCGGCAAGGCTATCTCTGTCAAGAAGGGACCACAGCTAATGAAAGGTGCTTATTATCACATATGCCACTTGGGAATCCAAAGATAAGGCAAATCTAAAAGCATTACGCATTGTGCACCTGTGCTGAAGTGTGCAACCCATTTAAGCAGGTCAAACATCACCACTCTGGTCCACAGAACCACCATGAATAGCTCCAGAATTTGTCTGGCTTTTTATGGCAAGCTTGGGGAATAACTTTTGGGAGGTTTCCACTTCTGGGGAACTTCAAAGAGATCCTGATTTCACTCAGGAAAGCTGCCTGAAATGGTCTGTTTCAGTCCAGATTTGTCTGAATCAAACAACTTTATTGTTGGGTCCCATTTTTACAAAGCAGAGTGAATGGAATTCACCTGTCTTTCATGTGTTTTGTTAGAAAGAAACATTCAGTTTTAGAATAACAAGAATCTCACTCCTTATAATTCCACAAACTGTTTCCTCTAGTGAAACCACTTGTATTTATTTGGCTGATATTTAAAAAGCACTAGACATGTACTTAATTTAACTTTTGACTGATTCCTCCTTGGAAGCACAACAAGGAGAATTTTGCCTCTCTTCCCTGAATATTCAAGTGGCAATGATCATTCAGAAGCCTCTGTTTTGGACTCTTCATCTTGATTACCAACCTACTCATGTTTTCCAGAAAATGGCTTATCATCACTCAGGGGTCCTTTGAAGTTTCAGGTAATGGAGCTTGACAGTGAAAGTATTGCTCAGGACTCCAATGGCAGAGCCAGAAAAAGTGGGTGATGATTAGCGTAGATCAAAGAAGAGTTGTGCGGATAGCAAATTTAAAGGAAGCTCTGATAACAATTGTACTGACCTGAATGACTAGCTGTTCTTATTTTTATTTGTAAGCATTATTGGGTCCCTGTCAGGGGAAAAGGTGGGGTATAAATATACAACAACAACAACAACAATGTGATGTAATGATTGCCCCTGTTATGAATATAGAGAGCACATCAGGTTGTAGACTCCAACACAATAGTAACCAGGTCTACTCAGAAGTAAGTCTTATTGAATTCAATGGGGCTTACTCCCAGATATGTTTGAGATTGCATTATAGAGCAGTAGTGGGGAACCTCTGTACCATAGGAAAATCTTGGCCCTCTGGGTGCTCCAGTTTGGCCCGCAAGACTATTTTATCAAAGCCACACCCACCTGTCAATCAGGCTACATCACTCCAACGGGCAGGTGATGTCAGCTGATGGGCAGGGCATGGGATTCAGTTCTGTGTTGGCTGCACATACCAGTTCCCCGCAGGAACTGCTTAGGGTTTCAATTCTGTTCAGTTTGTCTGCACAAACCAGTTTCTCCTGTGTTGGATGCACATATCAGTTTCCAACAGGGAACTGGCTGATGCAGCTAAACTGAGCAAGATCCATCAGCCTTTCCAAAAAGCCAGGTTGTCTAATGACGACCAGAAATTCTGGTCTACAGCCTGACCTTGTGAAGAGGTGTCGCAGTAGAACTAGGAGACCCACACCTTCTTCCATGTCACTAATGAACTGGGCATGCTATTCTTTCGAATGCTTCACTTTTCTTTGGCAGATAAGTTGGAATGGATTTTCACATCCGGAATGAGAAAAGACAGCTGAGTAACTGAGAAAAGTGCACTCCTTTTGTCTGCACAGTCGATGGATCAGCTTCAGTAGACATGGTTCTCAAAGAAGTGGGGACAAGATCTCCAAAGAATAATTTAAAGGCACAAGGTGTTGTTGAGCTGCTGAATCCAAGCACATCTTTAGCCCTATAATGTCACTTCCAGACAACCTGTTTACTAGCATTCATCCTGATCTGCCTGCATGGAGAGTAGACATTGTTAGCTATTTATTGAGTATTCATTCTGATTTGTTTACAGAGAAGGTAATGGTGTTGTGCCAAGCAAACCTCCCCCAAACTTTCAGGCGCATTTTGCTGTCACTTTTTGTAAAAAGTCCAATTCTTTGGGGAAGTAGGTTTGTTGTGGAGGAGTCCCAACAACAACTAGTAATCCACATTATGGCTAGTAATTGTAATATGGTTATTAGCTGCATAATGGCTATGAACTGTAAAGAGACTTCTCCATGTATTTGTCTAATGCCCCCTATAAAGTCAACATGGGGCCCAGCTACATGTGACCTTGAAACATGTGGAGGATTTGCCTTGTCCTCCCATACCATCATCTCTACAAATAAATCTATCTTTTAAAGCTCCTATTTGGCATGGGAGAACAGCTACCACTGGCACCTATGGAGGCCTTATGCATCTGCCAAGTAGCAGCTTCAGAGGGGCAATATTAATCACTATTGCAGAGTGGAAGGAAAGACCCCCCACCATCCCATTTATTTATGTATCTACTGCTTGACTGCGGAAAAAAGAAGAACCTCAAAGCGGTTCACAAAAAGAATCAAACAATGAAATTATCAGTAATCAGTAACAATGAAATCGTCATTGCACTGCAATGATTAGGGTCCCCAGCTGCTATCAGCTGTAGAAGAAAAACACACTCTTTTGCCACTTGTGTAATGTCAAGTGTAATTTGACACTAGGCGTCTGGTCATCTCCACCTCTTGTAGCTACGAATTGCATAGATTAATTGTGAATTGGGTGAAAAAAGTACTTTCATTAATGCCACTTAGAAAATAACACATAATGTTATTTCCTGGCTTTAATTATACAGACACTTGCAATGCAGCTTTATTAAGTTGATCTGCACAACATGCTAGTGTTTGGAGAATAAATGACCCATATTGAATTAGTTCTGATTACTAGAAGCAAAGAGCTCTCTCATATAGCAGGCCACCTTGAACACAGTGCTGCCTCCTGTGGATTATTGCAGACAGTCCTGACTTGGAAGTTGCAGACAGAAAGCAGACACAAGTCATTTCCTCTGCATTTGCGTAGCTGCATACCCTATACAGAGTTGCCTTGAAACTTATCCAAATGATATGAAGTCAGTAGAAGACTGCTGGGAGGTATCACATGGGAACAGATCTTCTTGTGACATTTCCTGTCCATCCTGCTTGTAGCTGGAGTGGAAATAATGGCAACTGCAGCCTTTTCTAGAGAGATCCTGACAGCTTTTTTGGCTGCCACAACTGGATGGAAATAACAACCCAGTTGTATAAGGTTGATAAATTTCAAAGTGTATCTATTCATTTATTTAATTCCATTTGTGAATCACTTCCCATCAAATATCTGGAAGCGATCTTAAAAGAAAAACAATGGCACATTTTCATATATAAAAGCCATTAGAACAATTAAAAGACAATGACAAACACATTTATATGTAAGAAAGATAAAAACACTTCCATGCACAAAAAGTTCAGCAAGTTTTGCTAAAAATGTGTTATTATTCCTTTTTCCTCCCCCTTTTTAAAGCGTCCTACAACTTGCAAGAATAAATGGAAAATACCAAGTCTAGTTCACATTTTTAAGCAGCAATAGATGTGATATAGCTTTTTAAGGAAAATTACACTATACTGGCCCGCCCTAGCATTTTTTTTTTAAAGGCAGATTTAAATGTAGGTTCACTTCCACCAATGATGACACTTGAGTTATTATAGCTGATCGATTTGAAGGCATGACCATCTTGGAGTCTTTTATTGCCTTTAGGACAATCTAAACTGTATTCAGGTGGCGCTGTGGGTTAAACCACAGAACCTAGGGCTTGCTGATCAGAAGGTCGGCGGTTCGAATCCCTGCGACGGGGTGAGCTCCCTTTGCTTGGTCCCAGCTCCTGCCAACCTAGCAATTCGAAAGCATGTCAAAGTGCAAGTAGATAAATAGGAACTGCTCTGGCAGGAAGGTAAACGGCGTTTCTGTGCGCTGCTCTGGTTCGCCAGAAGCGGCTTTGTCATGCTGGCCACATGACCTGGAAGCTGTACGCCGGCTCCCTCGGCCAATAAAGCGAGATGAGCGCCGCAACCCCAGAGTCGGACACGACTGGACCTAATGGTCAGGGGTCCCTTTACCTTTTAAACTGTATTCGATTAATACGTGCTTGGTTTGGGGGGCAGGGCTTTTTTAAAAAAAAAAGAAAAAGAAAAACAGCCTTTTTGTTTTGTTTTGCGGACAGGAAGAACTCAGCCCAGAGTCCCACATGTCAGCTCTGCAGGAAAGCACAGTGGGGGATTTTCAAAAGGAACCAGACAGTTCCAAACAGACTTTGCGCTTCTCGTTCTCTGAGACCCTTCACCTATCAATCTGCACCTTAATCTCTAAATGAAATACACAAATAAACACAGTGATGATCCTTTGTCCAAAAACCAGACAAACACCCTTCACTTTTCCTGCCCCCTTTCCTCACTAATCTTGCTGGAGTCGAACTCTCTCTTGAGAGTCATCTGAAGAAATGTAGACTAGCAAATGAAAACTTCTAGCCTGAACAGTTTAGCCAGGGTATCCATGTCGCAAATCTCATTAAATTGCACCGCGGAAGAAGCCATGCGCACCTAGCACTGGGAATAAAATGGAAATGAAGGCAATCAATCACCTCCAAGTCACTGCAGCCGCTCTCCCATTCCCATTCCCAGTGGCCCCATTGCAATCATGCTAGACACCAGGTTAGCCTGCACACAATTAGAAGGTTATTGGAGGCATTAGAAAACGCACTGGAGGTGATCATCATTGCACACTAGGTTAGTTAAGTTCCTGTTATTAATGAATGATTGGAGCCCTCATTGAGCGTGGTAGACAGAGGGGTAGGAGATTGCCTCCCCTTTTTTTACATCAACTTCTTGCAACAACTTCTCTGAGACTCATCACTTCCAGATTCATATTGCTTAATTGGAATACATCTGCCCCCTGTACCGTTAGCCCATCTGTCCAGTTATTATTGAGTTCTGAAAACCTGCTGATACACAAAGAAGATCCTTAATCTTGGAAAAAAGCAACAGTTCTCTGTTCCTAGGCAGAGATGCTTGTCCCAACTGCTGAAATTGAAACCTCCCCCTAGTGGGAACAGGCAAAACTACAACATGGCCTGTTTCAATACGAAACTTGACACATACAGTGGTACCTCTGGTTAAGAACTTAATTCGTTCTGGAGGTCCGTTCTTAACCTGAATCTGTTCTTAAACTGAGGTACCACTTTAGCTAATGGGGCCTCCTGCTGCCGCCGCGCCACAATTTCTGTTCTCATCCTGAAGCAAAGTTCTTAACCCGAGGTACTATTTCTGGGTTAGCGGAGTCTGTAACCTGAAGCGTCTGTAACCCGAGGTACCACTGTATCTAAAAATCACTTTGGGGTTGGGCTCCATGTCCTCAATCATTTTCTGTTATATGGCAATGCACCTGCGGCAGCAAAGCCTCACCACAAACAGCACATGCAAGCTTTTCTAAGAGCTTTCCCCAGGGTTCTAATGTTGAATTGCCTTCACTTTATAACAGTAAACTCTGACTCAAATGTCAAGCCATTTTGTGTGTGTGTTGTTTTTTTGCAGGGCATGTCTCTTCAGTACAAATAGGATTTCACAATCCTATAATGGAAACATTTAGAGAAGGCAGTAAATGGATGTCATATGGGGACCATTGTCAACTTCAGGGTGTTTTGTTTTTTTCCTGTGGATTTGGGGGTAGCGGGGATTGGTTGCCAGACCCCAAGTAAAGGCCACAGGGGGCAGACTTGACTATAGGGGTGGTGTGCATTTGGAGATGGGGGTGGGAAAACGGGGGGGGGGGACACAAACAGCAAAATTAATACTGTTTAGTCTGGACAGAACTTCTTGAAACAGAGCATCACTAATAATTATTTAGCAGAGAAAATAAGAACTGACAACTATTTAGAATACTGCTAAATACACCATACTACGCCAGTGTGGTGTAGTGGTTAAGAGCGGTGGACTCGTAATCTGGGGAACCGGGTTCGCATCTCCGCTCCTCCACATGCAGCTGTTGGGTGACCTTGGGCTAGTCACACTTCTCTGAAGTCTCTCAGCCCCACTCACCTCACAGAGTGTTTGTTGTGGGGGAGGGAGGGAAAGAATATTGTTAGCCGCTTTGAGACTCTTAGGGTAGTGATAAAGAGGGATATCAAATCCAAACAACTCCTCCTCCTCCTCCTCCTCTTCGATCCTGTTCTAAGAAACTGTTTAAAATAGCAGCTAGTTTACTGTTTTAATGCAGGTGGAAGGACCCATAGTCCTACAATCCATTGGGGTGATGGAAGTTGTTGGGGATTTCCAGACTCTTGCTGTCTTCAGGTGGGATTCAATCACATACTGCCAAACACAGGTTGCGCAAGTATATTTGACTGGGAAATCTTGTGCGACAAAAGATTTGTGCGACAAACCCACTTCCTCAAGTGACCAGCCCTTTTGCGATAAGGAAAGTAAGCAGCAAAATGCACTGGGAAGGGTGGAACGACACTTGCAACACCACAATACCTCCGTGCATACATATCAGAATGAATGCTCAGAAACAGCCAGTGTTGTCTCACCACCTTGCAAACCAATCAGGATAACGCTCAACAAAGAGGTCACATGGTAGCACATCCAGGAACAATTGGAGAGCCACTGATTGGTTACCTACTGCAAAGTTTTATGCCCGGTTTTACTGTTATGATAAAATGGATGAAGACAACTCTATATTCAAAAAGTGCTTTTGAGACATAATCTAACCAAGACTGAGAACAAATAAGGAGTCGTCCGCCCCCACCCCGCCCCCCACTTTGGACAATTACGTTTTTGTTAAGCATTTGTAATATATTCAAAGGCACCTGCAGGTTCTTTTGAGAATCGGTTCTTTGTTATGATAATGGAAACACCTTGAAACTAAGAAAAAAATCTCTTTTAGTTTGAAAAGCAATTTGTGTGTTCTGTGGCGTGCATATGATGGCTGTTGTGTACAGATTTAGCAAATGTACCCCTTAAAGAGGGAGAATCGAAATTTATCTCTTGATTTTAAAGGAACAGTTTTACGGTGGCACATTTTATTAAAGTTTAGTTAGATAATATAGAGCAGAGGTAGGCAGAAGGTAGATCCCCGGGTGATTTGCGATAGATCACCAAGGATTTCTGATTCCCAATTAGTTAACAATAGCAGCAACATATAAATCACAGGTGAGCAACCTGTAGCCCTCCAGATGTTGTTGATATGAAGCAACTAAGATCCTTGAAACAAAGGAGCAAACATCTATGGTATCTTCAGATGTGTTCTTATACAGTCCCTGTTCTCAGAATGGCCAACTAGATGCCTGTGGGAAGACCACAAGCAGGACCCAAGTGCAACAACAGCTCTCCCTACTTGTGATTCCCAGCAACCGACATTCAGTTAATGCTGCCTCTCTAACAGTGGAGCCAGCATGGCGAGTAGTCAATAATAACATTCTTCTCCCTGAATTTGTCTGATCCTCTTTTCAAGCCGTCCAAGTTGCAGTGGTGGACTTCGAGCTCTCAAATTTCAGCAGCTCCCTGTGCGATGCTAAAATTCAGTGCCCCTGCCACCTCTCTCGCTCCATTCTACGGCATCGCTTTGATACCCCCTGCAGCGTGGCACCCAGGGCTGCCGCACCGGTCACACCACTCTAAAACCGCCTCTGCAGGTTGGTGGCCATCACTGCATCCTGTTGGATCAAATTCCATCTGATAAACTTAGAATCATAGAGTTGGAAGAGACCACAAGCGCCATCCAGTCCAACCCCCTGCCAAGCAGGAACACCATCAAAGCATTCTTGACAGATGGCTGTCAAGCCTCTGCTTAAAGACCTCCAAAGATGGAGACTCCACCACACTCCTTGGCAGCAAATTCCACTGTCGAACAGCTCTTACTGTCAGGAAGTTCTTCCTAATGTTTAGGTGGAATCTTCTTTCTTGTAGTTTGAATCCATTGCTCCGTGTCTGCTTCTTTGTAGCAGCAGAAAATAACCTTTCTCCCTCCTCTGTATGACATCCTTTTATATATTTGAACATGGCTATCATATCACCACTTAACCTTCTCTTCTCCAGGCTAAACATACCCAGCTCCCTAAGCCGTTCCTCATAGGCATCGTTTCCAAGCCTTTGACCATTTGGGTCTGATACAACTTGGGTCTGATACAAGTTGGGAATCTTGCTATGAAAAGCCCTTTGTGCTGCCCACCTCCAAAAGCTGATCTTGACCGGCTCAGTGCCAGCTTCCTCCCCATCTCCATCTCTACCTATCCTTCCCTTGTCTTTTATGGAGAATCGTAGTTTAGCCATGGAATGAGACCTCAGATCTGCATGGATGTGCTCCAACTAATACCCACATGGATCTTCATCAAGATCAGTGCTAGTTTTGAGGAAGCCCTGGGCTAGGTGCCATTTGGGGTTCCTCCAGCACATCCCTGGTGCTCCTCTGATACTGTCCCAGTGGGTGCCACAAAGAGAGCTTACCAGGGGACAGAGGAAGTGGATGGAGAATCATCATGTGTGCTGACACCTGCCTGGATTATAGCAGTGGCTGCACCTTTGGGCTGAAGAAATTTTCTTGCCATTTACCCCCAATCGCTTCCACTTATTAACAAATAATTTATGCGTAAATGCTGATTGTTTTTCCAACTTCACATTCAACTGCAATCTTGCTTGCTCATCTGTTATTCACCAGTGATTTGTTCTTTGGGGTACATTATACTGATTTTCATTCTCCCCTGAATAATGGAGTGCTCTTGAGCAGGGAAATTTCACAACACTACAATGCTGTGCTTTGCTGTTAAATTCTTTTTTTTTTTTTAAATGCAGGCTTTTAACTATCAGAGATAAAATGTACAAGATGTACAAATGTACAAAATGTACATTCTCTCTCTCTCTCTCTCTCTCTCTCTCTCTCTCTCTCTCTCTCTGTGTGTGTGTGTGTGTTTGTGTGTGTGTGTGTGTGTGTGTGTTTAGCAGAATGTTCATATATTCAGCCACGGTGCTTTAAATTACTTTAGTGTGCTGAGATTTGTAGGGGGAAATTGGCAGCTATGCCATTGCACCTGCTGAAGGAAATGTGCCCTGAGATACATTCTCAGTGGGCTGCTGTACACTCAATTTCAGCCAAAATGTGGTAGAGACCACCTGGGACTGTACCATTTCAGAATTCATAATGAAATGCTTTCCCTTCCAGCTTTATGAGAAGCTGGAATGTGAAGTAACAAGAGTTCTCGACTAGATTTCTTCATGGCGCCCTAGTTTGCAGGAAATGTTTCTTTTACATTTAGGAGCATTTGATCATGTGACACCCCCCCCCCCCATCCTGAAGTGGTACAACCCTAAGAGGACTGAACATTGGGGAAAAGAGAGGTGTGCAAGTCACCATTATTAATGGAGGGGGGTTATTCGTTTGTTTGTTTGTTTGTTTGTTTGCTTGTTTGTTTAGCTATTGTCTCTGACTGTACACAGCTATTAGAGGGATGTGAGCTGATCTCAACCTTAAAAGGCTATGTCCCTGGGTGTGCAAGTGGGTATCTTCCTTCCGGACTTACTGTTCTGCATCCATGAGTTGAGAACAGAGATAAGCAAATTTGTCCATGGGGATTTATCCCAGTTTCTCATTTTCCCAGTATTAAATTCAGTTCTCTACATTTCCATATGAGTTTGTGATTCTTTTCTTTTTTAAGTCCTCATGAAAATTTACTATCATTTTAGTGCAAATTTCTCCTAACGCACACATTTTGCAATGCAATTTTGCCCAATACACACATTTTTGCAAACCAGTGTTTTCTATTAGAATGCTTCTTTGCATGCTACTTTACTAAGATATGCAGTTTTATGCACACCTTCCCTCAGTATATGCATTTTTGCATACAGGCTGATAAACTGCAATGCAAAATTCAGGAAAGCGTGAATTTCAAAAGATAGCTGTGTTTCCCTTGGGGTATTGTTCTGGAAAGTGCTCATTATACGATTTGCCTTTAAAACTGAACTGAATCGAATTCCTCCACAATCTCTGAGTGAGAATAGCAACATTAGGTTATGTCATTCACTTATTCATTCGCTAAAATAGTTCTCTCCAAAGCACTTCAAGATGGCTTAGAGCTTTAAAAAACTAGATGTGTGCTTAAAAGACAATATCAACACAATCAATAAACCAAAAGTGAAACAATGCAGGAGTGCCAGCTTGGCCCCATGGCTGTGGGTGCCAGGGGTCATGGGTGTCATGCACCATGCAGGGCCCTGGCACTGAAATTTGTGGGTGCCTGGCCCCTTCATGAGGAATTTTGTGGGTGCTTAGGCACCCGGGGTCCCAGGCAGTTGGCACCTATGATACAATGGCTCAGTGGCCAGGATGGGGAGTGGAATGAACACCCCATCACCACTACAACAGCCCAGAGAACCCCAGTTATCCTGTGGGATAAAGGAATCTTAACATGCCATAGCAAACCCATCAACAAGAGATGGCTCCCTCCCCAGAGGGATTTTCAGCAAAATCATTTGTATCAGTTGCGTCATTCAGGGCATGTATTCTCTTAATGAGTGTCTCAGACAAAGCCATTGTCCATACGCTCCCTTTCCATTGTGTGATGTGCAGATGATCAAGTCCTTTCCTTTTGTAGTTTCATAATGGCCAATGGTTTTTAGAAAATAAGTTTGAGCTACTGAGTGGCTGATTGGCCTGGAGTTGAAAATGTCAGCCCGTATGGAGTTTCCCCATAATATAGAGGCAGCAATCCTATACCCACTTATTTAGAAGAAACTCTGGGCAGCTCAGTACAGCTCACTTCAGAGTAGACATGATACCTGGGTGATCATAACACGCTCACACCATTCATTTGCCATGCATTGTTTGATGCCACTGGCAAAAGTATGGATTTGAAACACAAAATGTGATGTCAGAATGTAGGTGCAAAGGAGGACATGTTCCTTGTCTAGTGTAGTGACTCATTTGGGTCATAGAGCTGCTAAGGGAGTCAGTGGACTGTCCCATTGATTTCAACGGATCTTAAGTATGTAATGGGCCTACTTTTGGTTGGATTTTTACTTCAAGTTGACTTTAAGGGTTAAAGCTTCTCTGGTCAGCAATATAAATGCAATAGTTCCAAGAGGATCCAAGAGTTCTCTGACTAGGATGTTCATCAGTATGGAAATCTTGAGGACTCAACCCTCCTCCCTTAAGGCCTTGGCAGAAAATAGGCCAGGCAAGGGGAATAGGTGGGTTGTTCAGACTCAATCAAGAAAGCAGACCACAGTTATGACTCACTGGTTACATTGCCGCTGAGTCATACTGAGCTCTGCAGTGTTAGCACCGCATAAACAAAGGACAGCTAAAGGAACAGAACTGCTTGAAATGAAGAGCTGAGGCTTGCTTGTTTCTCTGGTAAGTTGAAAGAAGGCAAGGAAGAATTATGCCAAGGTGGACCCCTCCAGATGTCATTGGATGACAACGCCCACCATCCCTGACCCTTGGCCATCCTGGTTGGAGTTGGAGCCCAAAAAGATCTGGATAGCACTGTATTGGCTATTCTGTTTACCATAGCTTCTACATCAGAAAAGCAGGCTTGGGGGACTGTAGCCCTCCAGGTGTTGTTGGACTTTAATCAGGGCTGATTAAACCCACTAAGTAAAACATTAGCAAACCACATATTAGCAGCACCATTCTATGCACATACACTCAGAGACATGTCCCCACCATGTTCAGCTGAGCTGACTCGTAGGTAAGTGTGCCCATCAAACATCATTTCATCGTACATCTATGATGATTTGGGTTCATGGTAGTATTGGGGAAGTTACATTCGACCCCAGTTTCTACACTGTTTGCATCTGCAATAGTTAGGCTGCAGGCAACTGCGATATGGCAAAGATGGGGGTCCTTGGAAGGGAATTGCAAAGTCTGGGCACAGTTTTCTGTGGGAGGGAAACCCACATGCTAGTTCAGCCATAGTGTGAGCTCCCAGCGCCTGGGGCAGGCATGCACGTGTGCCAGGGGGTATGCACACACTGGGGGCAGGGCACGGAGTGCAAAGGGTGAAGGATCCCGTCATGACACCCCAGCCCTTGCCACTGACCCTGCTGGAGTGACCCTGCCCCACACTGAAGCCAAGTAGGGCTGTGCTGTGCCGCCTGCCTGCCTGCGCAGGGTTGAGACTGGCCAGCCAACATGGCACTTGGTGGGCGCAAACCTGGTGTCCCCATGCTGGCACTGGCGTAGGAAGGGGGGTGGAATGGGGGCGGAGCACCCTGGGTGCCATCAATGAGGGGGGTGACAAAATGCAACTCAACGCTGCTTGTGGAACAGAGCAGGGTAGAGTTGCATTGTGGTTGAGTTGCTTCGAGCGCAGCCGCGCTCACACACACACACACACACACTGAGGGGGGTGAAATTCGGCCTGCCGCCCACCCGCAACTCCCAAGCCTACCATGAGCCATCAGGGGGAGGTGGGGAGCTGCACCGCTTTGTCGATGGCCTTCTCCCCTTCCCCCTTCCTTTTGACAGCTCTGTGGAGGCTTGGGAGTTGCGGACAGGCAGTGAGCCATTGCCTCCCCCCCCCCCCCGGTGCTCCTGGGCTGCTGGAGGAGGGCAGGGCGTGGGTTTCTTTGACAGGGGGTGGAGGGAGGGAGGGGGAGAAGACGGGATCTACATCGGATAGCTGCCTGCGCGGCTTTCTTTGATGGGGGTGAAAGGAGGCAAGGGGAATTTCAATGTGGGGAGCATGACAAAAAAAATTCCACACCGGGTACCACCTGACCTTGCTATGCCACTGCATGCTGGTGCCCCTAGCCTAGCCCAGCGCAGCCCAGCGCAGCCCAGCCCAGTGCTCCTCTCTGCAAGCGTTGATTCCTCTGACTCTGGGAGAGGAGCGCTGGGCCGGGCTGCACTGGGGCACCTGCCGGGGGTGCCTGCTTTGCACCCCCTCAAAAATCCATGCCTAGGGGCATGGCCCCACTGGCACCCCTCATGCTACACCCCTGTGCTAGTTATAACTGGTTTTGCTTTACTGCCCGGTATTTAAGATTGTTCTTTGTAATTCAGTGAGGGCTTTCAGTGGTTGCTACCACAACAGGCAAACATATACAAAAATGAGATGGTTTTCTTTCTATTTGGTTTGTGAGAGATCTTTGTTCTTTTGTTCCCAATATTGTTCCCAACGATGTGCAAATGTGCTATTTTTTCTATTCAGCAATCGTTCACCTTCACCTTGGTTTAGAAGAAAATAGCAAAACCAAGGGTGGGTCCATAGAAAGAGCTCAGAGAAAGGAATGTGCGTGAGAATTGCTGTCAGCATCCATGCTGACCTAAAATCCTCTTTCTCACTCCAAAATTACATTTCAGCGAGGGTCTCTGCTGTGATATTTATTACTTTGAGCAACACTAAATAGACCTCTTCATGACAAGCTTTGAAGGTCTGTGTCATCCCAGTTTGAAATCACAGTTGCAATTTAAAGCACCTTGTTTTAACTGATAAAAGCTTCCCACCTACTGGGATTCAAATGTTTCTTACGCTCTTGCGGTACAGACATCCCTATCTAGAGGGAACAAGTCAATGGGAACAGTTTGTTAGTTCAGGTCAGCTCCACTCTGCTCCTTAGCAGCCTTACTGCGCTGAAAACCTGTAGAAAAAGATGGAAAGTAAGACACAGGCATGGTGATGGTGGGAGGTCCTGGGGTGAATTCACAGGGTTTTGGCTTCGCACATCCTCCATTCATTATAACTGAACTTGCTGTGGGCCTCCTGGAGAAATTTCATTTGAACTGAATGGAGATTGCAAAAGGCAACTGTGTTCGTTGATTGCTCCTTTGCTTTGCACTTGGAAAAAGTTTCTGTGAGAGCCACAGGCTGTGCACACATGGTATTTTTATTCTAGAAACCACAGAGACTGAGTACTTGGTCCCCCCCCCCCCACATGTAGTCCATGTACAATCTAGATCTCTTGCAGATTTTTGGACCCTGAATACTACTCCTTGAGAAATTGATTCCATTCCAAAAAGAAAAACTCATTGCAGTTTGATTCTGCATTTCTCCCACAGTGTGTCCATTTCAAAACAGATGTAGGCAGTACCAGCAATTGTGTGTGTGTGTGTGTGTGTGTGTGTGTGTCCGTCCACACCTGCCAAATGATGTTGTGGGTGGACATATACCAAGACTGAAACCACCATGTGTTCCTCCATTAACCTGGGACATGTGCAGGAAAGGGAAGGTGTGGACAACCTAATCGGGAAGGATTTTCAAATAGGTAAAAGTAACTATATACCTTTGTGGATGGCAGGATTCAGAATCAATCTGGATTGAAAGCAGCATGTTGAGGACGAGCATAAATGATTCCATATCGATAAAAAAAACACATTTTTGTGCTACAGATAGGTTAGCATGTAGGCAACCACAGTGAATCCATTAGGCTCACATTTGAACCACAGTAGGAACAATGAAGCACAGTCGTACCTTGGAAGTCGAATGGAATCTGTTCTGGAAGTCCGTTTGACTTCCACAATGTTCGGAAACCAAAGTGCGGCTTCCGATTGGCTGCAGGAAGCTCCTGCAGCCAATCGGAAGCCACGGAAGCCCCATTGGACATTCGGGTTCCAAAGAACGTTCGCAAACCAGAACACCCACTTCTGGGTTTGCGGCATTTGGGAGCCAAAATGTCTGAGTACCAAGGCGTTCGGGATCCAAGGTATGACTGTACTGTTTCATTTTCTGTTTATGAAACAATACTTAGGCAGCCCAGTCTTTTTTTAAAAAATCAATTTTCTTGTTATAGTGCAAATTTTTATTGCTACTACATTTTGAGCCCATTCCCCCCCATGACCTCCCCCAAAGAATCCTGGGAAGTGTAGTTTATCTCTCACAGAGCTACAATTCTAAATACCCTTAACAAACTACAGTTGGCAGAATTCTTTAGAAAGGAGGGAGTCGTGTGCTTTCAGTGTATGGTGTGTATGCAGCCTAAGTCTCATTGATCTCAGTGGGGCTTACATCTTAAGTAAACCTGCCCAGGTTTGTACTATTACTCTACTACAGAACAGCCTACCTGGATTGCTCGTGCTAGATTACAGTGAAAGTATTATGCTGGAAGGAAGACTCTCTGATTGATTTTTAAATAACCAATTCTGCTTAATTTGTTTTGTTAGTGATGACCTGGGCTATGGACGTCATGGCCAATTGTTAAGATTTGCCTTTGGAAATCAGCTTGGGGCTTCTGTTTGTGACTGTTAAGACAATATATGACAGAATCCAGACAAAGCATTAAGTGAACCATCTACGCCGTTTTACGCAAATGCTGAAGATTTGACAGGTAACAGGCAGCTCTGCCTCTCCAGGTCATATTATCAATATTTCACTGTATCACTACATAGATTGACGTATAGTATTGTGAACAGCTGATACTGTTATTGTAAACAAGTGAACTGCAGGCTGCTTAATGTTCTGCACCAGATGCTTTACTGATGAATGTACGTTCCCCTGGCAGCTCTCAGGAGAGGCTGAAATTGCAATGAAGCCACAGAGAGATGTGAGGAGCCGCAAAGCAGCGTTGTCACGTCGTATTGTGAAGTCAATAAGATCAGGCCTCTGTCAATCAAATGGGGAAAGACGTGTGGCTGCATTTAGGGAACTCTAGATCCAAATGATACATGCTGTGTAAAAAAATCCATGCATCCCATCTTGGGTTCCAAATAAAATCCATTTACTCGAAGGATTGAGTGAAGGCTGGGGAATTATGACAGGGAGTCTCATTACAATTTTTGTGTGATTGTCTGCTGTTTTAAATTGTTGCTAATGTTGTATTTAATTTTTTTTGCAACCTGCCCTGGAAAGTGGGTAATAAATACAACAAGAGTAATAACAATAATAATGATAATAGTAGTTCATCACTGTTCGCCTTAGGCGTGGTGAGAGGAATGAACTGCGAGGCCTTTCAACAATTTTAGTGGTAGAATTAAGCAGTTTTAAATTAGTGGATTAGGTCAGTTTATTTTTATTGTTTTAAGGAAAGTTGTATAGATTGATCAGCATTTTTATTGTTGTCTTTTTGATGTCTATTGAAGACCTTCCTCTTCCAACAAGCCTTTTGCATGTAGATTTTTTTATCCCGGTCTTTAACTGCACTGCCCTAGAAATTGTGTTTCTGCATGTTTGGCATCACATGTGCCAACTCCCTGAGGCCCTGGGTGCCCGAGCACCCACAAAATTCCCCATGAAGGGACTGGGTACCCACAAATTTCAGAGCCAGGGCCCCATAACCATGGGTTCTGGGGGCCCTGGCTCTGAAATATGGCACCCATGGTCGTGGGGCCAAGCTGACACTCCTGCTACAGATCCACTAACACTATCACCATGCTAACTAACACTGCTGTGTAAAACCCACAACCTCTTCCCTTGACTTTCACAGATTATGGGCCAGACACTGACAGCAAGCAGGACATGCAGCAGGGCAGGACATCAAGATACGACCATCAGGACAACTTAATGAAAGCAATGCCCTAGAGATAGTTATACACATCTCTTAACCTAGGCATATTTCATTAACCAATGGGAGGGTGAATGACTCTTATCTCTGAACATCTGGAGAATGGGGGGGGTGCTTCTCAAGACATGAGACTAAGCATGGTGAAAGTTAACCCACTGTTTAAATTGAACCAACACCAGTGATAGGTTGTGAGCTGCTTTGGGCACAGTCTTGTAGGAAAGTGGAATAAAAATAAATGGTTGGAAATTACAGGATTGGGGGAATCAGTGGCTGTGTACACATTACCGTCTTAAAACACAGCCGGGTCATTCTTTTTCTCGATTCAGATTGCATATGCTTTTGCAGGGAAAGGCAGATGCATCAAAATGTGTTGCTTCATAAGAAATCAGGATAGAGATGGGACAGATATGGACTGTGGTTAATGTTGTGTGCTCACCACCTCCCAAACCAGCATAGGGAGCACGCTTGATGCAGAGTAAACAGGAGTGTGTACACAGTCTGTATCAGCAAAAATCTAGTTACTCTTCCTATTTTGCTCTGTTCCCTTCTCTCATTGCTTTTCTGTCTTCGTCTGTCTCACACACCCCTTCACACTTAGAGTTATACACACATGCACACACACAAACACATACCCCTCAGGTGTCTTTCAACATGAAGGTTGGAAGCAGCTGGCTGCTAATTTCCAAGTAAAGAACTGAGCTTGCTTTTAGCACAGTCTTCCTCCCTATGCAATTGCTTCTGTGCCTCTACTCAACCTGTATATTTGTAAAGAAACAGATTACTACAAAGAGGGTATATGCAGGAATGGGAGCAACGGTCCCCTAACTGCTACCATAGCTGCAGCTCTGATCTAGAAATGCAGTATGGAGAATTCTTGCTGCAGAGGGGAGAAAGCTGATTTGCCTTCACTTAACTTCTTGTCAAGGTACCGGTACATAGAGAAATATTATCAACTGACAATATTCAAATACCGTAACATGAATTTGACCCTTTCACCATCTACAAATGCAATCTTCAGGTGCTTCCTATATAATAATAATAATAATAATAATAATAATAATAATTTATTATTTGTACCCCGCCCATCTGACCGGGTCCCCCCAGCCACTCTGGGCGGCCTAAGTGACATGTATTATAAATGTCCCTAATAACAAACTGAGGGACCCAGGTGGCGCTGTGGGTTAAACCACAGAGCCTAGGGCTTGCTGATCAGAAGGTCGGCGGTTCAAATCCCTGCGACGGGGTGAGCTCCCGTTGCTCGGTCCCAGCTCCTTGCCCACCTAGCAGTTCAAAAGCACGTCAAAGTGCAAATAGATAAATAGGCACCGCTCCAGCGGGAAGGTAAACAGCGTTTCCGTGTGCTGCTCTGGTTCGCCAGAAGCGGCTTAGTCATGCTGGCCACATGACCTGGAAGCTGTACGCCGGCTCTCGGCCAATAAAGCGAGATGAGCGCCGCAACCCCAGAGTTGGTCACGACTGGACCTAATGGTCAGGGGTCCCTTTACCTTTACCTAATAACAAACTAAATAAGCTTCTACGCATTTGTTTCCTGAGCTGTTTTATTGCTCAAAGTTCAGGACTCCCTCCACCCATTTTTTTTTAAAACATGTTGGAGCTAAACCTGACACCCTCATCCAAATAATTCAACAATTCCCCTTAAGCACCCACTCCTCAGAATATGTATGTAACCACAGGAGGTAGGGCCAGTCCAAAATATTTTGGTGCCTGAGGCAGAGTTACTGCAAATGTTGCCCCACATCAAAGGATGTTGTATCCAAAGCCAACCAAGGTATTTTGTGGCCTGAGGCAGAAAACTCTCAAAGCACCTTACCTTTCTCCCTCTCTGGCAGAAAAATAACAATAATGACAAATTAAATAGCAATTTACTGCCCTTCACAACAGTCAATATCACCTCATTCTGCCCAATAGTGCCAGGTGACCCTGACAGAAGGGAATGGTGGTTGTGGGTGGGGTGGAAACGTCCTCACTATGTGTTAAACTCCCTACCCACCCCCATCACTAACTGTCAATATTCAATTCCTTCCCACTTTTTGTTTGGATTTTAGTAGCTTTCTCTTCCTTTGTGTATAACCCTCTACCTCACAGTAGTATGGTCCATGTAATTGAATTGTGGTCCTCGTGTGAAATGAAGCCAATTTCAACCCACAATTTTTCTTTCATCAATTTGTCAGGGACAGTTCAGTGCAGCAACCGGCCATGTGTAGAGAGCTCCTGAAGGCTTGCCGGGAGAAGAATGAGAAGCGAGGAACCGCAGGGAAGCAGTTGCTGCTTTAGCTTCCTGTTACTGAAGCTTCATGTCGGGATGGGCGAGGATGTCAATTTCGGGCTTTCAGTTTCCCATTTTCCCAGACTTCAGTTTGATTCTCCACATTTGGTTTGTGATTTCTTTTGCAGCACGTCAGTGCAAATTTCTCCTAATATACACATTTTGCTTGCCGGTTTGTCTAATATACAGTTTTGCAAAGCAAATTTCTCTCATTTAATGTGGCTTTTTATGTTATTTCACTAATAAATGCATTTATATCAGGACTGGTTCAAGATGTTTGGCGCCTGAGGTGAATCAGAAAATGGCATCCCCCAGGAATCCTGTAACTCATAGCTTGTTATTGATTTTTTTTCATTATTTGATGTATTTTAATGTTTGTTGGAAGCCGCCCAGAGTGGCTGGGGGGACCCGGCCAGGTGGGCGGGGTACAAATAAATTATTATTATTATTATTATTATTATTATTATTATTATTATTATTATTATTATTATTATTATTATCATTATACAGGAAGGGGGACTAAACCAGGGATATCCACCTAGGTTTCATCTTCCCTACTCAAATGAGCTGAGCATTTATCAGCTTGCAGCAGTTGCATGACATGGGGGAATGAAGGGTCCAGGCTGTCCTTCTCAACCATGAGTCCAGGCAGGTACATGTTCTTGAGCTCGGCCTGGGCTGCAGACCTGGTGCTAGGTACCAGCGGAGTGAGGGTGATGCTGGGCCCAGTGGGACAGAGTCAGTGGCTGAGTGACTATACAGTTCCCGTTGCCTTAAAAAGGTTAACAATATTTTAAAGGATCCATCTCATCCAGGGTATAGTCTCTTTGCACCACTGCCTTCGGGTAGAAGATATATAGAACAATTAGATCAAGAACAAATAGATTGAAGAACAGTTTCTACCCAAGAGCTATAACCATCTTAAATGCTGTAACCAGATAATATGACCTTGGAGAGCTGTGATGGGTGTATGTGTGTGTATGTGTGGCTTTATTTGGTGTGTGTGTGTTTTGTGCTGCTTTTTGTTTTGTTTTTTCTTTCTTTCTGTTTTTACGGGATGGCATGCAATTTCGTTGCACTTGTATAGCATTGTGCTTGTACTTGTGCAATGACAATAAACTATCTTATCTTATCTTATCCTATCTTATCTTATATCTTGAGGGTGGGAGGAGGGATGAAGGCTGGGGCCTGCGCACCCTGCTGCTGCTGCCACCTCCTCCTCTTCTTCCTCCTCTGAGATATGACACTTCACAAGCTAACAGAGGTATTTCCCATCAGCTGCCACTTGATCATTTGAAATAGAAATGCCTGGAATTGAACCAGGGGTCTACTGCACACAGAGGATGTGTCCTGCATATTGCTGTGGCTCCTTCCCAACAATTCAAGAGCTAACTTGGTAGATAACTTGGTAGCTTGCCTCAAATTGGGATATTGGAAACTGGCTAATAATTATCTAATATGGTGGGATTCTGGAAGGGTCTTATAACTGAGTCCTTTACTCCTGCTGGAACCCTGCTTATTGCAATGAGGCATTGACCACTTCCTTCACCCACTCAGCCAATCAACTGCTGGATTTTTTGATGAGCCAGGAAGGGCAAGGATCTAGCACACATGTGGTAGCTCTCACATTTCCAAGCAGGGCTTGGAGGCAAGGTAAGGTGACTGCCTTCAGTGGCAGGATCCACAGGGGCAGCAGAGCCTGATGAAGATCTTTATTTTCCCCTTGTTCCTGATGTAGTTCTCCACCCACCCCCTTCTCCCCTGGTGGGGAGTGGGGCTTCATTTTGTGGCTCGCCTCAGGTGCCAAAATGTCTTAGACCAGCCCTGTTTCCAAGGATCCCATTCACATTCTTGGGTTGTACAAGTTGAAAAGCATCCATTAATACTGGACAAGTAAGGGGGCAAAATTACCTGCACTATACCTGTAAACTATAACATCTAAGTCAGAATGGAGCTGAGTGATTTTGTCAGCAAAGTGCGGAGCAAATTGTTCACATCAAGTGGTCTAACTGCTCCTCACGTGGACCAAAGTGTAAAAGACCCCAGACCACCCATGCTAGATGGCTCCTTGCTAACACAATGCAGGCAGGGGAAGAAGAAAAAAGACAAATAAACTGTAGCTTGTGCTCGGTTGGATTCATTCCAAGTTTTCTGCCAATATGAGTTTCATCATCCATCACCAGGTCCCTAGAGAAACAGGGGGCTGGGTTGTCTCCACTCTGTGAGAGGGGATACTCAGGAATGACCATGTCCACCATTTTGGTCATTTCTCCATTCCAGAGGTCCACCAGGGCTTTGACAGAATTGCCTGCCAAGGTAACAGGAAACCCCTGAAGAGCCATCAGGAAACCATCCAGATCCATCAGCTTCCTAGGGTGAACCATATTAATCATTCTTAATCATTCCCCCACACCTGAGAGTATCCTATATAATAAAGAGCCTCTGTCCGTACGTACCACTTTCCGTGTGTCACAGGAATTCGCAAGTGCGCGTGCGTTCCAGTGACACAGGGATTGGGTAGTACGGACCAATAGGCGATCCCCAGGTGGCAGCGCCACCCGGCAGCGGGGAGAACCGTTGGCGACGGAGGCACCAAGGCCGAGGAGTGCTGCTGCTGCTGCGCGCGCCCACAGTTCAGCAGCTTGCCCTCCTCCTCCGCTGCCGCCGCCGCCGCTGCCACCTCGACGGAGGAGCCCCGAGGAGGAGGAGGAGGACAGCCGGGCCGCTGGGAGAAAGCCGCCGCTTTCCCTTCTCAGAGGAGCGGCGAGGAGCACCGGGGGCTGAGGCGCTCACCACCTTCTCCTTCAGCCCCGGAGCAACTGCTTGGCAGCGGGGAACATCCTCGCCACCTTCCCCTGCTTCTCCTCTCCCCACTCCGGTTGTGCTGAGGGAGCCGAGGGGCATCGGGGCGCGCAGCCGCCGTCGTCCCGGCCGCGCAAGAAGCGGCTGCTGCTGGGCGCGTGTGGAAAGGAGCCGACACTCCCTCGCCGGGAGCTGCAGCGCCGAGCGGGATGCATCCCGCCCGGCGCTGCTGCTCCCGCGGTCACTGAGCGACCGGCCGAGGGAGCGCCGGCTCCTGAGGCTGCCCGCAGCACGGACAGGCAGCCTAGAGCCCGTAATCTTTACGGGCTTAATTTACTAGTACAGTAT
This sequence comes from Darevskia mixta, assembly GCA_034641385.1. Classification (NCBI taxonomy): domain Eukaryota; kingdom Metazoa; phylum Chordata; class Lepidosauria; order Squamata; family Lacertidae; genus Darevskia; species Darevskia mixta. The sequence continues at coordinate 13,266,615 of JAWWNH010000030.1, forward strand.
ATTATTGATGGCCTTCAAAGTGTACAGTAGCTTCATATATAAGAAGAACCCTGTCCCCAATTCTGTGAAAACGGGTCTCTCTGCTTTTAAGGTTGATTATAGCCCCCTCCCTTGTCCATGAGAGCTATTATTTGCAACAAGCTGGATACTTCACTAGAGACAAGAACCAAGTATGAAATTGGGTTTTCTTCCATCCAAGTAGAAAGGCCAACCAGAGCATTTTGTGCAGTGTAGTCACGTACCCTGGAGCTGAGTGCAGACAGATAAAATTAATTTGATAGGTGACTCACTTCTTGCCCTTGTTAGTTCACAATGATTCATTTGATCCAAGCAGATTTTCTAACTCCAGTAAATGCAGGCCAGCGAAAATATTGCCTGCAATATATTAGTACATTGGACAATGACAGTTGTTAAGGTACCTGCCTGCCTGCTGGCGATGCACCTCAGAGCACATTCAGAAGAACTTCCTTTAAAACTGAGCTGCTTATTTAAAAGGAGAAATGAATATCCAAAGTGTTCAAATCACCCCGAACAGATTACTAGCGATAGAACCGGTGCACTGCTGATGTCGAAGCTGTCAATTAAAATATGTGCCTAGCCTATCTGCATTTCAGTAAAGCAGCACAGTACAATGCAGGGGCGAAAAAGATGGGGTGAATTTATTTTGCATGGTCAGAGAACTGACTCATTAAAATAAACTTGTTTAAGACAATGCAAAAGTGAAGAGTTTGTTCTTACAAACATTGTGTATTCTTAGACTTAGTTCTAAATAATTCTTCATAATCTCTCAAAGTATGAGCTGCACTCAGGGGCACTGTGTCTGGTTTAAGTCATACTCATACTAAACCCATGGTTTTGACTTATAAAGCTTTAAATGGCTCAGAACCGCAATACCTCAAGGACCGGCTATTTCCATAGGAACCTACCCAGTTGGATGTTGCCATGGCCTTTGGCTAGTGCAATAAAATCCAATAAATTAAAATTAAATATGCATCCAGCTACTCCTAAAAAATGCCGCCAAATTAACAAGAGTCTAAATCTGAGGCCCCCTCAGAGTTGGAGGTCCTGGATAAAATAGCCCTCCTGCACACTGGTCCTGAGTCCCACTGAGTAGAGTGGACTTAGTCCCACTTAAGTCTGCCTAGGATTGCAGTCTATGTGTAGGACAGCAGCATGCTTTTCTATACAGTGGTACCTCTGGTTAAGTACTTAATTTGTTCCGGAGGTCCGTTCTTAACCTGAAACTGTTCTTAACCTGAAGCACCACTTTAGATAATGGGGCCTCCCGCTGCCGCTGCACCGCCAGAGCACAATTTCTGTTCTTATCCTGAAGCAAAATTGTTAACCTGAAGCATTATTTCTGGGTTAATGGAGTTCTTAACCTGAAGCATATGTAACCTGAAGCGTATGTAACCTGAGGTACCACTGTACACTGTTTACTTTGCTGTATATAGCAATGCAATACTTTTCACACAGTACAGAATCTTGACTCTGAGTTTAGTTCAATTATTATGTTGTTATGTTGTTTAGCATACAACAACATAGGTGGTATGCATGGGCATAGCCAGGGGAGTGCAGGCCCCCTCTGAATCAAGTACCGGTAAATAAATAAAAATATTTAACTAACTAACCAATTGCATCACAGATAACTTGGTTCTGCCCCCCACCTAAAATAAAGACTGCCCCCCTAAAATAAATTCTGGCTATGCCCATGCTGGCATGGTAGGAACAAATGTCCCTCAAAAATGCCTTACCTCTGATGGCAAAACACTTTGAGCCAGACCTGCAATGGAAAAGGAAAGCTTTAACTCTTACATGGTTCATGGTGGGAGGGGGAGAAACACCCTCAAATCATGTGACAAGATTGAACCGATAACAGGGAAATGCAACTAGTTACTAAACGATATCCAAAGAAAGGCTTCAGCCTAGGCAAATGCACTCAAATACATTCTGCACAACTGGAGCAAAATGTGATTAACCATCACCAGAAGACCATATAAAGTTATTAAACGCAGCACGGCTTATCTTCTTGTTGTAATATGCTTTTAGGGATGTTCTTCAGCTCCCCAGGAAAAAAAACATTAGCCATGTATGAAAGAACAGGAACTGGGATTATAGAATATAAAATGCAGTTTGGGCCCAGAGGGCTGCAACTATTACAATCTGGGTAGCCATTTTAGGATATTTCCAGCAGGTTCTTCTTCCCAGACACTGCTGGGAGGCAGGCAGTTATCCTATTACAGTATATTAACCCTCAGAAAGCAAGAGGGGTTAGCTGGTTTTTTGCATGCAGTTCGCTACAGTCTTGTCAACCAGCACAGCAATTAAATACATCCATTAAAAAAATCTAACAAACCAAGGATTGGTGGTTGTATTTATCCCAGGCATGTTTCGCTAACAATGAATTCCTAATCATTGTCTACTCAGAAATGAGTACTATTGAGTCCAATGGGTCTTACTCTCAGGAAAGTGGGGAATGGATTACAATGTACATTTATTCTCTTTGTTGCCCCATTAAACCACATATGGCGCAAATTTAAGGCTTGATCTGCTGGGATGAGCAAGCTAGGACCCAGTGAATCTCCAGCTGAGCAAGGGAGGGTTATGGCTCAGATAGGTTATGCTGGGGTATGAGTATCTGAAGAAGTGTGCATGCACACGAAAGCTCATACTAAGAACAAACTTAGTTGGTCTCTAAGGTGCTACTGGAAGGATTTTTTTAAAGATAGATAGATAGATGATAGATAGATGATGGATAGATAGATAGATAGATAGATAGATAGATAGATAGATAGATAGATATAGATAGATAGATAGATGATAGATGATGATAGATAGATAGATAGATAGATAGATAGATAGATAGATAGATAGATTAGATAGATAGACCGGTAGATAGATGATAGATAGATAGATAGATAGATAGATAGATAGATAGATAGATGATAGATAGATAGATAGATAGATATAGATAGATACTTTATTGTCATTGCACATAGTACAACGAAATTGAATGCCATCCCAATCGAAACCAGAAAAACACAATTACAGCCACACATACACATACATACCCATCCATCACAACTCCCAAAATCATATTATTTAATTACAGCATTTAAAATAGTTATAGCTCTTGGATAAAAACTGTTTTTCAATCTATTCATTCTTAATTTAATTGTTCTGTATCTCTTGCCCGAAGGCAACTGTGCAAACAAACTATATCCAGGATGAGATGGATCCTGTAAAATGTTGTTTGCTTTTTTGAGAAAACGGGAGCTGTATAGTTCGTCTAAAGAGAGAGGGTGACCGATAATCTTTCGGGCTGTGGTTATGACCTTCTGGAGCATTTTCCTATCTGTGACTGTGCAACTGGCAAACCAAGATGGAGATGTTTGCAGCATTAACTCCCCAACAGATCTTGTTTCTCCATTAATTACAGATTTGGACCCAGCACAGATCAAGCATGTCTCCAGCTTTCAGCCTGCTTCAGTTCAGCTCTCTCACACTCCAGCTATTGTTCTCCTACCTAGCAGCTAGGTGAGGCAGGTAGAGGAAAGGCCCACCCATTAGCCTGGAGGGCACTATCACTTAGTTGCAACCTAGCTCATTCTTCAAGTGGCCAGCTAAGGTCTTACAAACAAACTTGTCTGACCCAGTTCTGCAAACTCCTCTGTTGGATGCTAACTCTCACTGGGTACAGAATTCCAAGAACTGGAAGAGAATCAGGACATTCTAGACTGACACACAAACACCCCAACACACAGCATATGGGAAGAAAAAGATAAAATTATCAGTTATAGCTAGCCATGCTTTCTCAGTATGCACCTTACTACACTTCCAGTCATTGCCCTACTGTGAGGAAATCAATGTGAAAATACTAGCAAAATGTCCAACAATTGGGAATATGTATGAAGTGCCTGTGTGCATTTTTAAAATCTTTTGCCTATTAAGCATGCTGTTTGTAGTCTGTTGCTTACTAGGTGTGCATATCAGTCTGCAAGAATGAGGTCAGTCTGCAAAAATTAGGTCTGAGGTAAAGCTTATGATGTCACAAAGGTATTTATGGTTACCTAAGGCAAAGGTGGCGTTGTGGGAGGGACCAGGTGGCGCTGTGGGTTAAACCACAGGCTTGCTGATCACAAGGTCAGCGGTTCGAATCCCTGCGACGGGGTGAGCTCCCGTTGTTCGGTCCCTGCTCCTGCCCATCTAGCAGTTCGAAAGCACGTTAAAGTGCAAGTAGATAAATAGGGACCGCTCCAGCGGGAAGGTAAACGGCGTTTCTGTGCGCTGCTCTGGTTCGCCAGAAGCAGCTTTGTCATGCTGGCCACATGACCCGGAGGCTGTCTTCGGACAAACGCCGGCTCCCTCGGCCTATAGAGCGAGATGAGCACGCAACCCCAGAGTCGGACACGACTGGACCTGATGGTCAGGGGTCCCTTTACCTTTTAAGGCAAAGGTGCTCCCTGAATACGCTGTTCCTGCAGGGAAGGGATATTAGGACAGCTCCCTCTCATATTGTATGCATAAGGTTGCTAATCCACTCTATTACTTTTCTCTTCATCTTAGCTTTCAAATAAACACCTCTCCCTGGTGTGATAGAAATGTTGTTCTGGAAAAGAAACCATACTTTCTGAATAAAACAATAGATGGATCTGCCTATTTTCATTCTGTGTCATTTTTCACATGTGTTCACTCATACATCTGTTGGGTGTCATGACTCTCTTAGAGTCTGTGGACACTAAGTTGTATTCAATTAAGACCTACTCAGAATGAACCTAAGTTAGGCATGTCCAGTACCTTCAGTGAATCTACTCTGAGTAGGACTAGTGTGGCATACCATACAAAAAATTGCATTTTCCTGGTAAATTGTTCACAATTTCTCACTAAAGGCATTTCTCACTAAAATACACGTTTTCTTTATATTCTCCCCTAAAAATACGCATTTGTGTGCATATTGCTCCCTTCAAAAAAAAAAAGCATTTTGTATGGATTTCTTTGGAGAAAAACTGAACAAAATTTGGGGAAGTACACAGTCCTGTTGATAACTATGCTACGTTCCAAATAAAAATCCAGGAATTGCAGATTAGGTTGTTTCGCCCTAAAATGCAGACTCCCCACCATGCCTGTCTCTGTGAGATATTATTATACAATTGTGCAATGTCTTGCTTAATTGAGGCCTTTGTTCTTTTATTTATACCCCTGCAGCAAATTGAATGTGTGCATGGAACTCATTTGGCAGGGAAGATGTGCTTAAAAGCAGCTGTGAGCATCCATTTGAAAGGTAGTAAAAGCCCACATCCTTTCTCATCATTTTGCCTCTATCCAAAATGAGTTTATTTTTCTGTTCCACAACATATGCAGAGGTTGCAAAAGGGGGAAATGAAGGAAGTGCAAACGAGGCTGACTCAGCATCTTCCAATGTCTGGTTTGCTCCAAGCTATTAAAGCAGACGACAAAATTAATTATGGCTTGAGAAAAATCATAATTGTACATGTAAACGGCATTTGACAGGTTTCCAGCTATATTGCCACTTGCTTCCTGTCTAGAAAGAGAAATGAGAAAACGTTACTGCAGAACATGTTTTATAGATGATATAGGTATAGATAAAATGTGTGTGTGTGTGTGTGTGTGTGTGTGTGTGTGTGTGTGTGTAGTGTATATGTTTGTCTATGATGTGAAGTGATTTGAAAATCAGTTAATTTTTTTCATGGTGGTGTGTGTGCAGAGGCATGTCCTAGAGTCTAGACAATGACCATCCATCACTTTACCAACTCCATCCATCATGCCCCTTTCCAGTGTATGCGTCCCTGCAAAATCATACCTGTTTTTCACCATTACTGAGGACTTGTGGAAATATAAAAGACCTTATCACGCCAGTAGCCTGCTGCATATTTCAATCAAGTGACCTAGAGATCTGTAGGCAAGGAAATCAGAAGCCTCGTTTTCTCAGATCGTGGTTGACTTCCCGTTTGGGCTACCTAACCGAGGCTCCGCAAGTCTGCAAAGCTCACTTTCCTGCTGCAACTTTCCTGTCTGCAGCAGGCGGACGTTCCTGTTTCTAGGTCCTAGCTGCAACTTCTCCCCAATTATTCCATCTCCTTTTCTCAACTCCGTGCTTCCTCTGCTGCTCTTTGTCTTAGGAGCATCCCTCTGCTATTGCCACTCATCATTCCATCAGGGTTCCTGTTTCTCAGCCCACTGCTATTCTTTGCAGCTTCTTTCAGGGAACTTGATAGCTTTCTAGTCCTGGGTGTGGAGCTCTGGGTAGGGGTATGATATGAGCTGTAAGCCTGTAAGCTCCAAGTTCATCATCTCAATCATGACATCTCTAGGCAAGCCCCTAAGCAAGCAACCTGCCATATGCTGCAAGGATTACTAAGAAACAAGTATGTGGGGAGTTTTGAACACTACTAAGTCGTATGTAAGGGACGCGGGTGGCACTGTGGGTTAAACCACAGAGCCTAGGGCTTGCCGATCAGAAGGTTGGTGGTTCGAATCCCCGCAACGTGTTGAGCTCCCGTTGCTCGGTCCCTGCTCCTGCCAACCTAGCAGTTCGAAAGCACGTCAAAGTGCAAGTAGATAAATAGGTACCGCTGTAGCGGGAAGGTAAACGGCGTTTCCGTGCGCTGCTCTGGTTCGCCATAAGCGGGTTAGTCATGCTGGCCACATGACCTGGAAGCTGTACACCAGCTCCCTTGGCCAAGAATGCGAGATGAGCGCCGCAACCCTAGAGTCGGTCACGACTGGACCTAATGGTCAGGGGTCCCTTTACCTTTATTTTTTTTAATATCATTTTTATTATTTTCAAAGCATTTTTGCAATAGTAACAAACACATACTTTTTCACATCTTATACCTTTTTGGCTTTTTACAGCCTTGACTTCCTTCAGTCCTTCCAAGCGACTTTATGATTTCTATATTTCAACTTATATTTCTTATATCTACCGTTGCTTTCGTACATCTCACTCAAAACTTATCACTATAAATTCACATTTAACAACAATGTTTCTTCTTTAATCTACAATGCCTCTTGTAGTCCTACCAACGTATTCAGTTCAGTAATTTCCTTTAAATAGTCTGTATATTTAGTCCAGTCTTTGACGAACTTCTGGTCCCGCTGTTCTTGGATTCTCCCCGTCATTTTGTCCATTTCTGCATAGTCCAATAATTTCATTCTCCATTCTTCTATTGTCGGTGTTTCTTCTTGCTTCCATTTCTGTGCTATTAACATTCTCGCTGCAGTCACTGCATACTGAAAAAGCTTAATATCTTGCTTTTTAATGTCTGTACCTGTAATTCCTAACAGAAAGGCTTCTGGTTTTTTAGCAAATGTATATTTCAACATTTTCTTAATCTCACCATATATCATGTCCCAGAAGCTTTTCATCCTTTTACATTCCCACCACATATGAAAAAAGGTACCTTCTTTTTCTTTGCATCTCCAACATTTGTTATCTACTTTATACATTTTCGCTAGTTTGACCGGCGTAATGTACCATCTATACATCATTTTTAACACATTTTCTTTCAGTGTATTACATGCAGTAAATTTCATACCTTCCCTCCAAAGTTTTTCCCAGTCATCTAGCATAATATTATATCCAATATCTTGTGCCCAGTGTATCATCACCGACAGGGGTCCCTTTACCTTTAAGTCCTATGCAAAACAAAATAAAAAAAAAAAATTCCTTCCAGTAGCACCTTAGAGACCAACTAAGTTTGTTCTTGGTATGAGCTTTCGTGTGCATGCACACTTCTTCAGATACACAGAAACAGAAGTCACCAGACCCTGATATATAGTGAGAGGGTGGGGAGGGGTATTGCTCAGAGGGGTGGTGGAAATGGGTGAAAGGTTGATAGGTGTGGTAAACCTGTTGACGACTGTTAACGGCTGCAATTAGTCTTACAGGAAAAAGCAAGGGGTGAGAAGGTTAAAAAAGCTTTGTCATGTATAATGAGATAAGAATCCAATGTCTTTGTTCAGACCAGGTCTCTTCATGGTTTTAATTGTAAGCGATGGTGTTTTCTGGTCACATCTGTTTGGATTCTGTGGCGGAAGCAATCGATGTACAGATCAAGTGTGGTATTGCGTCCATCAGGAGGGGTCCATGTGGAGTCCCTTTTCGTGTAACATTTTTTCGGTGGTAGTTGGTGGTCACTGTTCTGTTGGGAGGGTGGTTGTTGTTCCCGAGTAGGTTGAGAGTTGTTGTGTTGTGAAGATGTTGTTTGTTCTGCTTTGTCTTGTTGTTGTGTGTGTTGAAAATACTCCTTCAGGCGTAAACGGCGGAAAAATGCTTCCAAGTCCCCACAGAACTGAATCATGTGTGGGGATTTGGCAGGGCAGAATGATAGTCCACATGAAAGGACCGATTCCTCAGCTGGGCTGAGTGTTTGCTGTGAGAGATTGACAATATTGTTGATCTTGTTGTTTTGATTAGTACCAGTAGCCTGTAGGTTGGAAAGGTTAGAGAGTTTTTTGTTCTTCTGTTTTTTCAGTAACTCCAGTCGACTGTGGTAAATGGCTTGTTTTTCCTTGTGGAATTCCTGCCAAGCTGGGTGGTTCTGACTTCTGTTTCTGTGTATCTGAAGAAGTGTGCATGCACACGAAAGCTCATACCAAGAACAAACTTAGTTGGTCTCTAAGGTGCTACTGGAAGGAATTTTTTTTATTTTATTTTGTTTTGACTATGACAGACCAACACGGCTATCTACCTTTAACTTTAAGTCCTATGTAATTCTATAATTACATGTTTGTGCTCTGCAACACAGGCTGGTACACTGGGGTGAATGGGGCCATTGCCACACCAACCTCAGCCTGCTCCCGCCTACAGCTCCTTCTTGCTTACAGCCAGGTGGCACTGACTGTCACTTTCCTTCTCCATAGTGTTGTCTTTGTATAACTCAGCAGGGAAGAGGATGGGGACAAAAATAGAATGACGTAATTGGCTCTGCCTGCCATCGGTTCTGGTTCTACCTACTGTTGACCTCCCCATTGAGTTTGCTATTGGAGAGAGTGGTGTCATATGTTCCTGCAAGCAGTGGGGGAACTGCTTCCTAGATTGTGTTGGTCTAACACCATCTGCTCTGTCAGAACTATTCTAGAAGTTCTCTGTGAGAACCTCTCATGGAAGAGATGGCTCTGCTCTGCCTCGACAGTTGGAGGCAGCAATGCTTCTGAATACCAGTTGCTGGAAACCACAGGAGGGGAGAGGGCTCTTGTGCTTGGATCTCGCTTGTGGGTTTGCCACAGGCATCTGGCTAGCCACACTGAGAACGGGATGCTGGAAAATATGGGTCAATCAGTCTGATTTAGCAGGCTCTTCCTATGTTCATAATTAAGGAAGGAGAGAGGCAAAGGCAATATCAGAGCCTGTTCTAGTTCAGCCTGATGTTCTGAACTGTCTCATTCCCATCATTTATAGCTTTTATTTTTACAATTGAAAATGGCCCTGGATGCCTTTGGCAGAAAAATGGCATTAAAAAGCAATGAATAAATATATAAAGTAGAATATTGGCGACAAACCAGTTACACCACAGCCTTTTTCACATTCACAAAAGATAGTGTGCAAAAACACCCAAGGCTTTGCTTCTAAATCTTGTGCTTGCTTGAAATCTCCTTCCGATCCCTTGGCTTCATTTGCTATCTAGAATTATTTTAAAGGTAGAAATAAAGAGTTAAATTCAATTTCAGTATGGCCATACAGCCAAATTATCATCTTCCTAGGGAAGGTATTGATTTATTTTAAACCCCCTGTGGTACAAAAGTCAACACCATCTTCATTTTTAAAACAGTAAATCTATCTGTATGAAATATATAACCATACCTGTTCCATATTTTTACAATACAGTGTCATTTTAATCACATACTGAACTCTCTGTTCTAATAAATATCAGCTCAGCTCACAATTTTATATATATCTAAAATGACTGAGCTTTATTGCTAACTACCTCTCAGCTTTGTGATGGTGGCAACACAGTAAAATACTTGTTTCAAACTGATACACAGAACATTCAGGCAAGGTAGGAAAAATGCAGAGTTATTGATTTTTTTTTGGTTCCTAGTACTCTTATTTTTAAAGCTGTTTCACTGAAATAAAAGTAGTGAACGCTGGGTTTTTTGTTTAGAAAAAACACGCCACAGTCAATATTTCCACAAAGAGCTAAAAGATCACGTCAAAGATCCCCACAGATATTATTTACTTGTAATGGAGTTGTGGTTTGGAAAACAACTAGGGACCACTTCTAAATTTAACTTTGTAGCTGGACCTAAGCACTTCAGAAACTACAAAAATGTTCTGCTTCAGCCTTAGCATTGTATTGATCGAAATAATACAATATTCATCAAGAATGTGTGGTTTGGAAAAGGGAGCTAAGAAGGAAGAGTGCTTAGGCTGTGTAAGGATGAGAGAGAATCCTGATTCAGCTGGATTACTGTGAGGCATTGCATGTGGGGCTGCCCTTGGAAGCTTCCATTGGGGTAGAATGTGGCTTCCAGAATTTAAATTGCTACAGCTGGATGGAACTGCATTACACCAAGCCTAAAGGAATTGCATTCGTTGCCTATTCACTTCCAAGCCCAATTCAAGGTGAGGACCTATAAACGGCTTGGGAAAAAGCACCTCCTCCAACTCTCTCTGTATGTCTCCCTGTGCTATGAAATCCCCCCTCCATTTATTTATTTATACTTTTCAAGTTTGTACATTTCACTAATTTTATACATTTCACTAATTTTACAATCATTTTGACATTTCAAAACTTGACTTCCTTCCCCCTCTTTCTGTGGTTCCTTAAATTTATTTTTAATATCTTGGGCATATCCAAATTAACTTAATTTGCTCATTTATTTCATCTTCTTTAAATATATACTCTTACAAAACTGCAGGTTATTACAATAATCCTGCCAATGTTTTTATCTGTTTATAATTTATCTGTAAATATTCAATAAACCATTTCCATTCTTTTATTTAAAAATTGTTATCTTGATTTCTTATTCTTTTGGTAAGTTTCACCATTTCTGCATATTCCATATGTTTTTGTATCCATTCTTCCTTTGCTGGGACTTCTGCTTCTTTGCATTTTGGGACAAGTAACATTCTTGCCGCTGTAGTAGCATACTGTATATGAATAAGTTTCTATACAGTTTAGGTAGTTCTGTCCCTATAATTCCCAAATCTTTGAAATCTAAGGAGGCTCATCTCTGTGCTCCACTACTGTGGGAAGCTCATTATGTCATATTTTGCAATGCACTTTCGTCATAAGCCGGGTCCACTGTCAATGGTTAAAAGTCCCAGGGATGGTTGTTTAGCCTGTTCTGTCGTTCTTAACTTCCATTTTAAAAAAAGAAATAAAGAAAGGTGTACGATACTTTATTGTTTTATTATGCATTTTATCATTTATGTTATATACCCTGCCCTGGTATTTATATAGATGTTGAGTGGGCTCTCTCTATTTTTTAATAAATAGAATAAATCTCATAAGGGAGTGTTGGGGTAAGTGTGGCAGAGCGGAATAGCACCACCATACTTGCAAAATATTTGAGTTCAGCTTAAGCTGCTGGAGCAGAAGTTACTGAACCAGAGGATTGGCACCATCCAATCTAACATAGCTCAACTGAGATAATAGGATGTGCCTTCAAGTAGTGTTCCATAGGCTTCCCTGGGGAAATCACAATGGATGCAACACGTTAGCATTGCAAAGATAATAGATTTTAGATAGTAGGATTCTCTTTTAAATGCTACTTAGAGAACGGGAGCAGGCTTCTAATATCTGGTCCTTTCATTTCTGCTAATAACATTTTCGTGGGGGTCTTACTAAGTCAAATAGTTTCCCTTTAAAAAAATTTATGGTTGAAATAGCAAGTCCTGGGTGGGAAATTTCCCATGTGAGGTGTCCTGTAATCCTTTGTGCATTATTGCGTTCAGCAGCAGAGTAGGAAAGGAATTCCTTATCCTGTGCAAAACCATCCATTCTTGCTGAGAACATCACAACACCATCTGTTGCTGCGAAACACTGCTTAGTGCTTAGTGCTGCTGGCTTCTCCTGACTCATATAATAAATACCCTGCTCCTGTTGTTCTATTGCCATGTTTCATTATGGAGCACTTAATGAGCTCTTATTTGGGTGTTAAAAATGCTACATTACATGTGCTTCATTTTAAAATAAGCCCAAGCAACCCTTTGGGTCAGTTTTGCAAGTTGAGAAGGTTTTAATTGATGATCATGATTATATGCCAATAACATTATCATATGCTACTTTGCTAATTTAGTGGCGGATGCATTAACCCTTCCTTCCTTTATATATGTCCCCAGGATAACAACAGACAGACAGATGCTACCACATTATCATGGCAAGTCCAAGACGTCATTCATTCCAGAAATACCCTTCAGCCATGAATCATGCAAAGAAGAAACCACATGATAGAGCTTTGTTGTTTAGTTGGTTTTCCCCCAAACCTCCATGTGTTGACTTGGACTTTCTGCATAGGGCAATCCTACTCAAGATCAACTGATGTGAATACTTGGAAGCCTACACACAAGCAGCTACTTACACATTGCCATCTGGGGTGAGCCCAGCAATATGCATGCTCTGCAGTGTCACCCTGCTTCCATTCCAGTAATGGTATGACATCTCTTTCATGTGTGAAGGCAAGGCCAGGTGTGCTATTAGACAGACTGAGACACCTGCCTCAGGTGGCAGGTGCTGGGGGCAGGTAGAGATGGCAAAATTTTGGTGGACAGAACAGAGTGTGCCCTGCGGTCTTCCCTGTACTCACTAACCTAGTCGGCTGCCCTCAGGTGTGGTGGAGGACACTGTCCTGTTTTTATTTTCTCTCTTTAACAAAATTTATATACCACTTGAGAGTAAGAAACCCACTGAGCAGATTACCAGAATATAAAATTAAGCATTAAAATTATAGATTAAAAAACCAGTTAACAGTATGTTAAAAGCCTTCAAACTGCTATCAAAATCAACAGACACATGTCAACGTTCTGCATAACTGGATAGGATTTCCTAAACAAAAATGTTTTAAGCTGGACCAAAAAATACAGTGAAGGCACCTGCCTGATGTCAATAGGCAAGGATTCCACACTAAAATTCCACACTAATATTTTACAAGTGCAGAAAAGATATTATGTGGTGTCTGTAATATGGGATAAGGCGATCACACAAAGCAACTAGTCTTCAGCTGTTAAAGGCTTTATACACTAATAGTAACACCTTGAACTTGGCCCAGCAGCAAATGAGATACCAGTGCATATTTTTGAGCTGAGGTGTTAAATGCAGATATTTATTTATTTATTTATTTATTTATTTATTTATTTATTTATTTTCTGTCGGCAACTATGCTGGACTTAATGCAGCTCCTGGATCAAGCACAGGGAAAGTTCCACAAAGAGTGTGTACCCAAATACTGATGTCTCCAATGCCTGAAATGTTTTGGTCAAGTTCTCTAGGTCCAGAAATGGGCATAGCTGTCACACCAGTTACAATTGGTAAAAGGTGCTTCTACCCACTGAGGCTAGCTGGACCTTAGTGACAGAGTTGGATCCAGAAGCACCTCCAAAACATTGTGCTTGTTTTTTTCAGGGGGAATACAATCCTGCCCAAGGCAGGCAATTGACCAGTTTCTGAGACCCAGGAATCACTGCCTCCATCTTTCCAGGATTCAAGCTCAGCTTGTTTTCCCTCATCAATCCCAGTGCTGTGTCCAGGCACCAGGCCTACACAGCTTCTCATGATCCAGATGTTATGGAGAAATAGAACTGAATACCATCAGCATACTGATGGCACCTTGTTCCCAGCAGTGCCATGCAAATACTAACTAGCAAGGGGGTTAGAATTGTGCCCTGTGGCACCCCATAGTGTATATGTAACAGGGAGTCAAAAAACACTCTCCCAGTGCTATCCTCTGGACTCTGTGCCATAGGTAGGACCAGAATAATTGTTAACACAGCATTCCCAATTCTCATTCCATGCAGCCAGTTCAGGAGGATACCATGGTCAATGGTATTGAAAGCCACAGAGAGACTGAGAAGCAGGAGCAAGGTCACACTACTCTTGTCCAAATCTCTGTAAAGGTCAACTATCAGGGTGACCAAGGCCAACCTATGCAACCTAAACCCTCAACTAAGGTCCCATGCCCAGAACTGAACCCAGTTTGGAATAGATCTGAATAATAATAATAATAATAATAATAATAATAATAATAATAATAATAATATTTATTGAATTTATATGCCCCCCTATACCTGTAGGTCTCAGGGCAGTTCACAGAAAAGATCAACAGAAAAACCACAATATATTTAATCAAAATAAAAACAACAACCCAATAACATCTCCCCTCACAAAAAAGAGCCACATTTTACAAGGGCATAGGATGCCTGGTTTAAAATGAATTTTTTTGCCTGGCGCCTAAAGGTGTATAATGAAGACACCAGGCGAACTTCCCTGGGGAGAGCATTCCACTGCAGAGAAGACCCGTTCTTGTGTTGCCACCCTCTGGACCTCTCGAGGAGGAGGCACACAAAGAAGGGAATAATCTGTGTCATCCAACAATACTTGCAGATGCCCTACCACAATTCTCTCCAACAACTTCCCAAAGAAGTGGGTGGGATTCCATAGTTATTGCAGTCTAAGGAGTTCAGGGCTGGTTTTATTAGGAGAGAAAACACCCACAACCTCTTTCAAGCCAACAGCCAACATTGCTTCACCCAACATAGAGTTAACCATGTTTTGGACCCAACCAGTTAACATGCTGCCATGTTGAAGTAAGAATAAATTACTTCGGTATCTGAAGAAGTGTGCATGCACACGAAAGCTCATACCAAGAACAAACTTAGTTGGTCTCTAAGGTGCTACTGGAAGGATTTTTTTATTTTATTTTGTTTTACGAATAAATTGACAATGTGGAATGGTGTGCCATCTTGCCCTTCAGCTCTGGCAGCAAAATGTCTTGGAGCAGCTCTTTGTGAAAAGATCTACCGTTGAATTGTTCATAGAATAGATCCACATGGATTCTTTTCAGAATGAGTGGCAAGATGGGCTTCACAAAGAGCTGGACCACATAGACTTGCTCATCACCTGATGTCTGTAACATCAAGGGTTGTAGGCAACAAATTTTATTCAGAGTAGACCTACTGAAATTAACACACCTAAGTTACCGGTAGTTATGTTCATTAATTTCACTGGATGTACTCTGAGTAGGACTAGCTTTGGTTATCACCCCCAATAACTGATCCTCTTTGTGAATTGTTGACCACTGCAGATATATTATTAACAGATGAAACAGCCATTAGAAATCACATTCTGCTGATAGACTTTTGCCTCAAATGCAGCACTGTGCTTGTCAATGGAGTAAGTTTCCACATTCAGCTGTCAGTTATCAAATCTGCAATATTCCAGTATAGGGAAATCAAATCATGGGCATGAATGTGCAAAGCGGACCAAAGATCATGAGACTCACATTCAGACATGTTATAAAAATGAAGCAGGGAGGGAATGCTGTTTGCACCAAACCTTTAGAAATTGAGTTCTGATGACAGCCAGAAGGAAAAAATAACCACGAACAAAGCAAAAGGTTTCATATATAATTGTTTCCATCTCCAAGCAGAATTCTGTTTGATGTTGTTAATACAGATGCTGCAGCCTTCTATACACCCGTGTCCTTGAAAATAAAGTTGTTATAGCAACAGGCTGAACTGTTATACAGATTTAATACTGGAGCTATACTGTAAGAGCTATAAATAATTAGCAATTATTTGGGACCACAGACAGACTTTAAAAGCCCATGTAATATCTCTGTGCGTCAAACTGTGAAATAATGGACACAACATCATTTGCTTCTGCAACTGAATAAGAGAGGTATGCATTATTTATGTACACAAACAAACAAAAAGTGGGGAATCCTTTATTTTTCCTTAGCAAAAGGAAAATGCAATCTATTAAACATGCATATATAAATCTAGGTTTTCAAGACTGTCATTCATTGTTGACATGCATTCCTTCTTCATCCTTTCTGTGTCAGAAAATAATTATGACCCTGTCAATAAGCTATCAGGCATCCTTGCTCAAAGAGATTCTAAATCAATCTCATCTGAATTTGAAAAATAAAATCAAGTTAGATCTTTTAGCAACCAAGCTGAAGACTTTCATTGTGCCTTGCAGGATGAGAAGGCTTGAGATCAATGCCCATGTCTGAATTTAGAAACAAACAAGTTTTAGATTGCAAAGCAATAATGGAGACATGGTTAGAGGCAACTTTCTCCAGGTGGCAACATCTGAAAAGATTGTGCTGTGAAGGTAGTGTTAAAAGTAACATTAACAATTAACAAACGATATTTCAGATGACTTGAGAATGTTATAGTTCAGAAAGCACTGAACTGCTGAGTCCCCTATAGAAAAAAATAGAAAAAAATGATGTATTGAGAAGCAATTATTTAAAAAACAGGCGTGGTGCCACATGGCAAACACAGTCAAAGCTTTGTGCAAAGGCTCCAGACAGAAAGCATAAACTGTATTAGAAATAGTCACAACTGCTAACTAGATGTTTTCTTCTTAAATACTGGAAAATTATTCATAAATTATTATTTTCATACAAAACATCAGATAGTAAGTTATGGGTTAACTATAATCAGAGAGTAAGTTCTGAATTGTCCAGCACAAGATACTGGCAGAGCAATCCAAACACTCTTTGTTCTGGGCAGATGGTGATTGGATTGGACAGAGGTGTCTCCACCATCATCTGCCTGCTGGTACAGAGATCCATATTTCCACCTGTTGAACAGGTGAGCAGACGTGCTGCTGGCCTCCTGGCAGCAACCAGCAGAAAGCCCTGGAATGGATCTGTTAGAGCCATTGGAACCATCCCTGATGCCATTGCATGACTGTATCAGATCCTGCCAGGCCTGAATTGCTGTGCTGGCTCCAGCTTGATGCAAACATCTGTCTGCCCTTCCAGCTTCTACCCTGTCCACTGTGCACAGCAGGGCTAAGAAAGCAGCAGTGTCCCTCTCATTTTATAAAGCCCTGCTGGGCTGGAGTAATATTATTGCTCCCCAAAAGCATTACTAGGCTCATTAATTCCTTTCTCAGGAAATAGCTACCAGTTTCTCTACTCATAGAGCAGATGATCATGGCACAGAGCAGCCTTTCTTAATTTGATGCCTTCTGGATATTGCTGGACCACAACTCCCATCATCTCTGACCATTGGAATTCGGATGACACCAGGTTGAGGAAGGTATGTCTAGAACTCCCAGTTACAAGCTCAGCTGAGAGCTGTACATCAATTAATGCACGTGCCTTTATAGTATTTAACCTTTTAGTTCATATTGACTGTTAACTACTAAAACTAATTAAAGACTGTCAAGGCACTTGTGTTAAAAAAAAACAGAGGTGTGATTATTCTCTTCCCTCAACAGAGAGGAATTCGTGGACCCTGCTTATTTCTGGTTGAACTCTCATTTTCATTATTGCCAAAATGCACCTGTATGTTTTTGGTGCTTTTTCAACTGCTTCCTCAAAATTTATCGGTCTAGACATGAAGGGCCAACTCATGCATGATAGGGTCAGCTGCTTCTTTTCTCTGTGCGATATTCAATATCTCCCAAGCAAACTGCAGCAGGAGTTTATTTGTGGGCCATACATTACTATTCTCAACAAAATCTCTGTACACACAGAGAGAAAAAGTGTCCATTTGCCTGTGCGAGTTCAGACCCAAACCATTTCTTGCTAACCCACCACAATCATCAACATGAAATAGGCTTCTGCCTACAAATGTTTGCACTGTAAGAAATCAGAATTTATCTGAAAAGAGCAACAAAACTTGGAGATTATTAAATCTCAAATTAACATGGATCTTCTTCTGCACTGTATCCAGCAGGGGGCAATCATAATTTCATTAAATTCTGCATTCTGAAATGGAGAGAAACCAGTAAATTAACTTGCCTGCGAATATTTTAAAACACTTAACTGGTGCTTTCATTCAAAACTTGTATGAAAATATGCCCTTATTTTTCATTATTCTTATCACCTGAAGAAGCATAGATTTGCCCATTTTGTTGCTGTAATTTGTATGCCAAATCAAATTCAGTCATTCGCTAAAAGGTTTAGTGATGTTGATGCTGCTGTAATTTTATGCCCATAATTAAATCTTGAATATTATTTTTGCCAACTTCAGCACTTGGACTTCTCTTTCCTTTGTATATTCCTTTCAAAACCGTAACTGATTGAAAATAATGATTCACAAATGTGCTCTGTTGGCTAAATAAAAACTTGGCAACCATGCAAGCAGAACCTGGAGTCTCAGGCTATCTCTAAATGCAGCCTTTTGCAAAGCCACAAGCATACTCAAATGAAAATCAAACACAGTTTTCAATCATCAGTGCATTTTCTTGGTTGTTGAAGCTGTATCAGTTCTATTGCCACACTTTCCCTGATATCAATAATCTCAATCAGTTCACAAATCTTCCTACAGTATGTCTGAGGCAGCATACGCTCTACACCTCTGAAGCACATTCTTACTGCAAAGAATTCTGGGCACTGTAGTTTACCCCTTGCAGAGTTACATTTCCTAGCATCCCTTAACAAACTACAGCATCCAGGATTCTTTGAGGGGAAGGTGTGCTCCAAAAGTGCATACACAACTTGAGAAGGATTAATACCTATTTTTTCTCTCCAAGTTACTGAAGAAAAAATAAGTGACATTCACATTGTCCTAAGTATATCTGGTTTTCCTGGGATAGCCACTGCCAACATTTCATTTTCTTCTCATGGGTTGCCTTTTTAAAAGAATTGTATAAGCAACCTACAATTACTTTATGTATTTGTTTCATACAATGCACATGCTATGTTAAGCATAATTGGTTTAATTCACACTGAAATGGGGAATGGCTCAATGTATATTGCTGAAAGGGTTTAACTGGAATATTGAAACTGAAGCTTTAGAAAAGCAAGGAGAGCTCCCTCTGAGCTTTTTGCCTTTTATTGTAACTTATTTTGGCCCCAATATATTTGTTCCTAGGTTCAGCCCTTGTCTGGTTCAGTCCCTGGCATCTCCACATTTGGCTAAGAAAGACCCCTTTCTGAAAGTAAACCTGGCTAGTGGTATTCAATGAATGTAGACAATACTAAGCTAAGCAAATCAGTGGTAGTTGTCATATAAGGCAGCTTCCAATGCATAGCTGTCAACTTTCGGATTTGAAAATAAGGGATGCCGCGAGGGCGGTGCAATGGCACCAAGTAGCCTCGCCACCCTGCACTCCAGAGGCTGCGCGTGAATGGGTGAGTGAAAGAGTGAGCGCGTAGACGGCAGGCAGGCTGTCTGTCTGGTTGGGCGTGAGGGTCTGGCTGCACAAGGCATGCAAGCTCCGCCCCCAGTCGGTCTCAGACTCCTTATTGGCAGCCGAGCAACGCAGCTGAGGAGCCTCCCTGGCCGGCAGGGAGGGAGAGGAGCTGCTTCCTTTGAAATCCGGGGAATTTAAGGGATATCAACAATCCGGGATAGCAGCGGGAAACGGCATTGGAATAAGGGAGTTTCCCGCCAAAAAAAGGGAGGGTTGACAGCTATGTTCCAATGTTTGCAAGAAGAAAAGAGGACATCTACAGGCACATGTGCACCACTGGAAAAGATTGAAGACTCTCATGCACTATTATAGCAGTAGCGAGTGTTGATCACTGCAGATAGTTGCTGAACATTCCACACAATCCACGGATGGAACTATGAAATTACACATATCCGTTCCCTCCATCTACATTAATACACATTAATTCTGATAGCCATATGCTCCATAGTGCTTTGTGTTCTGATTCCTTTGGCTTATTGAAAAAAGTTAGAAAACTGCTTCTTCTTCTTTTCTGAACATGGCACATAGTCTTACGAACCTATAACGATTCCATTTGCATTTGTGCAGTGCTTTTTTCTATTAAAAATTGCTTAGGGGTACTCTAAGCAATGCAGCAGCTAAAAAAGCCAATGCAATTCTGGGCTGCATCAATAGGAGTATAGCATCTAGATCAAGGGAAGTAATAGTACCACTGTATTCCGCTCTGGTCAGACCTCACCTGGAATACTGTGTCCAGTTCTGGGCACCACAGTTCAAGAAGGATACTGACAAGCTGGAACGTGTCCAGAGGAGGGCAACCAAAATGGTCAAAGGCCTGGAAACGATGCCTTATGAGGAACGGCTTAGGGAGCTGGGTATGTTTAGCCTAGAGAAGAGAAGATTAAGGGGTGATATGATAGCCATGTTCAAATATATAAAAGGATGTCATATAGAGGAGGGAGAAAGGTTGTTTTCTGCTGCTCCAGAGAAGCGGACACGGAGCAATGGATTCAAACTACAAGAAAGAAGATTCCACCTAAACATTAGAAAGAACTTCCTGACAGTAAGAGCTGTTCGACAGTGGAATTTGCTGCCAAGGAGTGTGGTGGAGTCTCCTTCTTTGGAGGTCTTTAAGCAGAGGCTTGACAGCCACCTGTCAGGAATGCTTTGATGGTGTTTCCTGCTTGGCAGGGGGTTGGACTGGATGGCCCTTGTGGTCTCTTCCAACTCTATGATTCTATGATTCTACTCTCATTTTGACTCAAGAAAACCACCATTTTATAGTTCAAATCAGGGGAAATAAATTCACCGTAACTTCCACATTGGCATGAGGTTGTGTGCACTAACATCTTCCCAGTTCCTCTGCTTGAAATACTGCCCCTCAATGAAGCCAAACTTTCGTCAGTAAAGCACCACACATCCACATTCCACACTGCTTCACATATTAAATGTTCACTTCCATCTGAGACTCAGGAAACACCGGGAAAGGAAAGGAAGCCGCCATTGGCGGTGGTAACAACGAGACTGACCAATCACCGTGCTGGATTCCAACTCCTACTTTACACATTAAACACTCGCTTCCATCTGAGACTCAGGAAACACCGTGACAGGAAATGAGGCCACCATCAGGGTAGCAATGGAACTGATGATTCACCATCAGTTTAGGGGTATGCGTCCCCCTGCTTCCCCCCAGAAAAAAAATTGCCTGTTTAATATTAGTGTGTATGTAAATCTGCCCCTCTGTTGAAATGAATAGGGGAGGTCTGCAAGCCGAGGAGTTCCTTGTATGCAGCAGATCATATCTGGGGCGTCAATCAGATGTGCTGCTTGGTCATTAAGTCCCACCGTTGCCTCAAGTCTAATTGCCATTTTACACATTAGCAGAATCTCTTAAATATTTAAATGCTTCCTTAAAATGGGGGGAAAAGAAAACTATAAAACCATAAATCTCTCTAAAGTGCAAGCAGAACATATCCTGTGGGATGAATGAATAATTTCTCTAATAAATAAGAACTCAGTCTCAGACAATTGGTTTTCAAAGTATACTTAGTGCCAAAATAATAGTTAATTGGTGGTGATGATGCATAGCTGTTTGTTTGTTACAAGACTCTTCCAGTCCATCCCAGGAGAACTCAGGATGGAAGATGATACTGGAAGCAGCTGACAAGAGCTTCTTAATGCTAAAAGCTCAGACATCAACATCAGGAAATCAAATGGCTTTATTCTGTTGGTGTCCGATCAGGTTGCTTGGGATGATTCCTCCTTAATACCTGAAGGATAAAAGAATAAAGATGCCAAACACATATGGTCTAATTGGTGCAAACGCATGTTCAAGGAACAATGCAGAAAGGATGCAATGCAGTAAAGATATTTCCATGTAGGGCAATTGAGCCAATGTTAATTTGCTGCACTCATTCTGAATGCAGCCCCATCTCTTTGATTCTGTTCATGTCTTCCATTCATTTGATCTCTCATCCAAGGAACTCAAGACAGCCTCCCAAAATGCGTCTCACAGCAACCAACTGAGGAAGGTTTGGCTGAAAAAGTCTGTTACTAGACGATGGTAATAACCCACAAGGAGCTTGGAGATAGAACCCCATGTGATAAGAATCCCATTTTTTAAATGGATATATCATTTCTATTTAAACCTGAAGAATGCTGTCCAAGTGTACAGGGGCGTAGCAAGGGGGCGGGGGGGCGGGCCGCCCCGGGTGCCACCCTGAGGGAGGGTGACACTTTGGGCGCTTAAAAAAAAATTTAAAAGAAAAAAAAAAATTTTTTTTTAAGGCTATTTTCGGCAATGCTGGGGTGGGCCTGCAGGGGCGCCAGCGAGGAGCGGTGTCACCCCCCTCGCTGGCCGCCCCTGCGGCTCCGCCCCGGCAGCGCCGAAAATGGCACCCCTCCCCTTCCAGCGGCTTTTCCCGCCGCTGGCTTGCAGAGCCGGGGAATGGAAAGGGGCGGGCCAGTGAGAGGGGTGACACCCCTCCTCGCTGGCCCGCCCCTCTCCCTGCCCTGACTTGCCCATGGAGCCCCGGCGGCGGCTTCGGGGTCTCTGCGGGCTGCAGAGCCTCCCGAATCCGCCGCCCGTCGCTCAGGCATCCCTCGGTGCACCGGGCGGCTGCTCGTGCCGCTCGGCGCACCGAGGGGGGGTGAGAGGCGGCGACTTTGGGAGACTCTGCAGAGCCTCCCGAATCCGCCGCCCGTTGCTCAGGCATCCCTCGGTGCGCCGGGCGGCTGCTCGTGCCGCTCGGCGCACCGAGGGGGGGTGACAGGCGGCGACTTTGGGAGACTCTGCAGAGCCTCCCGAATCCGCCGCCTGTCGCTCAGGCATCCCTCGGTGCGCCGGGCGGCTGCTCGTGCCGCTCGGCGCACCGAGGGGGGGTGACAGGCGGCGACTTTGGGAGACTCTGCAGAGCCTCCCGAATCCGCCGCCCGTCGCTCAGGCATCCCTCGGAGGCTCCCGAAGTTGGCGCCAGGCATCCCCGGGGGCGGGGCGTCGCGCTTTACGCGTGCGTCATGATGTCATGACGCACGCACACGCCGCGACGCCCCGCCCCTGGGGGGTGCCTCTTGGCTTCCCACCCCGGGTAGCCAAGAGGCACGGAACGCCCCTGCAAGTGTAACCTACAGGGTCTATCCAATACATTTTACTACCTGAGGCGAAGGGTGTCCACTCCCAGAAGCCAACTCAACTGGCAGTCGAATCTCACTTCAACACTGGTGATGTGATATCATCCTCTACCACTCCTGAGGCAACAGGCCAGGTTAGGGCCCCCTGAAAAGGCCATCTGGCAACAGAAGGGAATGGCTGGGGACTCGGGAGAAAGATCTAGAGCTGCTGTTCCTGCTCCTAAACATTTGACACCTGAGACGGTTGCTTCACTCTGCCGAATGGTAGGGCAGGGCCTCGTAACCGATCATAATGCTATTAGCTGTTGTTCTTTGGAATTAATCCAATTAATTTTGATGACATCGTCTAGTTCCCTCCCTCTCCTCCAAATTCTGAAAATACGGTAGTACCATTTGGGGCTTACATCTGTAGTCTAGCTTACTGGCTATTTTTACAGTTTACATTGTTTTGTGTATTATTTTATTAATTATTTCAAACTGTCTTGTAAGGATTCCACCCCAAAATGAACATATTAAATAAATAAGCAACATACTGTAGCATCGTATTCATAAACGCTAAGATGAGAAGCTCCACTCTGAATTTGTGGTGAGATATTAGATTTATTTTGCAACACATATCAGAGCAAAATATTTTTCAATTTTATATTAATGTGCTAAAGCTGATGGCAGTTCTAGGCTTGTTCTGATGTCAGGCAACTGTTATGTAGCGCTAACCCCATCTCTTTATCTTCCAGGACTCAATTTCCTTAAAAACTGAAGTCAAATCAAACCAACCTTTAAGAACTGACAATATTAATAGGGCGAAAGAAACAAGTCATGGATCGTGATAGAAGACAAATGTCAAGCAACACCAGGTCAGATATATTTAAATGTTTAAATATGATCATACCTGTCTGCCTCATCTCAGAAGCATCTGTTCAACAGTTTCTGGACCTAAAATGTAACAAATGATGTGATTTTTCACATTTAAATGGCAAGCAATGCCACCAAGACAGAACATCCAGTGCTTCTGTGATTCTGGTTGCTAAGTACCCAGTGTTTATCACTTTGACTTAAGGTGGAAGTTTATGAATCCAAAGATTTCCACTGTCTTTGCTAGAAAGCAATGTAAGATCTCTGGCCTCAGAGAATCAGAGCTTCTCTTATGAAGTGAGAGGGTTAGATACTGGCCCAGATTCCTTCCACCTCCCTCACCCCCCTGGTAAGCAGCTATTGATGCAGCTCTGCCCCAGGAGAACCACAGCAATGGTAAATCTCTAGAATATTTTCAGGGGGTTGGCAAGGTTTTCTGACTCCCAGTTGTTTAAGAAAATCAACAGCAATACAACTTTTCTCACCAAAATCAGGCTGTTACAATGAAGAAAGCTAGGCAGGAATGGACTTCTGTATGAAAGCACTGTGATCCCAGTTCAATTCTGCTGCATAAAATAAATTCCTAGGCCCAGAATGTGCTCACAGGAACTTGGTTTTTCTGTTCTAACTGTTTGTTTTCCAAACCCTGGCTCTGACTGTTAGATCTTAGTGTTCTACCCCTGCCATGTTTTTTTAAAAAAATATATAAAATAAATAAATAAATAAATCACAAATTGCTGCAGAATGTGGAGAAATGAATTTAAGATTGGAAAAATGAGAAACTACGGTAGGAGAACCAAAACTCAGAGATCCTTCCATCCAGGACTTTTTTTTTCCAGCTAGAACTCAGTTCTAGCACCTCTCAGGTGGGTGCTATTGCAATTATAAGAGAACAAGGGAGGTATTCGTGGTGAGTTCCGTCACCTCTGTTTCTAGAAAAATAGCACTGCTTCCATCCTTCCATTAATGTCAAGAGCTTTTCACTTGGCTGGGAAGCTTGTGACATTGGCCCAAGGGCTCTGCAAAGTCCCCAGGCGAGCCCCAGATGAAATGTCTTCTAGCTCACTAGTCTGGATTCATCTGTGTCCATCCATTAGAAGGCATGCATGCATGTGCTTTCTTTGCAGAAGAGATTGCCAAATTAACTTAGAGTCTCTCTCTCTCTCCCCCCCCCCCACCCATAGATATAGGTTGTGTGTCTTTATCTGTTTGATAAAGCACTCACCTGAAGGAAGAATCCCTTGTCTTTGTTTCACAAACAAATGCAAAAAAAGCCATGTGTATATTGCAAGGATGAACGTTATATTGCCTAAAGGAGATAAGCAAAAATGCTTCAAGTGGAACAAGACAAACCCTTCATTGATGTGATGCTTGTTTGAGCACCAAGTTCAAGTGAAGATGAAAGCCATGTGAGATGTTTGTATTGTAATGCTGAACTGCCCTCTCTCTCTCTCTCTCTCTCTCTCTCTCTCTCTCTCAAAATCCCTTCGGATTTCATTTCCATCTCTCTCTCTCTCTCTCCCAAGAAACCCTTTCTGCCTCGTTGCTTTTAAAACACATCTCTCCCCTCCTTCAGATCACTCAGAGCGTCTAAGCTTATTTTGCATGATCAAAAAGCATGCTTAATATGACCCTCCCACAAACCGTGACCCATAGCGAATAAAGAGGATCTAACTCCAAATAATGGTTTCAGTGGTGGTGGTGATGGAGGGACAGGAATAACAGACCAGCGTTTCTCCCAATCTAATAGATAGATGTGCATTTGGGTATGGGAGAAGGGGGGGGGGCACAGCCTGTAAGGAATGGAACTGAAAGACTGTATCCATCATTAAAGAAACAGGTGATAGCATTTTGCTGCTCATCCATAGGGAGGAGGACATATGATGAAGCACTGCCCTGTGAAGGGCAAATCCAACGGATAGCGGGATAAGAAGTCACAATGTGGTGAAATCAACATATATAAGCAGGCAGGGGTCAATGTGAACCCACTGCAAATAACTCTGGTGAGAAACATATTTATGCAATTGAACAAAATAGTTATCTAGCAGTGCGTATTTATGTCTTCACTGAACACAGATAGAGGACATGTGCATTAGAATGTCTGCACAGGGCTCCATTGCCTCTTACAAATTGCAAATTCAGTCTCTTCCCTGGTCCTTGAATGTTGCTTTCTCGCTCCCTGGCTTTGCCAGGCCTCTTCCTGCCAGCCTGTTCCCAATGCTTCCCCGCTGCCTGCTTGGACTGCTTTCTTGGAACTGGCCTTGACTTCTTGAATATTCATTTCTCTTATTCCTCAATAGGGATGCAATGTTTTGAAATCAGAAAGTCCAGCATTGATGAGCTCAGAGCCCAAAGCAGGCCTGAGAGTTAGAACGAGGGGCACAGACTGTTTTGCTGTTTGCTTGTTCACCAGGGGCTAGATGCCAGAAACTTTCAAAACCATGGTCTATATGTGTGTGTGTGCATGTGTGGCTTTTTTTGGTGTGTGTGTGTGTGTGTGTGTGTTGTGCTGTTTTTCCTTTTTCTTTTTGGTTTTTACGGGATGGCATGCAATTTCGTTGCACTTGTATAGCGTTGTGCTTGTACTTGTGCAATGACAATAAAGAAATTATCTTATCTTATCTATATCCAACATTAGTCATCATCAGTGTAGACTCATTGAAATCATGGTCCTAAGTTAGTCGCGTTTATTAATTTCAGTGGGTCTGCTCTGAGGATGACTGCTGTTGCATACAATCCCATTATTTGTAAGAAAATAAGAAAACAGTGACAATATGTTTATTTTGTGTAGGCTGGTTTTCTTCTTCTAAATCCTATACTAAGGTTGTCCAGGCATGCCCTTCTACTTGTGTCCCTTACAGATTATTCAATGCCTTTATCTACTATTGTAGCACTTGTTCACTCACTGCCATGAATTGTCCTCGTCCTCCTTAATGCATTGTTTGGTGCAGCCTCCAGTTGATCATTCTTGGACCTCCTCAGGCAATTTAAGCCTGTCTTTCGTCAGAATAGCATGTTTGTTCTTACTTACTCATACTTTTTTGCCTGAGACAGAACCATTCGATTTACTTTTAAAACATTGCAAACAGGGTTTTTAAATTTTCCCAATTTTACATTTTGGTCCTCAGATGGATAGCCATGGTACCAACACAGGCATTGCCCTGAAGAAAGTTAGCCACCCCTGTTTTACATCATAAACATTCATTGTTCCCAATATTACATTGCATCTGTTGGACTCTGACATCTTCAAAGCAGTTTTACACAATTTGTCTACTGATGGGATAACTCTCCTCAGCTGGGTTTGGAACAGAACCAGCATTTTGAGTATGATTGGAGGAAGCTAAAAAAAGTGAGTTTTCAAGAGTTCTTTATAGGCTTGTCATCTTTGCGCCCATGCTTGCACAAATAAGGAGTATTTCTCAAGAAGCTACCGGTACAAGATACCAATGGATTGTGGTTAACATCATGTGTTCTTGGCTTCAAACACCAATGGTGAGAGCATGCTGGAGACAGAGTCTGCAGTAATGTGCACACAGCCTACATTAGGGATTTTTCCTTTTTTAAGCATTCATGAAAATTCACCCAATATACATATTTTTGTGTGCATTTCCCCCCTAATATAATGCTTTTTTACATGTGATTTTTCACTAATAAGTGCATTTTTATGCACACTTTACCCAAGTATATCCATTTTTCTCCACAATACTTGGCTGGAGAATCGAACTATGAAATTCCGAGGAGGGTTTCAAAAGTGGCTGTGTTTTGCTTTGCAAAGGAAAGCTGCCTTTAAATGTAAACTGAATCAAACATCTCCCCCATTGCTAGAAGAATCCCTCAGAGGGCTGCACTCTCCTGGACTTATACCCTTCCATCATAATGGCCATTGTACTAGTAAGAAATAAGCAACAGGCAATGTTTGTTGTGCACATTTAGAATGTTCTTCAATAGCCTTGCCTGCTCCACACCTCCAAATAGATCCAGCCAGTCATAATAACTAAGCACTGGCTTCTCTGTATCTTGTTTATGGCCATTTTACCTCACAACACAGGGTGTCAGGGAAAATGCAAACCTTTTAAGCCCTTTTAAGAGGGATGGGGGTGATTGCAGCCAGTGGAAGGCTGCAGGCAATTCGGTTTTCATTTCTGAAGTCTTGACTGGGGAATCGGAGTTATTAGCTTAAAAATAAGAGGTATTGAATGCTTCCAGTGAGTGTAATTGCCATCTTAGAAGAACCTGCCAGGGGTAGCTTGGTATCATTCACCCTAGTAAATGGTGCTGAAACAGAGTCAAGGAAATAGAGAAATGCGTATAGAAATAGCTCTAATGGCGGCTTTCTGTTGTGCCAAGGAAAATGGAAGGGTCATTCCAAGTGCCCAAGAAGCAGAAGGAGTGAAAGGCATTAAGCTTCACAATAGTCCAATGGGGCTGTGTATATCTATATATATGGGGCGATAGTGCACTAAGCAGGACCACAGCACTGCAGAGAAAATTTAGCAGTGACCTCTGAACGCCCTGGAGAGGCTGTCAAATGAAATGACAGCCACGGATGGCTTTCACAAAGGACGGAGCGCAGTTCTTTTATTCCCTTTCATCCCAAGAATTATCTGCTTCCTGCAGAAAGAAGAGTGAGAGAAAGATACTGCTTTTGTGCTAATCGGCTGAAGTGAGTCACCGCTCTGTACATCCATTCAGCAAAGCTCCATCTCCTGCATTGGTATGAGCAGATACCATTGAAATATTGGGGATTGTCTGTGTGTGGACCTGTGAATGCCTCTGGACTCACTGCTGGTATATTTAGAGATCTTTGGGCATGTTAAAGCCCCCCCCCCAATTGTATCCAGGGTGTGCGTGTGTGAGTGCGCGGGGGGATTTCCATGTGTCAGAGCTTCCTCTCCAGTTCACTGTGGCAAGATTCACAGTGCCTTGAAGGATGACCAAAGAACAGAGACTATGCATGACAGACACCATCAGTACCAGAAGAAGATGAACTAAGGACCCTTGCCACATAGTCAACACTGGGTTTTTGTTTGCTGCTTTTTTGGCCTGGTTTCCCTAGGAAGCAGTGAGAGAAGGTGCTTGTCTAGGGCAGGGATGGGGAAGTTGCTGTCCTCCAGATGTTATGGTACTACAACTCCTTGATGACACATCATCCCTTAGGATTGGCCATGCTGGTGGGGCTGATGGGAGTTGGAGTCCAGTGACATCTGGGGGACCACAGGTTCCCCATCCCTGAAACACAGGTCAGATCTAGACCCCATGGCTGTTTTTTCTTCACATAAAAGTGTCTAGCTTAAGTATTTGTTTGTTTTTAAGGACAAACAGGGTAACACACAGTGTGCTTCTAGGTTGTCATTAAGATCTTCTTTGGTGATCACTCGTAGCAGAGTCAGATTGTCTTCCATGAACACGATCTTAACAGTGAGTCCCTAAGTGACTGTGGAGGCCAATTCTGTATCCGCACGTTCTTCCACAGTGGGGACATAAGTTTCCGGGTGGGAGTTGATCATGGTGAGGGTTTGCCAAACGTGCCTTCCTCTTAGCTGATTTCTCCCTTTCATCCTGAGTTTGAGCATCCTCAAAGTCTATGACACCTTTGGAAAAGGCTGTTCTCCAACTGGAGTGCTCACAGGCCAGTGTTTCACAATTGTCAGTGTTTATACTACATTTTCAAAGATTTGCCTTGAGAGAGTCTTTAAACCTCTTTTGTTGACCACCAGCATTACACTTTCCATTTTTAAGTTCGGAATAGAGTAGTTGCTTTGGAAGACGATAATCGGGCATCCGAACAACATGTCATTTAGATACACCTAGAAGGGCATGCAATATTTTTATTAAAAAATACAGTGATAATAGCATCTGTTTCCATACAATGCATATTGAAGTCTCTGTTCGATGTGAATGACATATGTACATCTATAAGGAATCAAAATGGAAACTTCATATTGTAGCTTAGAAAGGATAAACACATTTCATTTCCCCTTGTTATTTTTACGACACGAGAAGCATAATGAAGAGCATATTTATTTATCTCAGCAGATGCATAGGACTTGCAATGTTTGTAGCTTTTCCTCAGCCTTCCCCTTGCTTGCTCTCTCAGCCTAGCAGAAATCTTTTTGTAGTTTAATGCTCAGGAGTTTAAAGTTCTGAATTGCAAGGGGAAAGCAGCAATTAGGCAGACTCTCTTTCGTGGAAACCTTTTGTAAAAATGCTACTGCTGTTGCTACCTGGTTGCTACCTTGACCTAAGATCCACAGCTTGTGATTCAGCAAGCTCCATTTCAGCCCACCGAGGCCTCCTGTTTTTGTTGACTGGGACTGAAAAAAAACTGGAGGAGTTTGACGAAGAACCTGGCAAGCTTCAAAACATCGCTGGTGGGCTGAATTGAACCTGGCAAGTTAGAAGTTATCTTGACCTGACTTAAGACAACTTGATTAACTAATTATTCTTCCACAAGCAAAAGGGTAAAGAAATGCAGGAAGCATGTTCGTGTGTGTTAATCATATTTCCGTAAAAGGTTATATAAAAACAACCCTATGGGGCAGAAAATGAATAGAATCAGCAGCTCTGTTACAAAAGGTTTTAATTGTTGACATTTGCAGAACTTACCAATGGTGTTAATGAACCTTTGCATATTCTGATGCCAATTACATCTCATCAGTTGCTTGGGTCCTTTATGCAAATGAATTCATTTTCTATCTCAGTGAGCTCTATTTATAACTCTAGTGCTGCTGCTTTGTGTTTAAATTGCTAGATAAGGTAAAAGGGTTTAATTAGCTAAGAGTTTAGCTGGAGGCTATTTCCCTCTGTAACCATGCTTTAAATCCAGTCTTCTTTTTTTTAAAAGCATCTGAAAATCATTTAAATTTGCAAGTGAAATTCGACATGAAACCATGTTCATATTAGCCCCACAGAAACAGTACTGAATTTACAAATCACTTCAACAGTGAAAGACCAGAAGAATAGATTTACTCATAAATACACAGGAAGACCCAGTTCTCTTGCTCAAAATGTTACAATACAAAAAGCATGTTTATCAGGGGTCATGAACATGTCCAGGCACAGCAGGTGAAATTCAACACAGCAGTAAAGGAGGTAGCACTTGAGAGGTTGCTGGACTCCTATCAGTCCTGTCCATTGGCCCTGTTGGCTGGGGATGATGGGAGTTGGAGTCAATGACATGTGGAGTGTCACAGCTTAGCTACTCCAATTTCTATGAATGTCTAGTTCATTTATTCCAAACACTTTAAAATAAACCAAAGAAGAAGCACTGGAATCCATTTCCATGCATGTGCACTTAGAACCACAGTAGACAGACCACAGAGGAAGAATGTTGCCTTTGTAGTTTGAATCCAAACTGTGCCTACAAATGGACTTCAAAAGAACTTACTGTAACAGTTGATCAATGGTTTTGAACTTTGACAGGTGTACAGGGCTGCCCACATCTCAAAATAGGTCCATGGTGATGAGTAAGGGAATGAAAGAGCTGGCCCACTAGCTGGATTCATCTTCTTGCCCCTAATTTCCAGTTGATGAGATGATTCTGAAACATGTGTGCATGCAAAGAAGTGATCACTACTTGCATAAACCTGTGAAAATGAATAAATCGATTCCGAGAGATTTGCATAAGAGTAAACCTGCATAGGATGGCAATATAACATTCTCTCACCTTTTATGAGTGACCTCTTTGCCTCAGCCCTCAGAACTACCTCACTCTTACTTAAATTGCCAGTTCGCTCCTACACCAACTTTGCAATTGCTTCCCATATGTGATAAGGAGGTTCCACTGGCTTGAAGGGACTGTCTCAACTTTACACCTAATTTATTTTCTTCTTCAGTCTAAACTCCACTACATACCCAGCTACCCAGATTTGTTGTAACAGAAACCGACATGAACTGGTAGCCTTCTCTGGAAACCCTGCTCAGTTTTTCATTCAGTTCTTTTCCTGAGCACAGCTGAGCAATCTGCAGTAAATCACCCGCATGGTAAGCTGAATGCAACCCGCCGATACGGTTTCCTAAATGAATTATCGCTCACAGTGCTTGCAGAGGAAAGGGAAGGTGGGAGACATCGAGGAGCAGGCAAGCTCTTTAGGACACAACAAATGCTGAAAGCAAAACTTCCTTTAAGAGAGACAAATTGTATTCATCTTTTGATGGCTGCAGGCAGAGCACTCCTGAGCGGGGGACTCATAAAAATTGTGTTAATATGTCGAGCTGTCGGTGCTTTGATGGTGAAAATAGCAGTAAATGCTAAATGGCAACAACAACAACAACAAAATGTGGTAAAATATGCAACTGAGCACAGGCAGATCTTAATATAGTGAGATTAAACTCCTTCTCCACCCCTCTGCACCCGCAGCTGTTGGACCTTCCTGCTCAAAGATGAGCCTGGAAATTAAAGTTGTCTTCCTTCTTGGTGACAGTCCTTCGTTGAACAGTAAGTGATGCTAAACTATTACAGAGAAGAGCAATGCTTCGGGCATGAAACGGAGACAAATGCTAGTGTGTGTTTTGTCGTTGCCATAAGTAGAAGTAGGAAAATAATATTGTGGTCCTGAAGTGCTGCTACTAAAGGAACATCCTAAGATCAGTGACTGTCAGGGGCGGCCTGTCCATCAGGCGATGTGAAGCTATTTGCTTCAGGCAGTGGGTCTGCCCTTCTCCCTGATCCCTCCTCACACCCTCCCTGCCCTCCCCACCATTGCGCTGATACCAGTCTCTCCGGGGCATGACCCACATTGCCAACCCAGCCCCATTGCCCTCGCTGCCTCTGTAGCCTTGTGGTGAAGAAGAAGAGTTTGGATTTGATATCCTGCTTTATCACTACCCGAAGGAGTCTCAAAGCGGCTAACATTCTCCTTTCCCTTCCTCCCCCACAACAAATACTCTGTGAGGTGAGTGGGGCTGAGAGACTTCAAAGAAGTGTGACTAGCCCAAGGTCACCCAGCAGCTGCATGTGGAGGAGCGGAGACGCAAACCCGGTTCACCAGATTATGAGTCTACCACTCTTAACCACTACACCACACTGGTGACAATGCACAATTGGGGTGATGAGGCTGGCAGTATTGCGTGCATGACAGCGGAGGCAGGAAGGGGTGGAGACCCAGATCTGGGGGCATCATCATGGGGTGAGGGCATTGCCAGGCAGCAAAACATCTCGGGCCAGCTCTGGCGACAAGGATATATCCCAGCATTCATCCTGCAGACCAGTTTTAAGCAGAAATTGCCCGAATGGTGACTTGTACCCCCCTCACTTAAAATATCCATCTCACCCTTGCTATTTGGGTTGAGATGCTTATAACTCAGACAGCACTGCTTTCGAGCCAGCTTGCACATGGCCATGCGGCTAAAACTGAAATCTCGTCTGATCAAAGGAGGAAAACTCTTACAAATACACATCTGACATCTAAGGTTATTATGTGGCTATTGTTGCCATGGTCACAGGAAGAAGAGTATGGGAGTAAAAGGGATGGCCTGATATTGAACTGAATCCATGCAGTGAGTGTGTCTGCCTAGCTTGGCTAATGTTTTTGAGATGTTTAGAATGTCATGGTGGTGAGGAACACAGGACTCAAAGAATTATTCTTCTCCACAGGAGCAACCTCTGCTATGACACTAAGGATCATTTCAAAGATTTTATAAATAGAACTGAGCCAGAAAATTCTGGGACTTTCCCTTCCTTTTCTCCTACCCTCAGAGAAAAAGGCAACTTTTACAAAAAATTTCTTAGCAAGAAATAATCCTATTAAAAACAACAACACAGGCTCCATACACCTTGTGCATTTAAAACACATGTAAAGCACACTTAAAGCTCATGACCCTCCCTCCCGAATCCTGGGAACTGTAGCTTCTTAAGGGCACTGGGAATTGTAGCTATGTGGAGGATAGATTCTTTGTGGGAAGCAATGTGCTAAAACTATAGGGTGTATATGTAACTACATTAACAATTCTCCCTATCCTTAAGAATATCCCTTCCTGTGGTCCTGACTTAAGGTTTCCTTCTTGAGCTTCCCTGACTCCAGGCTTTGCCCCAACCGCTCATGAGTCACCATCTCACAGTTTTGCAGAGTGCAATGAAACCAGAGGATTATGCAGCTGTCTGGGGGGCTTTCATGATGTACATCCACAACTGCCTGTATCTTAACATGGTCCCTGCTAAGTATAAGTTGCTCTGGAAACACCTCTGACTTTTACCCCGGCTACTTAACTTTTCTCTATGCATTTTGGCAAATGTTTTCATTCTCCACTCACTTTGTGCGCCTATCCATTATTGCAAACCCTGTATCGCTTTTATGTATGCTTAAAATGCTCATGCAGTTCTTTTCTTTGCTTAACTGTCCTTGTTTTCTTTGCTTAACTGTCCTTGTTTTTTCTTTCTTCTTTTCCCATTATAGGTAAAGGTAAATGACCCCTGACAGTTAAGTCCAGTCGTGAACGACTCTGGGGTTGCGGCACTCATCTCACTTTACTGGCCAAGGGAGCCAAAGTTTGTCCACAGACAGTTTTTCCAGGTCATGTGACCAGCAGGACTAATCCGCTTCTGGCAAAACCAGAGCAGTGCATGGAAACACCGTTTACCTTCCCGCTGGAGCGGTACCTATTTATCTACTTGCACTTTGACGTGCTTTCGAACTGCTAGGTGGGCAGGAGCAGGGACTGAGCAACGGGAGCTCACCCCGTCATGGGGATTCGAACCGCCGACTTTCTGATCGGCAAGCCCAAGGCTCAGTGGTTTATAGCACAGCGCCACCCGCATCCCTGACCCAATGCTATATGCCTGTCGAAATAAAATAAGCTTTTTTTTTTAACAGAAAAGAAAAGAAAAAGAAATCCATTTTGCAATGCAGGAGAAGAAAAGGCTGAGGAGTAAACCCTACACGAATCCCAAGTGGAGTCCCTAAAATGCCTCTTCCCATCAACTCCTGCAGCCAAGCTGGTGCCAAATCTCTCCTCTGCTTTCCTTTGGACCATGTTAGCAAGGCTGAGAGGAGGGTCTTGTCATCTGGGCAGCCCAGGACATCCATACACACTGCCCAGACTTGCAGCAAAAACAATGCGAGAGACAACGGTTACCGGGTAACAGTGTTTCTCCATTGTCTTTTGAGACAGATGGATGCCAACAAGGCTAAAGTGTGCTTAACAATGCATATATTGATGAAAATAACATAAACAATGCATTCTATTTGGGAAAATTGCTTTGGAAGAATGTGTCCATTGGGCAAAATTGCACGCAAAAGATGGAGCAATTTGCACTAAAATGTCAGTGAATTTTCACAACGACTGAAAATCGCAAACTGATTTGTAAGTGTGACCAACTGAACTAATTATTGGGGAAATTAGAAAGAACAAAATTGATAGATTTGCCCAGACCTAATCGTGAATGATGGGAGTGAAAGACCAATAGCATCTGTAGGGCCACAGTCAGATTCCCCATCCTTGAGTTTGTGGAACATTCTGCCTGAGCCACACCTGCTTGGCTACACTTGACACTCACTTGTGATTCTATTCACAGGGAACCTGGTAAATATTGGAAATAGATTGAGTGCGTGAGAGAGTTCCATTCATCCTTGTTGCGCAGAACACCTGCGTGAGAGCCAAGAGAATGCAAGCAGCATTTATACAGCTTGAGATAAGGAGCCAAACAGCTGCCCATGAACTGGGAGAAATTAACATCTGCTTGAGCTAGCAGAAGACGACAACAATGAGTCAGTGCTGCTGAACTTTAGATGGAGATTATCCTGGGATAACATAGTACCCTGAGCAATAACCACCAGCCAGTTTGTCTCTAAAGCATCCCTAGGCAAGCGCTCCTTAAGCTGTTGCCTTGTTACCACAGTCACCATCTGACTGCTAGCATTTAATGTCTGGTCTATTCTCAGACATCCTGTTCCCAATTGGCACAGCAGTATATTTGATAATTGCACAGTGCAATCAAGGTGTTGTAATACTAACAGTCCTCGGTGCAATGAAAGAAGTTGGAGACCAGGCTACCTCAAAGACTGCCTGCCCCTGTATAGAACTACAGGATCACTTAGATCATCTGGGAAATTTTTACTCATAGCACTGTACCCCACAGTATATCGAAGGACAAAACCCCGAAAATGGCATTCTACACCATTGTCCCTGCATTCTAGAAAGTTCTTCCCTTTGGCATATGTGAAATATTGTCCACCAGTTGCTTCAGATGCCTTCTAAAGACACATATTTCTGCTCAGGTTTTCTCTGACTCATAAGAATGGACCCTGCTATCACAAAAGTCTTGTTTTCATAATATTATTTTTCTAGTTTTCATGTTGTGTCTCTGTTTTATGATACAGTTCTGATATTTTTTCAGTGGTACCTTGGGTTACAGACGCTTCAGGTTACAGACACTTCAAGTTACAGACTCTGCTAACCCAGAAATAGCACCTCGGGTTAAGAACTTTGCTTCAGGATGAGAACAGAAATCGTGCGGTGGTGGTGCGGCGGCAGCAGCAGGAGGCCCCATTAGCTAAAGTGGTACCTCAGGTTAAGAACAGTTTTAGGTTAAGAACGGACCTCCGGAATGAATTAAGTTCTTAACCCGAGGTACCACTGTATATTGTATTTTTATATATAACTTAGGGATTTTAAATTTTTAAGCAGTTTTGAAATGCTTTCAGATAGACAGATAGACAGACAGATGACTTTGGGTTCTTGTCAAGCTGAGTAAAATCATGTTAATAATAATACCTCAGGTGCAACTCCCTGTTCCAAGAGGTTGGGTCAGGGATGCATTCACCAATATAGACATTTCACTGATAAGATAAGATAAGATAATTTATTGTCATTGCACAAGTACAAGCACAACGCTATACAAGTGCAACGAAACTGCACGCCCCCCGTAAAAACAGAAAGAAAGAAAAAACAAAACAAAAAGCAGCACAAAACACACACACACCAAAGAAAGCCACACATACACACACATACACCCATCACAGCTCTCCAAGGTCATATTATCTGGTTACAGCGTTTAAGATGGTTATAGCTCTTGGGTAGAAACTGTTCTTCAATCTATTTGTTCTTGATCTAATTGTTCTATATCTTCTACCCGAAGGCAGTGGTGCAAAGAGGCTATGTCCTGGATGAGATGGATCCTTTAAGATATTGTTAACCTTTTTAAGGCAACGGGAACTGTATAGTTCTTCCAGAGATGGGAGAGGATGACCAATAATATTTTGGGCTGTGGTTATGACTTTTTGAAGTATCTTCTTCTCCCTGGCTGTGCAGCTGGAGAACCAAGCACAAACCAAGAACCAAGCACTGTTTTTCTCCTGCTGCAAAAACCTGGTCTAACATAGCAGTGACATGCTAATAAGTGCTGATAACAAATCTGAAAGACCCAGTGCCCCATGCAGAGATGACAGAATTGACTTTTAATACTCACTTGTTCCTCTTCCTGCTGTGATTTTTCTGTTGCTAAGGCAGGTTTCTAGGGCAAAACCATCAAAGTAAGTTGATTGTAAAGAGTAAATGTCCAAAACAAACAACCTTGACATATCAATGGCTTACTCCTTCAAAAGTGGATTGTGTGGTACAGAAAACATTTTAAGATATGACATTGGGAGGTGATTGGTCTGTCAATTGTGTTTGATTTTTCTGATCAGCTTACAGTATCAAGAAGTATGTTCCAGGATAAGTTGACCTTGGTAACCATTGAGTTTTGCAAGGATCTGAAAACGTAAGGTTGTTCTGAAATTTTATAACCTTCTTCTAAAGGACATAAAATATAATTTGAATTTTCAGACTAGGAGCTCATACTTCTTACAAAAAACATTGGTAGGAGAACTCTTGAACTGCATTCTGATGCTTTGGTTTTCCAGGCAGGATAATCTTGATCTGAGCAGTAGGGCAGGGCTGTGGGGAAACATTTTCATGCCATGGGCCTGGTATTAAACATTTTTGGGGCCACATGCTGGTGTTTGTTGGGGTGAGATCCAAATGTGGGGAGACTAGTGCATGGTAGGATATGGTCCAGCCACAGAAAAATCACACACACCTCTCTCTATCTAGTAAAGTTCAAGGACACGTTCTAGCCAATGCAACCAAGGAGGGTGTGGAGCACAACTGGTATGAGGTCATGGGCAACGGAGAGTCCTGAGGGCTAGATAGAGGGGTCTAGTGGGATGCATAAGGACCCTGAGCCTAAAGTTCCCAACTTCTGCAATCGGAGATGCCACTGGCAGCTTTTTTTCCAGGTCAACAGCTTGAGCAGATCAGTTTTCACTGAGCTCATGGTGGGGAAGGTATAGCACTACCTTGCGATAAACTACCTTGCCATGAAGTCTGGAGTTTGACACAGGCAGCTGGGCACATGGACCAGAGTCAGAAGGAATGGCCATGAATGGTCTGGAGGCCAGGTATCAGATCAGAAAGATCAGGGGGGACATAGTCATGGACAAGCTATGACTATGTCCATGACTAGAGTATAGTCATGGACCTAGTTATATATTGGATTAGATAGATGGAGTGAAGCCTGACACCTCTCCATTGTGTTGCAAGGTCAACTGACCACCTTTGGGTTGCATGGCCAGCATTAGCACTCAGGTTGCCCTTTCTCTATGGAGCATTGGTGGCAGAGGAGATAGAGCCACCAAAGAGTGAAGGCCCCAATTCAAGCCCCTCTGGGTACCTTACCTACTGTAAACCTTCTCTCCCTGCATGTGGCAGTCCTCATGAGTCCCCCTTGCTTTGGCCTCAATGGGGCATACCTCTGAGCAGACATATATAGGATGAACTGCGCTGTAAAAAATAATGATCATGTGATTTATACTGTCTCCTAAATATTACTCTCAAACTCATTTTCCCAGACCACCAAAGCCAATGCATGTTTGCTTTACTCTTCTATTTTTTGTCATGAGCATTACGATTTACATGAATGTCGAATCTTCTTGCTTGCGGCTGAAATAGACCCCATTTGCACAAAAAAAGTCATTCTGTACACTTGATCGTTTTCTCATCCAGCTGTAGATTAGTTTACCCTATCCCACTCTGTCATAGACAATTTTGGCAGAAGCATCTGTTTAAGACTTTCCTTTGCTGTCTGCTTTATCTTGTATTTTAGGCGGCCTATTGCAGCCTTCTGTCACAAAATATTTACATTGGTTGCACATTTTGCCCACGAGGACTAATGCTGCTGTCTGTGATACTGTGTTCTGCCAAACAATGAGAAGAACAACAATATGCATATATTGTATTGGCCTAAATATAAACCTCACCCCCCCCCAATTCTGACCATGAAAAGTTAAAGTGTGGCTTATATTCGTGACCTTACAGTGTGCTGTGCATAGTTCCCTGTCCTCTTCCCCAAGGCTGGGAAGGGAGAGACACACACACACTTGTGCAAAAACTACTTCACTGTGGCATGAACATTCCAATTATGTCAGTGGGGCCAATCACATGTGACTGCTCTAGCTGATTGGCACCCGCTCTTTGGCATTGAGCCAAGTGGCTGGGAAACAGTGAGATGATTAGAATGGATATACATAGAACCAAATCTGTATCATCCAGTCTATGACAAATGACACAGTCATACAGGGTTTACAGAGAGCACAGCAATGCCAGATGAAGACATAGAAACTATCCGGTAGGCTCATATTAGTTAAAGTGTAGGACAAGCTAGCCTGTTCCTTGATTTGCCACTCCCAGAATAATTTTACTGATTTTCGGAAATTCTGCCCAGATGCTATTTCCGATGTATGAATCCCGGATATGTCTGGGAAATCCGGGACATATGGCAGCCCTATCACAGGTGCCATATTTCCTTACAACACAGAATGTTCCTACACCTAATTAATGCTCAAGACCATTCTATCAATTGGATGTTCCAATCATCACTTTATTCAATTGCACATAAGGCAAGGGAGGAATCAAGATAATGAACTGTGGGAGACAAACTTTTTTTTTAACAGAATTAAATGAGCACAAGTCTTTCGTTATAGAAGAGGCAGAATGGAAGGAAAATGTCTTTAAAAACAACTTTATTAACAAATATGTAAAAGATCACAGCCCACAAACAAAACACAATTCTTAACAATAATTCAAGAACTACATTAACAGATATCTAATTTGGAAAGAGATACCTAGCCAGGATGCTCCCTCTCTCCATTAATTTTTTATCTGCTTTTAAAAACATTGGCAAGCAGAATTAAATACCATCCTGATATTCAGGACATTAAATTTGGGGTGGGGGGACAGCATAAAACATTTTTATATAGCTGCACTGATTGATTCGATTAATACATTTGAGAGTCTATTGCAATACACGGCAAATTGGGCAAAGTCTGAATTAATGCCCTTAGGCAATATCATGCTGTTGAACCAATTTAAGGCCTGGCAGTTTTGTATATGCTCTGAAACGCTAACTAATCTGGGGACTCTGATCTCGAAGGAAATTGGCAAAATGCTTA
Source organism: Darevskia mixta (assembly GCA_034641385.1). Lineage (NCBI taxonomy): Eukaryota > Metazoa > Chordata > Lepidosauria > Squamata > Lacertidae > Darevskia > Darevskia mixta. The sequence goes on from JAWWNH010000030.1 coordinate 13,306,843, forward strand.
AATCAAATTTGATAAAGTAATTTCAACGGTGTCCCTTGACTCGGATCAGTGGGTGGCCTTGTCCATGAAAATATGAGATTTATTCTTAAGATGAAAATTCTTCCCCAGTTGATCTACATTTAGAGGGGCATCTCTCTTTCTCTCTGTTATATATGTGAGATATAATTAATACACCATTCTGTAAATGCATCTGGTGAACATCTCCCCTATGAGCGAACTCATCCACTCCTTAACAATTCTCAAGTCCAGTTATTCGGCCTCTCTTTTTTATTATTAAAGATTTCTTGGTTTACAAAAGTATGTGCAATGTCTCTTCTTTTCAAGTTGCATTTTCTACAGATCAGTTTCATTTGTTGTGAGACATTAGTGTTACATTAGGAAGGAAAGGGGGAAAGAGGTGGAGAGGGAATGGTGAGTGGGGTGGGGTGGCAATGCTTCTATTCTACTTAGTGTATGCATGTGGTTTTGTGTCAGAGTCACTTGTGTGGGTTCTCTATACTATTCACTTGTATTTCCTTGGTGGTGAGAGAGGTTGGGGGTAGCCTAGAGTGTGGTTGGTTGTGTTGGATTGGCTGTAGTCGAATTTGTTTTTGTGTGAGAGTGGCATGTGTGTGTTCGCAGGAGCATCCTACTCTCATGTAGGACCCTGGCAGAGGCACATGCCCGACTGGCATATTCTCTCCCTCCTGGTTGATCGTTCGGGAGCTTCAAAAACTTTCTTCTGCCCAAACATCACAGCGACTGATACCAAGAAGCATCAGCACACTTAGGGATCCGGAGTCTTCGCAGCATGCATAAACAGACCTCAGCAACTCAGCATTTTGGCTAATCTACTTTTTTTACATATAAACACACATGGAGCACTGCAACATGGCTCCCTCTCTCTCTAGCATTAGACAGCAAAGAGAAAGAACAAAGGACAATAGTCCCACTTCATGGAACACAGTAATACAAACATCCTGTCTCCGTCATTTCCCATTCTGTGGAATGAAAACTCATACCGTCATGTGATAGATAACCATCCCATGACTGCAGACACGGGGAATGAATCTCCAACAGTGTGTGTGTGTGTTTTGGAACAGATTAGCCAGATTGATTCGTATGCTGTTGGCAGGTTCTTGTCTTTGTCATGCTGGAGGATATTAGGTTTTAAGCACATTCAGATTGCGCGTATCCACCCCACCAATATAACAGCAGTTCAGGAAACATGGGGTTTTGTTTTCATCCATATACACATAAAGCTAACCCTTTGCTGTAATTGGAGAGACTTGAAGATAGTAGGGCATATGTTTCTCTCATCGACGACAGGGTAAGAATTCTGGATTAACTGGTAGATTCAAGCTGTGAGACAAAAAGATGAGAGATAGAAACACTCAACACTCTTCAGGAATCTAGGAATCTAGTTGCTGTACAAAGCAATGAGCATCAAGGAGCAACCTCATGCAAAGCAAACACTGATCTGAACATCAGTTATCCAGATGTGTTGTCCTATAGTAATTTAAAGCCTGTGGACACAGCTAGCCCTGTTTATTTAAATTTTGGATTTAAGATCAATACGGTGATAATGCATGCACCAATCAAAGGCCACAGTGAGCAAATAGATCTTTGTTCTATTGCCAATGTCATGTCCACAGAATGGAAGGTGGCAGGATCCCCAAGGATGTGCTCTATGGAGAGCTGGATTCAGGCAGCAGGCCTGTTGGCAGACCAACTCTACAAAAGTGACATAAGGGCTGGGAACATTAACTCCACTGTGTGGAGTTCATTCCTTCTTTCACATACACCAGCAAACAAACCCGTTTCCCATTTCCTCTGAGCTAGAATATTAAGCCCAATTCAAACCATGGTTGAAAAAACCTGAAATTGGTGATACAGTTTCTTGGCTTCAGCTAAACGGGAAGTGTTGAATAATTAGTGGTTTCTAGGTTTAAAAAAATAGCATCATTTAATCCTGCTACTACTGTCTTGAGTATTTAAAAACAGTAGATACCATTTCCTGCCATGAATTTTTATAGGTTGGAGTACCTCAGTCAAGCAGATAGGATGAAGTATATTCTCCTGGGCAATCACCACATTCTATAAACTCAATTACAAGCTACTCTGACCTAACTCAAACTCATTTACAAATGGCTGGTTTTACAACATTACTGCTAGCAAGCGATTGCAGTGCCTTTTTTATTTTTTAAAGGATAAGAAATATGTGTTCCTCATCTTTGAATAACCACTAGACATGCACTTGTTTGATGTAGCTATTAAAGACAAAATATTTACAGCGCTTGTTCACAGTTAATCACTTCAGTGGGTTTGGTGCTTAAAAAGAAAAGAATTAAAGAACATTAGTGAATCTTACCTCTATGTAACCATCAGAGCAGCTCAATTACACCATGTAGGCCTATTATTCCAGTCTCTACATTTGCTCTCTTGTTTGTGAAGATGCTGAAAGTCCTGAAACACAAACAACAAATTCCCTGAAGGGATTTAGTTGTCTGTGGTAAGCAAACAGGTTTTTTTGGATGCAAAGTAATCAAAGCTTATATCAGATTTTTTTTTACTTCTAACCCTGTTGTGCTGCTATAACACTAGCTCAGTAGTCTTCAATCTTTTCAGACCCTGGATCCTCTTTTAATCCAAACATGCAACAGGGGGAGCAGTTCTTAATATTTTACCGTATATTTGCATGGGGGTACTACGAAATTAACATACTTTGGGAAGTGCCTAAGTAAGTAACCTGCAAAATTCCAAAAGGATGAGAGCAAAGGTACATAGCATTCAAACACCTTTTGAGGTTGCTGTGGCGGTTACCTCAACCTATGCAGACCCCCCAAACGTTTCACGGTCCGTTGGCACCTGCATTAACCACGGTGTTTTACTCGCTGCTACCAACCAGTATGTCTGGTAATGATTCACTTCACGAGGAGAACGTTAGAACCAAATGATGTTTATTAAAGTACAACTCTTAAGCATGTGGTTTCACAATAAATGGTTTTTCCTTAGCTTGCTATCTTGTATGTTAACAGTTCCTAACAGTTCCTATCCTCTTCCTAATTCTCCCTTATCTCTCCACAGCCCCCTCTATCTCTCAATCCTCCACCACCCTTTCCAACCTCTAACTCTAACTCCAACCCTCACTCAACTGCCACTTAACTCTCCCTTAACTGCCTCTAACACTCCCTGGGGTGGGTTTATATAATCCTCTTAACCCTGCCCCCTTAAGGTTCTAACTGCCTAAACCCTTTAACTCTTTACATGCTGTCCTGCATTTTGGGCTGAACGCCACAGTTGCTTGTTTGCTTGATGCTCAGATGACACCAGCTGATAAGTCCTTCTGACATCCCTCCCCAAAGCAGAATGATTAGAAGTCAAAAAAAGGATAGTTCTTCTTCTTCCCTGATACTCCTTGGTTGGTAGCTAGAGCTATCAGACTCACAACCACACCCCTTCCTTTCTAATCCTCTCCTCTCTCGTAACGTTTCCCTTTCACAGAGAGCTCGGTTGGGAGTTTTAACTATTTTTAACAGACAGGCTAACGTATTGCAGATATTAATTTTGCACAGTTTGAAGTGACTGGATGCATATAAACTGGTTCCCTTTGGAAATAAAACATTGTCAAGACCCATAAGTTTAATGAAAACTTTACTTGCAGAACTTTCAAAAGTTGTGAATTGGCACCTCCTTCTCTGTGATTCCTGCTGGACAGGAGGGCACCTATCTTTATAAATTTGGAAGAGGGAAAGCTCCTGAAATAACTATGTGTCTGCCTGTTTAGGGAAGTATGGCTGAGGTGCCATTGCAGAGAACAGAAATTCAGGATTGACTTTTCAATGCACTCTCAGAGTATCATCCAAAGGATGATGCAACATAGTATAGTGTAGGTTATCCTTATACTGAATGCTTACATGATGATTAATTTGATTATGCCCAAGTAGAAAATTATATTAGTTTTTAGGAGTGATCATGGGCTGCACGATTCACATCCAACTAGATGCACTGGTGGGTATTAGTAGAAGATGCCTGTGGCTTCTTTGGTGATGAACAGTACATTTACTGGGATTAATGAGAAGCAGAGGTCATGATGCTACAGGAGTTGGTAACTCATTAAAAAAAAGAGTATACAATTCTTGTGTGTTCTGCTTATTTGTTCTGCATAAAAGGCATGTTTCTGTCCACAGATACTTTTCAGGTCAAAATGACCTTTGCAGAGTCTTAGCTGACCTCAAGATATGGAGGTTTCAAGGGCAAAGCATAGAGAAAGAAGATGAGGAAATAGAAAATGAATAATTTGCTGCTACATGCCACCTTCAATCTCCACAGCCGAGTGAGATTCCAGGGAGCTCCAGGCACTGGGTCTGTGTTTCCTTTTGGACCATGAGACACAGCGAAGACTGCGGTGCCATTATGAAATATGGTTTATTTACACATATATGCAACCTGAGCCTGCCATGGATGGGTTCAGTGCATCAGCATTCCGAGAGAGTCCTGCTTCCCCCAATTTAACACAGGCAGAGGCCACACTCCCATTGATCCTCTTGTTGTGTGAATGATCCATTTGTTGTTGTTTAGTCATTTAGTCGTGTCCGACGCTTCGTGACCCCATGGACCAGAGCACGCCAGGCACTCCTGTCTTCCACTGCCTCCCGCAGTTTGGTCAAACTCATGTTGGTAGCTTCAAGAACACTGTCCAACCATCTTGTCCTCTGTCGTCCCCTTCTCCTTGTGTCCTCCATCTTTCCCAACATCAGGGTCTTTTCCAGGGAGTCTTCTCTTCTCATGAGGTGGCCAAAGTATTGGAGCCTCAGCTTCAGGATGTGTCCTTCCAGTGAGCACTCAGGGCTGGTTTCCTTAAGAATGGATAGGTTTGATCTTCTTGCAGTCCATGGGACTCTCAAGAGTCTCCTCCAGCACCATAATTCAAAAGCATCAATTCTTCTTTATGGTCCAGCTCTCACTTCCATACCCCAGCTCTCATGATCCATTACCCCAGGCTAAAATCTCAAAGGGAAATTAGCCTAACTACATTACTTTCTAACACATGTTAATTTCAAGGGATTAGCGAGATGTCTAACAAACAGGTTAGGAAGTGGACTTAATTACATGAAGTGGACTTCACACATGCTAATTAAAGGATTAGGAACATCTAGTACACAACTCAAATACACACATGGATCTATCCTAAATACACATGAGTCTGGCTATTCCTGATTTTAATACCCCAAGCCTCAATTAAATTCTAGCATCTACAAACCTATAGCAGTATCTTTCAGAGAATAGAGGGATGGCAAGGAGACTGGAACAATAGAAAATCTATGCATGGAGAAGTACTCCAATTGTCATTTGAGGCTCAGATGCTTCTTTGTAAACTGTGAAAAAATGTAGAAAGGTGGTAGCTAATGTTCATCCTTCTTCTTCTTCTTCTTCTTCTTCTTCTTCTTCTTCTTATTATTATTATTATTATTATTATTATTATTTATTAAATTTGTTAGTCACTTTATCTTGCCCAAGGCAACCCAAAGTGATTTGCAACCAACCAACCAACCAATCACTTTCACAGACAGCAATTACTGAATGCAACTATTGTACACTACATGCACACACACATATGCACATGCAACTCATGTGCATGTGCACACATGCACATGCACACACATATGGCTTTGATTACAAGGATATTCCTCTATGGTTCCTTGCAGTTCCAGCTTCATTTGTCTGGCAGGGTCGTTGTAATTACGGGAGATGGCATCCATCAAGTTCCTAACAATGACGGCAGCTTTCCTTTGCCTGGGGACTACAAAAACAGGTATATGGTTCCAATGAATACCAGAACAGCTCAGTTGCCTTGCCCGACCCAGCAATGACAGGGACAGGAGGTATAATTCTTCTTTGTCATATTTAAAGGCTTTTGCTGAGACTTTCCCTCTTGCTTCACTTATCTTGCAGTAAAAGAGCCAGTCAAAGCAAACGAGGGATTCAGTGAAACTGGGGGCCAAGTGTGCTTCTTCAGATAAAGCCCATTTAAAGCCCCACTGTAAATCAGGTTCCATTTTGATCTTGTTTTTAAAATAGCTTCTGAATGCAATCAAGAAGTGCAGTGACAATAAATCCATATGTGCTATAGGGGTTTCCCCTTAATTTACGAGGTATTCACAGTGCCAATATGCCAAACCATTACCTAGCCATGTTCAAATATATAAAAGGATGTCATATAGAGGAGGGAGAAAGCTTGTTTTCTGCTGCTCCAGAGAAGCGGACACGGAGATATGGATTCAAACTACAAGAAAGAAGATTCCACCTAAACATTAGGAAGAATTTCTTGACAGTAAGAGCTGTTCGACAGTGGAATTTGCTGCCAAGGAGGGTGGTGGAGTCTCCTTCTTTGGAGGTCTTTAAGCAGAGGCTTGACAGCCACCTGTCAGGAATGCTTTGATGGTGTTTCCTGCTTGGCAGGGGGTTGGACTGGATGGCCTTGTGGTCTCTTCCAACTCTATGATTCTATGATTCTAAGATACACTGAAACAGAAGTCACCAGACCTGGAATACCCACCAACTTTCTGGGGGCCCAGCCCCCTCAAATATGTTTATTGTGGGGGGCCAAAAACCCCACGACCCCTAGGAGTTTGCTCCTATGCCTCAGGCACCAAAAGGCCTTGGACCAGCCCCATGCTGGGGGCCACTGGGTGGAAGGGAAAGCTCTTCCATGAGTTGATGCCTCCGCTGATACAACAGCATCAAGAACATTACTTAGATATCACCCACTTTCTCATATAAATTGATTTCAGAAACTGAAATAGTGTTTGCGTACTTATACTTTTTATACAACGTGGATGGCGCTGTGGTCTAAACCACAGAGCCCAGGGCTTGCCGATCGGAAGGTCGGCGGTTCGAATCCCCGTGTCAGGGTGAGCTCCCGTTGCTCGGCCCCTGCTCCTGCCAACCTAGCAGTTCGAAAGCACGTCAAAGTGCAAGTAGATAAATAGGTACCGCTCCGGCGGGAAGGTAAACGGCATTTCTGTGCACTGCTCTGGTTCGCCAGAAGCGGCTTAGTCATGCTGGCCACGTGACCCGGAAGCTGTCTGCGGACAAACGCCGGCTCCCTCGGCCTGTAGAGCGAGATGAGCACGCAACCCCAGAGTCATCTGTGACTGGACCTAACGGTCAGGGGTACCTTTACCTTACCTTTACCTTACTTTCTCAGTATGGCTGGGCTCTGGCTGTTTTCCGCAAAATTAATAGGAAAGCCATACCTGATAGGCGCATTTCAAAGAAGCACAGAATTGAGAGATATACCACGCTGTTTTGTCCACTGTCCAATGTTAAAGGCAGAATTGAGGTTGAAAGGAAGACCCCATCTGAGAGACCACCTGTACAGTTTTAGCAGGAGTGGAAACGGAGGTTAACACATCAAAGCCAGTCTCACAGGTTATTCCGGCCCCTCTCGGAGACATCATGCACAATTACATCATAGCACGGTGGCCAATGAACGATGTAGCCCTGGCTTTGGTGCTTTTGTCCTGCTGCCATGGCAACCTGTTGCTTCAAGGCAGAATCAAAGGATCACAGCAAACAGAGAGAATGCCATGCTAATGAGTTCTGCATTTTTTTTAAAAAAAAACCCATCACACTAATCCTGTTTAAAATGATAGAAACAGCAAAAGGAGAGGAGAGCCAAACAATTGCACACAAAAGGAGAAATGTGTTTCATTCCCTTTATGTAGCACCAATGCTTTATCCCCAGTGTAAGGCATCATATCCCAGAACTGTACATTTGGGATACCAGGAAATACAAGTCAGGTGTGCAGCAAATGTCACAGTGTGGGTGCTCCTGTTCAGGGTTCCAGCTAGCCAGTCATGCCTTCTTTCAGGAGAGCCAGTGTGGTGTAGTGGTTAAGAGCTGTAGATTCGTAATCTGGTGAACCGGGTTCGCGTCTCCGCTCCTCCACATGCAGCTGCTGGGTGACCTTAGGCTAGTCACACTTCTCTGAAGTCTCTCAGCCCCGCTCACCTCACAGAGTGTTTGTTGTGGGGGAGGAAGGGAAAGGAAAATGTTAGCCGCTTTGAGACTCCTTCGGGTAGTGATAAAGCGGGATATCAAATCCAAACTCTTCTTCTTCTTCTTCTACTTATTCTGTCCCCTTACTCCCTCTCCTTTGGTTTTCCAGTCCCACCTCCCAACAGACGCTCAGCAGTCTTGGTCCTCACTTAGACCTTTTGAGGGTGACATATAGGGTCACTTTCCCAAATATTCAACCTTAGGGTTTCCTCTAGCCTGCTGATGGCCCCATTTTTGGTTGCATAAGGAGTGCCACTTGGAGAAAGGGTTAAATGTATAGGATGCAAGGTGCAAAACTCTGATGTGTGGCTTGACGAACATAGAAGATTTAATGGGATTATGAATGCCATATGCTCATCTCCCAGGGACATGCCATGTCACTTTTTGAATGCTATCACCAAGTGTGACCAGCTTGTAAGAGAGACTAGAATAGTCACCACATCCTTGGCCTTTATTTACAGAGATCCCTTAATGAGGGGAAATGATAAGAAATCTGTTGAAACAAGGCTGCGTTAAGAAATCGGGACATCGGGTTAGATTTCAGTAGGGCAAATGCAGGATTCATTGTCCTTTTTGTTATCTCCTGTTAAATGTGCAGTACTTTATGTTTGACAAGTAACTACACAATGGATAAAAACAGAATCTGAGGGGAATTTTTCATACCCCTCCCCCCCACCTGCTGCCTCTGAATCCTCAGAGATAAAAGATTATCTTTGCTTCTAAATCAGCCAAGAGATCGCCAGGACATTAACTTCCTCATGTATGCTTAACCAGTTTTGATGACATTTTAATGACATGTTGAGGGCAAGCTAATAATCAACCAAACTCTTCCGCTAAAGGTTTTTTAGGAGTCTGAGCTGAAAAATGTCAAAAATGATGACCAATTGATATTGATTTAGGCAGCAGCACAAACTCTGTAGAAAACATTGTGAAACTGTGTTAGCCAATGAGCATTAAATGATTAATAGTTTGATAGGTATGCTGATGTTCTTCTGAGTCAGAGCAAACCCACTGAAATCAATGTCTGAGTGTAACTTTGTGGGCTACAACCCTATGTGGTTGCGAGCTATAAAGGGAGAATTGAATATTAGGCTTACAGTGCAATTCTACTCAGAAGTATGCCCTTTAGCAGTGTTTCCCAAACTTGGGTCTCCAGCTGTTTTTGGACTACAACTCCCATCATCCCTAGCTAGCAGGACCAATGGACAGGGATGATGGGAATTGTAGTCCAAAAACAGCTGGAGACTCAAGTTTGGGAAGTCCTGCCCTATAGAATTCAATGAGACTTACTCCCAGCATAGCTAGGCATGCTAACAGGAGTTGTATTTCAAAACATTTATTTGCTTGGTTCTTAAAATTACATCTATAGCCCACCTTTCTTCCATCACAAGCTGTATACACACCATACTTCCCTTGATAGCTGAGGTCTCCTGATGGGGCACTTCTGGTGGTTCCACATGCCTCCCTGAGGTTCTTCTGACCTTTATTAGGGGCCAAGCCTTTAATGTGGCAGGCCCTATCCTGTGGAACTCCTTGCCAATGGGTTTGGCAGGAGGCATAATAATAATAATAATAATAATAATAATAATACCTTTATTGTCAATCTACAACCTCCCCCCCACAAACACTCAATCTCATTGCACTCTGTGTGCTTGTCGCACAACACACCAACCCCGAAAGTCAGTTGCACTATATTATTTTCCATTCAGCAGCCTAACAGCCCACGGATAGAAACTGTTTTTTAGCCTGTTGGTATGACTGATTATACTTCTATATCTCCTGCCCAAGGGTAGAAGTTTAAAGGGGTGCTGGCCAGGGTGTGAATTGTCCCTGAGAATTTTTCTCGCTCTCCTAAGGCAACGATCCCTTGCGATGTCATGTGCTGTGCTCACCACCCTCTGTAAAGACTTTCTGTCCGTGGCTGTCAATCCAACGTACCACACTGTGATACAATATGAGAGGACACTTTCTATTGTGGATTGGTAGAAGGAAGTCATCAATTGTTGTTTAACATTGTTCTTTCGCAAGACCCTGAGGAAATTGAGTCTCTGTTGGGCCTTCCTAACCACCTGAGTTATATTGTTTTTCCAAGTGAGGTCTTCACTAAGGTAAACTCCCAGGAATTTAAAGGAAGAGACTCTCTCAGCATCCCTGCTCATTTTTAGATGTCTTCTAAAAACTGCATTATTCAGGCAGGCAGGCACTTCAAACTTGAGGCTCTCTGCCAACCAGCTTTTGTTTGTTTGGGTTTTTTATTTATTGTAATAATATGTTTTTAGTCTGCATACCACCTTGTGATATTTTATATGAAAGCGCAGTCTATAGATACTTAAACAAGTCAACCACATTGAAAGCACACACACACGGCAAAGAATACCGAGAACTAAAGTTTGTTAAGGGTACTGGGAACTGTCGTTCTTTGAGGGATAAACTACAGTCACCATGATCCTTTGGGGTTGCTCTAAATGTGCTTCTAATGTATTGTGTTTGCATAGCTCTAGCAGTGCACTAGAGCTTCTTAGTTTTCAGCAAGGTGGTGATTTGTGTACTTTCAGACCATTTCCTGGAACCATATCTTGTGAACATCGGGGGAGGGGGGCAACAGGTTGGGAAAGGCTGCTGTGCACACTCTTTTCTGTTGCATAACCTGGAGAGGCATTATGCCTTTGGAAATGGCTGTGGAATGCCCTTCCTTGAAGACTCATGCCTTGAAGACTCATTTGGTCCAGTTTGCCTTTCTTTAGCAATTGATTCCTGAAACTTGGTGGTTCCTTACGAGTGGGAATTCTCACACTTTTACCACTCAGATGTATTCAACGGGATCTCCCTTGGTTGATCTTCATCTTTTGAGGAGACTATACTCCAAAAGGCATGTATTAAGAAAAGCTTAAACAACAAATGTGCCCTGATTTTGAAGAAGTCCCCATTGACTTCATTGAAATCTGCACTTCCTCAGCATCCTTGAAAAACTAGTTATTACTCTTTAAAGAACCAGGACCTTCCCCCTCCCCCTTTCAGTAGTATAACACTGAAAATAACCTATTGAAAACAGAAAACATACTTGGGAGCAAAAATGCTTCTTTTAGCATGACTATGGAGCCATCCATTCACAAAACTATAGTGCCTGAATTTAAGTCAAATGGTCCTAAAGACCCTATTTCCATGTTCCATTGATTAATTCCTCCTCCCTGCCCGGTCATACACTATGTGATTCTGATTCAGATATGTGTGTGCCCAAATGGATAAATGCACCCTCACATCTATTAAAATTGAAAGTGGGTCCATTGCAGACATGGAGCCTTCTGAATCAAGGTCAGCAACTACAATCCCAAAGGCCATGTTGTCATGTTGCCCAAAATCTCAAAACCTCTTTAACTCATGTGAGTGAGCCAGCTAGGAAAGACTCTGCAGATGTTCTTAGACGGGCCCATAGTTCTCTCTTGCATTGATTTTGGGGTACTGAACAGCTTAGAGTCTGAGTATTACTCCCAAGGAAGGCAATGGGAAAACTTACTTTAAGTACACTGACCAGTAAAGGTTGTTAATCAATCGCATCTCACAGAACTGGATCTTTTACAATGACCCAACCTCTACTGGGAGAATTTCAAGCTATGGAAGAGCAAAGTTCCAATATTTTTACCCTCTTATCCAGAGAAACGTATCTAACAAAGAGTATTCCTTTACCAATTTTGTTTGCAATTGGGACATACTTGCAAGCAAAAATGCACATGACTGGGCTACACATTTCTTTTTGGGACCAGCAGAGCACTCTATAGGTAACTCAAAGTAAAACACAGTCTATTGTCCAGAAATAATATTTATTCATCAACCATAAAACACAGAATAGAAAAAGCTTTATAAATAAAACTATATATATTATATATATAATATGCTTTATTTTTATTCAGTACTCCACAAAAACACTACACACAATAACAAAATATTTCAATTCATTTAAAAAACCTCATGGAACGCAGTTGTCATTCTGCCATTGTCATGATCTGTCGTGGTCATTGTTTTACATAGTTTCACTTAATTTCATAAATCTGTTTCTTAAAAAAATTGAAGCAATTTGTTACATGACCAAGATTTAGAACATTGAAAGATACCCATAAACAACAGAACAGCTCAGAGGAGTTTACGCAGACTGTTCAATGTCAAATCATGTACCACTGGGACCAGTTGAGACACAGAACTGGGCCACTTTTTGCACCTTCAGGGATCCTCTGGGCATGTTCATTTGCATGAGCAAAACAATGTGTTTGCTGGGAACTCACAGATATCATCTCTAGGAATCTCTGTGATTCCATATTCCAAAACTTTTATCAGAGATCACAGAGGTAGCTACAGCTGAGGTCCACAAGCTCCCATTTCAGATGTAACATTACTCACAAAAATGCAGGTGCCAGAATTCCTATGTGCATAAAGCAGCTGTGTGTAATGTCTGAACATGCCTCAAATTGTTAAAGAAAGGTAAATCACAACAGAACTGGGGTAGAAGTCAATACAATGAAGAGAAATAATAAGGAAATAACTACATATTTTCCATTGCCCTTTTAGTAATGTGCTCCCTCCCCCTTTCAGACTTTTCCTGGTTTAGATAGTCTAGAACCTTTGCTAGCATATCCTCATCCATATATGGTCTGTTTTGTGTGTCGTCATTCTCTTGGGCCATGGACAGCCTTTTGCTGAGAGACGTCAACTTGTCTGACTCTCGAGTTCCAAGCTGGTTTAGATGTTCTTTGATAGCCTGCTCAAACTGGTCATCTTCTTGCAAGTCATCCTCGGATGAAAGTGCGAGTGGAATTTGTTTCATCTGACCTGTATTAACAACCTCAGGGTATTTTGCCAGCACCTTGGCTAAGTAGTCTGCCAAGTCTTCTTCCTTTTCATTTAGTGATTCCTGTTCCATTTGCCGTCTTTCCAAATGGTTTAACCAAGCAGCTTTGGGAAACTGGTGCCCTTTAGATCTTCCAGGCATGTAGGAAACTCTTGGCAACTCTTGCTTGAGTTGATTTGCCGGATATGATGGTTTTTGACTCCCTACATTTTCAGTCCCCAAAAGATTGATGATATCTTCCACAGTGAGATCTTCTGGTAGGTTATCCGGTATCAAATTAAGTCGCTGCTTTCTGTAACCATTCAAAGAGTTCATTTTATTTTTGAATACATCTGAATTGTCTACATTAATTTCAGGGATGTCATCAATATCTTCTGGGAGTTCAGGCTCTTGCTCTTTTTCACTCTGTTTATCGCCAGCTCTCAGCATCTCAATTAAGTCCTCAGGTGGGATTTGTAAATTCCTTGAAATTTCTATTAACTGATAAATAGCCTGAGGATCAAGTTGCTTTCCAGAATATCTTGCGGCCCTTTTGTCTTCATTTTGCTTGAATCTTGAGTTGTCATTTCCTGCACTGCTTATCATCTTTTTCAAATAATAATCCATCAGCTGTGAAACATCCTCTGACACTTGATCTTTGTCTTCTCTTTTCATCTCATCCTCCAGGATGCTGGACCTCTTTGCTTCATCATCCATCTCCTCTTCATTTTTCTCAATTTGTTCCTTACTGTCTCTGATCTCTTCCTGAGTTTGACTTTCCACTTTTTCCTCTATTGGGTTCCAGTCTTCTCCTCCCACCACATCTTCGTAGGCAAGGTTGTTTCCTTTATAGGCATCATCTTCATCATCAGCATAGAGTTTCTGTTCCTCATCAAACCTCCCCTTTTTTAGGTTACTTGGCCCCATCATCTTCCCCAGCTCCTGAAACACTGATTCTAAGGTAGCTAGACTTTGAGGTGTGTACTGCTCTTCCACTATTTCATTTGTCCGCTTATAAGGGCCATCTCTTGAATTTTCTTCTAAGTAGACATGTGGTATCTTAGAATGTTTGTGCCGTGTCTCAGGCCAGGTGCGGTCATCATAATCATCAGTCATTCCATCTTGGAAAATGTTATCTGAACTCATGGGGTAGAATTTACCTTCTTTCAAGGCTCCCTTTGATTCTTTTTCTCCTTGCCTTAGTGCTTCCAACATGGCCTTAGCCCACTGTGACTCATCTTCTGATAAAGATTCTCTTAGATTGTCCCACAGGTAGTTCTGATCTTTGCTTTCCTTTGGTTGCAGAGCAAATGGGACACTTTGATAGGAGCTATCATCTGGGCTTGTTTCTCCATTGCTGGCTTGTTTTCTGAGGTTTTCTAGGTATTCCAGCGCTTTGATCATATCTGGGCTTGGAAGCCTTTGCAAGTTTTTCATCAGGTAGTCTGGATCTTTCTGGATGTTTTGGTAACGTTGAAATGAAGCAGCACTGGCAGAACAGATCATGGCAGAAAGCAGAGCAAGAAGCAAGACTGTAGCAAGCCTTGAGGTTTTAGCATCGGCCATGTTTGAAACGTTCCCTTAAAATAAAATAAAAAAAATGAAAATTAACACACAAAGGTTTAGACATTATCTAAGCTCATAGCAATGAAAATTTGACCTATAATCTCTAGAAAACATCAGGATTTTAGGGATGTATTAAACACAATAGGCCGTATTCAATGCTAGTCCTATTCAAAGTAGACCCATTGAAATTAATGGACATGGCTAAGTTAGCTCTATTAATTTCAGTTGGTTCTCCTCTGAGTATAACTTATAATAGAACTTCTGTAGCTAAGCAGTTGTATCCAACACTGTGCATGGAGATCCATTTGCACAATGGGACTTTTTATTCGTCTCCTATGCCCTGCGCCCACATCAAAGTATGTTCTGGGTGGTTCCCCAGGCCACTGGAGAAGATCTTAAGGGTGTGCAAGGGGCTGTGGGGAGGAAGAAAGGGAGTCCCATATGGAGTCTGTTGTCTGTGCAGATGCTGTGGACAACATCCAATGCTGACCACTTCTTGTGCAACAGAAATCGTCCTATGCAAGGGCACTTCTAGTTTCCCATCTCCAGCCTGCAGCCCTTCATGTGCCCCCCATAACCTGCTATGGAGGGTGCCACAAGTCCCTGGAGCAGATTCTGAGGAGTGCAGGAGGCTGTAATGTGGAAGAGAATTCCTGGTGAATGAGCTATTGCCTTTGTGCTGCACTGGATCTCACCCTATAAGTCAATATTCTCCAATCTGATCTCCTCCGGATACTTTGGACCACAACTCCCTTTAGTCCCGTCCAGCATGGCCAATGGTCAGGGGTGAAGGGAGGTGTAGTTCAAAGTGTCTGCAGGGGAAAAGGTTGGGAAAAGATTCAGTAAACCAGAGGACACCAACCTTTTTGAGCCCATGGACACATTTGCAAACTGGGGAAACTGTTATAGGCCACTGTAATATACACCACAACCAAGAACACACCATAACCTACTTTCTGTCTACGACAGAATACTTCATCCATGCCCAATTCCAGAGGTGGAAGGGATGGTAGAAGGGGGCCATGGGCACTACATAAACATTTCCATATAAAGTAGTTATAACTACATTCTAATCATAGATTCTAAGCCTTTGGCAGGGGCTTGGCTATTCTATTTATTTTGCAGCATCTCCAATGAAAGTACATACAATAACTTTATAGGTTCAGAAGTACCTGACTATCTCAGACCAGTTTGAAAACTGCCTAATGGTTTGAGACATCTTTTTGATTAGTTGTTTAATCAAAATAGAAATTAGTTCATAATGTATTTGTATATGAAAATCAGAATGGCACCCATGTGTAGGAATGAGAAGGTCTCTGTTCAGCTGAGGTCCTGACAACTGATGGTCTTTTTTACCGCGTGCAGTTTAATAGAGCATTATGTTCTGCTGATTCACTCTGTTCAAATGACACAACTTTCCAGAAGAGAACCAACTCAAAATGGACTACTATAGTGGAAGCAATAGAACCAGGATTCCAAAACTGCATGGTGATTTTTGTTTGAAATATTGCAGTTTATTCCTATTAATGACTCTCTCTCTCCCCCCTCCTTATTTCTTAATGAATTCAGATGGAAGAATTACAGAGAGGAAGCGATGAGGCAGTTAAAACGGTTCTTCTGCAGCAATATTATCAGGGAGCTTGAGAGGCTAAATCACATATTGGCAACCTATAAACTAAACGCCATATGTGCCTCTCCATCTCCTTGGGTATGCCCTCCCCCCTCCCCAAAGCCAAGGGAGGGGGGAGGGAGTGAATGGATGATAGATGAATGGAAACGTGAGATGTGTGTGAAGCAATGAATGGATGGAGGATGAATGAAGGGGTGTGTGGGAGAGACGGGGAAAAGAGGGAGAGGGAGAAGGTAAGAAAGGGAGAGAGATAAGGTATGTCCCATTCACTTCTTATTTCAGCACCACCTCCTTCTTTCCTTTCCAACAGCCTGTGTGGCCCCCAAGCTAGGGAACACCCCCTCCAAAAGGTTGTGTGTAAACCTGGAGGATTATTGCTTTTTGAAAATGTGCTTCCAAGCTAAATTGAACTTTGGAAAATGTTGTCCATAATCTTGCACCAGGTACATGCTTTTATTGATGCTTAATTTAAAAAAAAAAATTCTTGATGGACTATAGACTATCAGAACAGACCAAAATCCTTTACTGTTTCTTTATGTTTGCAGAATAATTCTATACAAGTCTGCTCAGAAATCAGTCCCAATGAGTTCAATGAGGCTTACTTCTAGATAATTGGGTATTGGATAGCAGTCTATAGCTCACTGATTTCCAGTGCCTTGAATGAACATTTTTGCTGGGTTATGTATATAATTTTGTTGGTGGTAAATGAGAATTCATCTCTGTCAGTCTGTGCATAGTAAGGTGACACCCCCCCCTGTTTACATCATAAGGACTATAATACAGCACATAGTAAATATAATTCTAAGCCTATAACATTATTGACAAGGTGTTTTTGCTTATTTGGCATTTTATCCTTCTGTCTATGAAAGTGGGTAGCAAGCAGTAGAGTCCATTGGATGTTATATAGTAAGGCTGTGGCTGGAGAAGGGGTTGATTTCTAAAACAACAGATTTAGAGCACTCTGACCGCATGAAAATAATGCTGTTTGATCTAGAAGCCCTTCAGCTCAATCCCTGATTTGGGGGAATTCAGTGGTGAAGAGATGAACTGGCAAAGGATATGTTTATCTGTTCCTACTTAATACATTCTATGAAAACACATAAGCAAATTAAGCAAATTTGCCTATACTGTTCTCAAAGACTTGAAATAGATTTTTCATGCACACATACTGTGCTGTGTTTAGATCATTCTTCCAGGCTACTAGGGCACTATTCAAGTTCCCTATGCAGTTAAAATCTGACTGAAGGAAATATAGGATCTCTAATATATTTTCTCTCTCTTTCAGGTAACAAACCATCCAAGGTAAATCAAAATTATACCAGACATAAAATCATAGCTCAGTGCTACAGCATCTGCTTTGCATGCAGAAGGTACCAGGTTCAATCCCTGGTGTGTCCAGGCAGGGATGGGAAAGACTTCTCCATGAAACCCTGGAGAGCTGCTGCCAGTCAGTGCAGACAGTACTGAGCTAGATGGACCAATAGCCTGGCTCTGCACGAGGCAGCTTCCTATGTCTTTGCCTAATTCATATTTTTCAGTTCATTCATTTCCCCCTTTCCTTTGTACTCTGTAAAATATCCTGTTGATATCCCTGTGATTCATGAGATGGAAAAAATCCCTAATGCCTGTACACACCCACTGCTCTGAGTAGAAAATTACAGTGGATTTGCTATGCCAGTCAAGAAAGCTTCTTTTTCCTTCTTCTTCTTTTGCAACACAGTATGAAATAATTTCACATACTGGGGTAATTGAAGTACCACCGTGTTCCACAGAATTGCCTTGTTTCCTCCCAGCTGCACCACAAATGAGAACTTTGAATACCCCCAAATGCTACCTAATAATTTGTTAATTTTCAGGACTGGACGTAGAGGAAAACAGTGATTGAAAAGCAATTCACAGTGCCCTTAAGAGAATGGGAAATACTTTTATTCTGTTACAGCTATTTTTCAGTGCAACAGCAGACATACACAGGTGGCTATTAGATATCAATTTAACCAGAATTTTACCAAGTCATGAGAAGCATCTTAGAATCATTTCTCTTTTTTTTGCTTTCTTTCCAAATATTGAATTCTTATCATTGACTCTGTCTTACCTTGCACTCTGGACCATAAAACTTTGTACTTTAACTGTAAATTACCTTTTTTTCCTAGTTCCCTGATAAAACTTAAACTTTTAAGCTCCAAATGCAAGAAAATCAGAGTATACTGAAAATTAATATTTTAAAGAATTGCACATTTTCTATTCTGCCTCAGGATATGATTTTGTTCCAAATAGAACACATTTTTAATATAAATAGGAAATGAGGGTGTTTCAGCTGCTTTTGCGTAGCAGCTGTATTATTTTCCAGTTTACTGCTTCCTGTGAATTCACATTGGATTCAGGCACAATGGGAATATTTCCCAGTTACTGTTTATTTTGAAACCCTGCAGTTTGCTTGTAATTCACATTGCATTTATGGAGTACAAATCTACTGTCACTGAATCAAACCCCCACTTCATTGCTCATTATGAAGATGGTTCAACAGCAGTTTCCCTTAAAGCATTTGAAGAGATCCAGTGAGCCCATCTTAACCATGAACATTTTACACTTTCACTTTAATCAGAAAGAACTGTGGTCTTCTAGAGGAGAATAGCAAAACCTTATTTGCTGGTGTCTGTAGTTCTCCTTAAATTCACTACTGATCTTTAGAAGCATATAGCTTCATGCACATGTTGATAATGTACTAAGAGCAAGTGAAATTACCAAAATCACCTTTCTAGGATATTGCCATAGTATAATTGGTTTGCATAGTAATTGTGTAGAATCAACCTTTCCCAGGGCTTTTGGCTGTTATTATTTTAGTATCCATTATCAGGTGCAAAATAAATGTTCTTAAATTGCCCAGTAAAACCGTGTTTTTGTGCTATTTAAGTGAAGTGCATCAGGTGGCAATTTCAGACATTTCCCCCTCCCACCCCGCCTGATCCTTGCAATGGAAACTGTATATGCATAGAGAGTGTGTGCATTTGGTCTCCCATTCTGTTTGTCAATTAAAGAGAAAGTAGGTCTGCTTACCTGTGTGCAGAGACAATTTAAAGCATGGTCTTCGTTAACTGTCCGCGGCAAGTTTATGGACTGTTTTCAGCACCAGGACAGCTCCCTTCGCTTATAGTGTGCATCACCTGACTCTCCACTGCCATACTGACGTCACCCCTGTCGGTCACGGGGGGGGGGGAGCGCAGCTGAGCTGTTCAGAAAGAATGCTACAGAATTAGCTTCGTTTGGGGTGTTTTGCACAGGTTTCCATTGTACGTTTACGCCACCTGCCTTCCTCTAAGAAGAACTACATTCCTCTTTGCAGTTTAAGCAGCCAGTGAAATCCTCCTTAGCGAATAATTACACCTGTCGGATAGGTGCCAGTTTATAGACTCCTCTGTTGACTCTTTCTTTGGGATTGAATCGGATTTTACTATTACTGCTATTTTGAAATCTACGTTTGAGGAAGTGAAGGCCACGAAAGCTTATAGCACAATAAATTTACTAATCTTTAAGGTGACAGCAGACTGTGTGTGTGTGTGTGTGTGTGTGTGTGTTTTCAAATGCAGGGTGAGCTTATGATGGAGGGATTCCCAGTTAAAAATCATAATGGCACCTTAAATGAATGATGCAATATCATCTATAAATTCTATATCCCTAAAGCAAGTGCTGTATTTTTGTCTCTTCTTAGTTTCTTAAAACTGCATGTGAAAACACAAAGAATAAAAAAAAATCTGGTGGTGGTTGATTTAAAAGTGCCTGGCAGGGGTTCCTTTGGGAGGAAGGGTGGAATAGAAATTTTAAAAATAAATATGGGGGCGGGGAGGGCATTCCTGCTCCTATTCTACTCCTGCCCAAGAAAAAAGGAAAGGAGACATTAATTTCAGGGAGGAAAGGGAAAGATCCCTCAGTGGCGTGCAGAAAAGATTGTGCATTGTCCCCCACCTTCCTCAGGGACAATTCTGAGTCTTTTTTTTTTCCCAGAGAGAGAGAAATGCCTCAACTATAAAGGGGTTTGTTTAAATATGCCAGCTGTTCTTCAACAGGTACTATTTAACACTTTAGGCTGAAGCTCATACCAGATGAGATGCCAGTCACACAATTAGCAAATGGCTCTTGAAAAGTGCATAGCAGGGGCGAGGAAAGCAATCCAAATTGGGACTGCAATGAAAAAACAATGACACTCTAAAATAGTTGTACAGTACTAGCAGTGTCTTGCTGTCTTCCTTGTGGGCTAAGACAGTAGCACAGTGCAATATGTATCATCCTGGTTTTTTCCTTTCCCAAGAGATTAGAATGCTCTTTATTCTTAATATCTCTCCATCCTAGGTGGGTTTTATCCAGACCTGAAAATCCACATAGTGTTCCAGAGGGCAGGAGTAGATTTAGTGGGTGAAAATGGCAAGGAAGCAGATTTTGGCTAAGCATTAGGAAATACTTTCTTATGGCAAGAGCTGTTCAACAGTGGAATGGGCTGCCCTAGGAAGTGCTGGGGGCCTCTCCTCTGGCAGTATTTAAGGAGAGGATGGACAGCCATCTGCCAGGAATTCTGCAGTTGCATCCTGCATGGCAGATCCTGAATTGAGCAGTGTGTTGAAGTAGATTACCTCCAAAGTCCCTTCCAACTTGGTGGTTCCAAGAAAATCTCTTGCACCGAGCAAGGGAAAATGCCTTTTGTCATTAACAGATGTGCCCAGATGACAGCATTCCATGTGCACTCTGTCTTGGAATGGCTTGCGTGAAAATTATTAAAATGTGCCCGCATCCTGCCTGTTCCATTATGACTTCTTTATTCCCCTTCACTTGCAAAATGCATTTTTCTTGACAATTTTGACCTTTTGCAGAATAAAAAAAATCAAAATCAAAAACGTGGCTGAATCTTCCTTCCAATTCAATCAGTGTTAGGAAATTAAATTGATGCTAGACACAGTAAACGTGTACTGTGAACACATTAAACTTTTAAGCTTTTATATGCCAGTCTGTTCTTTACATTATGTGTGGGGTCTCTTCCATCTCAAGAAGGACAGAAGGAAATTGCGATATTCTTTTGCCTTTCCACAAATGGTGGCACGGGATATAGACAGAACCAAGTTCTCCAAGTGGGCTACAGATTAAATGCCTTTGGTGTCTGTCCTGCTCTGCAATTGCTCCAGACCCTGCCAAATGATCTCCAAGAACCCGAAACTGCAGCGAAGCACCAAGAAACTTGTAGGAGAAAATAGAATGTGATCCAGTGGAATGTTCTTGGAAAGAGATCACATAAGGGGAGTTTCTCTTTGTTCAAAATGCTGGGAAAGCACCTCGCAGCCTCCAGTTTTGATGGCTGAAAACAGCAGCTTGAATAGTTCTGCTCTAGCAGACTCCCACACAAGAGGGATTGATGGATGTGAGACTCCGGTGGCCTCTGTTGAAATCATTTTTCTTTCCCATCATTTATTGTCATTATGCCTATTTCCTTCTTAAGTCCCTGCCTTGCTGGCTCCTTCACATAAATCAGCTTTGAGTACATTCTGGTCCTCACAGCAGAGGCTTCCCTCTCCCAACTCCTGTTCTTTCATATCGCCTGAGTCCCTTCCTCCTCCACTTGACCCAAGCTTCTCTGCTATCGTGCCATTTCCTTTCTCTTTTCTGTTCCTGCCTTTGAGCCATCCGGCATTCCTATCGATGAATGAGGCCGCATTGCGGACATGGCTGTTTACTTGGAAACCTGTCTCTTAGTGTGCTCACTGAGGTTTAGCCCCAAGAAAGTGTGCATAGGATTCCAGCCCCATACTCCAAATCTAGGGGATCCTGTAAATACTGTATTAACTAGAAGGAACTGCACTGGAACTGCACTGGCTGCCAATATGCTACTGAGCCCTCTTCAAGTTGACTTATATAGATTTATAAAGTCCTATACATTTCAGGACTCTCCTTCCTTGGAGGTTTTAGGCTTTAGGTCTGTCATGGATGCTTCAGCTGAGATTCCTGCATTGCAGGGGGTTGGACTAGTTGACCCCTGGGTCCCTTCCAACTCTATGATTCTATAAATAATAATAATAATTTATTACTTATACCCCGCCCATCTGGCTGAGTTTCCTCAGCCACTCTGGGTGGCTCCCAATCGAGTGTTAAAAACAATACAGCATTCAATATTAAAAACTTCCCTAAATGAATACCTGCTCCCATGTAGACCAGTCCAGTTTCATCAAGATGAAGCTCACCATGTAATAATGCAAGGGAGAGCCTTCTTGGTGGTGGCCCCCAAGCTTTGGAGCTCTCTTCCCTCCAAGATGAGCATTCAAGGCTAACTGGGGAAAGTGGTCAGTCAGTGGCAGAGCATCTGCTTTGCATGCAGAAGTTACCAGCTTCAATCCTTAGCTCCTCCAGGTAGGACTGGGCAAAGACTCCTTATCTGAAACCCTGGAGAGCTGCTGTCAGGCAGTGTAGACAATACTGAGCTTCCTCTATTCCTAAGACCTAGTTATTCTCACAGGTCTTTGTGGAGTGCCATGATGAGTGCTTATTTATTATAATTTTATCTGCATGTGTGTGGGTTTTTTTGTTTTGTTTTTAGTTGATTTTCCCATTTTTATTTATTTATTTACTACATTTGCATCCCACTTTTCCTCCAAGAAGTTCATGGTGATGTGCAGCCTTCTCTACCTGCCTCATTTTATGCTGAAGAGGCCAAAGTCTATCTTGGCTGAGAGTCCTGGAAGACCTTCTCCGTGCCTTGCAGGCCTTTCTCCACCTGGCTGTGAGGGCGGGACCCTGACTGACTCCAACTACAAAACCTGAGTCTACTGAAAAGACTCTTGGGCTGTTCAGGTTTTTTCATTGCTGTTATTGATATTATTATATTTTTGTATCTTTTTTATCATTTACATGGAAATTGTTCAGTTTGGTTATGTACTTTTTATGTGTTTTATTTATTGTTTATTGTTGTTGTTGTTGTTTAGTCGTTTAGTCGTGTCCGACTCTTCGTGACCCCATGGACCAGAGCACGCCAGGCACTCCTGTCTTCCACTGCCTCCTGCAGTTTGGTCAGACTCATGTTGGTAGCTTCGAGAACACTGTCCAACCATCTCGTCCTCTGTCGTCCCCTTCTCCTTGTGCCCTCCATTTTCCCCAACATCAGGGTCTTTTCCAGGGAGTATTCTCTTCTCATGAGGTGGCCAAAGTATTGGAGCCTCAGCTTCTGGATCTGTCCTTCCAGTGAGCACTCTGGGCTGATTTCCTTAAGAATTGATAGATTTGATCTTCTTGCAGTCCATGGGACTCTCGAGTCTCCTCCAGCACCATAAGTCAAAAGCATCAATTCTTCGGTTTATTACTACTTTTGTTATGTTTGTAATTGTGTAAATCTTGTCCTGCTGTATTCCGCCTTGAGTATGGTTTTTACATACAAGTAAAATGATGATGGTGATGGTGATCTTCACAACAATCCTGTGAGGTAGGTTGGGCTGAGGGATGGTGATGGACCCAAGGTCACACAGCAAGCTTCCCGGCTGAGTGGCTGGTCTCCCAGTTCCAACGCTCTAACCACTACACCACCCTGCTTCTGGCTTGCAATTTTAATTGTAACTCTTTCTGCAGCTGAATTTGCAGTGAAGAGTGTGTAAGGAAGGTTTTTAAAATGTTTATGAAATATTATATCCATTATAAATGAGTGCATGAGAAGGAAAGCGTTCATGCTAAAAGGTAAAGTAAAGGGACCCCTGACCATTACATCCAGTCACGGATGACTCTGGGGTTGCAAAGCTCATCTCACTTTATTGACCGAGGGAGCCAGCATACAGCTTCCAGGTCATGTGGCCAGCATGACTAAGCTGCTTCTGGTGAACCAGAGCAGCACACGGAAACGCCGTTTACCTTCCCGCCAGAGCGGTACCTATTTATCTACTTGCACTTTGACGTGCTTTCGAACTGCTAGGTTGGCAGGAGCTGGGACCAAACAACGGGAGCTCACCCCGTCGCGGGGATTCAAACCACCGACCTTCTGATCGGCAAGCCCTAGGCTCTGTGGTTTAACCCACAGCGCCACCCGCGTTCCTCCACAGCGCCACCTGCATACAAAAATCAATCAAGATACACACAGCAAAGAGTCAGACAGCTGGATAGGTAGGGCCACTGTATACAGGTTCTATTAAAAATGAATTTTCATTTCAGCAGAGTCTTTCTGATGATAGAATAAGCTATTGTCAGCTCACTGAAATTATGTAAATGTAATGGTCAAATTCAGAGGATCAGGCAGTTTGTGAATAGTTAATTTCCTGATTTATGTAACTGATGTTGCCCAAGGTTAGTGCTGCTTAAAAATAAACCAAAGGCTGTGGATCTTATGAAAGAAAATGCATCTATGTCCCTTGAACGACAGTGAAAAAATAATCTGCAGTTTACTTCAGATACACATTTTCTTGCAGCGTATATACCACCGCCATCCTTGAGAATGTTCTTTACCAAAAAAAGAAAGAATAAATAGTCCCAGCTTTTTGATTGATTTTAAACACACACACACACACCTCCATTATAGCATGTCACTGCAGGCAAGGATGATCTGAAGGCAGTTGGGAAGGTTTTGTGCAATAAATCCCTGCTATTTCATTCAATATTTTGCCACTTAATTTCAACACATTTTTTCCTGCATGAAAGATCAAGCATATTTGTATGCAAATGTTATACCTCTGACCTTCACGCGCACACAATAAAAAGGCTTTGATTTTCATTTATCTGATTCACAGCGGCAAACCAAACATCCGTCCTTGCAGGTTAGACCTGAGTAGCCAAGTGGGACAGACAAGCAGTATGTAAGTTTAAGGGCAGAAATTCTGTATTACCCCACAAGATTGAAAAAAAAAATCCAACCAGAGTTGAGTGTGGCTCAGTGATCAGATGATGTCCCATGAAATTGTAATTTTATAGGCTGTCAACTACCCTGACTGGTGCATTTATAATATTATTAAATGCTTTTAAAATAAATATATAAATGCATTCCAATGTAAGTGTGGAGCACATTGGCAACATCAAAAATAACATTTAAAATTCATATGGTACAGTGGAGAATTCACAGTCTTTCGTAGAGTTATAGAGTAGTAAGGGATCTTAGATGTCATTTAGTCCAAAACTCCCTTGCAATGCAAAAAAAATTAGCTACAGCATCCCTGGTAGGAAGCTAGACAGCCTATGCTTAAGTACCGCTAGTGAAAGAGAGCCCACCACTTCCCAATACAGTCTGCTCCTCTGTCAAAACAAATCTTACCATTAGGAAATTCGTCCCTACTCTTTAGCTGAAACCTGCTTCCTTGCAATTTCCACCCATCTGTCTTGCTCTCCAAAACAACAACAACAGAGAACAATTCTGCTGCATTTTATGTGTGACAACCCTTCAGATGTTTGAGGACCACCGTTAAGTCTCCCCTTAACATTGGTTAGAGCTTGGTTCTGATAACGCCAAGGTTGCAGGTTCGATCCCCAAATGGGACTGCTGCATATTCCTGCATTGCAGGAGGTTGGACTAGATGTTCCTCAGAGTCCCTTCCAACTCTACAATTCTACGATTCTATGATTCTCTTTTCCACCTTAAATGTATTCAGCTCTTTCAACCGTCCCTCAAAGGATTTAGCTTCCAGACTATTCACTCTCCTTTGGACAGCCTTTGGAGAGTCATTCACCTTTGCCCAACAGCATCTGGAGGGTCATGGATTCTCCAATATTGCTTTGCTAGCAAATACCCTATCACTGCTGTTGGTGTGAACTTATGCTTTTAAAGACTAGTTTCCACACTTGCTAGGAAGACATTTTGCTGCAGCATCAGCATCATGGGGTTAGTGGTTGATGGAAACCACAGGAGGGGAGAGTGCTCTTGTGCTCAAACTCTGCTTGTGGGTTTCCCACAGACATCTGGTTGGCCACTGAGAGAGCAGGTTACTGGAGTAGATGGGCCATTGGCCTGATCCAGCAGGTTTTTCTTATGTTCTTTAGTGAATGACCGCCTTTCATTTAAATTGGGGGAAAGGGAATGGTATGTGGTCAGGAACGTCTCTCTGACTTGCCATGGTAAGTCTTGAGGTTGGTTTGAGCTAGTAGACAATACAGAGTAAGGTAGTAGTTTGCTTGCTTGCTTGCTTGCTTGCTTGCTTTGATGTTTATGCCACCTTGCAGAGCTGGCTGTGGTTGTGTCAAAAGAGTGCCATCTCGGGGACCCTCTCCTGAAACCTTCGTGCCCTCACCTGATGAGTAGCAAAGGGCTGTGTAGCCACAAATCAAAACTTCTTAGAATAGCCAGGAGTGATGCTGTGCTGGCTGCTCCAAGGCATTGTGGGAAATTTTCATTGGCAGCTTGTAATTGTGAAACACCCGCCACAGGAAGCCTAGAGCAGGCCCCAGACCTCAGTGTGGAGATGGCAGGGACTGAACCTGAGTCCTTTTGCATGCACAGCAAGCGCACCAGCCTTCTCACCCTTCCAAAAACAAGGGTGGTAAACTAGTGGCCCTCCAGATGTTGTTGGACTTCCATTATTCCCTGACCATTGACCATGCTGGCTGGGACTAATGGGAGTGGGCCAAAGGTTTAGAACCCCATTCTAAGACACGACTAGAGGACATGGGTCAGGGGTAGCACCGTTATTTGTGTAGGTGTTTCATGTGTCTTAAATCATATTTAAATGCACTTATCCTAAAGGATCTACACTGACTCCCAGTATGTGTTTGGGCACAATTCCAAGTGTTGGTGCTGACCTTTAAAGCCCTAAACAGCTTTGGCCCTGTATACCCCATCGTTCAGTCCGAACACTGAGATCTAGTTCCAAGGGTTGGAAGCTGCTCAGAGTGGCTGGGGCACCCCCTTGTTGTTGTTGTTGTTGTTGTTGTTGTTGTTGTTGTTGTTACCACCAGGGGTGTAGCATGCCGCTTGGCTAATGGGGGCGGCAAGCCAAGCAGCACCCCTGGGGGCGGGGCGTCGCTCCGTGCGCATGCGCCTCTGCCCCTTGCCCCATGCCCCATGCTGCGGCGGAAAAAGCCACTGAAAGGGGGGGGGGGAGGAAAACAAAGCAGGCGCTTGTGTCACCCCCTCCTGGCTGGCCCACCCCTCTCCTCCATGCCGTGGCTCCGCCCAGGGAGCCCAGCGGTGGAAAAAAGCTGCTGAAAGCGAGGGGGGAGGCTATTTTTGGCGCTGCCGGGGCAGAGCCGCAGGGGCGGCCAGCGAGGGGGGTGTCACATCAGCGACAAGCGTGACACCCCTCCTCACTGGCCGCCCCTGCGGCTCCGCCCCGGCAGCACCGAAAATAGCCTTTAAAAAAAAAAAGTGCAGGGCGGCTGCGGGAGGCGGGGCCCCCGCCCCGAGTGTCACCCCCACCAGGGCCCGCCCCCCCTTGCTACGCCCCTGGTTACCACATATGCTTGCACATACATATATTAGTGTTAGCAGACCAATCCCTAGCATGAGCTACCAGCATGCTACCATTACCTACAACCAGGTGCCTGATAAAAGTTTCCATAGGAAAGAACTTTCCCTGTCTCAAGCCTCAAGTTTCACTTCAGCATGTACAAACCAAAGGCAGCATGTGACAACATGGTGTTTGTTTCCAGTGTGTGTCATCTTTTATAATTAGGATGTATTTTTAAACCTTCCTTCTCTCCCACCTTCCTCCCTTTATCTAATTTCAGAGAGCTCCTTTGCAGGAACCGTAGCATGCCCTTCCTACCTTGAGGCAGGAAAAAATATACATATCAGTATCTACTCGGCATAGCTGCTATGAGCAAGCTTTAGCAAAGATCAAGAGTCCCCTGGGAACTTGACTGAATCAAGCTGTCATGGTTTCAGTGAAGCTTTGCGTCAGACATCTGAATTTAAAGTCAGAACAGCAGGGAAAGTGATAAGACAATGAGAAATCCTGAGTCATGCTGTACGGAAGATGCAGGGACTTAAGTAAAGCAGCAAACATGAATGAATGGAAATGGCTTGGTGCAATCATTTCTTCAGATCAAAATAGCATTTATATTTAGCTCTCCGGCACACAGAGACAATATTCCAGTATCCTGAATGGCTCATTTAATTGCTTCTTAAATTTTTAGGGCTGAACTCTAGAATGGTGCTGTCATGGACTGGTTGGATGCAGAAGAATGGTGGGAGGAGCCAAGGGAAGAGTCTGGGAAGTGGTGGGACAATGATGGGAGAAGAGGGAGAAGACTGGGAATGGGAAGTGTCAGAATCATAGAATCATAGAATCATAGAGTTGGAAGAGACCACAAGGGCCATCCAGTTCAACCCCCTGCCAAGCAGGAAACACCATCAAAGCATTCCTGACAGGTGGCTGTCAAGCCTCTGCTTAAAGACCTCCAAAGAAGGAGACTCCGCCACCCTCCTTGGCAGCAAATTCCACTGTCGAACAGCTCTTACTGTCAGGAAGTTCTTCCTATTGTTTAGGTGGAATCTTCTTTCTTGTAGTTTGAATCCATTGCTCCATGTCCGCTTCTCTGGAGCAGCAGAAAACAACCTTTCTCCCTCCTCTATATGACATCCTTTTATATATTTGAACATGGCTATCATATCACCCCTTAACCTTCTCTTCTCCAGGCTAAACATACCCAGCTCCCTAAGCCGTTCCTCATAAGGCATCGTTTCCAGGCCTTTGACCATTTTGGTTGCCCTCCTCTGGACACGTTCCAGCTGAAGAGGTAACAGGGCTTAGTGAGCAGGGAGAGTCTGTGGCAGAGAGAAGTCCAGAATCAGATGCAGAAGCTGAAGCAGGAGAGTGGGAGGAGGAAGACCAAGAGGCAGATATGATTTAGGCTGGTGAAGAGTCACAGGTGTCTCCCCCTTCTGCTGCAACAAAGTCCCCTCCCCTCTGGTCTCCCAGAACCAGAAGAACCCTAGCAGACACAGTTTGATCCTTTATCATATCTGCTGATTTTAAATAAATAGGCCCACCTGTTTTTAACATCTAATTTTATTGATGATGTTAATGTATATTTTATCTTTTTTTTTCATCACCCGCTTAAAGGTTTTGATGATTAAGAGGTATACAAATTTTGCTAAATAAAAGCAATAAATAAAAAGCAAACAGATCTGCATTGCAAGATAAAAAAGGAGGGGTGAGGATGCTGTTCTCCCCTTGCCCCTTAATCCTTCATGTGTTTTTCTGCTGCTTGAAGTGATATGAAGATGGATTAGAAAAGCCTGACCCTACAGATGGATAGACAACCAAGCTGCAGATAGTGAACAGCAAAAGGGGGGGGGGAGGAAAGGAAAAGTAATTCAAGAAAACAACATAAATCTCAGTACACATGATGACTAAGGGAATGCTATGTAGGAGTCAATAGTGAGAGAAATTAATGACTGAATCTGGCATTGGGCCTTGAAGAAATGTAATATGCATTAGGTCATATTTGACAGTCTCGACTGCTAATTCCAATGAGATAGATGTGCTGCGTAGAGCACATGAGATCTGAAAAAGGCTGTTGACCTTTACCTTGAAAAGCAGAAATAACACATTTCAGTGATGTTGACCTATCTGGCTGTCCCTTGTCATTTGGAATGACTTCAGTGTTTCAGGTTTATTTACTGAATGCTACCTGCATTGTCACCTCTCTTCTTGAAAGAGTGGGAGCGGGGGAAGCTGTTGGTGGAAATCTCTAAGCAACTTGGAGGTTCTGTCGAATGGAGATCTGATGCGGGACAGCGGAAATGCTATGCTTCTAGCTTTCATTCATTGCAGGTTTTTAAGCAGAAGTTGGATAGCCATGTGTCATTGATGCTTTAGTTGAGATTCCTGCATCACAGGGGCATGGACTATGGATAACACTCTGGGTTCTTCCCAGCTCTACAATTCTATGATTCTGTTAATGAAATGTTAAGATTGCATGTGAAGATCTAGAAATCTTTGTAAGAGCATAATACTTTTGCATGAAGAGTGTTCATGAAACAAGATACTGATATATCTAAAACCAACCACATATCCAACAGTACAGACATCTATTGCCCAATATATCTTTATATCTATTGCCAAACCCAACCA
Organism: Darevskia mixta; assembly: GCA_034641385.1. Taxonomy (NCBI): domain Eukaryota; kingdom Metazoa; phylum Chordata; class Lepidosauria; order Squamata; family Lacertidae; genus Darevskia; species Darevskia mixta. Next base: position 13,336,914 of record JAWWNH010000030.1, read on the forward strand.
GTTTGGACCTATTGCTCTTCATAGTGAGGCATTTACATTGAAACCTTGTTTAACAAACACACCAAACCTCCTTGATTGAGATAAGGAAATACCATCAGCATAAAATAATTATAATAACAGGGAGATTTAACAGTGGAAGAAATAAACATTAAAAACTCATTAACTTTATTGTTCACATAACAGTTCCAACTAAAGTTTGCCAGAAGGCATTGCTGCCTGACATCTCTGGGTGCTGAAATTTTATTAGTCAATTGACCTCTCAAGCCCACCAAAGCTTTCAAATGTTTCCTGGAATGCAAAATTTGACTAGAAACAGGAGTTTTTGTATCAATATCAGATATGATAATTCAAAGCATCTTGCTCTTGTGCAAATCAAATGCTTCAGTCAGGTTTACAAATACAACACATGAACACTCTGCTGATGCAAATGTTGTGTCGACACTATCTATTAGCTTGTGGGGCAAGGGGCCACTGGGTATTTCCCCCTGTGCCCACCATCCTTATGGCCCCATAGGTTCCTTGCAAGGTATGTTTGCACTGCACTGGAGATTCCCCCCAAACAGAAAGGTACCACCACCAGGTTGCAATGCTGGAGGGAATGCACAAAGGAACTCTTGCATTATATTATATTCTGCTGCCATAGGATCAGTGTTTTATCATACAAATGTAGAAACTTGGAAACAGGGCTCCATGGACACTTGGGAAACTGGCTAGCCTCATGGCCACTGTATACTTCACTCAGGGCACATTGCTTATGCCTCTGGGACTGCCTCTCCACTGCCAACACCCTCCACTTCCCATCCAACATGGATGTGGAGCATTTCTCTTTTCCCATTACTGAATACATTTGCTAAGGAAGTATTTCCGCACATTCACACAATGCAACACAAGTTCACTCTACATGCATGCAGCATCTTGTATACTGGAGCCCAGTGTTGGTAGGGAATGAGCTCCTGCAAATTGCAGTCAAATCAGGAATGAAAGGCGCTCATCAAATACATTAGTTAAAATTCTCCACTGTTCGTCCTGACCATCATTATCTGGTGAAACACGAAACTAATGAATAGCTTTGCAGCTCTGGCCATGCATATGGATCTTGCAAATGCTTTGCAGCAACTATGCTTTGCAAAACCCTGGGGGAAATATGATTTTTATATTGTCTTTTCATGGGAGCCTTATAAATTGGCACATTTGATTTACAGAACTTGAAATATTCAATTATTTTTAGATATGGCTCTTTTTTGCCTCCGTTCCAGGTTACAGTCATTTATTTTAATTGACTGGTTTAAGAATTACAAAGGCACTGAGTTACTTGTATCTATTAACTCTGCATCATTTCAGGCTACCAGGGCCGGTCCACATTCTTCTCTAGATAAACACCTTTAATTCTGGAGTCATGCCATTCTTACTTCATTATTCTCCTCTCTGTCATTTTGATCCTGGCCCATAATATTTATCAAATGAAAGTGGCTTGAAAACTAATGAATTGAAGCTATTATTCATGGGAAAAATATGATGAAGAATGCAACTATAAGTTACAATCTCATGCCAGGGGGTGGATGGGAGGTTGGACGGGAAAGATTTAGGGGTAAGATCCAAAGAGCTTCTTAAATGAGCAGAAGGCACATATGCTTATATGCATAGGGGGTTATCCTTCACTACTGCTGATTCTCCTTCTAACTGCAACCCCAAGCCATTCTGTCTGGTTCTCTGACTATCCAGAGCAGCTCTTCAGGGGGCACAAGAGGCTACAGCAGGAAGGAAGGGGTGGGAAAACTCCAATCCACAAGCAGAACTCTGCTCCTGCTTCTCTGGATACAGGTTAGGGTTCCTTGGCTGGTGGGGGTTGGCTGAGTTGGTGGAGCAGTGCCCTAATGGACCAGCCTCCATAGAATCATAGAGTTGGAAGAGACCACAAGGGCCATCCAGTCCAACCCCCTGCCAAGCAGGAAACACCACCAGAGCATTCCTGACGGTGTTTCCTGCTTGGCAGGGGGGTTGGACTGGATGGCCCTTGTGGTTTTTTCCAACTCTATGATTCTATGATTCTATGGAGGCTGGTCCATTAGGGCACTGCTCCACCAACTCAGCCAACCCCCACCAGCCTGATTTCTTTCTTGTAACCAGGCTAGGTGGCAGCACTGCCTGTCAGCTTCATCCTCCTTAGCCTCAGTGTGGTCCATGTAGAACTCAGCAGGAAGGAGGATGGGTGAAACTAGAATCCATTGGCTCTGCCTGCCATTGACTCTGGCTCCACCTGCCATTGCTCTCCCCACATTCCACCCTACCTACCAATCCCAGTGAGTGCCAGCCAGCACTGCCAGAGTTAGTAACCACTCAGTCAGCTATCCAGTGTACCAATACTTGGTTATTTACATGGGGTTTGGGTCACCAGAGAAGTTAGGCTGATAAGAATATCAGTGGCTACTAGCCATGATGGTTGTGGACTATCTTCAGAGCACAGTGCCACTCATGATCAGTTGATGGGGAGCTGTCAGGCTTCAAGGGCTCTTCTTCCTCCCCCCCCCTACCATTGGCCATAGATAAGCAGTACAAAGAGACAGCAGTCTCTTACCAGTAACAGAAATGTTTAATGAATGCAGCAAAAGAACAAGCAACCCTTCTCAGAGTGCAGGTACTCCCAATTAAGATTCTTCCCACTTAATTTCGTTGTCTCCGAAGGGGACAATGACAATAAAATATATTCTATTCTAGTCACTTCTGTCCTCTCGCCTCCTAGCCACCTGATCTCTCAACCTTTGAACCTTTTGTGCAGCCACCTTATCTAATCTCCTAGCTTTGGGACTGAGAGGCTGCACATCTTCCAGTGAGAGAGTCGGCTAGCTCACTCTCTTCCCGTTCTTCTTCTTGCTGTTCACCTCCCAATTCTGCCCAACTATTGTCTTCCAAACTGTGCCCCTCAGCAAACCATTGTTCCAAATCAACACAACTCCACTACTCCTGTGGAATTTCAGGATCCTGGCCATGAACAGGGGGAGGCCTAGGCTCCCACCATTCCTCATCAGAGTTGTACTCCTCAGCCTGGTCTCTGACAGGAGTGGGGAGAATACTGTGGCACTCATGTCCTGCTTGCAGGTTTCTCAGAGGCATCTGGTTGGACATTGTGAAACAAGGATGCTAGACTAGATGGACCTTTGGTGGGATCCAGCAGGGCTCTTTGAAGTTCTAAGTGAAGTTGTTCAATTTCCCCCAGAAGGCCACCTGCCTCTTTGTGATTCAAAATGTTGCTTGTGTGTCTATGAAAATGATTCCCTTGGAGATTTCTTTAATAAAAATCACCATTATTAAGGAGGAAAATCTCCATGGTAGCACATCACTCAGGTAATAAGACAAAATCCAATGAGTGCTCTCTCGTTCAGTTATTGCTCAGCTGACAGGTGATACATTGACCGGTGAAGGTAGCAAGATCTTCATGTTGTGCCCAAAATCGCTCTCTGAGGGTAAGAAATGCTGATAACAGTTCAGATCCACAGCTCTAAATTATATCTCTTTCAGGTGGAAGGTCTGAAATGGTAGGTACAGCCGATACAATTAGAGAAAATACTGTGATTTCATTCTATATGGTAACGGAAAGTTCTCTGCTTGCCTCTTCCACTTGCCGCTGCAGCACATACCTCAAGGTGCTAGTGATCAGTACATTATTATTTCCCATGTGCACAAAGCTTCTATGTTAAAAATACTACAGGAACAAATATCTCTATGGTGACTGGATGCAAAGGAAGCATAAAGACTAGATAGATAGATAGATAGATAGATAGATAGATAGATAGATAGATGCAGAACAGGGAATTTTAATCAAGTGCTGCCCCTTGTCTAATTCCCACTTCCATTAAGGTCATGTTCTCCTTTCCATTTAGTCATATGAAAGCTCTCCCTTACTAATCTGTTTGGGGTAGGGTGGTGTGCATAGGATAGCTGAGGGCATAGCTTGAAAACGCAGCTCAGTAAAAGTGAATCTAAGTGAGGCTGGCCGGAGACTCGACAGGTAGTTGGCTCTAAAATGGACTGATTTTAGAAGGGGGGAACCAAGGAGAGCATTTAGAGGATTTGATCATTTGCAGATCACATAGCAGGGGTGGGCAACCTAAGGCCCGGGGGTTGGATGCGGCCCAATCGCCTTCTTAATCCGGCCCATGGACAGTCCAGGAATCAGCATTTTTTACATGAGTAGAATGTGTCCTTTTATTTAAAATGCATCTCTAGATTATCTGTGGGCCCTGCCTGGTGTTTTTACATGAGTAGAATGTGTGCTTTTATTTAAAATGCATCTCTGGGTTAGTTGTGGGGCATAGCAATTCGTTCATTTCCCCCCAAAAAATATAGTCCGGCCCCCCACAAGGTCTGAGGGACAGTGGACTGGCCCCCTGCTGAAAAAGGTTGCTGACATAGTGGTTCTGTCCAGTGGCATCAATCCCTTAATTGGCATTTATCTGTGGATATGAACGTACTATATATAAGAATAAATAGTCCCTATGTCATTTCCCCCCCAGACAAGGCTAACCCATGAAAGCTAGATTTATTTAAGAAGAGCATCAATATTGCATCTGTACCAGATGCTGTAAACTGCCACACATAGATAAGCAATTCACTTAGATCTCCAGATGAAGTCTCTGAGTAACAGATTTTATGTGTTGCTTTCTGATTTAACTCTTAAGCTATACCCAAAGAATTCTGCAGCTAGCTCCCAACAGGAAAATGCATAAAATGTATCCCAAGTAAAGATGGTAGTAATTCACATTTACTAACTTGTCAGAAAAATTTGGTTTCTACACTTCAGCTGAAGAATTTGGTGGTTTTCTACTTGTCTATCCTGTTTCCAAACTTGATAGGTTTTGTGTGGCTGTGATATTGATGCACTTACAAGTGCATTAACTGTATCATAGACAGTTCTGAGCATAAATAAAAGCATACACTATGTAACCTCAGTTCCATGAACCAATATCATAAAAGTCAAATATTTTTCCCCAAAGGCAAATAGCCATCACAGTTCTGCTTTCATTTTCATCCAGGCATTGTTATTCAGGTCAGTACCTACTTAGCATCAATAATGGTATTGCATTTTATTCTCCTTAGCTTCTCCCTCTGAATCGTCCTCCTTCCCCATCACAGCTCTGGGCAAGGAGGAAGGAATGTTCCTTCTTATTTTCTGAGCCTCTAAGGACTTTTAGCAAATGCACTGCTCCACATGGAGAAGAGGCACCTAGTTTTGGCAGAGGGCTGTTGAGTCAGTGGAAGTGGTTCACAGGTCAGTTCAGGCCATGCCTTCGCTAGTCTATTCACTGGCATCTGAGGGAAAGGCAGCTATTTTGGATATTCTCATGTTGGTTTGCTTTCCAAAATCAAATTCTATTCCAAGCGAATCATTAGACGAACACGCAAGCAAAGTTCTATTTTTTTATTTTTATGACAAACCTTCTGTTGTCTTTGAGGATCTCCTAACACAAATAATTTGTTTGACTATATTTTTCTTTCTGACAGAAAAATAGCATATGCCCTTTTTTTCCCCAAATGCTGCAATGATTTGCCACCTTTTACCATGCAAAATAAAAACAAAAATTGAAGTACTAAAAAAAAATCCTCTTACAAACCTCTGCAGAATGAAAATGTTAAGGCATACTTTTTTCAAAATACAGGAGAAAAACCATATGCAGCTTGCTCTCTTCTCTCCAAATTCCCTCTGTTGCAAATCCTGAGATTCTGAAGCATCTGGGATCTCTTACACGCCTGCAGTTAATCTTGAGCCGACAACTATCCATGGTATTGTTTCTGAATACGTACCATCTAATGAAGCCTTTCTATACAACACGTCTGAAATGGTGCGGCCTTTTGTAATGCAAGTTCAGAGTTTCTAGGGTGTGGAAACTGGACTAGTAATTTTATGATTGGCAGGAATTCAGACAAGACACAAGTACTGTTACTTGACCACTAGTTCACTTGACCAGATTCTTCCAGATGGGCTGCACCCCTTAAAGGATGGGGGACCTGAGGACTTCCAGATGTTGTTGTGTTACAACTCCCATTGTCCCTGGCCATTGGCCATGCTGGCTGGAGTCAAAGGGAGTTGGAGACTAAGCCTATTCCCTATTCCTGGCTTAAGGGGAAGGCTGGGGATTGCTTTGAGGTCCAACTTTATCTATGATGACCAAGTTGCCTGGGAGACCTGTGTTCAAAACCTCATTCAGCCATGATGAAGAGAAGAAGAGTTTGGATTTGATATCCTGCTTTATACCCGAAGGAGTCTCAAAGCGGCTAACATTCTCCTTTCCCTTCCTCCCCCACAACAAACACTCTGTGAGGCGAGTGAGGCTGAGAGACCTCAAAGAAGTGTGACTAGCCCAAGGTCACCCAGCAGCTGCAGGTGGAGGAGCGGAGACGCGAACCTGGTTCACCAGATTACGAGTCTATGCCTCTTAACCACTACACCACGCTGGCTCTCTATATAACACTGGGGTAATTTCTATGGTTTTATTTTGGTGAATGAAGTTTGCTGCCTGCAATCCTCTGTCCATCTACCTGAGAGCCAGTTGCATCAGTCTCCTCCCTTAATTGAACAAGGAAAGAAGCCATAGAATGGGTGACTTAGTACAACAAGCCTGCAACTTATGCAACTGTGTGCATTCAGTTTTAAGCGCATGGCAAAAAAATTAAAAATAAATAAAGGGGGGGATGGAAAGCTGGTAGGCTTCTTGGAAAAATGACTTTGGCAATCCCTCCTGCCATTAAACCCAAAGTGTTTGACTATATGTGATTTTGGCTTTAGGAACATCCCTGGAATGTAACCCCTGCGTAAGTTGCAGGCTTACTGTATTACAACAAAATTACTCATGAGGGAGAATGGGGACCTAGACACCACCCACATGACCTCCTAGGTGCTTCACAGGTTGAGGTTCCACCAACCTCCATCTCTGCTTTCATTCAGATAAAAATTTCTTTTCCTCAAACCTGTCCTTGATGGCAGTTTTTCCATTAGTTATTCTGGTCCTTGTGTTAATCAGTGTTTAAGCATTTTATGCTATGATTTTACATGTGCCACCTTGCGCATTGAGAAATGGATGGGACGGGACTATCTGGGAAGCACTATGTACCTAGGCTCATTCCATATAATGGCCACTGGGGTAAACATGGTACGCCTGCTGTAGCCGATGGCCCATTCATCGGTTTTGATTATTCCCACTAGCAACCAAGCTCACCCAGGTGGCAGACAGAAGGCAATCTTTCCTCTTTGCATGACTAAACAGCAGGCAACAACAGTGTTCTTCCTCAGCTTTTGCCCAAGCAACACAAACAACTTTGCAAACTGACAGCACCTTCAGTGCAGCTATTGCCAAAGCTTGGCAGCTTGCATAGTAGGAAAGCTTTCTGGCAGAAAGCAGCTTTCTCGTAAAGCAGAAACACAACAGCCTCTCGTAAAGCAGGCTCATTCACCCTGTTTCTCACCGCAAACAGAATTTGGAAGCCTCGCTGGCTCAGCAAACATGCTTTGGCAATGAGATCCTTGAAAATTATGTTCACCATTGTGCTCTTGAGCGGAGACCATGGGACCATATCCAGGATGCCAGAAAAAGCATCATGGGATTTTTGAAATGACCAGTCTGATTCTCATGCAACTTCCTGATTATGCCAAGACAAACTCATCCGGTTCAGAAACCACCCTATTATGAACTGTCCCAAAGCCCTCTGAATTTTGCTGTGGCTTATAATGAGGTTTACTGACATTATCAGACCTCTGCTGCTGCTCCTCCCCATTTTCCAACAACTACAGCCTTACACTTTAGAAGGAGGATGAGATGATTGGCATAGGAGTCAGTTTGCTAGAGAGTGGAGAGGCTTGTCACTGTCTCCTTAATAGGAAATAATACTCCTGGGTGTCTGGGTGGTATCCCGCTGCCTTGTGAAATATCTTCAGGATAAGAAAGGGCTAAGGAGTAAACCCTACACAAATCTAGAGTGGAGTCCCTAAGACAGTTGGATGGAGCCTTGCACGCCTCCTTCCGGCAATTCCTGCAGCCAAGCTGCGGTCAAATGTATTGCTCTGCTTTCCTTTGGACCACATCAGCAAAGCCAAGAGTGATGCTAACACAGCCGTTTGACTTCACCCCTGGAAGAGTTGCCAAGAACACAACACCTCCTGAGTGTACTCCATAGCCCCATTTTCTGATGTTGGAGCATGGGATCTGCAGTGACCTCAGCCTCCAGAAGACAATATTTGAAAATTGTCCCCCCTGCAATGATCCCATATCATAAGAATAAGCTCAAAGTGGGCTACAAAATTGTTCCAGTGCAGAACAGAAATCCTTCCCTTGTGATTATGCTAAAATGTGCATTATGCTAAATCGACCATAGGGTGGGGCTACCTCGGAAATTATCTAAAAACTGAAATGAAATCACTAATATGTGGAGAATGATGCATTACCAAAAATGTAGGAATGCCAGGTTGCAACTTGCATATCACTCAGAATATAGCTGAGGCCTCAGTATTTACCAACCCTGGTCTCCAGCTGTTGTTGAACTACAACTCCCATCATCCCTGACCACTGGTCCTGCTAGCTAGGGGTGATGGGAGCTGTAGTCCAACAATAGCTGGAGACCCAAGTTTGAGAAACACAGGCTGATGCATGTCATATCATTCTTAAAGTTGTGGCCTGCCCTTACACTGCTCTTAAGTTGGCAGTGCATGTTAGCAGCTGAATCTGCAGATTGTGGCCTAAATGGGGTAGCTGGGTGGCCTCAGGAGATATGCACCGTTAGTTGCACATTCTCCAGACTAGGAGCATCTCTCCCTTGCTAGAAATGCTGCTTTCCTCACCTTATTCTTCACAGAGTCTGTCATGAGCTTTCGTGAATATGGGGAAACTGCTCTCCGTCTCGTGCCTCCCTTCTTCCTCCTTCTGCAGAGATCGCTGACAGCATTACAAAACAGCTCAACCTGGAAATGCACTTTAACTCATCTTGCAGAGCAATTTAGGCTGGAGCTGCTCAGATTCCATGTTGGATGACATGCTGCAATCCTCACTAATTAAACAAAGATGAAATTAAGTCAGTCCTTCGGCTTCCGGTCGGCGCGCCGGAATGGACGGTCGGGGGGACATGTCGCTCCTGACATTCCCCGACCCGACCGGGCAAAGGGGAGACAGCGACAGTGACGCTGCCCCCACAAATCCCGGGAAGAGCGTCCCGGGACCTTTCTGATCCGGCAGAGCTCGCTACGCCCTCCCTGCTCCAAGAGAGAGAGCGGGGGGAGGCGGAGCTCATCGGATCGTAAAACCCCGTCGGGTCGCAGCTGCGCGGATCGTCCATCCTGAGCGTGCCGATTCCTCCAAAATACAAGATTCGAACTGAGAGAGTGAGTAATGGAAGTAATTTGGACTTAATTTGAAGATTGTTTGGGACGCTAAATACGGAGGTCCGTCCCTTGCTATTGTGTGGTTAGAAGCAGGAACTTTGTAACCGAAGCGATGGAACTGTTATTTTAAAGAGAAACTTTGAAACAGAGATTTAATCCCCCTGCTACCCCTGATTTGAAGGGTTACTAGCTATAAACGGAATATCTGGAAAAATCTTAAAATGGGATTGAATTGAACTGTTGGATTCGAACTGGTGATTGTTTTGACTAAAAGGAGCTATGTCCTTGAACATGGCGGATAAAGAGCGCATTGTTGACTGGGACAAAATCCTAGCTGCAGCATGGGAAGTGAGAGATGAAATTCGAGCCTTCACTGCGAAGTGGAGAGGAGAAAGTGATGTCATCCCAGCTGGGGAAGAGGAGGAGGGAGAAAGCCCCAGCAAGGTTGATGAGGCGGAAAAAGTTAAAAAAACATGCTGCAGGAAAAAAGTCAAGAGGCGCAAGAATATTGGAGCTCGGAAAGTACAGAAAACAAAGGTGAAGACCAGAAAAAAACACCCCAAAAGGAATGAGCAAGAGGAACAGTGCTGGGACAGAAAAGAACAAGAAAATGGACAAACTTTGCAAGAAGAGGAATGGTCCTGGACTTTGGAAAAACAGGGAATGGGTTGATGGTTGATATCAGATAATATTGGGATAGAATATGATTTTTGAACAAGGATTATGGACATGGCTGAGGACACAAATAAGTAATGGTTATAATAAGGCTAGAGGCCTGGAAATCAAGGGGAGACAGAGGGAGAATAAGTAGATGTGATAGAACTAGATGCGGAGGTGGAAATATAGACAGTTATTGTGTATGATAGAAGATGATTTTAAAGATGATATAGAAACCTGTTAAAAGAGTAGGATAAGAAAATAGGGATCAATAGGGAGGACGAGAGGGAGCCACGGAAGACATGTAATGAAATAATGATGGCCTGGTCCGGGGTTTGGGCCAGGCCTTGGCAAAGTCAGGAAATGATAGTATCAAGGTCAGGGGCGCCAAGAACGGGTAATTCCTCTGTGAGAGGGGGGGTAAGATTCATGTCCCCCATGGTGAGAGAGGGGGGACGAAGAAAACCTGACCGAGATGTAATGTGTTTATGTAATGTGCTTATAAAATTGGAAAATCAATAAAAAATTATTATAATAAAAAAAAAAAAAGAAATTAAGTCAGTCCTTCATTACGGTTAATTTCATATTGCAAGCCAGTAACTGTCACTCTCCGTTGCAATATTCATAGCTAATAGTCAGGAAAAAGTGAAAAGAAATCCTTTTGCTTTTCCCCTATTAATAAAATGTGGGCTGAGCATGTTGAGGCACTGGGTGCACATTATGGGCCCAGGTAGGAGCCTGCATATATTGGGAGCATCCTTAGGACACGTCCCACCCACCTTGTCCTTTCCTAGGTCTTGCACTCCCTCTCCTACCCATCTGTTGTGGAGCAAAATTGACATTTGTCTGAAGGGAAACCTTGCAGGAGTTGTCCATGTCAAATTCTCATTCCCAACAGATTATGAACATAGGAAACTGCTTTATACTGAGTCAGCATATTAGTTCATCCAGCTCAATATTGCTGCCACTGCCTGGCAGCAGCTCAAATGAGTTTCATGCAGAGGACATTTCCCACCTGGAGATGTCAATGATTGAACAATTGGGACCTTCTGCATGCCAAACAGATTCTCTACCACTGAGCCACAACCCTTGCTCATACTTTATCTTAAACTGGCTGAGAGGGAGACGGTCCCCGAAAAGGACAAGGGCAGGTGAGGGGAGTTTAGTTGCCTGAGGCTGTGAGAGGAACTGATTCCTCCTCTGGCCCAGTGGCTCCATGGAAGACTACATCCACATGCAAGAGGAAAATCCACAAGAAGGGAGTCACAGCACAGGTAGTGAGAGCAGCTGGAGGGAGAGAGAGAAGGAGGGAAGATGCTGGGGTGAGGGAGGGAAGGAAGGAAGGAAGGAAGGAAGGAAGGAAGGAAGGAAGGAAGGAAGGAAGGAAGGAGAGAACTGGGGGCATTCCTTATTTTTTCAATGAGTTGTGGGTTAAGAAAAGCACTGCTGGATCCTACGAAAGGCACATCAAGTCCAGCAGCCAGTTCTTATAGGCCATCCAGATGCCTCTGGGAATCCCGCAAAGAAGGACCTGAGAAGAACAGACCTCTCTCCACTTGTGATTTCCAGCCACTTCTATTCAGAGACATGCATACTCCAACAGCCCAGGCAGAACATGGTCATTGTGGCTAGCAGGTCCAGATGCTGGTCTTCACATCAAAGAAAGGCGCACATCTATGGAATAAGAGCGAATCATCATTGCAAAATTATTCTTCTCATTTTGTGGCTGTTTCCTGCTTATGACCTCTCTTGAGATGTGCCACTTGAGCTCTTGTTCATCAAGAATGCAGTCAAGTATATAACACCATCCGGGCTGTGAGCAAGTTGTTTACTAAAGGAGCTGCTCCTCCTCGATACTCTCCACCAATCTGGGCGCCTTGAGGGATGCCACATTCCCTTACATAAAAGATGATGCACCGGAAACACAGCCGGTTGCTAATGAGGCACCTGACTTTGATTCCTCAGCTTTTCATTTCAGAAAGATGGGGTGAGAAATCAAGATCCTGCGTATAATGAGATATGGCTATAATTTAAATATGAGATAGCAAAAAGTTGTGGATTCCAAAGAGGAATCGAGAGTGGTGGGTAGGAGACGAATGAACAAATTGGGAAATTTCCCCCTATTGTGCAATAGCCTAAGAACATAACATTGGTGGACTTTGTGCTCAGTGGTTCCCATTAAGTACTGCTTTTCAAAAGCCAAGCCATGGCTACCCTGCAACTAGTGTACAAATGTCGAAATTTGAACACCCCTTTGGGCCTAATGCCCAGGCTAAAAGGCCTCCCTGCCCACTTGCCCCCCTCTTACTGCCTGCCAGTGTCAGGAAAATAATAATAATAATAATAATAATAATAATAATAATAATAATAATAATAATAATAATAATAATAATAATAATTTATTATTTATACCCCGCCCATCTGGCTGGGCTTCCCCAGCCACTCTGGGCGGCTTCCAACAAAATATTAAAATACAATAATCCATCAAACATTGAAAGCTTCCCTAAACAGGGCTGCCTTCAGATGTCTTCTAAAAGTCTGGTAGTTGTTGTTCTCTTTGACATCTGGAACTGGAGGGAGAGAGATTGAGGAGGAATGGTGGAGATCGCCCCCGCTCTTCTCCTGGAGCTTCCAGAGGAGAGGAAGGCAGTATTGAATTACAGCAGTGGTTGGAGGAAGGTCACAGGTCAGAGACAGGCGAACAGAAGAGTTGGGAGGTGTTGGGAGAAGGGAGAGGGGAGACAGAGCAGCCAGCTGATACATTATCACTGGAGAGTATTTCCGACCCACCCTCTTCTCCCTGAACTCGGCATTCATTGAGGGTGCAAGAGCAAAGGATTCAGAGACAATTAGCCCCTGGCAGCCACCATAAGGGGAAGTGCTGTTGCTAGGAAGTGAGGAGGGAGGAGCTCAGTTGGAGCAACGCTATTAATGGGAGGTAGACTGCATTCTACTGCGGGTGGCACTGTGGGTTAAACCACAGAGCCTAGGGCTTGCCGATCAGAAGGTCGGCGGTTCAAATCCCCGCCACGGGGTGAGCTCCCGTTGCTTGGTCTCTGCTCCTGCCAACCTAGCAGTTCGAAAGCACGTCAAAGTGCAAGTAGATCAATAGGTACTGCTGCAGCGGGAAGGTAAACGGCTTTTGTTTCCCTGCGCTGCTCTGGTTCGCCAGAAGTGGCTTAGTCATGCTGGCTGGAAGCTGTACACCGGCTCCCTCAACCAATAATGCGAGATGAGCGCCGCACCCCAGAGTCGTCCACGACTGGACCTAATGGTCAGGGGTCCCTTTACCTTTACCTTTAGACTGCATTCCTAGCCTTTTGCCGTGATGATTGAATAAATTCATTAGTAAGAACTCTTTGTTTTTCTCTGCTCCTTGCAGCCACTGGGGGAGGGAGAGAATTCCCTGCAGTCTGAAAGCCAGGAAGGGACAGTGGTGGACTTTGGGCTTTCACATTTCAGCAGCACCCAGTGTGATGCCAAAATTCAGCACCCCCCCACCTCCCGCCTTCAGTTCCACATAACTGTTGTGCCGCCCCCTCAGCTCAGAGCCCAGCGTGAGCGAACCACTCACACTTCCCTAAATCCACCTCTGGAAGGGACACCATGATGTTCCAGTTCACCAAAGAAAGAGGTGCACAAACTTGATTTCAAGGTGACCCTAAGGCCATGTTCCCACTGAGGCGAGAATAAACCATTCTCTGAGCTATGCCATTTCACACAGGTGAGCAATGAAAGAAAGGCCACAAATGGAAGTGACCTGATGCTCCATTTTAAAAAGAGAAAAAGAAATTACCTTCACAAGTAATTGTCACAGGCATGTCAGGGAGAAGGGTTGTAGGCTAACCTTCTCAATGCCATCTAATTTCCTGTGTGAAGATAACTGGGATGGTGGGTAGTATCACTTAGTCCTGTAGACCCGAACATGCAAAGAACATACTCAGACACAGGTTTTCCACCTCAGTGAGAACAGAAGTCGCTTCCAGATTGTGTTTTTGTTTATTTTGATGTCGTTATTTGGTTAAATTGGAATTTTCATTGCTGTAGTTTCTCATGCTTACCTTATGATAGAATTATAGTTTATTGGACCTGTTTCTAGGGTTGTGTAATTTTCTGTATATTGTTTTTCTCTGTTTATTTTTATTACTTTGTTTCCTGCTCTAGGATTGAAAACATTAAACGAAGAGCGGGCTAGAAATACTGCAAATAAATAAATAAATCGTGGAAAGTCCAATCTTGCGAGAAAGTGGGTTTGGTGTGCAAGGGTTCCAAATCAATTTTATTCTCACAACACGAATTAACCAGTGTGGTAGAATCCCACCTGAAAACAGCAACTTTGAAGGACCCAGAGTCTGAAAAGCACAGGAAGGTGCTGCTTGCATGGGGACCATTATTTGACCTTTTCAGCATCAGATGGGAGACCTGTTGATTTTCCCAGGTCTTTTAAAACTATTATTTGTTTACTTTTTAATATGCTCTGGTTTTGCTTGTGAGTTTTGTTATACTACTTTAATTCTCTGCTGCTGAAGTTTTTATGTTGTCTTATGCTTTTCATGGCTTATAGTTCTTTAAGGTTTATGATATTTTGGTTTCTGTAAGCTGCAAATGAGTTGTAAGGCTGGCAACAGCAACCCCGCCATGTGTGAATCCCTTGCAGATGACCGCAGTGCCTGGAGACAGGGTGTAAAGTTGTGTATATCCATAGCAGTGACCAGAGGAGAAATGACCGCTGGGAGGAGCGCAGAGAAGAAACACCATGGTGCATCTGCAGCAGCACAACTGGGCGCCTTCATCTGCCCCACCTGCAACAAAACATGTTTCTCCTGCATCAGTCTCTACAACCACAGCAACCATCCAACAGCTTGACCTCACTCCCAAAGGCACACTCCTCCATTGTCTTCCGAGAGAGATGGATGCCCACCAACCTAGCCAATGTGGTGCCCTCTATGTGTCATTCCCCTACAACTCTCATAATCCCTGACCATTGGCCATGCCAGATGGGGCTGATGGGAGCTGTAGTCCCGCAACATCTGGAAGGCTCCACATTGGCTACCCTTCCCACTGCAGATGTTTTGCTTCCAGTGTGTAGCGGGCAGTGGAGCAAAGCAATTGGGAAATGACCAATGAGGCAAAGCAAGCTAGTGTAGCCCCTCCCTCATCATGTGATTCTAATTGCAATCCTAATTGTTTGAGGAGGTGAATTCCTGAACAAGACTTGCATGTTTTGAGAATGCTGTCATTATTCTGGCACTGACCTGGTTCACATGTAATGGTAAACCATGGTTTGTTTAAGCCACGGTTTGTTTAAAAACTGTGGGTTAACTGGAAGCTGTTCTGCAGATGATCAAACAAACCATGGCTCATTTTTCCAAAGTCTGGTTTCTTCTTTAGCTGCCCTTCCTTCATGCCTTTATAGTTTGGTTTGGGGTGAGATGGTTAAAAAAAATGGTAGTTAAGAAACCGAGGTGGGGTCCTGGATTTACACATAATGTCAAGCCATAGTTAAAACAAACAAAGGTTTATACGCCAACAACAAACCAGGGCTGCAGATCGTAGTTTGTTGGCAGTAAACAAACCATAGTTAAGCTACTAGTCAAGGTTCACACAATGCTAAGCCATGTTTTAATAAACTATAGTTGAAGAAACCATGGTTTAGTTTTATGTGAGAACAAGGCCATTAGCTGAGATGGAGATGAGCACTGATTTAGCCTGCCTTCCATCCAAGTTTCTTCCTCCTAGTCAGGCAGGTTTATTAAGTGCTAGTGTCAAAACATGAAAAGGCATGTACAATTGTTTCAGCCATACTTCCTTCAAGTTGTGAAGGTGAAGGACAGCCAGTTTATCTGAATGCAGTTGAAATGTGTGTGGGGAGTATATTGAAGTTCACGCAGTGAAAGAACACCAGTCTCATTTCCATGCACTTGTGAAGCCCTGAGATGAGCTCTGACTCAATGACTAGCTGAAGGAAATGAGTCATTTAAGTTTGAGTGCCCCAGAATGCATTTAGCCACTTTATTTAAAAGCCCAAGTAACTAGATTCCATTTTGATTAAATTTTCTAAAGAGAGTTAATGAAATAACTCCTGACGATGATAGCTGCAAAGTTCACCTTTAAGAGGTGGGTGACTGGAACTTACCAAAAAGCCATTATTGCTTTTATTTCATTTTGTGTGTGCCTTAAAAGATAACAGCACTCCAATTTAGTCTATCTCAGATACAGCCATCACCAAATTTTGAAATGTGGCTGGTGGTTGAGTAACAAAGTCCCCCAGCTTGGTGGGGAGGGGGAACAGCTGAAGAAGTTTCTAAACACTCCCAGAGGTTAGGCCCACCTCATGATGACTGATTTTGGTGAACCCACCACCACCAGATCTCCCTCTTTGTTCCCAAAACGTATCTTGATGAAGGATGGGCAGCCAAAACAGGACAGTTCCTACCCACAGGCTTACAATCTCCACCACACAAGGGGAAAGGGACAGGGCGGGAAGAGGAAAATTGAACTCCAAACTCAGGCACCAATTTCTAGACATTATGTTCCTATAATGACCAGTCATCTCAGTTCTGGACAGGAGGTACCTGATGGAGCTGGGCTTTCAGCAGAGCTGATAGAATGAGCCTGCATCCTATCTTTCCTGCTGAGGTGGTCTGATGCCCCTCCAGATGACAGTTGAAGGAAATGAAGCCTGATGGAGCTAGTCTGTCACAGCAGAGCTTTATATAGAACTGCCCTGTGGCTCAAAGATGCATTCCCCCTCGAGAGCCAGTGTGGTATAGTGGTTAAGAGTGGTAGACTCATAATCTGGTGAACCGAGTTCGCGTCTCCGCTCCTCCACATGCAGCTGCTGTTTGACCTTGGGCTAGTCACACTTCTTTGAAGTCTCTCAGCCCCACTCACCTCACAGAGTGTTTGGGCTGCAAATGCATCTCTCTCTTTGTTTGAAGCTGGCCACCTGTTTTTTGTACTGGTGTTTTGTTTTGTTTTGTTTTGTTTTGTTTTTGTTGTTGCTGTATGGCATTGTTGGCCATTGGCATTGCTTTGCTTCCATTTATTTCTCACTGAGTGTTGGAAAGGTGGCTAATCAATTATTTGCACACAGACAACCGAGAGTTCTAAATTGACTCACAATCTTGGCTGTACTCTAGTAAATTGGTTTTTTTTAAAATGGCATTTTAAACTAAATGAATACCGTGCACACAATCAACACCATGTTTTCTCCCCTCAGCTTTGGAAATGAATCTTAGTTAAAACAGAGCTAAGCAAATACCCGAAGTTTTGCTTGTTTTTAAGGCTTGAGGCAGGAGTGGGGGACCTGTGGCCCTCCACATCTTGTTGGACTCCATCAGCCACAGCCAACGTGATCAATGGTCAAAGGTGATGAGAGCTGGGATCCAGTGGGATTGCCAAACCTTGGGAGAAAGCATCTGCACAACCACAGAACCTGCCTGGCCAAGCTCTGGGAAGCTTCCTAACTTTAACCCAAACACCCAATACAGCTACAAAGGCTTTTTACAGCCAGCTATCTTCCAACTGCATCAGTCCCAGCCAGCATGGCCAAAAGTCAGAGATGACTGAAGTCGTAGTCCAAAACATCTGGAGGGCACCAAGTTAGGGATGACTGTCCGAGCTTATGTTTTCAACACCGCTTTGGCTTAGAGTTAGTCAAAAGAAAATATTGCCTTATCCATTGTCCATATGATGTTCTTCTCTAAATCACTGTCTTCCCACACTTTCCCCTCTCTCAAACCAGAGATACTCCAAAAAGGAGAGGGTATGAGAAAATCCGGCTTGAGGGGAAAGTGTGGGGAGGCAGTGATTTAGAGGAGAACATTATATGGACAACAGAGCTACAATAAGCTTGCCATCAGCATTAAACAACTGTGTGGATGAACCCATAATAGTTAACAAGAGCCAA
The DNA here is from genome assembly GCA_034641385.1 of Darevskia mixta. Classification (NCBI taxonomy): domain Eukaryota; kingdom Metazoa; phylum Chordata; class Lepidosauria; order Squamata; family Lacertidae; genus Darevskia; species Darevskia mixta. The sequence goes on from JAWWNH010000030.1 coordinate 13,354,847, forward strand.
GCCTTGGAGACCACATCTATGGTACTTTACAAATAGCAAACCTGAGAATCCTACAGAACTGCCACACACTTTTGCTACCCAACCTTAGGTGGGTCAAAATGTCTCCCAGTGAACTTCATGGCTGAGTGTGGGATTTTAACCTGGGTCTCCGTAGTCCAGGTCTAACACTCTGACCATTACACCGCTGTGGCTCTTTACAGATGCTGTAGTTACTTGCTGCATTTACAGAAAAAAGCACTACCACAGTCTCGAAATACAAAGCAAAACAATGAACCAAATCCCCTCTGATTCATTGCCGAATCAGATTTCACCACAGTGGTAGAATATGTCCTTTGTCATTTCAATCTGTTGGACCAGAGATTCAAATAACAGTGTTGCATGACATCCCAATTTCCAAGTGGTGCGAGTTTCCTGGCGCTTACGCAGGGTTCATGTTTCCTTTTGGAAATGAGGTACAGTGGAGACTGTAGTGTCTTTAGGATATACCGGTATATATATGCTTCATGGCTCATCATTCAAGGTGATCTCCTTATCAGGAAGCTAGCTTGGCTTATATCTTAACACTTGCTGGGTTCAGGATTTAGAAAGGTGTGGTACCCACAAACTTATAACAATACTCTTCAAATGCCCAGAAGTGAGGAATGACTTGTTCTTTGCTACCCCAGAAGGCAAGACTAGATCTGCAGGGTTAAATGACAGGTGGGTAGATTTTGGTTGATCATAAAGAGGTCAACTCTTAACGGTATGGGCTCTCTCCAAGCTGAACTAGATGCTCTGATGATTCGGTTGTTGTCTTCTTATGTTCTTTACGTCTGATTTCAGCTAGATAATGCCCTCAGCAGGTTTGGAAAGTGCCCCAAAGAAAGAAAATCAATCTTCTATCACATACATCTTGAAGTATTATGTCTCATCCTGCAGTTGTCTGGCTTTGGTAGACACCCCACTGAGAGCATAGCATGAGGTCCACAGAACAGGTGGTTAAGGATGTAACTTTTTGCACTTGCAAGCTTGAATACATTTTCTTCAGAAATGAATAGATCACATGGAGTGTGGTGCACACCTCACAGATCCTATGGCGCATTTTGCAGAACCGAAGATTGTTCTTAATTTCTCCCAGAAAGGAATGATGGCTTACTATATATTTTGGTCATGACCAGACCCTTCCTAGTCATCTGAGCTGGGCTTCTTTTATTCCTTTTCAGACCCAAAGGGCATCACCTGGTTCAGGTGTTTAAAAAAATAATTAAATAAATAAATAAATCACTTCATTTTACAACTTTATTTTTTTAATATTTTTTTAAAGGCAGAGAAAGTCTTTAGAATTTCAAATGGATTCATTTGGAAAGCTTGAAAATTGCAGACTAGAAAATGAGAAATGGTGAACCTTCATAACACTATAAAGCAGCTTCCTCTGTTCCACTAAAGCCAATGGCAACACTCCTGTTTACATCATTACAACTGTGCTAATTGGGCAAAGATGTCTTCTATCTAGCATCTTTGATAGGACAAGAGCTTTTATAAAATCCAGATTGTGTAACCTGCTTAGCACAGAGCTCTCATTTGTGTATCTCTAGGAGCTATTAATAACGGTGTGAAGAGAAGAGTCCTCTGAAAAATTCCTTCTCCATATTCAGCTTTGCACCTAAATCGAATGAGTTCTTATAATGAAAATAGAAATTTAATTACTTCTTCACACAAGCTTTTCCCCTTGAGCTTTCTCCAAGGCTTCCATGAATGACTAACAGAGCAGAAGCTGCAAACAGCGCTGGCAGTCACTGCTTGCTACCCTGTTAAGAGCGGTGACTCACCGGCATATGACGTCAAACTTCTGAAAAGAAAGGAGAGCTTAAAACAAAACATCATAACCTAAGAACTTCCAACTTCCTGTAACATGTGCACAGAGCCTTGACTTCTTGTTTGGTTTGAAAATTGATTGACAATGGAACATTCCATGACCCGAAGCTCTGACTCATAACCGAGAGTGGCCTCAGGGGTTATGCAACAGAGTACTGTAGACTTGCACTTTTGCTTTTCATTCACTGTAATATCAGGAGGGGAGAACACAAGGGAGATAATGATTTAATTTGTATCACTTCTCTCTCTCTCTCTCTCTCTCTCTCTCTCTTTCTCTTTCTCCTTCTTCTTCTTCTTCTTCTTCTTCTTCTTCTTCTTCTTCTTCTTCTTCAGAGCCTAAACTGGATGGATTATGATGGTTGGCAGTCCATTGGGTCTACCTTATCTAAGTCTCAGGCACTAGACAAGTTAAGTTCAACTTTATTCATTTATTTTGTCCATTTCTAGTCCACCAAAGGTAATTACAAACATAAACCATGCAACATAATCAAAACCCAAGACAGATAAAATTTAAAAGTGAAAGCATCATGTAAAAAGTTTAAAACAGTCTCAATACAGGTGGGTCACCTGTTGGCCATATTGCATCAAACTTCCACAACAGCCTGAGCAAAGAGATTTGTCTTCATCTGTTGCCATCAAAAAATAAACATTTGCATTAGTCGCTGCACAGAGGGGAGGACATTCTGCAATCATGGTGCCACCACAGAGAAGACCCTGTAGGTAATTATGCCACTGCCAGAATAAAAACGATTAAGTTCCTTGTGTAATCTTTGAAAATTGTTAATAAACTTAAGCATGGGCTGAATTTTACATCATGGTTCATAATTTTGCTTATGTGAATACCCTTTCCCTAAACGGTTGCACTAATTCACATGTCCACCACGTATGGTAAGTTGTGTCAGTTACCTTGAACCCTCTCCAGTATGCTGAAGAGGGTGCTTGGTCTATATAGCTGAGTCTTGTAGGTGTTAGATGCCATTTATGTATTAACTTACAAGCGTTTTCTGCAGGTTGATGTTGATTTTAAAGGGGGGCCTTCATAGATTGCTCCAATCTGCTTCTTTAATTTCTATACCTAGGTCCTTTTCCTGAGCATTGTTCAATGCCTAAGTCAATGAGTATTTTGTATAAAACTGATAGTATTTGGGGGGTGTTCAGTCATATTCAGAATCAGTTTTTCAATGGTGTCAGCTGCTTAAGATTTAACTGTTGACTTTGAGGTAAAATGTATCACCTGATAGATTAATAGCCAATTCACATTACATCCCTCCATTCTCTCTGTGATTTGTCCTGCTGTGAGAGAAATGTCATTTTCATAAAAGTGAATCAATGCGTACAAGCCTTTTTCTTTCCATTTCATATCCATCAGTTTTCTATCAAGTGTGTAGAAGGAGGAATCAATGGTGATTCAGGTGGTGTTAATTTTGATATCCAGGCTTGCCAGATCTTCAATTCTGCTTTTGTAAATGGGTTTGTTATCATTTCTAAGGTAGTTTTGTTATGAATCAGAAAAGGGATGCCTGCTACTCTGTGTTGCACATGTCTATCAAATTCCAATTGTATCCAAATCTTCTGTTTTCCATGGTATATCATACTAATAGCATTCTGTATATGGGCTGCTTCGTGGTATCTTTGCAAATGTGGTAGACCCAGGCCCCCTCTCTGGGGAATGTTGATACAATACAGTTAGTCAGAGTCTAGGTCTCTTGCCCTGATGAATAAAGCTTACCATAATTTTTTGCCATTTCTTTCGGGTCTTTGCTGAAATACATTTAGGTAGAGTTTGAAGATTTCTTAAAGATTTCAAAATAAAACACTACAAAGAAGGGCAACTACAGAATGCACATTTAATGTAGCAAAATTAACAAAAAAATGATCTTAAACATCATGTGTGACCACCTTATTAGTGTCATTAGCACAAATTAGCATGAATGTGCAAGAAGAAGAGGAAGAGGAAGAGGAAGAGGAAGAAGAAGAAGAAGAAGAAGAAGAAGAAGAAGAAGAAGAAGACTTCTGTTGGGGCCCCTTGTCTTTGGAACTTTAGCCAAAGGAAGTAGTGAAAACTGGGAGACTCAAATATGCATCTGTCTGCTACATCTTCCAGCAACTTTTGATGTTGGCTCAGTACGTATTGATTTCTCATGGGATTCTTCAATCTTAAAATAAAACCTGATCAAAAAATCCACCTTTACTTCCCCAATCCTTCTTCTTCTTCTTCTTTAAAAAAAAGTAATAATTCTAACAGTGAATAGAAAGTTAGGCTTCTTTCCTGAGTTTTAGGCTGGTATGCGTATTTGTGGCCTCTTAAAATTGGGTGGGGCAGTTGGGTAGGAGAATAGCTAAAAATATGCTAAGCTATATGATGCAATGCAGCCTGATAATTAGGGCGCTTGCAAGCTAATGCAAGTCCTTGTCAAAATTCCAAAATATATACATTGGCGCTGCATCATTTTATTAAGTTATTCTCCAGCAATAATAATGCCATGCTAATGGTGGTGCTGTAAAGTAATGACAAGACTGCTGAATTAGTTTATGGCAGGGGTAGGGGAAACCATTTTTTCACACTGAAGGCCACATTCCCACATAGGCAACCTTCCGGGGGCCACATACCAGAGGTGGGCAGGGCCAAAGGCAAAGGTGGGCTCAGCAATGGAGCCAAACCATCCTATCAAGAATCGATCCAGATCCTTGTGCGCAGTGGCAGGTCCTTTCCTGCCAAAGAAATAAAGCCACCATCTGTTTTGTCGGTGCTGAGGAAAGTAGATGAAACCAAAGTCCCCAAGCCAGGTGATCAGAGTGCCATACTCCCACAGATGTTAGATACTTCTTCTTCCCCTGCAGAACCACCCTTCCTACATCACAACAACTTAAATATAATGATGGTGAATGCAGTTTGCACAAAAGATTCCTGCATTGCAGGGGTTTGGACTAGATGCCCCTTGTGGTGCTTTCCAACTCTTCAATTCTATGATGATATGAATCCTGGTCATAGACTGCACAGTCCATGCAAATGTTTTATATTGGGACAGATGCAGTGGCTCAAGTCTGTTTCATTTTAGCTTTCAGATTTTCTAGGATAATTATTGGGGAAATTAAAAAGCACACACACACACACACACACAGAGAGAGAGAGAGAGAGAGAGAGAGAGAGAGAGAGAGAGAGAACTGTGAGATGGTCTGGGAACTTTCTTTCTTTTTCCTTTACAATTGATGGGGTGATCTGAGAGCTTTCCAATTGATGAGGATGAGTAGCTAGCACACAGGACTCCTGCTACCGTTTACACCTTGAAACAAATGGAACACGCACACATGGAAGTGATGGCATCAGAGGATGGCATCAGAGGGTGAAATTTTATCCATTCTTCAAGGTGCAAATGGCAGGAGAAGCCCTCTGTGGTAGCCACTTGCCGTTGGACCACCCCATATAAGGAATCTGGCAGAGCAGTCGATTCCCAAAACAACCACAAGTGAATTGGAGGAAGAAGAAGAAGAAGAGTTTGGATTTGATATCCCGCTTTATCACTACCCGAAGGAGTCTCAAAGCGGCTATCATTCCCCTTTCCCTTCTTCCCCCACAACAAACACTCTGTGAGGTGAGTGGGGCTGAGAGACTTCAGAGAAGTGTGACTAGCCCAAGGTCACCCAGCAGCTGCATGTGGAGGAGCGGAGACACGAACCCGGTTCACCAGATTATGAGTCTACCACTCTTAACCAGTACACCACACTGGCTCTCCTGGACCTGCTGAGTTCCATTCAGAACCTGAGTTCACCAGATTTCATTTCCATTCCTACCTGAGCTGTGTGGTCAGAGCAGTAGGTCAGCAAAAGGATAAATGCTTTTTAGGAAGAAGGGAAAGACTGCAGAGATCAGATGCCCAGGTGAATATACTTTGTCCAAGAATAATTCCTATGTGGACATACAATAGATACGGACTGTACTGGTACTTGGATTTGCAGCACAGCCTATTTTAGCTCAAACCAGCTACCGTCACATCTTTAAAAGTAAATGCATGATCACAATAGAATTTATAACCAGTAAACCAGGACCAAGGCGTGAATACATTTTATTTTGATTCCACTCCTGTGCAAGTCAATGAAAAAGCTGACAAAACAAAATACTATTGTGTGCGAGTGTGGAGAGACAGCGAGAGGGAGGCCAGAGAGGAAAGCATATATTTAAAAAATCAGTACTTGGGAGAAATTCTTTTGCTTCACATCTATGACATTCATACCACATCTGCAGTGATATGAAATCAAACGTGTATATGCTGTACAGTATTCATGCCTCATTCCCGTTCTTGGCGAAGCAATAAAACCTAGACGGCAGTTCCCTCAGGCAATGCTTCACAAATAGAAAGCTCTCTCCTTTCCTATTCTCAGATATACAGCATAATAGTGGGGTGGGATAGAGTGAGCATTGCTTGTTGCCAGAGGTCACCCAAACTGCTTTGTAGAAGGGAGATTTGCTAGATCTTCGCAGGAATATACCAAACAACCAATGATTGGCAATGATTGACAGGAAAAGGCACACACAAGTGTCTGTCTGCCCATTACTGCTCACAGTACATGCTTGTCAAACTGTAAACATCCAAATTCAAGACAAAACTGTTTAAATTTTGGGCAAATGGATCATGTCTGAGACAGACTGGAGCAAAGTTAGAGAGGTGGCAGAAAACCACAGGTATCTCCCTAAGAAGCTTGTTGGCTTCTGCTTCAGGCAACTGAAAGCACTTTGCTGTGCTACCTTAGGAAGGCAAAAACTGAGGCACGGCAATACATTCACAGGCCCCATCTGTCTTATACACTTAAAGCCGTGCAAAGTCATATAACAATCATGGCTTCCCCATAGAATCATGGGAGCTGTAGTTTGTGAAGGGTACGAAAGATCCTTAGGAGACTTCTATTCTCCTCATAGAGCTGCAATCATCAGAGTGGTTTAACAATCCATCCCTTTTCCCAGGGAACTCTGGGAATTGTAGTTCTGTGAGAGGAATAGTGGTCTCTTAACAACTCTCAGCACCCTTCACAAACCACAACTCGCAGTATTCTTTGGGGGAAGCCATGACTTTTTAAAGTGGTATGAAACTGCTTTAAAAGAATAGTGCAGATGGGACCTCAAAACAGTAGTTTTGAATACTGTTTATGGTTTTGAAAAGGAGCCAGAGGCAAAGAGTCAGGGTAGAACTAAAATATCAGAAACACTGGGCTGCCGATTAAAATGGTGGCCTTCTAGTGTCTTGCCCCGCTTGGGGTCTGGAGATTAGCTTTATGACAGGCTGTGGCTGGGATTCAATTCTGACCTGGGTGGGTGAGGGTTCAATGGACCAGAGGCAGGCAATGTGGTCACAGGTGTCTGCCTGGAGGTCAGGCAAACAAGTTAGACAAGTTAGTCAGCTAACTTTTTGCTCAGAGTTAGACCCACTGAAATTTAAGGTCATGACTTACTTAGGTCCATTAATTCCGGAGGGTCTACTCTGAGTGAAAGTTTTAATGGTAGCTTTTAATATTTCTTGTAAACCACGTAGAGGTTTTGTTGCAATCAAGTGGTATACAAATTCTGTTAAATAAAATAAATTAATATATAAATGTTAGCTGAATACAGCACAAGGCCAGAAAAGCCAGAGGCAGCAAGATGACCTGATGGAAGATGAGCTGGTGGTCAGATATTAGAACAGGCAGGCAGGCAAGGCTGGATGGGGCGAGGACAGAAAGATGGTGTTAGGAACGTCAGAAACTCACTGAATCAAACGGTTGGTTCGTCTAGCCCAGACTGACAATGGCTCTCCAATGGCTCTTCCCTACCTGGTGATTGAACCTGAGATGTTCCTCCTCATGCAAAGCAGATGTTCCACCTTTGATCCTTGGCCCTCCCCTGTCTTGCTTGCCACCCTGTATTCCAAGTTTCTCAGACTGGCAGAAATGGCAGCCAAGGTTTTTATATGGATTGATGTGCCTCCCTTTCTTGTCAGGTCACCTGACTGGCTTCAGACTTTGGGTCCAGAGCTGACAGTCTTACAAGACACCCTTGGCCCACAGAGCATAGCCTGGCTGGCTGGGAGATCTACTATTACTGGGCTCTCCTCATTTACCTTTTTAACATGCTTAAGCATTTCCTTAGTCAACGTCTCTCTTAATTTTTAAGTGGCAATTTAAAATTCCAATCAACGCCTCACATTACGGTATGTAACGAAAGACAGAAAGATGAAATGCCAATCCGCTTGCATTTAAAAACGTGTATTAATATATTAATAAAGTGTCTTCAAAGCGTTTTTATTCCCAGAACAAATTCCACTTCGATCATGAGATCCGTGCAGGCTCAAAGAAATAAAAAAAACTTTAGGTCCCTCGCATTTAAGATGAGACAAACTCGGAGGATTTGGGGGGTAGGATATTGACATTCATTTCATCAATTTCAACAGAAGGAATTGGTCCAGGTGGAGGGAAGCTGTGGAGCGAGCGCTCTAGGCAGAAGCTGTTCCAGCAAGCATCAAGGAAGATCGGCAGACTCAAATTGAAGAACATCTCGCTGATCCCAATAAATTATACATTCCCTCATTAGAAGAAAATACTGTCTAGAATAGATGAAAAGGATCAGAAAACATGACCCCACTAGATATTTCGGCTGTTTGCAGTGAGAGGCGGTTCCTTTAAGGGGAACTGTTCACCCGCCCACATGGGGACTAATTGGCTGCCTTCTCCGCTGCATCAGATGACCAGCTGAAATCTAGCAAGAAACCAAAGCCTTCGTTTCAAGAGAAAGCAGGAAATGATTTTTCCTGCCTGCTATCAACTGGATCAAGTTAAGCTTCTTCGGAAGAGATTTAGGATGCTCCCACTTGCAGCTGATGAATCAAGGCCCAGCCCCAAAACCTGCCCATTAACCAATCATTCATCCTCATCAGGTGAAACCTAAATGGGTGTAAGGTGCAAGGGCCCAGTATGTCCACCTGGTCTTCATTCTCCAGCCCTGCAGACCATGACAGATAGAGGAAGAAGAGTGGCAGAGTCAACGTAAGGGGTTTCCCCCATTTTTTTGGTCTCATGCTCTGGTGTGAGCCAACTGATTTGCACCACAGTGCGGAACCCAAAAATCCCCATCTAGAGCACAGGAGCCGGGGCAGAAGCCCAGGGTCAGAAGCCGAGGCAGCTTCCATCAATCCGGGATGTCCCGCTTAAAACAGGACACTTGGAGAGTATGTGAAAGGGGCTTCTGCGCACCTTAGACTGAGCACGCTCAGAAAACTCCTTGATTGGGAACTCAGATAGTGTAGGACTCCCTGTCACAGAGTACATTCTGCCAGATGGGAGCCTCCTGCGGACCTTTCCACCCAACCTTGCCATGTAGGGGGCAAGATGGGTGTGAACGCTCCAAGCTCTCCCCACACATTTATTCATTTATTTGACTCCATTTATGAATCGCTTCCCCAAAAAACATCTCAAAGTGATTTAGCCTTACTGTGATCAGGCTTAGTTTGAATAGAGCCAAGGAGTGGCACGTTTTTATTATAATATAAATAAGTCTATCCAGTTACAGTATATTATTTATATTATGTTGTGTGGTAGGTCACAGTGAGAACAGCAGGAAGGACGAGATGGGTTATTGGCCTGATCCAGCAGGCTCTTCTTATTTAATTAATTCAATTTCTTACCCACCCTTTACCATCAGGTCTCATAAGTTAGTTGTTTAGCATAATTTAGTATTTCCCCCCCCCTACATTTTGCTGATTTTATATGGGCATGACTGATTATTTGTTTATATTGTTTTAGGTACACCCTATAGCAGTGATGGCTAACCTTGACACCCCAGATGTTTTGGAACTACAACTCCCATCATCCCTAGCTAACAGGATCAGTGGTCAGGGATGATGGGAGTTGTAGTCCCAAAACATCTGGAGTGTCAAGGTTAGCCATCACTGCCCTATAGAGATTTATTTATTTTTATTAAGCGGTTTATGAATTTTCCTAAATACATAAACTGACCTGCTTAGCACTCCAGGCCATTCGAGGTATGTTGCTGCAGCTGAGGAGAGACTTGTGAGAGGGTGCTTTTGATGGAGCAGACTTTCTAAATGTCAGGCACACGCTTCCAAAGTTCACTAGCCTTCCTTCTGATCAAAAGACAAGGTTGAACCACAATTTACCCAAATTTCTCTCAGAACAAAGTCAAGTCTCTTAATGCCCTGGAGAACCTGCCAAAAAAATTTAAAAAGCAAAAAGGTTGCAGCTCAGTGCAAGAGTATTTGCTTTGCACACTGAAAGTCCCAGGTTCAATTCCGGTCATATAATCAGAGTTTGAAGGGACCGTGAGGGTTATCTAGTCCAACCCTCTGCAATGCAGGAATCTTTTGCCCAACATGGGGCTCGAACCCACAACCCTGAGATTAAGAATCTCGTGCTTTACCGATTGCACTAACCAGTCTGGTAGGGGCTGGGGAAGTTGCCATGTCTGAAATCCTGGAGAGGCACTGACAGTCAATGTAAACAAAGCTGAGCTTGATGGATTGATGGCTGACAAGGTAAAAGGTAGCTGTTTGTACTCCGCTGAGAACACATGACCATCTTCAGTCATATAATTTTAACTCTATTGTATTTATGATATTTATATCTAGTTGGTGCAAGTCTAGGCAGAAAAACGCAACCTGCTCCTAGGCCACTGCAAGTTGTTGTTGTTGATTACCGGTATTGAATTTGTATATCACCTTTCATCTAAAGATCCCAGGGCGGTTGTGGTGGGGAGAGAGAAATTCCTACAAGCTACCACTTCCTTAAGAGGTGATTGACTTTCTGGCAAAATTGTCTGCTGATTCCTAATTCCCGTTGTCTTTTGGAGCCTGTGGTCACATAACTAACCTTCAGGGCTTTGTCTGACTTCTCCCTCTTACCCTCAAATGCATCCCCTCTGCCTGCCTGGGGATGAGAATCCTGCTGTTGCATGTGTAAAGGTAAAGGGACCCCTGACCATTAGGTCCAGTTGTGACCGACTTTGGGGTTGCGGCGCTCATCTCGCTTTATTGGCCGAGGGAGCCAGTGTACAGCTTCCAGGTCATGTGGCCAGCATGACTAAACCGCTTTTGGCGAACCAGAGCAGCGCACGGAAACACCGTTTACCTTCCCGCTGCAGCAGTACCTATTGATCTACTTGCACTTTGACATGCTTTTGAACTGCCAGGTGGGCAGGAGCAGGAACCGAGCAACGGGAGCTCACTCCGTCACAGGGATTCGAACTGCTGACCTTCTGATCAGCAAGCACTAGGCTCTGTGGTTTAACCCACAGCACCAATGCAAAACTGAAATGGAAGTTTAAGACTGACACTATTCGGGTGGGGAGCAGAAAATGCAGCTCCACAGTTTTAAAGCAATGGCACACAGCTGTGCTCCATATCTCTGCAGCTGCCATTTGATTGTTTGAATGTGTGAAGCCCAATCACCATCTCACTTAATTCAAACGCAAGTGAAAGAAGGCTTGTGGCAACTTATAGCAGCTATAAGACTAGCAGATTTACAGTAGCATCATACATCTGTTAGCTGTACAAAGAAAAAAAAACTTATTTCATTGGATTGTGCTCATGTAGTGTCATAAGCTTTCCTAGTCTAAATTTCACTTCTTCAGATACAAATAACAAGCAACTGCTGTGTATTTCCTGTATACATTACTCTTTTGTACTACATTGACTGGTTTTTTAACCAGTGCCTGCTTCTCTGATAATAGGAGTGGTGCCTGCAACAAAAGTCGGTCTTCAAGGTGCTAGTAGAATCTTGCATGTATGTGTTTGCCTTTTCTGAAGCAAATCTCACTGAGTTCAATTCGACTTGCTCCCAGAGAAGCTGGTATGGGATTTCAGTCAGTTACCCCTCTGGAAAATTGTTTTCTCTCCCAGGTTGTCTCCCCTTGTTAAGTAGCAGCTTGGTATGATTGGGCAACAGGATCCAAGGTAGGATACATCTCACCTTTTCAGCCATCAAGAAGAGCTTGCAAGCTTCCCACAGGCACCTGGTAGGCCACTATTGAGAAGAAGATACTGAATTAGATGGGCAATTGGCTTGGTGCTGCAAGCTGTCTACTCTTACAGCAGTGGCACGTAGGCAGAGGCCTCTGCCATTACCAGCTACCTGATCCTTCTAACTGGAAGTTCCAGGATCAACCTTGAAACATTTGTCATGCAAAGCAGATGCTCCCCCACTGATCTATGGTCCCTCTTCCATCAGTGGAAGAGATGCAAATTCACAGCTGGATTCTAAGGCAGATGCAAATTCCACTTCTCCAGCTACACCCACAGTGCAGATGAAACCACATCAGATTGAGCCATCCCAATGTGCATTATCCAATATGGAACAACGCCCATTTATCTTTCCGTATATCTATCCCCATTTGTTTTCGCCAAGTGGACTATGGCAATTTTATTAACCCATGGACTCAAATCTAGGCCTTGCTCTTCTCTCCCCGCTCCTCATTTACCAGGTCTGTATATTTATAACAGATGAAGGGACCAAAGAACCAAACAGATTCTGCCAAGAGAATAAAGCATGCATGTTTATATTTCACTCCTATCACAGAATTTTGAGGCACTTTCTAATGCAAATATGCTGCTCAAAGTGCTTGGAAGATTCTGGCATAAGTCGTTGTCTTCTTGTGGGCTGTTTTGCATCCTTCACAAATGAACCAGGGAATGACTATACTTCTGTCATTATCCGTACATTACCAGTCTCCTCTAAGTCCTATTTGGTGGAGGCACTTTCTCCTCTTAGCCTGCACCTCATTAGTCATTCTCCATGCCCACAGGTTTCCATGACAGCAGGCAAAAGGAACAAAGCAGAATCGAATATGTTCTGCTGTTAGAAAAATGCCAACCTTTATGTTGACTCTGAACTTCCGTCTTTCATTGATATTTCAGGGTGATCTTCTGGCTTGACAAAAATAGAGACCTGTATATTGTTTCTTGATAAGTTACAGGAGAAGCGAATGGACGATTGAACAAATGGACACATCAGACCGTGTTTTTATTTTGCCTTTCCTGAGCAGCGTTGTACTCTGACGGAAGGGTGAAATTACTGACGATCTCCATGGCTGGAGTGTCAGGAAGCAGCTTTACACCTTGTGAACTGTCTAGGAGGAAGTTATGTTTCAAAATAATACAAAGCACAGCCTTTCCACAGAAAGTGAGGGAAGAATAGCTTATTTTGGAGATCTTGTGGAACACCGACAATGGTATTTATTCGTTCTCTCTCTCTCTCTCTCGGAGCCATTGACGCAAAGCGGAGGTCTCCATTAAATAAGCTGAGCTCTTTTGATGTTGCTGACAAAATGATGAGAGGGATATCAAATCCCTCATGTGAACAGCCCCCCCTCCAATGCTGCTGTAGCTAGCAGATAGACACGATGGCCTGGTTCACCCATCATATTATTTTAACTATGGTTTACAGTGGTACCTCGGGTTACAGACGCTTCAGGTTACAGACTCCGCTAACCCAGAAATAGTACCTCGGGTTAAGAACTTTACTTCAGGATGAGAACAGAAATAGCGCAGTGGCAGCAGCGGGAGGCCCCATTAGCTAAAGTGGTACCTCAGGTTAAGTACAGTTTCAGGTTAAGAACGGACCTCCAGAACGAATTCAGTTCTTAACCCGAGGTACCACTGTATTTAACTATGGTTTAATGTGAATGAGTAGTGTGCTTGAATGCACAGCTGAAACTACAGGTGCTTTGTTCCTTCTCTTGCAGTCCTGCTAGAAAACTAGACATAATCCGGCTGGTCATGTTGACTGAACCCAGGCTTGTGACACCTCTCCCCTCCACCCCCAATCACGAATGCCAATCCAAGAACAAACCTTCTTTGGAGAGAAGACGGTTCATGTGCCTGGGTTTGGACAATATGACAAGCTAAACCATGGCAGCACAGCAGCAGTAGAGGAGAAGCCAAGTGCCTGCAGTTTCAGCATTGTGCACCCACTGCTTGCTCACATGAAGCCAATTTACTTTAATTGTGGCTTAATGTGATGTCCGAACCAGGTGATCAGGAAAACGAGAACTGTGTGATGTGCCCATTACACCTCCCTTCTCCCACCCCAGAGACTTGGTCATGCATCCTATCATAAGAACAACATTTCAGCATGCACATATATTCAGACTCATACTTTGAAATTAACAAAAAGCAAATTGAAAATGGGGTTTTGTGTGTGTTAACTTCTTTCTCTTTTCCCCCTCCCCTGACTCCCAGATAATTGGCACAGGCAATTTTATTTTCTCTCTCTTTCTTTCTTCTCTTTCTAGAATATGCAGTTTTCTTGTCCAAGGAACTGCAATCTCACTCTCACTTTGATGGATCCATTTCAATTTGTTTTATTTTGAATGAGAGACTGGCAAAAGCATACCACCATGCCAAAGGGAGATGTTGGGGACTTCCTAGATTTCTGGCTAGTTTTCCTTAGCTATTTGAGATTTGGGCAGTTGAAGGAGGCCAAATTCACAAACCAGTGAGAAGTCCAGGAAGTCCTAAGTTCCTTTCTTATGACACGATAAGTCAAATGATGGCAGACCTGTGACCTCATATCTTAAGCCTGTGGTTTTATATTCTCATATGAAGTCAGGGAAAATGTGCACCTGTAAAATTCACCCAAAAGGTACCGGTAAGTTATGCTTATGGTACTTATCTAACTAACATAGTTAAGAACATACGATGCTGTCACTTTTGAAGCGGAGGGGAACGCTCTGTCAGGGGCAACTGCAGACGTCTTTTGGAAATGTACCCAGAATATCAGGATGACGGATTCAGGACTTCCGCTCCCAACAACCCACAAAACAAGGGTGTTCCAGCCCACAGTTTTACAGTTCTGAAAAAGAGGAAAAGCTAAAAAGGCGTATTGACATAGTTCCACTAAAAATATCTGCTGCAGTCCTACTTTTGCTTAATCATTCCTCTGCTGTCAGCGAGTTCAGGCTTCCATCATCCATTTTTACTTAAACACATAGACTTTGTTTCCAAGTCATGAATAAGCATCTGCACATTTTAACACACCAAATGTTAATCTGTAGTTATTTATAGGGAACTATGCACAGCCCTTTTAGAGAAAAAAACCAAGAAGTTGGAAGCTTTCCTTTGACATAATACGGAAGAAACAGATGGAAGGGGTTTTTTTTTCCCAAGGGCAGCATTATGCTAAAACCGCAGAACAGGCTCTCCCGAGAATTTAGATAATAGCGGCAAGAAAAGAAGTGATGCATGAAGTTATATGATGCTTCTGGAAGCTACAAGCAGGGCACATCATTATTAACATTTGCATTCCATCCTTCCTCCGAGGAGCTCAAGGTGACCCATTAAGGGGTTGGGCCCATTTCCCCTCTCACAACAAACCCACAGAGGCAGGTTAAGCAGAGAAATAGTGACTGGATCAAAGTTACTCCACAAGCTTCATACTGAAAGCAGATTTGGACCCAGATCTCCCTGATCCACGAGCCACTACCCACACTGCCTCTCTAGGAACCTAGGAAGGAGATCATAATTATTCCTCTTTTTCACAGTTACGAACACAAGACTGAAAGTGATTTGCCCAGGGCATCAATTGAAATAATAGCTGAGCAGAGAGACCTGAGCTTTGCGTTCGATGATTTACATCCTACACTCTTTTGCACCGGAACAGGCCAACTCCCCCCCCCCCATCCCCACCAGGATGTAAAAAGTTCTGTGGACCGGACCAAGAGGGAGAGAAAAGCAAATGGGTAATGGCAACAGCGGTGAGGAAGAGTTGGGTGAACTAAGAGAAGGGGCCTCACTGAGAACATTTTGCCACTTCTGTTCCAGGCAATTAAAGGTAAAGGTAAAGGGACCCCTGACCATTAGGTCCAGTCGTGACCGACTCTGGGGTTGCGGCGCTCATCTCGCATTATTGGCCGAGGAAGCTGGCGTACAGCTTCCAGGTCATGTGACCAACATGACTAAGCCACTTCTGGCGAACCAGAGCAGCACACGGAAACGCCATTTACCTTCCCACTGCAGTGGTACCTATTGATCTACTTGCACTTTGTCATGCTTTCAAACTGCTAGATTGGCAGGAGCTGGGACCGAGCAACGGGAGCTCACTCCGTTGCAGGGATTCGAACTGCTGACCTTCTGATCGGCAAGCCCTAGGCTCTGTGGTTTAACCCACAGCGCCACCCGCTGGACTATGTGGAATAATTGATCATTATTCCAAGGAGGGCTCTGACAATTACTATTCTACAACCTTTCCTCCCTCTCTGCTCCAGAGGTTTGGGGGGTGGGTGGGGGGCAGGGGAGAGAAGAAGTTCCATTATTCAAGTGCAAGTCCTCGTGCTAGCAGCATGACTTTTTGGGATACAACCCATTATACAGCCCCATGTTAGTTCTATCTTAGTTGTGAAAAATGTATTTTTTGTGTGGTAGGAGGGGAGCATGCGGCGTATTAACATTCTCATTATAACTAACCCCACTGACAAATCAATTAAGCCTGCCAGGGCCGGATTTAGGTTTGATGAGGCCCTCAGCTACTGAAGGTAATGGGGCCCTTTATATGTCCAGCTGTCCTTTGTCAACAACAAATTGTCACTGCTTTTTGTGTTGAATATATGCTATATGGTAATTTATGGACCCAATAGGTATCTAAAGCCATTCGCACATAACAAAATATGTATTTTATCAAAGTAATTGTTGAACTGAAATACAATTAAGAAGAAGTACATTAATAGTGAATATTTCGGGGGGGGGCTCACAAGAGAGTGGGGCCCTAAGCTATAGCTTGTTTAGCTTATACGTAAATCCGGCACTGAAGCCTGCTTTCAGAGCAATCCGAAAATGAGAATCCATCAACACTTCAACATTTTTGCAAAATGGTTATTATTAATCCAAGAAAAATGACCACATTCAAAATAAATGTTTTTGGTTGGTTCATTATTATTATACAAAATTACACTGAATTGGTCAAAAACTGACCCAAAGTCATATAAATATATCCTTCAAGTGTTCTAGTATCAGTTCCTTGGAAGTGAAAGGCAGGTAGCTAAAAACTGCCGTAAAAACAAACATTCAATCAGGACAGCCAAGAAAGTTTACTATCCTGCTCATATAAAATAGAACACATGTTTGCGCTATTGTGGCTGACCTTCATCTTGACTATTGCATAGGCAGCCCCCTTCAGGAGGGTTTGAGATGGGAGGGGTTCATTGTTTAAATAAAATCCAGGAGCAGGCAAATTTTTACATATACCATTGGTATGCAGCCTCGTTTTCTGTATGTAGGTTCTAGTTAGAAGGCAGGCTTGCTCATATATTCTTCCATTGTCTGCAACAAAGAACAATCAAGCTATTAACTCAGTTATTAAAATTACGCATAGACTATAATGTGACAGCAAGGCAATTGGTTCGGTACCAAGAGGTGCTTTGCAAATGATGAACATCTAGAGAACTGCAGCTAATTTGCGAAGCTAATTGGAGATCATTAACAGAATTAGTATGAATACTTGCATAAGTAGACTAATTCCATTCTCCAGCTTAGTTTCCCAGCCAGGTGGGCTGTCCATCAAGCCAAGGGTTCAAAAATCACAGGGAGGTGTATTTGGCCCAGTTAAGTGTTGCTCGCTCTGTTTACAATAGTCTAACCTATTTCCATTTTTTTCAGCTGCTTGTACTAAAGTCCTTAGCCATTTTTTCCTATATAATAAAAGACATCCACAACTCCATGCATGTGTGAGATATCTATCTATCTATATGGGAGGAGATATCTATAAATAACTCCTAAAACCCTAAAGTGTGTCTGAGACCCATTTTACTGTCCTAACTGCTACGTTTACATTGATTCCCACCACACTTAGGGCTGAATCGCACAGAAGACATTTCCCCCATGAGGCATCCTGACTTTCTTTGGATACATGCCCTCAGGGATAAATGTGACACACCATCCACAGAGTCACGGATACAGTTCCCACCAACTCCTGTTATCATGTTGGCTGAGGGTTCAAAGATATCCCAGTCCAAGAGACCGGCATTTTGCCCAACCAAAATGATCAAACAGATGCAGCAACCAGCCTAAGCAAAGCTTACAGGATTTGGGACTTTTGTATAAAAGTATCTATGGTCAGCCACAATACCTGATTGGGAGGTCCCTCGATGCTGGGTTCAATCTGGCCAATGGGGCACAGTCTAAATGTTTTGAGGGACCTATATATGCCCATGAACGTGTCCCAGAGCTTTCTCTTTCGGTGCATGCATTTGGAACACCCGCCCACCTCTCCCTACTTTTAGGGCTTTCACACTTGACCTTGTGTGTCGTCTGTCGTTGGGACAGGGGCACGGCAGGAATTTTCCCCACTTGGCTGATTGGCTGTTGCCATTTGGATTTCGTCTGCCGTATAGCAAATCGTCACAACTTGTAAGGTTGCGGATAGGCTCTGGTTCAGGTGATAGGGATGGGAGAACGCTCTCGCCATCCCTATGTGAAGGGTATTCCATTAAAGGAATCCAGGGACTCGATGGTTTGGTCAACCCCTGAGAGGGGGTTGTGCCTGTTTCTGAGTCCGGGGGGACATTTGGGTGGTGGAGAGAGCATGCCCCTGGCTTTCCGCTTATCCAGGTGTTCACCCTTGGCTGACCTATGCTGGAACTCTGGGTCAGCACTACCTGCATGGCAGGGAGATAATCAAACCAGAGCCTATGCAACCACTCACTTGCTGTAATCAATAAAGTTGTGGCCTAAATTCTGTCAAAAACCAAACCAAAATTTTGAGTCATGTGTGAATTCTTTAAGGGGAGGTTTCTGGGTCTGAACACGCAAATCACACAGCAACAGCGATCTTTTTGGCCACCAATCTGCTATTTATAATTTGCAAGTGTTAAGCTGCTACTTACACGAGAAAACCAAAGGACATTTACTTAGGAATACATCCACTAAACTCCATAAGATTTCTCAGTGAACATGGATAAAATAGGCTGTAAAACATGCACCTCCTAATGCTCTTTTACTTTTGACTTAGTCAGCAGAACATTTATTAGCAAATAAAATCAAGCACATTATTGGAAGATTTGCGTCATTTGTTCCTGCACCGGGGGGGGGGGGGATCAAGTTTACACTGTATGAATGAATATTTACAATGAAGATTGTTTAAATCGGTCTTCACCAACCTTGTTTCTTCCAGTTGTTAGACTACATTGTGCATCATCCCTAACCATTGGTCACACTGGCCGGGACAGATGGGAGTGGGGGAGTCCAACAACATCTGGAGGAACCAGGTTAGGATAGGCTGTTTTAAGGATATTTTATTTTAATGGGGTGTTTGTTTGTAGCTTTTTATATTTTTGTGGTCTGCCTTATTCCATTCACCTGGCATTTGTAGACTTGATTTGGTTGTGACCTACAGCCCAAGCAATAAACCTTGAGCCAAGCTGGGCATCAAGAGTAAAAATAAAATACCGAGAGAGTGAGAGAGACCTGGATTTAGCTTCTCTCATATCTCTCTTACCTCTTCTTACCTCTTGTAACATATCAGCATCTTCTATAGCTTTCACTGCAGATTTTTTGGAAGTCTCTTGAATTTCCCCTCCCATCAGAAACTCATCAAGAATAAAGTACGCCTTCTCAAAATTGAAAATAATATCCAGTTCACACACCTGGCAAGGATTACAGAGAGAAATATTCAGGCACACTTATTACAGCATTGAGTGTGGTTATGTGCACAGCCTCATCAAAAAACTGTTCTGTGTGTGCACCCTGGTGGCAGGCAGAGAACAATGGAAACACAGGACTGAAAGCATTAAGAAGGTTTCGATATGATAATATTTCAAAGGGGAGGCAGCATCCCATGATCATTTTACTTCCTTAACCACCAAGTTACCTTTTCAGTTGCACACACGTGCACCAAGTTACCTCTGACCTTTCACTCAGGGCTTGCATTATCCTTCAATCAGTTTTGTCCTATAGGTATAGGGTTAAATCAGGGTTTCCCAAACTTGGGTCCCCAGCAGTTGTTGGACTGCAACTCCCATCATCGCTAGCTAGCAGGACCAGTGGTCAGGGATGATGGGAACTGTAGTTCAAAACAGCTGAAGACCCAAGTTTGGGAAACCCTGGGTTAAGGTAAAGGAACCCCTGACCGTTAGGTCCAGTTGCGGATGACTCTGGGGTTGCGGCGCTCATCTCGCTTTATTGGCCGAGGGAGCCAGCATACAGCTTCCAGGTCATGTGGCCAGCATGACTAAGCCGCTTCTGGCAAACCAGAGCAGTGCATGGAAACGCCGTTTACCTTGCCGCCGGAGCGGTTCCTATTTATCTACTTGCACTTTGATGTGCTTCCTGCACTCAATCAGAAGCTGCAGAAGCCACATCGGATGTTCGGCTTCCGAAAAACTGGAAGACTCACTTCCGGGGTTGCAGCACTCGGGAGCCGATTTGTTCGGGAGCCAAGCTGTTCAACAACCAAGGTACCACTGTACATGGTTTGCCCCTGCTTTCCAACTCATATACCTGTGGGCTGAGAGACAGTGACTGGCTCAAAATCACCTCATGAGTTGAGTTGGGGTTTGGACCCTAGTCTCCCAGGTCCTGGTCTTGCATTTTAACCACTACACCACAGAGGCTCTTTGAGTACTGTTATGTACTGAGTTGAATAGGATCGAAAAGGCAGCAGTCTGATTGGTCCCAGAACAATAGGATTCAGAATGCAGCAGTCTGAATGGTCCTAGAACAATAGGATTCAGAATGCAGCAGTTTGATTGGTCTTCAGGAGCCACCCAATCCAGCTCCAGGTGGAAGTGAATCCGCAACCTGATTGGCTTACAGGAGTATCCTGGGATTAGCCAATCACGTGGGGCCCATTGTGTAAATAATGTATATAAAGCAGATGTTCTGGGGGAACTTTCATTCCTCGCTACTATGAGCTGAATAAAGAGCA
Source organism: Darevskia mixta (assembly GCA_034641385.1). Classification (NCBI taxonomy): domain Eukaryota; kingdom Metazoa; phylum Chordata; class Lepidosauria; order Squamata; family Lacertidae; genus Darevskia; species Darevskia mixta. The sequence continues at coordinate 13,375,592 of JAWWNH010000030.1, forward strand.
TGAAATCCACACTCGACTCCGAGTATATTTCACTGGCGACGAGGGTAGGATCCTGCTGAGCTGACCGCCACACACAGCACCGCAGCACTGTCACCTGCCGCACCGCTGCCTCGCACCGTGTATCCAGGCTTCAGCTCCGGGACCCAAGGAACTCAGAATGGCAACCGACAACAGCTTCTCGCCTTTCAAACCAGCATCAGGAGACTGGGAAGGGTACGCCAGCCGTTTCACCTTCCTCCTAGAAGCTAAAGGGGTCACCAACGACGCCAAGAAGAGGGCGATATTCTTCAGCGTCTGCGGGGAGGAGACGTTCGAAATCGCCCGGGCTCTCCTTGCACCTGATGATGTCGCTACCGTTCCTTACAAAACAATAATGGAACGGTTGAAGGGGCAACTCTGAGAAGTTGCAGAACCGAGTGGCTTGGCGGAGGGAGGTTACAAAGGCAACTCGACGGAGATCACGGACTGCCAGGTATACCAGTTGCCCCACCCCAACATGGAGAAAATTTATGTAGAAGTACAGATAGAGGGGGCCCCGTGCCGCATGGAGCTTGACACGGGTTCAACACTATCCATAATCTCGGCACGGACCTTAAGGAAACTGTGCCCTAGTGGGGGTCCCAAACTCAGGCCGGCCCCATTCACCCTCTGGGACTTCCAGAAACGTAAGGTCCCCACAATGGGGGTGGGGACCTTCAGGGTGCAATATCGAGGGCGGACACGGCAACTGGACTTGCTTGTGGTCAAGGGCCCCTATGTTAGCTTACTGGGATTGGCATGGGTTGGACCACTGGGGCTAGCCGTCACCGGGGTGAACCGCACTAGCTTACAAATGGACGTGGACTCTATATGCAAGGAGTTTCCGGGGGTTTTCGATGGAAAATTGGGACAGTATACGGGCCCCCCCCCATTGCCCTACAGCTTGACCCCGCAGTACGACCTGTCAGGCACAAGGCCCGCCGGGTTCAGTTCGCCCTGAAACCCGTATAGATGAGGAATTGGACCGGCTCGTGGAGCAAGGAGTGCTGGAACCTGTGCCTAATGCGCCCTGGGAAACCCCGATCGTCACACCCGTCAAGCCTAATGGTTCGGTCCGCATCTGCGCAGACTACAAATGTACCATAAACAAGGCCCTCACAGCCCATGCATACCCAGTGCCAGTGATCAGCCATGTCCTCGCCACCTTGGCTGGGTCAAAATTTTTTGGCAAGCTGGACTTGGCCCAAGCCTATCAACAGCTGCCGGTAGATGAGGCCACAGCAGAGGCACAGACGATTGTGACGCACAGAGGAGCGTTCAAGGTAAAGCGGCTGCAATTTGGTGTCAGCGTGGCACCAGGCATATTCCAGAACCTAATGGACTCTCTCCTGAAAGGGATTCCTGGTGTCACCCCCTTCTTCGATTATGTGCTGATTGCCGGTCCCACGCCAGAGGAGTTTGAGGACCGCCTCCGCACCGTTCTGCACCGTTTCCAGACGGCGGGTCTCAAGGTGAAGCGGGAAAAGTGTCTACTAGGAGTGCCCCAGGTGGACTTTTTGGGATTTATGGTGGACGCAGAAGGGGTCCACCCAACTGGGGACAAGGTACGGGCCATTTGTGATGCCCCAGCGCCCAAGGGCAAGACTGAACTTCAGGCCTTCTTGGGACTATTGAACTTTTACCATGCCTTCCTTCCCCATAAGGCGGCGGTAGCAGAGCCCCTACACAGACTTCTGGACAAGCGGGCCCCTTGGGTGTGGGGCCAGCGCCAGGAGGCCACATTCCAGGCAGTCAAGGACTTGCTCGTCTCAAACTCGGTCTTGGCACACTTCGACGAGAGGCTGCCGGTGGTGCTAGCATGCGACGCCTCACCCTACGGCATCGGCGCTGTCCTGGGACACCAACTCCCGGATGGAAGAGAGGTGCCAGTGGCATACTTTTCCCAGACGCTCACCGCAGCTGAGCGGAACTACTCGCAAATCGACAAGGAGGGTCTGGCAATTGTGAAGGGAGTAAAAAAATTCCATGATTTCTTGTATGGGCGGCCCTTTACCATGGTGACTGACCACAAGCCGTTGCTTGGCTTGTTTGCCCCCGAAAAGCAGACCCCCCAAGTGCTGTCTCCTCGCGTCCTCAGGTGGTCAATTTTCCTTGCCGGCTACCAGTATGCACTGATTCACCGCCCAGGGAAGGCGATGGGCCACGCAGACGCCCTCAGTAGGCTACCACTACCAGAAACAGGCCCCGACCCAGCGCCCGCACAAGAGGTTATGACCCTGGAGCTGCTTTCCGACCGCCCCATTCAGGCACAAGAAGTTGCGCACCATTCCAAGAAAGATAGGGTCATCTCCCGGGTCCTGGACTGGGTGTGGAGGGGATGGCCCAGCAGCAGTCCCGGGCCAGAATTCGCTGGCTACACAACCCGTAAACATGAACTGTCGGCCCACAAGGGGTGCCTGTTATGGGGAAGCAGGGTCGTCGTTCCCCAGCCCCTCCGCAAAAGGGTCCTTACAGCCCTACACGAGACACACCCAGGGGTGGTGAGAATGAAGGCCCTCGCCAGGAGTTATGTGTGGTGGCCAGGGATTGACAGAGAGATAGAGGCCTGGGTCAAACACTGCCAGGCCTGCCAAGAATCCCGCCCGGATCCCCCAAGGGCCCCAGTCCAGCCCTGGGAGTCCGCCCGAGCACCATGGTCACGCCTGCACGTGGACTTTGCTGGCCCCTTCCAGGGGAAAACATTCTTCATAGTGGTGGACTCCTACACCAAATGGCTGGAAGTCGCACTGGTACCGTCCACTTCTACATCCGCAGCCATCCGGGTACTACGCAGGCTGTTTGCAACCCACGGGCTCCCTGACACTCTCGTCTCAGACAACGGAACCGCATTTACGTCAGAAGAATTCCAGACCTTCACAGCGCAGAACGCCATCCGCCACATCCGCTCGGCGCCATTCCACCCAGCCACCAATGGCCAAGCAGAGCGCATGGTGCGGACCACCAAGGACACCCTCCGCCGCATGACGCAAGGGGACTGGGAGTACCGCCTTGCCACATTCCTTCTAGCACAGCACAGCACCCCCAGCTCAACGACTGGCCGGAGCCCCGCTGAACTACTAATGGGCCGGCGCCTCGCAATTAGACTGGACCGCCTTCACCCCGACAGAGCTCAGGATGAGGTAGAGGTGGGGGAAGGCAGGAACCCCCGGACCTTCATGGCCCAGGACCCAGTGTACGCCAAGAATTTTGGGGCAGGCCCAGCATGGGTACCTGCCACAGTCACCAGGGTGACTGGCCCCGTGTCGTATGAGGTGCTAACGGAGGGGGGGCAATGCTGGCGCCGCCACTGCGACCAGCTACGGCGACGATTCCCAGGAGAAAACCAAGAGGAGGACAGGCCAGAGGAGTCCCAAGGGAACAGTGGGGCAGCGAGGCCCGCAGAGCAGGAGGGGCCAGCAGGGGAGGCAGTATCAGTAGATACAGAGGGGACGCGCGAGGCCGAAAGGACACCGGAACCAGAGCCACGACTGAGCGAGCCGGTTGCGCCAGACCAAATGGCCCCATCACAGCCAGCAGCCTCGGAACATGAGCCAGAACCCGAACCCCTGACCAGGGAACACCCCAGGCCGCAACACATACGCAGGCGGCCGGCGTACCTTGAGGACTATGAATGCAACCTCCCGGGCAGGACTGGAACTTAGAGGGGAGGGTGTTATGTACTGAGTTGAATAGGATCGAAAAGGCAGCAGTCTGATTGGTCCCAGAACAATAGGATTCAGAATGCAGCAGTCTGAATGGTCCTAGAACAATAGGATTCAGAATGCAGCAGTTTGATTGGTCTTCAGGAGCCACCCAATCCAGCTCCAGGTGGAAGTGAATCCGCAACCTGATTGGCTTACAGGAGTATCCTGGGATTAGCCAATCACGTGGGGCCCATTGTGTAAATAATGTATATAAAGCAGATGTTCTGGGGGAACTTTCATTCCTCGCTACTATGAGCTGAATAAAGAGCATGAAATCCACACTCGACTCCAAGTATATTTCAAGTACTGAGTGAGGAGAAGCTATTGCAGGGGAAGACAGCCAAACTATTGTAGAGGGGCATGGACGACATCGTGCAAAAGCAGTTGGGGGGTGTCATGGTCATAATGTACTAAACATAGTGCACCCTGGGCACAAAAGCCAGAATTAATTTTTACTCCAAAACTCACTAGTGTGCATGTGTACCTGATATTTTTTGTAAGTGTTGTATTTATTAGCGCTCACCATTTTTCCTGTAACACATTTGTCTTTCTTGGCAATTTCCAAGTTGTTTCACCATTTCCGCTAATCATGTCTTCCTTCCAATTAAAAACAGCTTCACCCAGCCCCAGATGTCTCAACGTGAACTTTGCTCAGTTGCCCATTTATCTCCATTTATGCTCCCCGCTGTTTTTGCTCTCTCCTCCTGCTCTGACTTTGATAAAGGCTTAGCCTTATTTGTATGTGGAGGACCAGAGAGGCAAATAATCAGCCTACAGACAGGCAGGGGGGGCATTGGCAAACAGCCCTGGAGGTGGCTTTGCAATACCAGAAAGCTGCAGTGGGATGTTTCTCAGCTGCTGGCAGATTTTATTGCTGCAAAAGAGGCAGTCTGGGGAATGAAAGACCTTCCTAATTAACAGGAGCCTCTCGCTATTTATGCATTAAATTATTCTGTGGATTTCTCTCCCACCTTTCTCAATGAAATGAAAAAGTGAGTTTCAATATAAAGGCACAAGGAAATTGTAGAACTCTGTGAAAGCTACAAGGCAGCCCTACATTAAAAGCACTGCAGTAGTCAATGCTCTAGAGATTACCAGAGCACAGATAACTGTGGCCAGTTTTTTTCCTGTTCAATAAAAACAGCAGGTTGAGAATCACTGGGCTTCCTATGCTTTCGACTTGGGAATGACCTGTGGCCCTCCAGAGGTGGTTATTTTCATAGCAAAGTTTTCCCAAGAACTCTTTTCAGTTGAAACAGAATATATTTACAGAAAATGGCAGAAACCTGCTATCCTGAAAACAAAACACAAACAAACCTTGCAGGGAATCTCGAGTCAGCTCTGTGGACAGAAGAAACAACAGACAACACTCGACAAATATCTGACAAGGAAAACAAGCGGAGGCAGGTGTTTCTGGGGGAAACCTGGTAAACTTACATTGCCAAAATATCTGTCCAATAGCTCTACATAACGATGGACAACTTCTAGGGTCAAGAGTTCGTTATCCTGCTCTTCAACTGCACAGCAGAAATATAAACTAGCATACCTGAAATTTAAAGATATGAAAATATATTGAGACCTATCAGCATTAATATTAATGCTCTTTACACGGTCAGTTACCCTGAAATATTTTTCCCCCGGTTGCTTTTTCACATAATGAGTCAATCTCAAAAGCAAGGAGAATAGCCCTTAATTAATTAGGCCTTTCATATAAATCCATCTGACTTCCTTGCCAGCACTAATGAAAATGACAGGATGAACATCATTTCAGATATGCAAACGTGGGCAGTTTTTTGTGCAATAATCAGAAGTAAAGATAATGGAATCGGAAATAAAAGCTTGCTTTTTATCACATAAATCTCTCACAGCTCTGCAGCCGATGCTATTATAATTGTGTTCCTTTTTGTTATGCTTTCATACAGGGCAGGTATTATATCTTCTCCTTTTTCTCAAAGGCACAGGTGGAAGGGAATAATGGTCACGGTGCATATAGATGCTGGGGTGCGACTTGCCCACACAGCCTCATGACTGTCCTCACCAGTGCTTTTCTTTTTCTGGGGGGACACAGAACATTTTGTGAATCAAAGTTTGGCCTCATTGAGGGGCAGTATTTCAATATGAGTAGGAAAATGAGAGTACCCCTAAACATTTTTTTAGAAAGAAAAAAAGCACTGGTCCTCACATATCTTTTCTGTGACCTTAAGCTTGGATACAGACAACAGCTGTTGAAAGAACTGAAGGCTGTGTCACAGAAAAACATTTTCCCCTTGTTACAAGCACTGACGTACGTATTTTCTATCCCGTTATTGGAGGGAAGGGGAACCTTTTTCAATCCAAGGGCCACATTCCCTCATGGGGGTGGGCCTTCTGAGGGCCACATATCAGTGTGGCAAAAGTAGGAAAGGCCAGACAACACCACTCTCTATCCTCCATTCTGCAAGCAAGAGTGATCGCAGTTCAAAGACACATTCCAGCCAGGCAGAATAGCTAGGGGAAGGTCCCCAGCAGAATCAGTGAGGGTTGCAACCTGGGCCAAGTCCTGACGGTAGGGCAGAGAGGCTAGAGGGCTGATTTGGCCCTGGGGCCTGTTCCCCACCCTGCTGCATTACACAATATGGACACAAAAGTTTTATACGTTTTTGTAGCGCTTCATACCGAGGACCAAATTCCAAATTATATTAAATATGTCCTTTTCCTTGCGGGTCTGGTTTTCCCTTTCAAAATAGCATATGGATGAGGGGGTGTTCATGGATCAGGTCCATGGAGTGTGTTTAACTTGTCTTTTTCTGCACAATTGCCCTGAAAAGTTTCACCACCGCCATCCCACTGCTGGAGAATAAACACCAGAGAATAAACAGCAGTTTCCTCAGTCTTCATCCCTCCCCCAAACCCCCGAATTAGAAAGGGAAACACAAGCAACACAGGGCAAAAACTGTGTTTACCATAACCTGTTAATTTGGCCCTAACATATGGAGGGGATTGATCTGTTTTATAGCCACAAGCAACAACGGTCTTATCATATCGCCTTCAAGGTTTCGCCGAGCTATGATCTTCCAAACGTTCTTTCGCACACAATGTTCAGAAAGACAGCTTCAGAAAGTTTGAACATTTCTGTACTTTCCTTTAAAACTGGGACAGCCTCCAGCATTCAGAAATACCCAGTGGAACAATACAGGGGAAGATCAAGGCACTGGAATCCCATGAAAATCATTGCGAGTCCAGCATTTAATGGCAACTCTTGATGCCCATTCATTTAAAAGGCACTTCAGTAGATTTTATTATCTCAGGGAGGTGCTCTCCATGTTCATTCCTCATCTCAGATGCTGGCTCCAATTAAGTGATGTAAAGCAGGAGTGGGGGACCCGAGGCCCGGGTGCAAAATGTGGCCTTTTTAAAATCTGGCCCTTGGGACTCTCTCCATATCATGCCCCCTCCCCGGGTCATCCTGCCAAAGGATGTCAATGCACCTCCTCTAGCCAAATTAGTTGGCTCCAGCTTCAATTTCCTGTTTAATACTTCATTCCCTTGATGCATCTGCCACCCCCACTATCTTGAATAACGCTCCTTAAAATTAGAACTATAACAGGGATGCAGCCCTCCAGACCTCTTTCTCTGGCCCTTGGGACTCTTCTCTCCCACACCATATGCTTCACCAGCACAGCTGTCAACTTTCAGATTTGAAAATAAGGGACTTTTTCGAACTTTCGGATTTGAAAATAAGGGATGCCACGAGGGCAGTGCAATGGCACCAAGTAGCCTCGCCACCCTGCGCTCCAGAGCCTGTGCGTGAACGGGTGAGCGAAAGAGCGAGCGCGTAGACAGCAGGCAGGCTGTCTGTCTGGTTGGGCGTGAGGGTCTGGCTGCACAAGGCATGCAAGCTCCGCCCCCAGTCGGTCTCAGACTCCTTATTGGCAGCCGAGCAACGCAGCTGAGGAGCCTCCCTGGCCGGCAGGGAGGGAGAGGAGCTGCTTCCTTTGAAATCCGGGAAATTTAAGGGATATCAACAATCCGGGATAGCAGTGGGAAACGGTATTGGAATAAGGGAGTTTCCTGCAAAAAAAGGGAGGGTTGACAGCTATGCTCACCAGCCCTCACCAGTGTTTCTGCATGGCTGGAATTTGTCCTTGAAATCCCTTTTGCTTGCCTAGATGCAGGACAGAGGTGTGTGAGAGTTTGCATAGAAACTAGCCTAACATATTTACATTTATTGCTCCATTATCAACTTCTGCCTCTGGTCCCATCCATTGGCATGCAGCCCCCAGAAGGTTGCCCAGAATAGGCAGTGGCTTCTGGGCTGAAAAATATCCCCACCCCAGTGTAAAACCTTAATCCTTTGATATAAACAAGCATGTCATGTTTCTTATGACAGGAATTAGTGGGATTCACTGGGCACAGGCTTCCTTCAAGAGATCATGCCTGCTGCCTTTTTTTTTCCCTCCTAGTGGTAAGTAATACAGACATTTTGAATGGTGTTCCTCTTGTTTGTCAGTTCACCCCACCAACGCAAACTAGATTGATTTTGTTTTGTTGTTACTTTGTGCTGCTTCTATGGGAAGCGACATGCTTTGTGTAAAAAAATCCGACTTGTAAAACTACTCACACCTTTTGTAAACGAGCTTGAGGTCTTTCCAGTCAACAAAACTGCTCATTTTCTGGTTGCGAGACAAAATAATCTGCACAATTTCTCGGGTGATCTTTTTCTTCTCTTTTTCAGGCAGTGTAATAAACCATTTCTGGAGTCTTAATTTCCCTTGTCGGCTGAAGAGCAGTATAAACTGCATCTAGAGTAAACAAAACCATTTGGGGTAATACTGAGACAAAGACCAACACAACTTACATTAACAAAACTGCATTTGTGGTAAAATTATCTGCCCTGTTATCAAGGAAAACATTTAAAGGTCAGGAAATGATGAATAATAATGGTTTCAAGAGAACCGATTCAGGTGTAATGTTAAATCGCAGCATAGATTGCGTACTTTAACCAAACACAACTAGCTGTCTTCCTGAACTTTTAAACAAGCAATTGTCATGTGTTGTGCAAGTTCAGCTACATTTGGTTGCTTCCAGTCAGAGCCATGTCAGTAGTCCTTCAAAAGATCTTCAGCTTATCATTTTCCCATGTAACCAACTGTGCTGTTTTTTTACACAGGCCGCAGGTAAAGATCCTGCAATGGCCTTATTTATCAGGTTCATGCCTGCAGTAAGCAAACACCACCATAAAAGAACAGAAAAACAGTGCATACCTGTGACTGCTGAACACACCTCTCTGGGTAAACCCAAATACCCCCAATGCCAACACTGCAATTATCAAAAGATGATGCCAGATTTTGAACAGGATTGTTCAGAACACACCTTGAACACACAGGATTGTTCAGAGTGGGGCGGGCCACCTAAAGTTGCAGGATTTGGGATTTCATTGAATGCATTTTATTTAATATACATTTAGCACCATGGAGGATGCCACTTTTTTCTCCAAGAGCAACATACCTTGCATGACTTCCCAAGTGGAAAACACATGATGTATATAAAAAAAGGCAAATATTTTGTATCTGTTAGTCACTTTTCTATCCCAATCTGCTTACAAAAAGGTCTCTGTGTTATACAATGGGATTGTCCACTTACCAAAACACTTTTGAGTTAGGTTGATTGTGACTGGCTCAAGGTCATGCAATAGGTTTCATGGCAAATCGGGGACACTGGCTGTTATACGACATAAACCAGGAATGGGAACCTGTGGCCCTCTGTCAGACTGCAACTTCCATTTGCCCTCGCCAACACGGTCAATGGCAACGATGGGAGTTGTGGTCCAACAACAACAACTGGAGGATCATAGGTTCCCCATCTCTAATGTAGATTTTATTCCAAGGATGGGGAACTTTTCCAACCTCGCAGGTTGGATCCTTATCTCCACAAGCCCCGTGGGCTACCCATCAATCACCAAATGTCCTTATGACAGCAGGTGACACATTTGAAATGTGTTTCCATGCGGTTTATATTGAAGTGAAGGCTGTAGCTTTACCTATCTCCCACTTCGTATCACATACAACATCAGGGGCAAGACAAGTGGGTGTGGTTTGTGGCAATAACCAAGTGGGCCAAATTTAGACCCCTGCCACGGGCCAGAGGCTGTGCACTGCTGCTCTAGTCTAATGATGACAAAGGCCACTATCTGCTCCAAGATGAACGAAGCACTTGACTTGAGACTGTCTCAGCTTTTCAGGAAGATAGACAGAATTACTGTAGGTGCATATAACAGGAAGCCCATCCGAAGAGAGTGTGCCCACTTCCTGCTTCCTGATCTACGGCAGATACCCATAAATCCCTGTCTATCTTCCGCTCAGTCCTGAGTTCAAAGACACCAGTAGCATAGGCCTCAAGAGTTCTTGGCAATCTTAAGCTTGTATTGTGCTCCAGGCCTCAGTCTCCCTGGGCCCCCGAGCAAAACTTTCTGTTGATTTAAAGAACTGAGTCACTTTGGGTTCAGTGACATCTCGCCCGTTTGACAATATTTCTCAGCCTGAGGCGATCAATGCGTGGTCCAAGAGGAGAGGTTCAAAGCAGCGAACAAGAGAACACAGTGTGCTTTCCTGTTCCCTCTCCTAGCGTGCACCACAGTGACATAATTAAAAGGGAGATACAAGTGGCTTAATTAAGTAACAGTCGTCAAAATTAATTTGGGCTCCTGGCTCTCAGTCAGACTGCTCATCCATCTACACGGGATACTTCACCTTGCGTCTCTGAAACAGAAGTAACACTATCTGCTTGCAATATGCTGTGTATATGGAAGGTGGGTGGTGAGAGGAGGAAGAGAGCATAAGAGACACTTGTTGCCATGGGAGACACACAGCAGCTACTTATAGTAAAGCCACCAGGGCAGCAAAAAATTCAAGGTTTTTGTTGTTGCTGTTAACACTATTTTTTTTTTCTCCAGATCATTTCACATTATTAGTACAAGCAGCACATCAACAAACTCTAAAGGCAGGACTAGAATTTCGTTCTCCCTGCTACGCGACAAGTTATTTTTATATTTTTCCAGCCCCTGAATTTTATTTTATATATTTTATATTGAGCAGCATAAGATTTCCATAAGCATTCCATCTGCTGGGAGAAAGTGGCCAGCCTTAGAATGATCGCAGCATTCTGACTTTGTAGGTTGAAGTGAAAGAGTCAATAGCTATGGAAACCCTCCTAGAGCATAGGGTCAAGATCAGCTGTCATGGCAAGAGAGAAGAAGGTCTGCATAGGTCAGTGGAACGGCGACAAGGGCAGCAAGAACCAGTGCACTTATCCTTAAAATCCCCCTTGCATATTAATTTAAGAAACTGTATTAGTGCCTGAAGAGGGCTTGGAAACCATGTGTTGTAATGATAATGCATGCACTACAGTGAGCCTCTCCTGGGAAGGGAAGAGAACTAAAGCTTCCATCTGGGATCTGTAACAAGCATCAGTTTTCTATTATGTCCAAACAAAGGAAACTTCGGTTTTCACAGGCAACAGTTGTTAACAAGCCAGGATATCACTCCAGGAGCAAACTGTGGTTTCCTGGTTTCCTACTTAAACACAGGTTGCATCTAGACACAGCAAAGAAGCATTTCAGTTAAACGCATTTTAAACTTTGTATCAGAAACTGTGTTGGCCAAAGCGGAACTCCACTGCGCCATCTGGTGTCACAGTGTTGTAATCCATATACAACGCATATAAAAAGCCTTTTCTTTACCAATCTAGCCGAGTCCATAGTTTGCGCAAACCACAGTTTCCTGCATTTGTTTGTAGTTTTTGTACTTTTGTCCAAACTGCAAGTGGAAGTCTCAGCTCTTCTCCCCCTTGTATGTAAAAAAAAAGGGGGGCAGGCAAGTCTGAAGCTTACCACAGCATGTACTTATAACAACAACATCAGAGTTGGTCTTTATGTCTGAATGCATCTTAAATAAAGACAACACACACCAAAGCAGGGGCTTAAGGAAATAGCAAGAAGGGAGTGAAGAGGCAAAGGAAACTGGCATACATAGGTGTGCGTTTTTAGTGTGTTTCACAGTTTCCCCCTTCCCAGCAGCTCAAATCAGTGCAACTTCGCTAGTGTCGGATTAGTTTTCGTTAGTGTTGACAGTGGGGATTGTCTGACCTTACACACAACTGTTCACACCTTAGCTAGAGATGAATTTGGAACAGTTTATAAGGACCCCAATCAGCATGAGAAGCAACGTATCAGATAGTATTTTATAGCAAAGTGCAAGATGCATATGAATTGTGAACATGGATTTAAAACCCAGCACTGGAAACACATTGAGTACGTAATAAGCAGTGCTAGAAACACAATGAGTACAAAATAAATACTTCAAAACAACTGGTTCCTGAAATTCATTCTGATTGCACAGATAAAATATAACAGATAGAGTTCTACAGGATGCGTTGTTAGTGTGTGGAAACAGTCAAGATCCAAGGATCCCCAGGCATGCACCTCCAGATGGCGGAGACGCCAGGCACCATTTTAGCTCCTGGGTATCTTCACTTGTTCGCAAGTGGCCGATAGCTAGGTGCAAAATGCTCCTGGTGAATTTTGAATGCTGCTAATGTTCTGTACCCCCTCCGTGAAAGGCTCTAGGTGTAAATGTATGTAAAATAAACCATACTTCTTAAAGGCCTCCACTGTGCCTCCATTTCTCAACAGAAACACAACCTTGAGTGAGTACCTGGAACCCTCTGGATTCCTGCTACCTCTTCACAGATATCATATTTGCTTTTTTTAAAAGCTCTTGCCCATAGGTAGGCAAACTAAGGCCTGGGGGCCAGATCCGGCCCAATCGCCTTCTAAATCCGGCCCGCGGATGGTCCGGGAATCAGCGTGTTTTTACATGAGTAGAATGTGTGCTTTTATTTAAAATGCATCTCTGGGTTATTTGTGGAGCATAGGAATTCGTTCATTCCCCCCCCCCTTCAAAATATAGTCCGGCCCCCCACAAGGTCTGAGGGACAGTGGACCGGCCCCCTGCTGAAAAAGTTTGCTGACCCCTGCTCTTGCCTACCTGCAGAGTCTGACCTTCCTCTCCTGCGCAACCCACCTTCACTGGTGCATAACTTGGGTCTCCTCAAAATGGGCCAGGCTCAGGAACAGAATAATTCTTTTATTAGATAATGTTTCCATGACAGAGTGAAGCACAGGCAATGGAGAAGAGCGCAACATTCCCGTGGAAATTGGGTACATGCAAGGGGAATTTTAACAAGCAATAGCTGAGATATAGCAAGGCATGTGGCTCCTTTCCAGGGAAGGTCATACTAAATGCTGCAAAACCCTTGAGAAAAGCAAATAAGCCATTTAAAAGGTAAAGGGACCCCTGACCATTTGGTCCAGTCGTGTCCGACTCTGGGGTTGCGGCGCTCATCTCGCTTTATTGGCCGAGAGCCGGCGTACAGCTTCCAGGTCATGTGGCCAGCATGACAAAGCTGCTTCTGGCGAACCAGAGCAGCGCACGGAAACGCCGTTTACCTTCCCGCCGGAGCGGTTCCTATTTATCTACTTGCACTTTGACGTGCTTTCGAACTGCTAGGTTGGCAGGAGCTGGGACCAAGCAACGGGAGCTCACCCCATCGCAGGGATTCAAACTGCCGACCTTCTGCTCAGCAAGCCCTAGGCTCTGTGGTTTAACCCACAGCGCCACCTGGGTCCCCTTAAAGAAGTCATTTGGCTGGCAGCAAAACCTCACACAGAGCCCAGGGGTGAGGGGGGACTGTACAGTATGTCGTCTGCAGCGACAGGAAGACAGAAGTTAGCAAAGCAAAATCAAGAACAAGAGGCAAATGAACATATGCTTTGATATATTAGATTGGTTTTAAAAGAAAAGAGTCATATGGATCCAAGGACACAGTAAATTCAGATAATAAATGGTTCCTGATAACAGAGGATCAGATCATTGCAACTACGTTATATACAGACTGCCATTGCTATATCGCACTACCTAGCAGCAATTGTTTTATTCAACAGGGTTATGTTGTCCTTCCATCTCTCCCGCTGCCACACATACACCTTTTCTCCCTATTACGGTATGTTCCTGTTCTGTTATCTCTCCTACAGAGATTGCATGTTCCCTGGAGCTAAAGGGCCATGTCTTCTTGTCAATCTAAATTTATTTGAATAATCAAAGGGCAGGCAGCTGATATGTAAAAGAGCAAACAACTACCTAATATAAAGCTGTGAATTATCAAGCAGGCAGACCAGAAGGGTTTTCTCCAGCCTTTCCCTAAATGAAATTTATATTAAGACCAATCTCCACATTCAGTACCACTGACTACCTGGTACTGTGAGCAAACAGGAAGAGGAGGAGGCCTGATTTTTCTCCTCTCCTTGGCTGACTAAGGTCTGAGGATGGAGCCTGACACAAAAAGACACAACACTTGTGCTACACAGTGTTTCCTCAAACTTAGGTCCCCAGCTGTTGTTGGACTACAACTTCCATCATCCATAGCTGGCAAGACCAGTGGTCAGGGATGATGGGAGTTGTAGTCCAACAACAGCTGGGGACCCAAGTTTGAGAAACACAGAGATGGGCAACCAAAATGACCGTGAGGCTGGAACTCCTTGTGAGGAAAGGTTTGGAGTTTTGGGGGGCGTGGGGGTATTAGTTTAGGGGTGGGGAAAATGAGAGAAAGAGCAACCATGAATGACATGTATACCTTATGAACAGTATGGAGAAAATTAAACTACGGACTTTGCTCCCACATGATGCAGGGATGGCTCTATAGACAAAAGAAGAAGGATACCTGTGGCCATCTGTGACCACAATAACTAGGTTCTCCTTCCACTGTCATAGGCAGCATGCCTCTGAATATCAGAATTTCACATCACGGGGCAATGGGGGAGTGCTTGTGAGCTTCCCATAGGTCAGCCACTGTGAGAACAGGATGCTGGACTAGATGGGTCATTGGTCTGATCCTGCAGGGCTCTTCTGATGTTTTTATAACCGTGAGGATATAAACATTGCTTAACCAACAACCTGATCCTATTCATGCTTCCTTGGCAGCAAGTTCCCAATAAGTTCAATGGTTCTCACTCTCGAGTGGAAATAAATCCTTTGCCACATCTCTCCAGAAAATGTCTGGGATTGCTTTAGCCTCCCCTGAGGCTTGCCTTTTCCAAAAAGAGTCAACGCTCCATAAGGCAACGTGCGTATTTTGATTTATTTTACTTTAATAAAAGTTTATGTGTCTGCAGAATTTCAATGTCCACATTAGAACAAGACCTTTTATTAGGATGAGCTAAGTGTCACAAGTGGGACCCAGGTGGCGCTGTGGGTTAAACCACAGAGCCTAGGGCTTGCTGAGCAGAAGGTCGGCAGTTTGAATCCCTGCGACGGGGTGAGCTCCCGTTGCTTGGTCCCAGCTCCTGCCAACCTAGCAGTTCGAAAGCACGTCAAAGTGCAAGTAGATAAATAGGAACCGCTCCGGCGGGAAGGTAAACGGCGTTTCTGTGCGCTGCTCTGGTTCACCAGAAGTGGCTTTGTCATGCTGGCCACATGACCTGATAGCTGTACGCTGGCTCTCGGCCAATAAAGCGAGATGAGCACCGCAACCCCAGAGTCGGACACGACTGGACCTAATGGTCAGGGGTCCCTTTACCTTTACCTAAGTGTCACAAAATAGCCAGTAAGCTTTGGGGTTCGCCAGAACTTTTCATCAGGCTAGATCAGGGGCGGGGAAGTTTTCTTTGACCTACCTCATATGCCAACTTTGACAGGACAACCCACCTGTCAACCACTTGGCATTGTTATGATGTCACCTGAGATGGATTTGGGAAGTGCTGAGCATAGGGCTGGCAAAGTGCTTCATTCTCCCCTCCCTGTCACTCCCACCTGTCACTCCTTCTTAAAACCTACCCAGATGCAGACATGGATAGCTTGACTAACAGCAACAACCTTTTTCTCACTCCTAACCTTTGCATCCTGTCAACATCTAGCCAGATCAAGAGTTCTATTTTAAAAAACCCACCCAAAACTTGAAAGCTTTCACACTATTTCGATGACATTTTGGTTGCTCTAATATAGACTTTGTGAGTTTTCCCTACAGACCAACATGACCACCTTTCCTCTTCTACAGGCTTCTAAAGTTTCACACAGTTGTTCGGAAGCTTTCAATCTGAGTCATCGATCAAGTGGGTGTTTTTTTTGAAAATGTATTGTTTAGTTGTTTTATGGAACAACTAGTGATCAGCAAATTCTTAGGAAACTTTCTTGCAAGTTCACTTTCCTGAAAGCATTGTGCTACGCTGCAGATGAAATGAGATATCCATGTGTTTGAAATGGACCTGGAAAGCTTGGGTTCAAATATTAGCTTAGGTATGGAGTTGCTCAAGAAATATGTGCTTCTTGGAGAAGAGGACACATTTACAATAGCAAAATACAAAGGCTGCTGCTTTTGACAAAAGCCCCATGCAGTACTTTTTTTCTTTTAAAAAAATGTTTAGGGGTACTGTCATTTTGACTCAAGAAAATCACCATTTTATAGTTCAAAAGGAAAAATAAATACAGTAAATGAACAAAGATTTACAAAATGTTTAGGGTTACAGGTAGGTAGCCGTGTTGGTCTGTCATAGTCAAAACAAAATAAAAAATAAAAAAAATTCCTTCTAGTAGCACCTTAGAGACCAACTAAGTTTGTTCTTGAGCTTTCGTGTGCATGCACACTTCTTCAGATACCTGAAGAATCTGAAGAAGAAGAATCTGAAGAAGTGTGCATGCACACGAAAGCTCATACCAAGAACAAACTTAGTTGGTCTCTAAGGTGCTACTGGAAGGAATTTTTATTATTATTTTGTTTTGAAAATGTTTAGGGGTATGCGTACCCCTGAGTCCCACCAGAAAAAAAGCACTGGCCCCATGCCATATGTTCCCTCTCTATGACACTGATTGATTGCATTGCATTTATACCCCCTTTCCCCACCCCTAATGAGCTCAAGGAGGCACACATGGTTCACCTTTTTGCAGTTATTTCCCACAACAACCCTGTGAGGTAAGCAAGGCCGAGAGGCTGTGACCCGCCCAAGGTCACCCAGTGAGCTTCATGATCAAGTGGGGACTTGAACCCTGGTCTCCCAGGTCCTAGTCTGGCAGTCTAATCACTCTGCCACACGAGCTCTCCACACCATAAAGCACATCATAAAATGTAGCCCATGTCCCAATATAATCACACAATGCTTTGCCCCACATTTTTGGCAGCTGCTTAAGGACGGGGAGCATTTAGAGCACAAGGGATGAGGAGTTGACACGCGGTCGATGCATACAGAAAAATATATATGGTTCTTTGTAAATCCTCCCCTCTAGCCTCAGCTAACCTGTTATGTACTGAGCTGAATCCTAGAACAATAGGATCCAAAATGCAGCAGTCTGATTGGTCCTAGAACAATAGGATCCAGAATGCAGCAGTCTGATTGGTCCGCAGGAGCCACCCAAGCCAGCTCCAGGTGGAAGTGAATCAGCAACCTGATTGGCCTGCAGAAGCAGCCAATCAGGCTCCTGGAGGAAGTGAATCCGCAACCTGATTGGCCTACAGGAGTAGCCCGGAATTAGCCAATCACGTGGGGTCCATTGTGTAAATAATGTATATATAGCAGACGTTTTGGGGAAAGATTCATTCCTTGCTACTATGAGCTGAATAAAGAGCATGAAATTCACACTTGACTCCGAGTATATTTTATAACCTATCACAGATTCTGGAGTCACACTGGACTTCTGGAACACCCAGCGGCAAAGAGTTTAAACAGAACCCTGGGTGATTCCCTGCAGTTGGAAAGATAGAAGCAGCTTAGTGAGGCAGGGTGGTCTCTTCCTCCCCACACAAACTGCATCAGCAACCATTGATATCCAAGTTACATCCAGGGTCTGCAGAGCTTTGGGCCATGGGGCACAGCTGGAAACCTAAGAAACTGTCATGGACACCAGAAAATACCCCATTTCACAGAAGAACAAATGGGTGATGCTTAGACCGTCCCACACACACTTGAAAAAGCAACAAGAAACAAACCTATACATGCCCACCCCCCAAAAAAACCACAAGGACCAAACACCCGAGTGTTCCCCCCCAACCAAACCACACAAAAGCCAAAAACTGGGAGAGACACCACATTGGGACTTCAGGCCTACATGTAACAGCAGGGAGGGTCCATTTTTCAATGGTGAAACACACAGAAGGTCCTGAGTTCAATCGCTAACATCTCCAAGTAGAGAGAAACTGCTGCTTGAGGCCGTGGAGAGCTGCTGCCAATCGGTACCCACCAAGGATGGAGAAGCTGTGGCCCTCAAGAACTTGTTGGACTATTTCTCCACTCAGCCCCATCAACAGCAGAGTCGATGGTCAGGGATAAGTAGTTCAACAACATCTGGAAGGACCAGTGTATACAGCAGGCATAGGCAAACTCGGCCCTCCAGATGTTTTGGGACTACAACTCCCATATCCCTAGCTAGCAGGACCAGTGGTCAAGGATGATGGGAGTTGTAGCCCAACAACAAGTTTGAGAAGCACTGAGCTAGATAAACCAATGATCTGGCTTGCTATCAGGCAGCTTCACAACCAGAGGAAAGTGATTGCCTTCTCTCCCATTCCTAACCGTGAAAGAGGAAAAAGTAGGAAGCTGCTAAATACTGGCTGGCTGGTAGCATTCCATGATTTCAGACTGGGGGCATTCCCAGTTAGACCAGGAGATGGGACCTGGGCCCTTCTATACGCACAGCGGGTGTTCTACAACTGCGCTGGGTCCCTTCTGAAGAGAGGTGGAACAATCTAACCAAAGGTGTGGATTAAATCTCTTGGAAAGCCAGCACCAGGCTGCTGCTTTGGAAAGCAAATAAGTTGGCTCCACCCAGCCGCCCATTGATTTAGTATTTTAGATAAAACTACTCACATTACCATTAATTGAAGGACCTGTTTGAACTACACAAAGCAAAGTCAATATGAAAAGGGAGAGAGAGACGCAAGTGAAACCACATGCAAATCGAGGGTCAAAATCCACCTGACAGTAAGCCTACAAAGGAAATGTACTACACATACCAATGAAGTGGATAGGCCAAGGGGTCACCCATTAAGAGTGGAACCAGGAGAAACCTGATTTGAGCTCAGGAATGTTGTCGGGCACCCTAAACTCTTGGCCACCTCATTCGTTGCTCAACAGATAAGCTCTTCTACTTGCTCATCCTTGAACATTTTCACACTGAGCAGTATTAATGCATTGGCCCCGTTCTGCCCCTCCAGTCTCTGCAGACAAAATGGATTTTAGTTTTAGCAAATAACTAAACCACATCTGCTCAGAAGTCAGACCCAGGTAAGTGGGGTTAGGGTTGCATCTGTAATGAGAGGATCGCCACAGAGGTCCAAACTCTGAAGGATTTTTGTTTGTTTGTTTGTTTGGATTTGATATTCCGCTTTATCACTACCCGAAGGAGTCTCAAAGCGGCTAACATTCTCCTTTCCCTTCCTCCCCCACAACAAACACTCTGTGAGGTGAGTGGGGCTGAGAGACTTCAGAGAGGTGTGACTAGCCCAAGGTCACCCAGCAGCTGCATGTGGAGGAGCGGGGACGCAAACCCGGTTCCCCAGATTACGAGTCCACCACTCTTAACCACTACACCACACTGGCTCTCCCCTCTGTGTTAAATGCAGGCCACAGCATACCACAAGCAGAAGCTCAGAGTGAATGAGGAGCCACTACGCCAAGGTTCATGCAAATCAGATAGATGTAGATGTCTCGAGCGAGTGAGACAAGCACACGGCACCACTGTCAGAAAACTCTTTGGGGTTGTGAGGCATTTCTAGCTAGAAGAAGGTTCCTTTCTGACCTGTGATAATTTCCCAAACACAGATAGTGAAATAAGACCTTCCCAATTAATCCCACTCCCAACCAGGGAAGTTTTATTGCAATAAAATCCTGTATCTTTGTATAGCAGTTTCTAGAGTCCCAAAGTACAAAGAGAATAAAATAACCCGTCCAAACCTTAGCTGGAGAGGGGGAGAAACCCAATTTTTAAAAAACATAGGTGTAGCATTCCCCTGCTCTTCATACCTGTCCTGTATGATAGACGGAAACCCGTCAGGTACAGCTTTCACCATCCCTGTACATTCAAAGCTGAAGGGGGGACTGCCCCTGATGGAAATCTGCCTATCACACAGCTGTTAAAAGCTGGCAGCCCTCTCCTGATATACCCCTTGCACAACTTCCAAGTGGCACTTGATTGTTTTAGTTCTTTGGGGCAAGTTTAAATTAAGTGACAGTACCTTGGGAACTGCAGCAAAGTTTGTTCCCAACATCCCTCTGTTGAATTGAGCGGAAGGGAATGGGGGCTGGGCTTGAACACAGAAACTAGGTGCGGGGGTCCCGGTTCCTGCAGCACTTGGCGCTTTTATCTCCCCGCCCCCTTGACCCTGAACCAGCAACAGGTGGAGGAAGATCCACCCAACTCCTGCCCTCTCCTCCCTTGCAATGTCAGAAAGGGAGGGCGAGCGCGTTCAATACCCGCACACGGGGGGGGACGGGACGCGGAAGGTGGGGGGGTGTCGCTTAACTCTATAATAGCCGGTTCAAGCCCAGAAAGAGAGAGAAAAGCCCCCTGGGCAACCGACCGACCCCTCAACTCCTGCAAACTGCGCGTCCTGTTGCTGTTTCCTTGCAAAAAAAAGACCAGGAAAAGCCAAGCAGGTGTTCTGTGCGCTTTTCAAGGGCGAGCCCGACCTGCCTCTCTCCTGCGCGGAGGCTGCTTCACCTGGCGCCAGCAGGTAGTTCCTCCTCCCGGCTCCCCGGAGCTGTGTCAGCCCAACCAACCCCGCGCTCCCCCTCGGGGGTACTCACCATGGCTGCCAGAGAGCCGCTCCCCACCCCGGGTGGCTCGAAGCCCCGTGCCCTGTGCGGGTCTTCCCCCCTCCCCCCCGCAGGCACAGGTGAACTCCCAGCTGCTCGCCCTGCTTTCCCATAATGCCCTAAACTGAAAGTTATTAACTCCTCCCCACCCCACTCCTCCTCCTCCTCCTCCCGGGTCACTCCGGCAACAGCCCCAGGGGCGGGTTGGAGAGGTCGCTTTGCACCGAGGGGGAGGGGAGTTTCGCGGGGAGAGGATCTCTCCTCCCCTTACTTAGGGACTGGCGCTCTCTAAGCGGAAAGATAAGAGTCTCCGGAGAGTTTTCCTCCTACTGAGCGATGCTGCTGTTCTCGAGCGCTTTGCAGCAAAAGGTTGGGTCTCGGCCCCGAGGAGATTGCAGTCGTGCGTTCTACTTGTCTCCTTTGGGGAGAAAGTTATAGGGAAAGAAGCAGCGGTAACGAAGAGATGGAAAACATAAGTATCTCCCACTTGTTCCGAGCAGGGCCGGAGCGTCCATTTAGGGAAACTGAGGCAGTCTCCTCAGGGCGGCAGGGCAGCGGCAGCGGCGGCTCATCGGCGCGGGGGCGCAGCTTGGCTTAGGCAATGCGCCCCATCGTCGTTGCCTCAGCTGGCTAGGATGCCGCCCGCGCCGCCCCCGGGAGGGCCTCGCGGTCTTTCCAAAGCTGCTCTCCCGTTCCCCTCTCTCTCTCGTAGCACGTTCCTTCCCACTTCCCAGAAAAGCCCCTCGCGCTTCTTCATTTTGTGAGCTGAGTCCCCGCAGAAAGGAAGCCTCTTGCCGGCCTCGCCAGCAACTCTCCGGCATCCCTCAGAAACGAGTGAGGAACATGCCCCCTCGCCCCCTTAATCCCTCCCTGAACATGCCCCCTCGCCCCCTTAATCCCTCCCTGAACATGCCCCCTCCCCCTGAAACCCTCCCAAAATATCCCCCTTTGCCCCTGAAACGTACTCACAATCTGCCCCCTGAGCCCTCCCTGTAAGAGACCCTTTCTTTCCAAGCCTTCCCTCTTAACTCCTGCCCCCATCCCAGCTCTGCTCACCCTGAAACCTTCCCAGAATCTGCCCCTTTGCCCCCATAATTCCTCCCTGAACATGCCCCCTCCCCCTGAAACCTTCCCAAAATATTCCCCTTTGCCCCCTGAAACGTACTCACAATATGCCCCCTTCCCCCTCCCTGAACATGCCCCCCCCCCTGAAACCTTCCCACAATATTCCCTCTTGCTGCTTGGTACAGGGAAGCTGGGAAAGAGATGGCGTTGTTTTTTGGAGGTGAGCAAGCTCAGGGGGCATCCCTTTGAATGAGAACCTGCCACATGGGGGTGCACATGCTCAGTAGCATCGCTGTCTTATTGACTCCTGCCACGTGGGCTCAGCATACTTAGGGCCATCACTTTACTGTATTTTTATTTATTTTGAAATAATTCTTATTTGGTTTAACAAATATAAAATCATAACAATATATCCATATATATCCAAATTTAAAGATTCCTCCAAATCTCTGGACTTCCCACCTTCCCCTCCATGAGTTCTTATACTCAGATTATTATTATTATTATTATTGTTATTGTTATTGTTATTTTTATTGTTATATATACACACACATACTGAGTAATATGCAGTTGAAAATGAAATATGTTATATATAATCATACACACATATATATGTAATATATATTTAAAATACTCACTTTACATTCTTAAGGTATCAATGACTTCCCTTCTCTTTCCATGGTTCATTTTACCTATCATAAATCCCTGCATATTTTACAAAAACTATACCATTCAGTATTCTATGAGGTGATCAGGCACTCCCATTTCTTTAAGAACTTGCCATAGTCGACCACAGCAAACTATGGCAAGTTCTTAAAGAAATGGGAGTGCCTGATCACCTCATCCGTCTCCTGAGAAATCTCTATGTGGGACAAGAAGCTACAGTTAGAACTGGATATGGAATAACTGATTGGTTCAAAATTGGGAAAGGAGTACGACAAGGCTGTATATTGTCTCCCTGCTTATTTAACTTATATGCAGAATTCATCATGCGAAAGGCGGGACTGGATGAATCCCAAACCGGAATTAAGATTGCCGGAAGAAATATCAACAACCTCAGATATGCTGATGATACAACCTTGATGGCAGAAAGTGAGGAGGAATTAAAGAACCTTTTAATGAGGGTGAAAGAGGAGAGCGCAAAATATGGTCTGAAGCTCAACATCAAAAAAACTAAGATCATGGCCACTGGTCCCATCACCTCCTGGCAAATAGAAGGGGAAGAAATGGAGGCAGTGAGAGATTTCACTTTCTTGGGTTCCATGATCACTGCAGATGGTGACAGCACTCACGAAATTAGAAGACGCCTGCTTCTTGGGAGAAAAGCAATGACAAACCTAGACAGCATCTTAAAAAGCAAAGACATCACCTTGCCAACAAAGGTCCGTATAGTTAAAGCTATGGTTTTCCCAGTAGTAATGTACGGAAGTGAGAGCTGGACCATAAAGAAGGCTGATCGCCGAAGAATTGATGCTTTTGAATTATGGTGCTGGAGGAGACTCTTGAGAGTCCCATGGACTGCAAGAAGATCAAACCTATCCATTCTTAAAGAAATCAGCCCTGAGTGCTCACTAGAAGGACAGATCCTGAGGTTAAGGCTCCAGTACTTTGGCCACCTCATGAGAAGAGAAGACTCCCTAGAAAAGACCCTGATGTTGGGAAAGGTTGAGGGCACAAGGAGAAGGGGACGACAGAGGACGAGATGGTTGGACAGTGTTCTCGAAGCTACCAACATGAGTTTGGCCAAACTGCGAGAGGCAGTGAAGGATAGGCGTGCCTGGCGTGCTCTGGTCCATGGGGTCACGAAGAGTCGGACACGACTGAACGACTGAACAACAACAACATTCTATTATTGCAATCATACATACACACACACACACACACAAAGAGAGAGAGAGTGCTTTTTTTCTTTAAAAAATGTTTAAGGGTACTCTAATTTCCCTACATGGATCTGAACGAAAGCACCCATGTCACCAGCGGAGTGGTGCCCTCGCCGTGCCCCGGTGGCATCGTGGCTCCTTCATGTGTGTCCCGCTGTGACGGCCTAGACCATTCTGTGGCAACCCTGTTGGGTCTGGACTGCTCTAATGTAGATGAGATCCAATGCCCTCAACAAGAAGTGTGCTACCAGCATGCCCCAGTACCACTCGCATCAGGCAGATTTCTGCACCTGCCTCTCTGTGTCCTGCAAACATAACCTCAGGTTCTCCACGGCTGCCCACAGAGGGCCCCACCGTTGATCCAGATTCTGCCAAAAGCCCTACTAGCTGCCTTGACTCTCCAGTGCCCCCTGCAAGCACAGCTGCCCGGTGTCCCCCTTTCCAATGCACTCAGGATGAAAACTCCTTGAGGCTGATCTTGCAGTTGCAGGACATTGTTCCCCAGAGCCTCAAGGGGGAAGTAGGAACAAATTGCTAAGGAAAAGGCACGTAAAATAAGATTTTGATTTGCTTGAAATTGAAACATTAAAGAGACTTAAATTTCAGCATCACATTTAACATTTTTCAAAGTGATTTCTGTGCTAAAACTGTTCTGTTTGAGAAAATAAATCAGAAATTGTTTTATGACTTGTTTTCACAATTTTTAAAAAATAAATTAACAATTTCAAATTCTGTGCTTTTCATTCTTCCTATAATACATCTGTGTTTGAAATATGATTGGCCGGGGGGGGGGGCGCCAGAAGGTGATCTCGCCTAGGGCGCAAAAAACCCTAGCACCGGCCCTGGTTCCAAGTCCACATAGCTCAGTGTTGTCTACCGGGCTCTCCAGGATTTCAGACAGCGGCATCTCCCAAACAGGAGTGCCAACTTGAATACAAATATTTGGGGGGGACGACACGCAAGCCCTGCCCCGCATAATCTTTTTTTAAAAAAGAAATTTATTTATTTGGTTTTTCAGATTGAAATTTTACAGTCACATATCCAACAAAAAAACTAGATTCCAAGGAATCTCTTGGACTTCCCTGCTCCCATAAGTGGAGCCTACTGTTACTCATTTCATTTCCTCCTGCATCTTTTATAATAATCCAGATCTTTTATCTCTCCATTGTATCAAAAATTCACCATTAAACTACAAGTGATATTCCAATCCTACTAACGATTTTAACTGTTTATCTTTAAGATAAGTTATAAATTTTCCCCATTCCTTATTAAACTTTTGGTCTTTCTGATTCTATAGGTCATTTTAGCCATTTTGGCAGAATCCATCGATTTGATCTGCCTTTCTTCTCTGGTAGGGACTTTATCTTCTTTCCATCTCTGGAACAGTAACATCCGCACATAATCGATCACATGAGCACACACACCATGGGAATGGAAATGTACATCAACTTTGTGGGGGCCCAGCCCCCACAAATATTTTATTGTGGGGGCCGAAGCCCCTACAGCCCCTAGGAGTTAGTTTCTATGCCCTCAAGCCTACCTGAAGATGCCGTACGTGTGTGTGTGTGTGTGTGTGTGTGTGTGTGTATTCCATTTAATATTATACATTCACATCATCATTATCCACTTTACTGCTTTGGCTCTTTAGAGCGTATCGGCTTTCTTCCCTCCGGCCTCATGGCTTTCAAAATTAACCTTTATAATTCACTGCATTTTGTATGTTTTCCAATTCTAATTACACTCATTACAAAAAATGGCTCAAAATTTAAATAAATATAGAAAGATAGAAAATTTCTCATTACAAGTCTTCAGACAATCCTGCTAGTGATGTTAATTGCTTACAATAATCTTTCAGATATCATATAAATTTACTCCAGTCCTTTTAGAATACTTGATCATGCTGGTTTCGGATTTTTCCTGTCAGCTTCACCAGTTCTGCAAAGTCCATCATCGTCATCTGCCACTCTTCTTTCGTTGGTACTTCTTGTTTCCATTTTTGGTCTAAAAGAATTCTTGCCACAGTTGTTGCATACATAAACAGTCTTTTGGTATCTCTTCATTCACTATACCAGGAGTAGGCAACCTAAGGCCCGGGGGCCGGATGCGGCCCAATCGCCTTCTCAATCCGGCCCGCGGACGGTCCAGGAATCAGCGTGTTTTTACATAAGTAGAATGTGTGCTTTTATTTAAAATACATCTCTGGGTTATTCGTGGGGCATAGGAATTTGTTCATTCCCCCCCCCCCCAAAAAAAATATAGTCCGGCCCACCACATGGTCTGAGAGACGGTGGACCGGCCCACGGTTGAAAAAGGTTGCTGACCCCTGCACTATACCCAGTAAAAAGGTTTCTGGTTTTTTAACAAAAGTATTTTTAAACATTTTCTTTAGCTCATTATATACCATTTCGAACTTGGGACTTTCAGCTTGCTGCTTTGCATGTTATGCAGAGGCACAACTGGGTTTGCTGCTGAGTACCGTTATGTATGTCAGTGCTAGCTTAGGCTGCTGTTGGGCTGTGGGACAAGATGTGCATAGTGGAGCCCCTTGTCTCACAGTCTTAGACTCATAGAATTGTTGCAAGGGGCCCTGATGGTCATCTTAAGTCCAACCACCTGCCATGCAGGAATCTCAACATGCAGTTCCCCCATCCAATTTGAAACTATACTGGACCCTGCTTAGCTTTGCAAATGTGCCAGCAGTTTCATTGCTACACCAGTCAGAGGTGGGTGGGTGAGTCGCAAAGCCTGTGTGTTATTATGGGTTTTATAAGAATTAATTATTCTTTGCAATCTTACAAGTTTTGGTTTGTTGGCGTATGATAATGCTGCATTCACACTTTGCAACCAAATGTTGCAAACGCTCAAATCTTGCATTTGAACTTGCTTGTTGTAAACTGACATGTGTTCCTCTGATGAAGAGTGGTATAGAAAATCAATCAATCAATCAATCAATCAACAATAAATACTTGGCAGCTGGTGGAAAATCTGGTGACAGCTTGTCAAAAGGTGCTCATAGGTCTGAAGTAAATTTTTGCTTGGCTGCCTCAAGAGTCATAGTTATAAAAGCAGCAAACTTCCAGTAGTAGTAGTAGTAGTAGTAGTAATTTATTACTTATACCTCGCCCATCTGTCTGGGTTTCCCCAGACACTCTGGGCGGCTTCCAACAAAAGTTTAAAAATACATTAAAACATCAGTCATTAAAAACTTCCCTAAACAGGGCCGCCTTCAGATGTCTTCTAAACATCAGATAGTTGTTTATTTCTTTGACATCTGATGGGAGGGCGTTTCACAGGGCGGTATAATGCAAAGCCATTAAAAGATATATGGCTGAGTTTATATCATTTCCCGTTTCTGTTCCTTTCTGGCTGCCCAAAATTATAATCTGTGTAAAGTAATTTGCGACGCTCTGCTTGCATACTGTACTAGACAGACAGACAGACAGACATGACATGACATTTGCTTGCTACTAGGATTTGGCACATTTTTAACATTTGACAACCTCTCATTTTCAAAATTTATTACAACAGACTCCCTACAATGTGCAGAGCAAGCCAACATTTTGAACATTTTGAACATGTTAACATTTTCAAAATTCCATATGTGGTAACGGTGTTGTCAGATCCTCTTTCTAAGTGAGGTATGCCATCTGTCACGGATGCTATTGTTGAGATTGCGGGGGGGGGGTCCCTTCCAACTCTGCAGTTCTATGATTCTGTGGGTGGTATGCAAGTCCTACTCAGAGTAGATGCATGTCAATCAATTTCAGTGGGCCTTCTCTGAGTAGGACTAGCATTCAATACCACCCACTGAGTCTTCTCTGATTCAAAGTTGGCACAGGTATCAGGTAAAAACCAGTAATAGGTTTAACTTGGTACTCCAAAAATGTGTGTGTGTGTGTGTGTGTGTGTGTGAGAGAGAGAGAGAGAGAGAGAGAGAGAGAGAGAGAGAGAGAGAGAGAGAGAGATGGTGGGATGGGTAATGAGAACTGTATTACACAGTCAACTACTGTTCTGCCGGCAAGATCCCAAAGGTCAGCACAGCCCCTCTGATCTATGCAAAATTGCAAAGCATTTCATTTAGACTTACTGCACAGTTGACAAGCCTGCTGAGGTGGAGGACCTGGTTTCAAACCAATGTTTATCCTGTCAAAGCCAAAGCTATTAAATGGCCACAAATCCAGATATTCTAGTTGGACTGGGTTGCAGATTTCCTCTTCCTTTGTGCTTTTCTTATTCATTCCTTTCAGCCTAACCGTAACATCGGCTGTCGTGCTCAGATTAATGCAATTTGCGACTCAACCGCACCCTTCAGTTGCCCAACATTATGACCCAATGACCCATGTTACAAAATTCAGAGCCCTATTGGGTCTTGCATCCACAGTAGTAGGTCACAGGAGCTGGCTACAAAGTATGTTTTGCACAGCTTAGTCACCTAAGCAAACCTGATTCATGTGTCAGGTAGATAGCTGTGCTGGTCTGTCATAGTCAAAACAAAATTTAAAAATTCCTTCCAGTAGCACCTTAGAGACCAACTAGGGGTCCTTGCTTTTTCCTGTAAGACTAATTGCAGTTGTTAACAGTCGTCAACAGGTTTACCACAGCTATCAGCCTATCACCCATTCCCACCACCCCTCTGAGTAATACCCCTCCCCACCCTCTCACTATATATAAGGGTCTGGTGACTTCTGTTTCAGTGTATCTGAAGAAGTGTGCATGCACACGAAAGCTCATCCCAAGAACAAACTTAGTTGGTCTCTAAGGAGCTACTGGAAGGTATTTTTTTATTTTGTTCTGATTCATGTGTGATTGTTTTATAATGGTTGCTGCTGCCTGTTAAACAGTCGTCTACAAAGAGATCATCATCACTCTCTTTTCTCTTCCCTGCATTCCTGCACTGGTTTTTTTACTATTATTATTCTTTAATTTTTAAGAGGGACATTTTGTTCCAAAAACAAAAAAATATGAGCTTTGACCTAGGGCTTCCTAGAAGGAAGAAAAAAAGCACCTTCCTTGTTGGTTCCGCTTTAGGCTTTGGTATGCTTGGCCCTTCCATCTGGTTTGTGCTGCTTTTGGTTCTTAAATACATTCACAATAGTCCAAATTGCCGCCAGCATTCAGGGTAAAGAGATGGCAAGTTGAAATCCCAGAGATCTCTCATTGTTGGACAAGAAGCTCTTCTGATCCAGATAACAGCCGGTGCTGTGAGTTCATTTAGCTTAATTGCATTTAATATATCACGTTTCTGCCAAGGCAGTTTACTAGAGATTTAAACTTGTTTTTATTAATTTTGGTAAACACTTCAAATAAATAACATAGAATAAAATAAAAAAGGGAAAACATGAAAAAGAACACAAAATGTATACTATATCACTATAAGAATGAACAATTATCATTCCAGATACAGTATACATATCTCTTTGTCCTTGTAAGATGATTCGATGCCAAACAAGACAGAACTGAGAAGTTAATATTCTATTCTAGGGATGGGGGTCAGTGTGTCATGCAAAAATGAGAAAAGACATCTATTTTAACGCCCCCTCCCCAAAAATAAAAAACCTTTGTGACTAATAAACCTGCCCCCCTTTTCATTCTTTTGTTCATCTGCTTGGCCTAATTTTCAATTTATTTATCAGCAGAGCATATAGACTACCCGTCATCATTACAAAAGAGCCACAGGACAGTTTTCAACGCAACATCTAAAATTACAAAATACAAATAAGTCATGCAATTCTAACAAACAACAATCCAATATAAAACAATTATGGAACAACAGCAGGAGAGCAAATGGGCCAAGACCTTAGGTGCCAGTTAAAACCAAAATAATTTAACAAGTTCTTCTGTTCTTATTAATCTAGGTTTTCCTCCATGTCTGTTCTGCTTTCACAGGGCAGACAGGTTCAAAGTAGAACAGACTCCAATGAAGCTGGTTTTAGAGACATGGATTTCAGTAGTTGCAGCTTTTCCTAACCCCCCATCAGAAATGGAGAACTTGTGAACCTCCAGATGTTGTTGAACCACGATTCCCATTATTGCTGACCAGTGGTCATGGGAGTTGTAGTCCATAAAGGGAGTTGTAGTCCAACAGCATCTGAGGAGTCACAAGTTTCCCTTCCTCGCCCTGCATGAAAGCCAAAATAATCCTTGTCTTAAGTAAAGCAGGCAGGGTCCTAAATATGATGGAAGTCTTTGCCTCTGGTCCATCATAATTTCAGCTAAACAGTATAAAGCAGGGTTGGGGGACCTGAGGCCCAGGAGGAAAATGTGGCCCTCTGAGCTTTTTAACCTGGCCCTTGGAACTCTCCCACCCTTCCTTAGGCCACACCCCTCACTGGCCCTGCCAGCTGATGTCAGGTGCACTTGCTCCAGCTAACTTAAAGGTAAAGGTAAAGGGACCCCTGACCATCAGGTCCAATCGTGTCCGACTCTGGGGTTGCGTGCTCATCTCGCTCTATAGGCCGAGGGAGCCGGCGTTTGTCCGAAGACAGCCTCCGGGTCATGTGGCCAGCATGACAAGGCTGCTTCTGGCAAACGAGAGCAGCGCACGGAAACGCCGTTTACCTTCCCGCTGGAGCGGTCCCTATTTATCTACTTGCACTTTAACGTGCTTTCGAACCGCTAGGTGGGCAGGAGCTGGGACCAAACAACGGGAGCTCACCCCGTTGCAGGGATTCGAACCGCTGACCTTCTGATCAGCAAGCCTGTGGTTTAACCCACAGCGCCACCTGGTCTCCCCAGCTAACTTAGCTAGCTCCAAATGTTTTGCCTGGCTCAAAAGTGTCCTTGAACTTTATTCACGCTTCTTGCTTGTCTGGATGTGGGGCAGAGGGATGGGTAAGTGCAGCCTACTGTACAAAGCCAAAACCCACATTTGTT
Source organism: Darevskia mixta (assembly GCA_034641385.1). Lineage (NCBI taxonomy): Eukaryota > Metazoa > Chordata > Lepidosauria > Squamata > Lacertidae > Darevskia > Darevskia mixta. Next base: position 13,405,966 of record JAWWNH010000030.1, read on the forward strand.
TACTTTTTTTATAATATATTTATTGGGTTTTATAAAAACATCAAAAAAATAACATCATACAAATACAAAAAACAGCATAAAACATAAAACTTCCTCTCGTCTCCCCTGCTGGGTTTCATTTCCAATCATCTTTAGTAATTCCCTGACATCTTAAATATTATTCTTTATTCTAACTTATGTTCTTTTCTAATAGGGGTCTTAACCTAAAATCAACAGTCTTTATTACTAAATTCTATTCTTAAAATCTGTAAGCTATCATTTCTTCCAACTTTTTTCAGTCTTTAAATCTTACAATAGTCCTTTAAGTATACTTTAAATTTCTTCCAGTCTTGTTCCACCATCTCCTCCCTCTGGTCACGGAGTTTCCCAGTCATTTCGGCAAGTTCCATGTAGAACACATTTGTTTACTCTGCTCGCTTATGCCTTTGGGCCTCAACCACCACGAATGTGTGTGGCCATCGGGATCCCCATCCCCAGACTAGAATATTACTTTTCAGTTGCATCATATATATATATATATATATATATATATATATATATATATATATATATATATATATATCTTTATTGTCATTGTACAAGTACAACGAAATTGGATTTAAAATAATAATAATAATATAATAATAATAATAATAATAATAATAATTAATTAAATAATTTAAAAAAAATTCATTTAACAGCAGTAAAAGCCATAAGAAACACTTAAAAATAAGGGAGAGCACTGAGCAGCCGCTGCGTCTATGCGCGCCGCCATCTTAGAACTCTTATTAGAAATAACAGAAATTTAAACAAAAATCAAAAACAAAACAAAACAGGCCTCTCTGCCAAGCGGCGGTGGCAGCGGTCCTTTATAGAGCCCATCAGGCCCCGCCCTAGGCCAGGTGGTGAGTGGCCGGACTGGGGCCCTCAGGCGCTGGGCAGGGGAGTCCTCCCTGGTGGTAGCAGCCTCAGCAGTTCTTGTAGGTCTGTCAGGCCCCCCTAGGCCAGATGGTGAGTGGCAGGACTGGGGCCCTCAGGCGCTGGGCAGGGGAGTCCTCCCTGGTGGTAGCAGCCTCAGAAGTTCTTGTAGGCCTGTCAGGCACCCCTAGGCCAGATGGTGAGTGGCAGGACTGGGGCCCTCAGGCGCTGGGCAGGGGAGTCCTCCCTGGTGGTAGCAGCCTCAGCAGTTCTTGTAGGTCTGTCAGGCCCCCCTAGGCCAGATGGTGAGTGGCAGGACTGGGGCCCTCAGGCGCTGGGCAGGGGAGTCCTCCCTGGTGGTAGCAGCCTCAGCAGTTCTTGTAGGTCTGTCAGGCCCCCCTAGGCCAGATGGTGAGTGGCAGGACTGGGGCCCTCAGGCGCTGGGCAGGGGAGTCCTCCCGGGTGGTAGCAGCCTCAGAAGTTCTTGTAGGCCTGTCAGGCACCCCTAGGCCAGATGGTGAGTGGCAGGACTGGGGCCCTCAGGCGCTGGGCAGGGGAGTCCTCCCTGGTGGTAGCAGCCTCAGCAGTTCTTGTAGGTCTGTCAGGCCCCCCTAGGCCAGATGGTGAGTGGCAGGACTGGGGCCCTCAGGCACTGGGCAGGGGAGTCCTCCCTGGTGGTAGCAGCCTCAGCAGTTCTTGTAGGCCTGTCAGGCCCCCCTAGGCCAGATGGTGAGTGGCAGGACTGGGGCCCTCAGGCACTGGGCAGGGGAGTCCTCCCTGGTGGTAGCAGCCTCAGCAGTTCTTGTAGGCCTGTCAGGCCAAGCCGGTTCACTTTTAGCTGGCGCCTTCAAGGCATCTCCGGGAATTCCATGGGGGCCTGCTGATGAGCTTCATTTCTGTAAACAGCACCACAATGCCACATTCTCTTTCAACACTGCTCATTAGGAAGGAGCCTCTCCTTCTGCTCTGTCCTCTAGCATTTAACTTCTTCCCTACTTGCTGACAGCGCTCAGTCAGGGCTGGTGATTTAGAATAATCTGGAGCTTTTCAACAGTTGTCTGTGATGAAGGTACACATTGTACGCTTCTCTCACCCTTGCAGGGGGGGGGGAAATTGCTCCTCCCAAAATTCTGCCTTTGTTTATTGGAAGGGAGGGATGCTAGGAGGTACACTATGCCTTTGAACCATTATGTTAAAAGGTTCTGAGTGTTCTCCCAGGATTGAACAGAGGAAGCTGTCTTATATGGTCCTTCTAGCTCAGTAAAACTAAGATTATGGCCACTGGTCCCATCACCTCCTGGCAAATAGAAGGGGAAGAAATGGAGGCAGTGAGAGATTTCACTTTCTTGGGTTCCATGATCACTGCAGATGGTGACAGCAGTCACGAAATTAAAAGACGCCTGCTTCTTGGGAGAAAAGCAATGACAAACCTAGACAGCCTCTTAAAAAGCAAAGACATCACCTTGCCGACAAAGGTCCGTATAGTTAAAGCTATGGTTTTCCCAGTAGTAATGTACGGAAGTGAGAGCTGGACCATCAAGAAGGCTGATCGCCGAAGAATTGATGCTTTTGAATTATGGTGCTGGAGGAGACTCTTGAGAGTCCCATGAACTGCAAGAAGATCAAACCTATCCATTCTTAAAGAAATCAGCCCTGCGTGCTCACTAGAAGGACAGATCCTGAAGTTGAGGCTCCAGTACTTTGGCCACCTCATGAGAAGAGAAGACTCCCTAGAAAAGACCCTGATGTTGGGAAAGGTTGAGGGCACAAGGAGAAGGGGACGACAGAGGATGAGATGGTTGGACAGTGTTCTCGAAGCTACTAACATGGGTTTGGCCAAACTGCGAGAGACAGTGAAAGATAGGCGTGCCTGGAGTGCTCTGGTCCATGGGGTCACGAAGAGTCGGACACGACTGAACGACTGAACAACAGCTCAGTATTGTCTACACAGACAGACAAGGGTCTCTCTCCCAGCCCTACCTGAAGATGCCAGGGGTTGAACTTGGACCTTCTGCGTGCAAAGCAGAGCTCTATCACTGAATCACAGCTCTTCTTCCAATGAATTCGCACATGCCATTCTCATATCCGCATATATGGTATGGTAGTGAATGCAATCACCAGGTTCAGGGCCGATTCGTACATGCAGTCAGTCCATTATTTCACACTCACACTTGAACACATTAAATTGTTACTATTGGCAAAGCGGCTGCATGCGCAAGCAAGTTAACATAAACGGCTCCTGCGAGCAGAAGGAAACAAACCACCATCCTTCATGGGATCATGGTTTCTTCCATTCAAACAAACCACATCTGGTAAGCCCAGAAGAAAACTCACTTTCAGATCATGGTTTGCTTGAAGGTACACAAGCCACAATTACCAATGCAGACATCAAGCGAAACAAAGGATCGAAGTTTGTTGCTAAAAGGAACACAACATGCAAATTGTTACTTGATGGCACTGCTTTTGTGTAATGAATGTGGCTGTTTGATTTCGCACACAGACCTTGGAAAACCACAATTCCAAAAGAGGACTTAATTTGTGGATAGCTAAAAAAGCGGGACTATTACAGAAACACGAAAACACAATATGCGCACGTTGTCATGTTCCCATCAATCTAACACAGCACTGCCATGCTTCAAACACACTTCAGAAGTCCCTGCTTTCAATATGAAACCTTGATTTGAGAAAGTCCTTCAGGCAAGAGTTTGCTGGGAAATAATACAGTACTGTGCCTTTCTGACAGTACATGAACAAATTCTGTAGCAGGGACATAAAGCATTGACTCAAGTGCAACAGACAGAGGGAACAATGAAACTGAAAACATGAAGAAATGCAGCATTCTAAGAAACAGGAAAGTCTGGCCTCTGCAATTAACCACAGGCAAATTTAAGACTAGCTTCATCATTTCTCTCACCTTTTCAGGACTGCCGGCCAATGGGAAGAAATAAATCTCTTGCAGGGGAAAACAGACAGGTAAATTGGGCATTATTTCTACCTGAGCAGCTAAAGCTTCTGGAACTTTTCTACACTTCAGCCTTTTCTTGGGTGGGTTGGCTTTGTATATTTGTTCTTACATTTAAAAGATCCCAGATCTTGCCATACCTATTATTTTTTTTCAAATTAAATATCTGCAGGGTTGTGATGAGGTCCTATTGAGTTTTATGGCACTACTCCCAAAGGAAGCAATCCCAAATGCCCCTCAAGCCTTGTCGGGCTTTACAGAGTGATGGGGCAAACACACCCCTGCAGGGCGTATTGGCTTGGGTGGGAGGCAGTGCCAGCCTGCAGCTGGCAGTGACTGAACTGATGCCATTGCATGATGTGTGCCTTTCCACTGATTGTCGCTGGGGATCTCATTGGGCGGGTGGGAGAGGGAGCTTCGCACCAGGGAATGACACCAACAACAGCAGCCAGAGACATAGGTCAGCTGAGAAGCACCCCTCTCGGACCAACACAAAGTGGGTTTGGATTGCTCTGCCGGTGTTTTATGTTTGCAGCTCCATCTGGTACGCAGGCTGAGACCCTACCTGCCCGCAGACTGTCTCGTCAGAGTGGTGCATGCTCTAGTTATCTCCCGCTTGGACTACTGCAATGCGCTCTACGTGGGGCTACCTTTGAAGGTGACCCGGAAACTGCAATTAATCCAGAATGCGGCAGCTAGACTGGTGACTGGGAGTGGCCGCCGGGACCACATAACACCGGTCCTGAAAGACCTACATTGGCTCCCAGTACGTTTCCGAGCACAATTCAAAGTGTTGGTGCTGACCTTTAAAGCCCTAACGGCCTCGGTCCTGTATACTTGAAGGAGCGTCTCCACCCCCACCATTCAGCCCGGACACTGAGATCCAGCGCCGAGGGCCTTCTGGCGGTTCCCTCACTGCGAGAAGCAAAGCTACCAGGAACCAGGCAGAGGGCCTTCTTGGTAGTGGCACCCACCCTGTGGAACGCCCTCCCATCAGAGGTCAAAGCTATAAACAACTACCTAACATTTAGAAAATACCTGAAGGCAGCCCTGTTTAGGAAAGTTTTTAATCTGTGATATTTTAATGTATTTTGATATTGTTGTAAGCCGCCCAGAGTGGCTGGGTACAAATAATAAATTATTATTATTATTTCCTAGGCTGTTTTACAGCAGGCTCATCCCAGATTTCATCACCTATTACAACAATTCAAATGGGTACCCTACTTCCCCTCTCTATTCCTCAACGGTGCGACCATAGTTCACCAAGTATCGGATGTTCATTCATTCTCAATTCTCTCCTCACCCCCAGACCATTTCATTCGTACCTGGACCGTTCCTTCCACTGGACCGTTTTTAGCAAGCAATTTCTCTCTGCTCATCCATTTGGACAATCTTTTGTGTAAAGCACACACATAGCTAGTTATTTCTCCCCACAAACAAAATACAGGTCATCAGAACAGAGAGGCGAAGGGGAATACTATCAGGAAATATTCTTTTTTTTTTAATTGTACAATATTCAAAGTTTTTTTTTTCTTCCAAAAGACAGGAGGGAGAACGAAGAACAGCTGTAACAGAGTCTCAGATAACAAAGGATACAGTATTTCACAGAACACAGCTATCAGACAAAAGATACATTAGTACTTGTTGCTCCCACATAAAGAAAGGCTTTAATGGGGGGGGGGGACTAGGTAAGTCAAATCAAGTCAAAGTAATTGCACATTTAAAATTACTGGGACCGTTATTGTTACATTGCACAACATTATGTTTGTACTTCTGCTCACCCCAAACTGTTTTCTATACAAACACACAATCTAAGTTTTCAGGGAAGGGTTTGATGACTTTGGAGAACTCCCGTGTTTGGAATTATGCAAACAAACTTGTGTTTTCCCAACAAAATCTCTCCACGGATCTGGACAACACCTTATTGCCAAATTCTCCATATTACCAAAATATAGAATAAAATATTCAGCATCCTTTGGCAAAATACTCACAGAAGAGTCTTAAGTGCAGTTGCCAAGAGGTGGGAATTCTTATTCTGTGGTCTATGCAGCTAATAACAAAAAAAAGTAGCCAATCAAGTCAGAGAATCAACTATCAATGCTGAAACAATGGGTGGCCCCCTTGCTGCCAGTTATCCCAGGTTTCCAAGGTGGGAAAAGGGAACATATGCTCCAAGGCAACTGTCCTTTTAAGAGGGGAAGCAGGATAGAGATATAACAAATGCTTTCAAGTCGGGTAGTTTTCAAAACACAAGATGTGCATTTCCAGATAAAGAAAACCTTTCCTCTGGGCACTGAGGTGAAATGACTCTGGTTTAATCCATACAAGTGCAGCTCCACTTTTCATGCAGTCCAATAAGGCAATGAGTAGTACAAGTTTACTGGTTCAATGGGGCCATCTTCTTCTTCCTAGGCTTTAAGAATGCATCAACTCAAGAGAGAAAACTGTTCTCTATAAAGATTGTGCTACTCTTCAAACTTTATGTTAGGATGCAGGCGAAATTGCTGCCTTCATGCTTCTCCTCCCCGCACCTTGACCCTAAAAAGATCAACTGCATCTTTTCCCCCTGAGTTTTCATTCTAATGAAGTAACTCAAATCTTGCACATAACTGCAGCACATAGTCCTAGTGTGATCGTCAGCAAACACATCATTTCACCTCAGAATATCATACTGCCCTTCCTCATATGCATCTCCCTAACACAAAACACTTAAAAGACTTGATTCTTTAGCGATTTACACACTTATAAAACAGTATACAATTAACACTGGCCTTATGAAAGTTGTTCATGGCAAACACCAAATAGCTCTCCCCCCCCCCCGCTTTAGTACAACATTTCCAGAAAATACCCCTAGAGATACTATACATTGAGACAAGATATATTGCTACCTGATTGGAGGGGAAATGAGCAGTTCAGATCTATTAGCCTGCATGAACTAACCTCTGCCGTAGATCTTTCACAGGCTTTTAGGCAATGATTTTATCCCATTAATGCTAGCGATCGCACCGGCCCCATTTCACAAAGCTACATTTACTCCAAAAATTTAAACTCAGCAGTGCCAATGAAGCAAATGAACAGAGAGGTGACTTGAAATGATGCTCAGGTTACGAAGGATCATTCCCTACTCCTTATACTGCTGTAGTGCAACGTGACAGATCAGTTTCGTTCTCAAAGTTTACGGGCATCTTTAATCTCACAACTTTCCGCTGCTACTCATCCCATCCATTTTTAACTGCGGGAACTCTTATCTATGCGCCCCCACCCCCCAACAAAATTAGTTATTGCTGAAATGTTTTTAAAAGCATGCTCAGCAGTGGAAGAATAAAGTAAGATCAAAGTGACACACACTTCTCCATTATTATGACTTTTTAAGGGGGGGGGGCGGAATGCAGGAAGCGCCGTCATCTAGGGAGCGAAAAGAACACAACAGCTAGTTCACTCAAAGTGTGCAGGTTGCTGAGTTCACTCGGTCTCTATTGTAACACGTATTTACACGTAAGGCATACGACAAGACACGTCAACTTGCTTTTAGTGTTACAGGAAAAAAAGTCATGATTTGGGCTGTGGTATTTTTGGCCAGGTACAAAAATTCTCAAGACAACTTGACATAATTCTCAGTCTGAACAACTCTGAAAGAATAAACAGAATTCATAGAAAATTCTCCTCACAAAAAACCTTATCCATTTTCTCACCCTTATTGCAATGCTGCTTTGGAGGTGGAGATGCTTTCTTCTTTCCGTCAAAAGGTATATATTCTTATGTTTGTGAGGCAGCCCTCACAGTGGCTGTTCATAAGATAAAACTAGCCTACAGGGATGGTTTACAAGGACGGAGAATAAGTTACAACCATTTGCACACTCTGTTGTCACTACACTCATTTTAACCCTTTGCCACTGTACAGTATTATTTCAGCAGAGAAAAAGCACACATTGAATTGACTACAAGTAAATCGAATGAGGAGTGGTCTCCCTAGGCAAGGAGTTGTGGTTGGTTTTCTTGCACTTAAAGCCTTTTCTGCGTTCATTCCATAGGCTGTGGACTTGTAGTTGAGCAGGCTCCGCTGTTCCTGGTAAGCATTACAGAAGAATTCTGCTCCACTCTCTCACACACAGAGACACACACAAAAAGGCTGTCCATCTTGGGAAAAGCAGAATTCACAGAGTCAAGCAGCCGGCATTTTGGTGGCAAGAATCACAGAAGGGAGTGTTATCCATTTGGTGCATCGGGTACATTAACTCGGCAGGCCCAGGTCAGCGGGAAGAGAAGCCGGTCGCAAGGCCACAGCCCACTACTGGTGTCATGTCCCATATCTGAAGAAGGAGATGCAGAAGCAAAGTAAGACTCTGTGTGACATATGGCAGCAGACCCAGCATGTTCAAACTCAAGAGCCGCCTGCAGTTCATACATGTATATAGGGTATTTGGGGTCTCACTGCCCCATACAGGTGAAACTCGAAAAATTAGAATATCGTGGAAAGGTTCATTTCTTTCAGTAATTCAACTTAAAAGGTGAAACTAATATATGAGATAGACTCATGACATGCAAAGCGAGATATGTCAAGCCTTTATTTGTTATAATTGTGATGATTATGGCGTACAGCTGATGAGAACCTCAAAATAACAATTTCAACTTTGGGGTTTTCATCAGCTGTACGCCATAATCATCACAATTATAACAAATAAAGGCTTGACATATCTCGCTTGGCATGTCATGAGTCTATCTCATGTATTCGTTTCACTTTTTAAGTTGAATTACTGAAAGAAATGAACCTTTCCACGATATTCTAATTTTTTGAGTTTCACACACACTCTCCCTCTCCCTCTCTCCCGTATCAGTCTCTACAGCCACAGCAGGTGCTGTGGCTCTCCAACGGTTTGACTTCACCCCCAAAAGCTTGCTCCTCCATTGTCTCCCGAGACAGACAGATGCCAACAACATGATTGGTGGCAGGGCTGCTGTTGAGACCCTTTGTAAGACAGGTGGCAACCCAGCAGGGTGACTCCGACCCAGCAGTTTCAGACCAATGATTTATCCCACCTTTCTGTCAGATAAAGGTGACAAAAATGGGGGGGGGCAGCGCAATTCAGCAGGCAACACATGAACAAAATGTAAGAACAATGACACTTATATTTTGTATAAGCTAGTTGGTTATTTAACTCTACAGTCGTACTTTGGTAGTCGAACACCTTAGCTGTCAAACAAATCGGCTCCCGAACGTCACAGACCCGGAAGTGACTGTTCCAGTTTGCGAAAGTTTTTTGGAAGCCGAACGTCCGATGCAGCTTCTGATTGGCTGTAGGAAGCTCCTGCAGCAAATAGGAAGCCACACCTTGTTTCGGGAGTTGAATGGACTCCTGGAACGGATTAAATTCGAGAACCAAGTATTTTATACCACAGATGAATTCTATGTTGCATATTACAAGCTTTTCCCTTGACACTTGTACTATGCAATGCTTTCCTCTGCATGAGATGTAAAGGGAAACGAGGGACAGATGGGGCTCATCAACATTGGAAGGAGAAGGAAAACTCTGATTCGATACCTCTGCTACCTTGCTGTTACGCTCATTTGTGAGAAAGGCTTCGGGAGTAAACCCCGAGGAAGTACCCGCTGCCTTGTGGGACATCTTCAGGAGAAGAAAAAGCTAAGGAGTAAACCCGACACAAATCCGGAGTAGAGACCCTAAGATGGTTGGATGGTGCCTTGTACACTTCCTTCTGGCAACTCCTGCAGCCAAGTTGTTGCCAAATGCAATGGCTTCCTTTCCTTTGGACAACATCAGTAAGGCCAAGAGGGGAGTCCTGTCATCTGGGCAGTCCAGGACCTCCATACACGCTGCCCAGGCTTGCACCCTGGGGAGGTCACTTCCGTGCTGCAAACACAGCATTACTTGACACACCAAATATTCAGGTTATCAAGTAATAAGGATGGAACAGAAAAGGTTGTTTTGATTCTAATCTTTCCAAAGCTAAAGTAGTCTAAATTGGGAACTTAAGGGGCATTTTATCCTTCAAGGGCATAGATCTTCCTTCTGTGTGCAAAACTTTTTTATATATAAAAAAGGAAAATGAATGCTTCGTAACCATTAATTCTTAAAATACTGGGAAGTGAACAATAAAGTGAACATAAACAGTCCACTTATTCAGAAAAGAAACAATTTGGCTTGTGAGATTGTTAAGCAAATTCTTATAAAGATTAATTGAAACAGAGGACAAGTTGCCCGGTATCTGGTGGTTGATGACAGCTAAGAACCACAAAGGTAGTATGATATCAGGATGCTAGCTACTTCCATCATGCCCTGCTTGTGAACTTATCAAAGGTTTTCTAATTGGAAGTCACTGGAGACAGAGTGTTCATTATTTAGCCATGTGCAACAAGCCAATACTTATGGGCTTAAAACACAGAGAAATGTTACACGATACCCATTTATTAAACACAGTCACGCCCATTTTAATTTACTGCAGATTCCTAGCTAGAAATATTACTGCTTCTGCTTCAGTTCCAACAGATGATATCTGACACTTACTATTCAGATTTGACCCATTTAACTCCACTGACTTCAAAGGGTCTACTCTGAGTAGGACTAATGTTGGATCCCACCCAGTGATTTGATACAGAAGCATCTGCACAGAGCTAAAGGGGAAGGATGGCACTTTCTCAACTTCAATGAATCCTACAAAAATGGTTCAAAGGCAGCCAGGGCAATAACAACCTCAGATCAAAGGTGCGGTGCTAAAGGAGGCACAGTTGTACCTTGGAAGTCGAACGGAATCTGTTCCGGAAGTCCGTTCGACTTCCAAAACATTCGGAAACCAAAGCACGGCTTCCGATTGGCTGCAGGAAGCTCCTGCAGCCAATCGGAAGCACCGGAAGCCCTGTCAGACACCCAGCTTCCAAAAGAACATTCGAAAACTGGAACAGTCACTTGCAGGTTTCAATCAGTCAGGAGCCGATTTGTTCAGGTGCCAAGGCATTTGAGATCCAAGATACAACTGTATTTCCTGATAAGCAACTAAACAACTTTGTGCTACCCATCAAAGGCAGAATGGCTCAACAGTTTTAGTAGACCAAAACACCCTGCTTCCTGTATCTCTGCAGAACAACACTATTAAGTCTATCCAAAACATTTGGTTGACCTCGAGGTTCTGCTGTTTATTTGGGGTTTTCCCTTAGCTCCTCTGAATATTTTCATATCTACTACCTTTTGGAAACTGTGTAAGCTACTTGCAGGTTGTTACAACGAACCTCCTGTCAGCCTCTCCATTACTAAATTAATTTCTCTCAAGGTGTGTCGGGTATACTTATATCCACCCCCACCTTATCCTTCGAGGTCCGTCTTTAATACCAATCCCCTTCCCACTAAGGGTATCTTAGTAACGAGAGTGCTCCTGTCCAGCTGCCGTGGCCTATTATATTCTCTGTTCTGGGGTATTGGGATGAAACACCTCTCTGCCTACAGTCTAGGGCCTCCCTCACATTGGATCCCCACTGTATCAGTCGACTAGGGACTCCTAGCAACTCTGTGGCATTCCCAAGTTTTTCGCCCGTTAGCACCCCCTCAGTGTAACTCTCAGACGCAAACTATCACCCTTTAGGTCAGTTTTGTCTTTGTCCCAAGTTCACTCCTTGATGAGCACATATAACTTGCTGGACCAAACAGATGATGATATTTTACTGCACAATAAGAACAAGACTTCATTTTTCACATAGCATAACAGTTTCAGTAATTCGTTGTTTACAAGCTTAGTTCCATCAAAGCTGAATTATCTTTTAGTTTCACAATCAGTAACTAAACCTAACCTAACCACTTCTCTATCTCCTCTTCTAACCAAAACCACCCTCACACACCCTCTCTCCCTCCCTCCAAACAAATAGTAGAATGTTCCACCTCTCAAGAGCGAGCTGCCAATCAAACAGGGTGTAATTTAACTCTTAAAACGCTGGGGAAACTTAACATCCCCTTGCCATAGGGCCGATCCGTTACACAGGTCTTGGCTAAGACAGATTGGGGGAGGGGCGGGGGGGGAGAGAATCATACCTTCACTACACGATCACTTCCACATGTCACCATAAGTCCCCTTGAGATGTCCATGGACATATGGGAAATGTTATGTTTTCCTTCGTGAAAAGTTGCCAAAGAAGTGTGGCTTGAAGAGGGGAGAAAAATGAGTTTAAATAAGGGCCACTTGCTAGATGTTTCCCAAATCAGGCACAGGAAATTACTTCAAGACAGAAAAACACTTCAGGGAAATAAGATTTCTGAAAAGTTAATGTGTCGAGTTCAGGATCAGCCTCAGCATCTGAATGACATTTGGAGAACTAGCCAGTTCATTAAGGTCCTATTAAGCTCTAAATATTCAAGAGTGAAACCTTCAGACCTTTGACTCCACTGCTGATTTGTGAAAGCCTCTGTACAATGAGGAGATCAGTTATTGTCACCCACATGCTTCTTCCTATTTTTTAAGTTTAAGTCTCTTTACTGTTTGGCATGGACTGGTGCAAAGGCTGTAGCACACCCGTCCCCAACCTGTAGCCCTCCAAATATTTTGGACAACTCAACAGGTTGGGGGAGGCAACTGTGGTGCCATGAGCTCAGTGAGGTTAAAAAAGGTTATTTGGTTGGCCTGATATCTTACAGAGGATACTTCCAGAACATCAGTAAGTGGTGGTCGATAGGCATTCACATGAACTGATGGGGTATCAGCTCTGATTTGCTTTGTGAACCTTTGGGGTGGGGGAACGAGTTCCAATGTATAACTAGACTCCAATAAATCCACGCAGCAGGATAATTATAGCAACAGGCCTTTCCTGCTCTAGCAAGTGACTCAGGTGATAAGAAGATAAATGCCTCACTCAGTGATGTTTTTAAGTTTTACTATGATTAATAGCTCATATTCAAGAGGGGTGGGGAGACAGGAAGATGACCATCTTGCCAATGCTAACAAACAGGAGCAAGGAGGGATTTCTGTTTACAAAACAAGGTTGGGGTGGTGGAGGGTGGGGAGTTATGCTCCTCTACAGAGGTTGCAGGCCGAAAGGGTCACTGAGGAAAGTGTCTTCAGTTCCAGCATTTGAAACGGCTAGCCGAAGCTGGAAAGAACTAAATGCAGGAAAAAAGGAAAGCGGGGAGGAAGAATCAAGTAGGTGCTGGACTCTCCTGCTCTTCATTTTGATTCCTACTTCAGGATAAAGGATAAAACAGCTTTGTAAGGTTCACTGAATTTCTAATTAAAAGCTGAAACCTGCATTTTAGCTAGCCACAGAGGATTTGTTTGCTAACCTGCAACGTTTGTGGAATGTTTGGAAGCAAACTACAACTACTACAATGAAAGATCATTGGTGTTAGAAGTCATATGTACATTTAAAATATCTAACATAGGTTTGATAATGAATGAATTATGGAATATAGCTAAAAACGTAAAGGACCCCTGGACAGTGAAGTCCAGTCAAAGGCGACTATGGGGTTGTGGTGCTCATCTCACTTTCAGGCCGAGGGAGCTGGCGTTTGTCCACAGACATGCGGCAGCTAGACTGGTGACTGGAAGCGGCCGCCGAGACCATATAACACGGGTCTTGAAAGACCTACATTGGCTCCCAGTACGTTTCCGAGCACAATTCAAAGTGTTGGTGCTGACCTTTAAAGCTCTAAACGGTCTCAGTCCAGTATACCTGAAGGAGCGTCTCCACCCCCATCATTCAGCCCGGACACTGAGATCCAGCACCGAGGGCCTTCTGGCGGTTCCCTCACTGCGAGAAGCGAAGTTACAGGGAACCAGGAAGAGGGCCTTCTCGATAGTGGCACCCACCCTGTGGAACGCCCTCCCACCAGATGTCAAAGAGAAAAACAACTACCAGACTTTTAGAAGACATCTGAAGGCAGCCCTGTTTAGCGAAGCTTTTAATGTTTAACAGACTATTGTATTTTAATATTTTGTTGGAAGCAGCCCAGAGTGGCTGTGGAAACCCAGCCAGATGGGCAGGGTATAAGTTATTATTATTATATTATTATTATTTCTGGGTCATGTGGCCAGCATGACTAAACTGCTTCTGGCGTAACAGAACACCATGACAGAAACCAGAGCACATGGAAATGCCGTTTACCTTCCAGTTGCAATGGTACCTATTTACGTATCTACTTTCACTGGCGTGCTTTCAAACTGCTAGGTTGACAAGAGCTGGGATAGAGCAATGGGAGCTCACCCCGTCACGGGAATTCAAACCGACAACCTTCTGATCGGCAAGCCAAAGAGGCTCAGTGGTTTAGACCACAGTGCCACCCGCTATATTGAAGCTCTCTCTCTCTCTCTCTCTCTCTCTCTCTCTCTATATATATATATAAGCCTCAGCTGACAGCTAGGAAAGCAAAGCAATGAATATTTGAGTAGAGCTTTACATAATCTGGCTCATAATTAGTGTATACTATCTTTTTCCCCCCTTTCCCTTCTGGGATTTTCTTTGGTTTTGTTTGTGTTGTATACAATGTCCTTCGGTTACCGGTAATTAAAAAAAAATCACTGAAAACAAAGGAGTCTTTTCTAAGCATACTCACTCTTCGTCTTTGATTGAATCAAAACAGGCGTCACAGACCCGGACCTGGAATTCAAAGCCCATCACTGGGTAGCTGGAGCGTTTTGTGCTGCATTTTCCACACACTGCCTTGCCACATTTCCTACAGTGATGCTGGGTGAGAGAATTAAAAAGCAGAAGAAGAAAGATTGAAAGTTATCAAACCAAGCAAAATAAAAAAGCCCAATTATCACAGCGCTTCCAGCTATTAGCTGCAGCCAACTGTGGTTTTGGGGAGGGGAGATTCACCACAGACTCTCTCTCTAGTTCCCAGCCCGCTAGCCTCCAAACGGTGAGCAACTCAGGGGAAAAAAATCTCAGATTAAGAGCTTGATAGACAGGCAATTGATATGGAAGAAAATGGTCCTTAAAACACTGGTCCAGACTATTTAGGACTTTGTAAGTCAAACACTGCATTTGAGGAACTCAAGAAGAGTCTTGCAACGTCAGGTCAATGACCCATCTAGTCCAGCATCCTGTTCTCTCAGTGTCTGACCAGACGCCCGTGGGAAGCCCCACGAGCATAACCTGAGCCCAAGAGCAGTCTCACCTCCTGCAGATTCCAGCAGCTGGTTTTCGGAAGCGTTATCACCTCCTACCTTTGCACAGATATGCTGTCCGCCACAGGACTAGTCCGTTTTCGTTTCAATTAGATCGAAGGGAGATGGGGCACTCCTAGTGCTGAAATTAGGCCTGATCCAAGTACAGCACTAAACATTAATCCTTCCTGCCAACGCCATACATGGCCGGCACCAAAATACTTTGCAGGCAGGAGGGACAGACTCACCTGCCTCAGCCCCAGAGTCTTTGTGTCCCACATCTGCTTTATGTTCCAGAAGAAAGGCTGCTCACATTTCTGACAGGAATCGCTTTCCAACCACTGAGGGGCCTAGAAGCAGAAGAGGCAATGGAAAACGTTTAAATACGTTGTTGCAAAAGGGGAGAAACCCGCTTCCCCCAAATCCCGTAAATGTCGCTGGAATTAAGGATGCCACGTTTTAACCTTTGTTTATTTATTGCTTTGCGCTAGCAACAAAGCTAGAAATGCGTTTAAGGTCCTCAACTGAGAGGAGCTGTGAAAAGTCCCCAAAACGCAAACCTGCCTCGTAAAAACCGCCACCCTCCAGACGTAATTAGTCCAATTTAGTGTCAAGCTGCGTCCATGAGGGATTAATGAAATGAGGGCTTGTCTCCCAGATCTTTGTGTGCCTCCCACACTTTGCCCTTAGCTGTGGCATTTACCGTTTCCACCACACTAATGAGGAAGCCTCCCTTTGCCACGTCTGAATTATTAGCCTGCTGCAGGCTTCGAAGCTCCCCAGTTTTCAGTGTCTGGATGATTAAGAGGAGATACCGCATAATTGGAAAAACTGAAGCATTCCACAGTCAAATAATCATGCCTTCCGTTTTTCGCTCATAACCTGACGTTAAACATGTCCTGTCCTCGTTTCTGAGAACTATAGATGCCACTTAAAGCAATTAACTGAGCTGTTGCCTGGCCCTCTCTTCTGTATATGAATCAGCTTCTATTCCTGTCCTCACTGCATATTAGGGCAGCTCAGAAACCCATGGAAGGACCAGATTCCTCCCTCACCTACTTCCCTATAGGCAGACACCGGACGTTCAGCTAAATGCAAGTCTTCCATATACTAATAGAAACTGAGCAATTCAAGTTGCACTTATTGCCTGCAAGCCACTTTGGCACACCCTGGGGGCTTGTCACTCTACCTGACCTCGAGTTTAAGGTGGTTTTATCCTTTGTAGCTGCTGAAAAAAACTTGAAAATGTGACAACAACAAAGCTCCCCCCCCTTCCCCTATTTATTTGCTTTTTTGAAGAACTATCTGAAAACAAGCCAAGTCTGTCCATTCCTTAAGTATCAACATCCCTTTAACCAAGATTCCTCAGTAGGTGACTGAGGCCTGTAAGAAGGCCTATAAATAAATGCAACATGCCCACAAGTAGAATCTGCTTATGGCTGGATTCAACTAACACGGTGTGATAGTGGAGGCCGGCACATACTCATGCTAGAGCAAGGGAGCTTCTCCTCCTCCTCCTAATCTGCTCCAGAGAGCTGGGAAAAACCCCATACCAGGGTGCAGAAGAAGAGGGGACATTGGTTCCATCTGGCAGGCAGAAATACTTGCGCCTACCAAACCATCATATTACTGTGACGTTGAATGTGGCAGCTAGACTGGTGACTGGGAGTGGCAGCTGAGACCATATAACACCAGTCCTGAAAGACCTACATTAGCTCCCATTGGTTTCCAAGCACAATTCAAAGTGTTGGTGCTGACCCTCAAAGCCCTAAATGGCCTCGGCCCAGTATACCTGAAGGAGCGTCTCCACCCCCATCGTTCAGCCCGGACACTGAGGTCCAGTGCTGAGGGCCTTCTGGCGGTTCCCTCACTGCGAGAAGCGAGGTTACAGGGAACCAGGCAGAGGGCCTTCTCGGCAGTGGCGCCCGCCCTGTGGAATGCCCTCTCATCAGATGTCAAGGAAATAAACAACTATCTGACTTTTAGAAGACATGTGAAGGCAGCCCTGTTTAGGGAAGTTTTTAATGTTTGATGTTTTATCGTGTTTTAAATATTCTGTTGGGAGCCTCCCGGAGTGGCCGGGGAAACCCAGCCAGATGGGCGGGGTATGTATGTATGTATGTATAAATAAATAATATAATAATAATTTCCCCTAGCTAACTGCTTATTAAGCGGGAGGCCTGTGAAGAGAACGCAGAAATCTGAGCAGAACTAGAGCATCATGGCTATGGGACCTTAGCTTCTCATCTGCGCTCAAGGGAAATGAGATAAAGCCTTTGGGCCTGGTGACAATTCCTACCTCTTCTCGGCTAATATCCATATTCCAGACTGTGATCCCTCCATCAGCTGAACAAGAAACCAGTTGTCGTGTGAGCTGGAGGTAGCAAAGGGCCTGAACTTTGTCACTGTACAATAAATAAACAAAAAGCATTCTCCATTTCAGTATTTAAAACTGATACAGAACCTTGACCATGATTCTGCAGGCTGCAGTTGAAACGATTTCTGTCTCTTGAAAATTTTGTTTCCATCTTAAGCTTCTTAAGATTCATGTTGACAGGAAACTTTCCCTGATGCCACACGAGTCACATGGCCTTACGTTTTGTTGTTTTTGAAAGAAGGAGCGTGCAGAATGCTACTAATCGTCATGAAGGAAGTTACAGTGAAACCCCCATTATCACCACAGACGTTCTCATGCGCTCCCTGGTTATATTACTGCTTCATTTGTAAACAAAAGGGACAGATGATTTGACCAGAGAAGTAAATTTTTACCCGTTTTGTTAATTCCATCTATTAATTTCAAATACCAGATACTGCCCCCCACAAACCCTGCAAAATTTTGGTATACTGTATAGTGCTTTTCAACAGTTTTGTATGTAGTCACAGAACTACAATTCCCAGAGTTCCCTGGGAAGGAGGACTGATTGGTTAAACCACTCTGGGAAGTATAGCTCTGTGAAGGGAGTAGGGGGTCTGCTAACTGTGTTCAAACTACAGCTCCCAGGATTCTTTGGGAGAAAGCCAGGACTGTTTAAAGTGGTCTCATGCTGCTTTAAATGCATAGCACAGATGGTGCTCAAAGGAAGGAAAAAAGCAGTATTCCTCATCCCTATGTTAACACAACCAAGGACTGAACCAGGAGCAGTAAGAGCTGGGGAAATAAAATGTTAGCATACTGGTGGCCTTGAAGCAGAAGCGTCCGACCTCTCCTTCCTCCAATATCCCACATGATTATGCTGTTATCAGATGCTCCAGAGAAGAGTAGCCGCTGAATCGGATCCCACCACAGGGAGGCAATGCTTCCTAGGTTAGGGAGGAGAAGGAATAAGTGCATTAGATTGCAGATTCTTCAGGTAAATGGGAGTGGCGGGGGTGGAATATAATACCGCACTTCCAAAGGGTAGGGATAAATCTTCCCTTTTACAAAGGGATGCATTTGCCTAGTTTAGACAGTCATTCCTGGCTTCATAAACCATGTAATAAATCACGAAGCAGCAGACTTGAGCAAAACAGCAGACAAGCACACCTAAACTCAGATTTAAAAGTTCAGCATAAGCCAACCATGTAAGAAAGTCTTCATGACAAGCAATAAAGACGATGAGAGACTGGAAATATTTCACAGGACCCCAAAACGTTTTCCAGAAATCACGTCCTCTGCAAGCCCATGCTTGGGTTACCAAATTATACCTTCAAACAAAGTAGAGTTTTTCAAGCTTGCTTCATACAAACAACCTCTGAAATTGACTCTTAGTGGTCAGCATCTTTATCAGGCCTGTTTATCTGAGCCAGCTGTGATTAGAGTTTGCCCCATTGTCCTTGTTTGTATAGCAGAGCCCCAATATTGACCATTTCCACATAATTCTTATTGTCTGGCGTTCACAGTCTACTATGAAGGTACATAGAAACGGGCAATTTTCACTGGAGCACAGCTGAATAGGTTAATCAGTGTTGGTCCTCATTTTTCCCAGAGTGTGTAACTGTGCAACTAATTATCTGCTCTGGCAGGGCCATACATCACTGTTAGCACACAAGTAAGAGATAACCAACCACATACCCCTCTGCTTCAGATAATGGTCTGAAGGCACATGTGGTGGCTTAGGGTTGATGCTAAGATGTTTGGCAGTGTCTGGACATAGATGTGAACTATAAATAAGCCACTCTGAACCCTGTAGTGCCAGGAACCAGAGTCCGAATTTGCATTCCAACCCGTCGGTTCCCACTGTAATGAGAATTTTACGGTCTTATATATATATAATAACTGTTCAGAAGTGTACCAAGCAAACAGGGCCACATGTCTGGAGTGACGCAGGAGGACAGGTCTGGCACCATTTTTGAGTCCCAAGCTGACCAGGTGTTTCTCTGCAAGCGGGTGGGGGAGCCTTCCCATTGTCTCAGGAATTGAGGTGATAATTCCTGGCATCCTGATGCCTGAGCGCCAGACAGGTGGCCATTCCAGAGATGGCAGGGCCAGATGGAGACAAAACAGTGTGATTGGCTTGGCTGGGAAACAGGGAAATGTAAATATCTCTTTTGTTTCACTAGATGGGAGTTTGGTGGAGGGCAAGAGGAGACATGGGGCAGGGCCCAGGATGCTCAGATTACTGCTACCAGACCTCCCCTTTCATGATGTAACCATGATGTATCTGGGGGGGGGGGGTCTTGGGTTACACACCTTCTGTGATGTTTTCCGAGATGTATGCATGATGTATTGGGGGTGGTCTTGGGTTGGAGGGGGGCAATTTTAAAAGTCTATATAGGAGCTTTCACACAATTGTTCTGGGTTCCTCCTCCCTCCTGCATGTGGTGAGTGAGGACCCTGTTGCAACAGTGTTAATAAAGATCAGGTTTTCTAGCTGCTTTGCTTCTCAATATTCTCTGGTTGGCCTCTGTTATTTTCTCCTACCGATGGAGAACCTACAAAGGACTCTGTAAGGGCTCTTGTGTACCCCATAAGGAAATAAGGGAAGATTTTTGTTTATAACACCACCCCCTTCCTTCACTCACAGCAACAGGCTGAGGAGACGGATAGCAGCTTACCAGGGTGGGGAGAGATACTTGTCACAGCAAGCCATGTGTCACTGCACATGGCCGTGACAAGACTGGCGGGGGCGGGGTAATGAGAGGGACTAGGCTGGGTGGGGGAAACAATGTTCTTGAGGGTCTCTATGATAAGACAGTTCAAGTCCTCAATGAGTCCTGGTGTGTCAGTCAGATCTGAGGGTATACAAGGTTGCTGAAGCTGAGCAGGCCTGAGTCCGGTGAGAGCATGGATGGGAGGCCACCTGAGAACTATGTGTGTACCACCTTGGATTCCGCAACGGAAGAAAGGCAGGACATAAAGGCAGGAAAACCAACCAAAGAAGCAATAATCCCCAGTTCCCATTCTCACTTAATGCAAATGTGTGTCAGTCACACAGCAGGAACAGTACATTATATACGGTATATTGCTTTCTATGAGCTGCCAGAGGGTCAACCCTTGAAAGCCTGCCATCTGGTGCCTAAAACTCTTTACTACACCCTAAGTTTTGAAGGTAAAGAGAAGTTGGTTTGAGTCTGCTTACAAATGTGATAGGTCATCCTCTCCGACACCCCTCTTGGCCATCAACTCAATACCGCCTAATGCCCAGTCATTTGAGAAAGCACCACAATTGCTGGCAACCACTTTCCTGTTCAGAAGAACACTTCATATGTTCTGGGAGGGCACTTAGTGCCACTCACCCTAAGAATTGAGGGAAGGTCAAGTTGCATATATTTATAATTAATTTCATTTCAGGAGGAAAAACCATTAGAAAAAGATATACATACATACATACATACATACATATTTACCTTCATGACCCTTGAGAGTTGTGATAACCGAGCACGTGCTCTGTTCAAGTTTCAGGAGCGTGATCTGCCCAGAATAGTCTCCGACAAAGGCATGCTGGGTTTCAAAGTCATATCTTAGCACAGCCGAGTCAAGGAGTAGCTACCGGTCTTCCATGCATCAACTGCTCAAGCGGCACAGAGGCAGAGCGTGAAAGGATGGTTGTAAAAAGGAGTCTAATTTGTCCCAAAGGTAGTGCTATAAAAACCAAAGTTGAAGGTGTGCCTAAACTAGAAGACGAAGAAGAGTTTGGATTTGATATCCCGCTTTATCACTACCCAAAGGAGTCTCAAAACAGCTAACAATCTCCTTTCCCTTCCTCCCCCACAACAAACACTCTGTGAGGTGAGTGAGGCTGAGAGACTTCAGAGAAGTGTGACTAGCCCAAGGTCACCCAGCAGCTGCATGTGGAGGAGCGGAGACGCGAACCCGGTTCCCCAGATTACGAGTCTACCGCTCTTAACCACTACACCACACTGGCTCTCACTAAACTAGAGATCTTACTAGATGCTGCTTTTAGTTCAAGCAAACGAGGCTCTCGACCTCCGCGACCGATTTAAAAGCCATGTCGCTGTCACCCAAGGTTCTAAAACTTAAGAGGGGCAACTAGTCTGATCATTCCGGGGTATGAGTTAAACACGGGAAACGCTCTGCTGCCAAGATGCAGCTGGACTAGCTGGGTAAGAAAAACAAGCATGACACCATGTGAGGAGTGCTAGATCTGTCTCCTAGGTGACGGAACAGCAGGACGGTGCCAGTAAAAAGACTTAAGGGACTTCATGATGGGGGCAAGGTGGTGGAGGAGGAGAGAGCAGGTGGCATAATCAGAGTCTAACCAGCATGAGGCTGAGGAGGAATCTCTTACAGTTCTCTCATGAGGAAAGGGAGAAGGGAGACCTTGCCACCTGGGTGGCTTTGAGTGGTGCCTGAACCCATCACGTTTATTCCAAAGTACAAGCAAGGATGTGCTGGACTGCTTAGAGCGGGAGTGGGTAAACTTGTCAACTGGAGGGTCACAATTCCTTCTGGGGGGGGTCACCTGCCCATGGCAGGCAGCGCCAGAGGCAAAAAGTAGACAGAGCAACAATTGGACTTTTGTGCAGCAGGCTAGTCCAAACTAAGGTCCGCGGGCCGGATAAGGCCCGAGGGACTCATTTATCCAGCCCGCAACCCCCGCCGCCTCTTACCGGCGCGGCTGCCCACTTCTGGGTCGGAGAGCACCGAAAACAGCTTGTGCGCACGCACAAGCATTATTTCTGGTGCACATCCGGGTCAGAGGAGGCCCGTGCACATGCGCACAAGCTATTTCCGGTGCTCCTCTGACCTGGAAGTGCACTGGAAATAGCGTGTGCACACGCGTATGGGCACGCACTCCCCCGCCCTCCGCGCAATCGGCGGTGGAGACACCGGCCCAAGGCGCGGTAAGTTTGCCGACCCCTGGGCTAGTCCATCTTTCTGCAATGCAGGAATCTCAGGTCCCTCCTCCCGGACTTAAGAGCTTTATCGCAATCTTAAAGCAAGTCTGATTCTAAAACTGCCGTGCCCAGGGCTGCTTCTTCTTTTCTCCAGCTGGAGCTCAGCTCCGGCACCTCTCAGGTAGGCACCGTTGCCATTCTAAGAGAACAAGGGAGAAGTTCAAAGTGAGCTCCGGCACCTTCCCCCACCCCCTAGAAAAATAGCACTGGTCTAAATTTAATGGGAGTGGAGACATTTCTCCTCTTCCCTTCTGGTTCCCATCTCTCTTTCTACGTATAAAATGACTACAAGCACGGGAATCCAAGCTGTGGCACGGGGGTCACTCCTGAGCAGGAACAGAAGAGCTGCGCTTCACTGCTGCCTCCTTCTGAATTGGGCAGATCTGAAACAAAACCAATGCCAGCACGCTGCACTGTGCGCTACTTCACACTTTAAAGACTTGGCTCAAAAAGGGGTAGTTGGTTGAGGGGGAGTAGTTGCCACAAATGAAGACTGCCAATGTATGCACTGAGCCAGCCTGTTGCCCAGCCTCATTACCAGCATTATTCCATTACTTGTGAAATATTGTCAGTGTTTGCTTTTATGGAGTAGACAATACTCTTGACTGCCCTTGCTGCAACGCTTCATGTTTGCTTAACTGTCTCTAACTGGCTCATTAGCTGCTATATTTCAGAAGCTCTTGACAAGGGTAGTGAAATAATCATCTGTCCTGCTATTAATGACTCCAGCAAACAGTGTGTGACAATAAGGAGAAGAAAAACCCTGCTGAGGAAAAGGAAGCCTTAACTTTCTCTCTCTCTCTCAAAAGATAAAGATGATGCTTTCTGGGGAAACCATGCTAGATTCTCAGTCAAGTTCAGAGTCAGAATGATTTACTGGACAGAGTGAAACCTATATGACCTGGGCTAAAGTCACAGCTCTCTCATAGACTAACTCAACACCTAAAGGAAACTCCCAGGGGAGTAGCTGTCTTAGTCTCTCGCAGTAAACAGAACTAAGAGTCTCGTAGCACCTTGAAGGCTAACATATCATGTCATCCAGCTTTCGTGGAGTAGGCAGCTGACATCCAATGAAGTGAACTGTATTATTATTAAACTTATATCCCATCCTTCTTCCCAAAAGAGCCCAGGGCGGCAAACAACAAGTGAGAAAACAATAAAAAAAACATATTTAAAACAACTGTGATACAGATGCAGACTTGGGAAGAATGCAGCCCAGGAAAGCTTATGCCATGAAAAACTTATAAAATCCAATCATTATTTTTTTTAAAAAATGTAGTCTTTAAAGTGCCACAAGGTTCTTTTGTCGCTTTCACCTAAAAGCAAATCACACTCTTGTCTTTTACAAGTGGGAGAGATGGAATAGTGACAAGGAGCATCACAGAGGTAGTGCAAGGATTAGGGGTGACAAGCTACCATTTAGGCCTAAATTGGGTTCTAAGGCACAGAAAAACATTTCACAGTGTTCATGGAATGTGAGGGGGTTTGGGCCCTGGCTACAGCTTCCAATGGCCAGCAGGGAAAAGAAGGAAAGGGTTAGAGGGCAGCCGATTTTTGATTAGCGATGACCGCGGCATGTCTTTGATGTCCTTCCCAACATGCTTTGCCTAGATGAATACATAGTTCTAAAATATACTAAATAGCAGAACTGTATGTTAAAATGCTCTGTTCCACCAGAAAGGCTCATGTGTCTTCAGCAATAGGCTGGAGGGGTAAGAAAGGTGACTAGACACAATGATTGACAGATATTCCCTACATGTCCACCCAGCTAATACAATAAACGGGAGTGAAATAATTTTTAAGAACTCCCAGCCAATGACTAAGTGTGCACACCCTGCTTTTTCATTCTATGGTCTGTGAGCATCAACACCGAAGTGACCTTTTGGATATAAAGAGAACACCTTGCGGATCACAGATTGTCACTCTTAACACTGAATGAAGACAGCACCTAGCACTGCCAGCAGCTTGTAGCCTCCTTCAGGCATTATATAGGAAAGCAAAGTGGCTCTGCAATCCTGTACTCATGGAGGCTCCCTGAACATTTTTAGAATCCTAGAAAAACAGGGTTCTAAAATGCACGGTGAGCCTCCATGAACTCAGGAATGCATTCGCCTTTCAACTAGCAGACGACGATCAGAGCAGTGGTAGCACCTTGTATTTTTAATATTTTGTTGGGAGTCACCCAGAGCGGCTGGGGAAACCCAGCCAGATGGGCAGGGTATAAATATATTATTATTAATTATTATTATTATTTTATTATAGCATGCTGGTCCTCAAGCACCCCCACCCATCATGAGTTTATTTAACTTGCAGAACACTTGAAGAGGACTTCTGTATAATAATAATAATAATAATAATAATAATAATAATAATAATAATAATAATACAGTGGTACCTCCGGTTAAGAACTTAATTCGTTCCGGAGGTCTGTTCTTAACCTGAAACTGTTCTTAACCTGAGGTACCACTTTAGCTAATGGGGCCTCCCGCTGCTGCCACTGCGCTATTTCTGTTCTCATCCTGAAGTAAAGTTCTTAACCCGAGGTACTATTTCTGGGTTAGCGGAGTCTGTAACCTGAAGTGTCTGTAACCTGAAGCGTCTGTAACCCGAGGTACCACTGTAATAATAATTTATTTATACTCCGCCCATCTGGCTGAGTTTTCCCAGCCACTCTGGGCGGCTCCCAATCGAGTGTTAAAAACAATACAGCACATCTGAAGCACATGTGGCACCTAGCCTGAGGCTGCTGAATTGCCAAACAAATACTGCACATGGCAACAGTGACTAGTAATTCCTAAAACTGTTAGCTACAGTAGACTCTATAAAATCCCTTACACTAATGAAATCTAATAGCAGAAACAGTCACTTAAAACACTTCCACTCTTTTGGCAGAGGCTATTCAAAATGAATATAGAATTGTGCAGTAGAGCAACTGAGCTTTGGGCACACTTTAAATAAACCTTCAGAAACTCCCACATCTGCTACGATACAACTACTTTGAAAGATACTGTAGGCAGGAAGCCCAGGAGGTGAAATAATGTCTTCCCAGCATGTTTCCACTTCTGGTACACATCCAGCTGACACATTTATCGTGGCCGGTGCTGATAACCCACTCTGCTTCCAAGCAGAAGATGACCGCAGATACTCTGTTCTGATGAGCTGCAGAGACACAAAAGAGGAGAATATTTTTGCAGGCAGCAATCGGCAGGATGCGTTGCTCTACAGGCGACTCGTTCAATCCATACATTTAAGCCTTGTTTCCATCTTATACGAAGGCTGTCAGGGAAAGGGGGTGAGAAGAGGAACGCAAGGTTCGTCTGCAGTCCCAGAACCTACTGTGGCACCCCACGCATTTTCAGGAGGGGGGAAAATGCTGACAGACATAATACCAGTGACTGCACCCACAGCAATGCAGCCAGTGTTATCAACAAAAGATAGCGAGAAAAATAGCCAGGCTACCATTTAATTTGTGGGCCTCCTGAGGCATATATGGTGGAAGGGGAGAGAAGCAAAAGTCAAGGCACAAAAACATTGAATGCAAACTTTGTTCTGAAGTACACATGGAAGACTCCAAAGGTGGCTGGCATTCCTGGAAAACAAATTTAAGTTTCTTGGGAAGGCATTGACGTTGCTATGATTGTTTGAACAACAGTGTGCATTTTCTCTCTCTCTCTCCTCCCCCCCCCCGCCCCCATTTGCCAGGAGTTCATTTATTTAAAGGCTGCTTGCGGTGAGTCACATCCTTCACATGGATATATGAAGGCCAGTCTCCATTATGGCAAAACAACAGCTTAGATGAAGCACATGTGTGATTGCAAATTAGATTAAATCAGAACAGGAGATCGAAGGAGGGAGCATTGGGGGAGAACTACTGTGAAGTTAGTTTGAATAGAGAAAAGCATTATATTGGAACAGACAAGCGTCATCTGCCGTGACATAAAGACTCTTCTGTTGTCATTTTAACACAAAGCCAACATTCGCATCTGTAGAAAGAGTGACACATCATAAGACAGGTCTGTTTCGATGGGGTTGGCCTTGTAAATCAAGAAAGGCTGCTTTCAAATGGAGCTGCCAAATGCTCCCCCATCCCTTCCCTGTGCACATGCTCCCCAGAATGGAGCCTAATGTGCACCCAGATGTCTTCTCTACACTGTCCCATGCAGACCTTCTTCCTGATCCGTTGATCCCCCATGACCCCTGGCAAAGCTGCAACTGATTTAGCTGGAACTGAAGAGAGCAGCTGGAAGATCAGATGAAGCCAGAAACCTGGTCATTGTTCGTGGCCAAACTGCATTGCCCCACCATGTAAATGTTCTGCAATAGGTGTCTGAGGTCAGACTCATCCACAGAGCAGCAGAGAACAGCTGCTTAAAGAATGGTAGGTCAAGCCCATCCCACAAGTGGCCTCAGAACCCATAAAATGGAAGGAAAAGCCAGAGATGGGCAGAGGTTAAATTGGTAATTACCACTACTTAGCCCCACACCAAGTTAATCATGCTTTCCTGTTCCACTGAAAATCAAAGGGCCTGAAATTAGTCACAACTAACCTGCATAGTCTGGATCCAACCTTTCTGAAACCTAATGGTTACCCATCATTAAAATATATTTTACAATTTTCTATTTTGTTTTCGATGCTTAAGTTTCGGAATGTATAACTTCGGCTCATGTACGTAATCAGTTGTGTCTCAAAACAGGGACAATAATCTGATGCAAGTTAAGACAGGTCATACATTACAAGCTATTGATCTAAAATTTCCCACCTCTGGGGGAAAAGATAATGCACACTTCACTGTTTCATTACCTGGGTAAGTCTTGACAAAGTTCATCTTATTGAAGTCTTCCGAGATATGAAACTCCTGAAACCAAGCAACCAAGCTGTTATTAAGAGAAAGAGGCACAATCTTCTCTCGAGATCAGGCAGGCTCAGATAACACAATAAGAAAAGCTGTAAGGGAGTTCCATCTATTTAAGCTGTAGAAATGTTTAGGTGGTCATCCATTCAGCTTCATTAGGATTTTGAAGAATGACCTCAGGGATAATGTAAGAAGTGCTGTACAGCACTAAGAAAACAGTAAATAATAATAAGGGATATGGTCCCATACAAACTGCTACACTTCCCCTATTTTAAATAAGAGTAAATAAATAATAATAATAATTTATTTATACCCCACCCATCTGGCTGGGTTTTCCCCAGCCACTCTGAGTGGATCCCAACAGAATATTAATAACTCAAAATAGCCAACAAATGCAGAAAACAGCCAAGAGGACATGCACCTATGCCCAAGTGAATGGAACACAGCAAAATGCCAATCTACGAATTACATGTGTGGCACAGTCTTCTGGGCCTGTGCAACTTCAGAATGTAAGCGAGGGAAGTGCTCATTGGAAGGCTCCACTGTATGTTTTTAAAAAAGAATCTATACAGAGGATACCTACCCCTTAGGAACAGCAAGTTGGAAACTTTTCTCCTGCTCAGTGTGTTCGCTAGAAGGGTGTTTCTGACACAAGGCTGCTTGAGAATACAATTCTCTCACCTCTAGCCTGGTTATCTCAAGTCCTGGGCCTTCCAGGTGCTTTTCTAAAGATGTAGGTCAGCTCTACCTGGGAGACCGGGAAGGATCTTAAGGAAACACAGAGACCCCTGTGTTCACAGCAGTCTGGCAGCTGTACCAATTGAACAGCCTCTGCATCACCTAAATCAGTAACTGTTTGGTCCTGATGGCTCAACACTACCGGTTCCCCTCACAGCTTTAGGTGGACTGAAAACAAGCACAACTGGAGGCCATGAAAATCAGCTTGAAACCTGCCAGAGCATGAATTTATATCCGTACAATTGGGAGGTCCATAATCTGATCCTTTAGGAGTCTTGGAAAAGGAAAGCCCATGAGCAACTGTTCCCAATATACCCTGTTTCCCCTATTTTAAGACGTAGTCTTAAAATATTATGGATTATGGAAAATATTATTTGAATTATGGTGCTGGAGGAGACTCTTGAGAGTCCCATGGACTGCAAGAAGATCAAACCTATCCATTCTTAAAGAAATCAGCCCTGAGTGCTCACTAGAAGGACAGATCCTGAGGTTAAGGCTCCAGTACTTTGGCCACCTCATGAGAAGAGAAGACTCCCTAGAAAAGACCCTAATGTTGGGAAAGGTTGAGGGCACAAGGAGAAGGGGACGACAGAGGACGAGATGGTTGGACAGTGTTCTCGAAGCTACTAACATGAGTTTGGCCAAACTGCGAGAGGCAGTGAAGGATAGGCGTGCCTGGCGTGCTCTGGTCCATGGGGTCACGAAGAGTCGGACACGACTGAACGACTGAACAACAACAAGACGTAGTCATAAAATAAGCCATAGCAGGATTTTTTCGCATTTGCGAAATATAAGCCGTACCCCGAAAATAAGCCATAGTGATAGGTGCCGTTCTGGAGGGCGCCAAGGGAAACGAGGGGCTGGGCTTACGTAATAAAAATAAGACATCCCCTCAAAATAAGCCATAGTGCGTTTTCTTGAGGAAAAAAAAATATAAGACAGTGCCTTAAAATAGGGGAAACACGGTATATATTTTTGGTGGGGGTGAGAGCTCAGCAGTAACAGTATTCTGATGCATGCATTCAAGACTGCAAGGCTCATTTTTAGCAGGGGTTTAATTAATAATTATTATTATTATTAATATAACAACAACTTTATTATTTATACCCCACTGGGTATAAATAATACCCAGCCACACTGGGTGGCTTACAATACGTAAAAAATTGTAAAACATTAGACATTAAAAATTTCCTGATACAGGGTTGCCTTCAGATGTCTTCTAAAAGTCAGTTACAGGTAGATAGCCATGTTGGTCTGTCATAGTCAAAACAAAATAAAAAATAAAAAAATTCCTTCCAGTAGCACCTTAGAGACCAACTAAGTTTCTTCTTGGTATGAGCTTTCGTGTGCATGCACACTTGGTATCTGAAGAAGTGTGCATGCACACGAAAGCTCATACCAAGAACAAACTTAGTTGGTCTCTAAGGTGCTACTGGAAGGAATTTTTTTATTTTTTTATTTTGTTCTAAAAGTCAGATATTTGTTTATTTCCTTGACATCTGATGCGAGGGTTTTCCACAGGGCGGGTGCCACTACCGAGAAGGCCCTCTGCCTGGTTCCCTGTGACTTCGCTTCTCTCAGTGAGGGAACTGCCAGAAGGCCCTCAGAGCTGGACCTCAGTGTCCGGGCTGAACAATGACCTGGGTCATCCTCAGAGGTAACAGATTGGAATTGATCCCATGCAACTTGTCTGAACAGGACTCTAGCACTTGATACTTAAAAAGAGTATTGAATACAAATGAGATACTCACCATTATGGCTCCGTTATCTTGACCCACAAATATCCGCCTGCTGTCATGATGATAAGCCATGGTGGAACACGGAGCTGCCCAAAGAAACACATATTTACAAAATAATTTTTACATAGGAATTAATCTAAATCAAATATTTTTGCCAGTCGAAGCATTATCAACATTAGGCATTGTTTTGCAATGAAATTCTTATTCATGCATGTTTCTTCCAAGGAAAACCAGAAGAATTTCCACAGAACATCCTCTGTTTCAATAGCACAGCCCTAGGCATGTCTACTCAGAAGGAAAGAGTATATAAGATTGCAGCCTTAGTATCTCGCCATCAGGATTCTTAGAGAGCACTGCCTTAATGCTCTTATGCTTAAACAGCAGTTTACTCTGAAAACATCAGTGATTGTGCTTTTCTGCATATTATGAAAAGTATCTGCTGATTTTTTTAATGGATGAAACTGCTGTTACAGGCAAAGGAGAAAGCCAAGCTGTTTTTCCTCTACAGTTGGCAATCATATTTAAAAGCAAAAGTCTTTGTTAGGTTTGACTGAATGTTAAGATGACCCAGCTAAAATGAGGCTCTGGTTTCAATTATCAGCTTGGTGGGGAAAAACAACAGCAGCATTCTTCTCTTTTGGGTTGAGTAGAAGCTTATTTAAGCAACAACAAAAATGTTTAAACAAAGCAAGTCATTCTATTAGCAAAGTTAAAACCGATTTGCAAAATATACTAGATAGGTAGATCTAGATAAGTAACTGAACTTCCCAGAAGCAGAAAACTTAATCTCATGCAACTTCACAGAGCATGAATGATGCTCTTGCATCTGTCAGCTTCCTCCAGCTGTGAAGTTCCTACATGGGTCACAAGACGATCTCGTGGATCAACAGGCAGACTGCTAAAACAAGCCTACTGAGGAAGCACCAGCAAAAGCCTTTAAAGGAGTCAGAAAGAGCACAGACAGGAGCCACAAAAGGATCAAGCAACAAGGAATTAAAACAAATGCCTTCATCCTGATTGACAATAACAGCCACCTACTGTTACTTTCATGCTACTACTACTATAGTGATAAATATTATTGTTGTTCTATCCTTTTTCTCACAGAGCAGTCTGCAACATGACAAAATGCAATGTAGCAGTAATAATTAGAAAGAAAAAGATTTAACACCACACACTGAAACCACTATACAGTCATACCTCATGCTGTGTCTGCTTCAGGTTACGTGTTTTCGTGTTGCATCCCGCAGCAACCCGGAAGTACCAGAACGGGTTACTTCTGAGTTTCGCCACTCGCGCATGCGCAGAGTCGCACCGCGCGTGCGTGCAGATGCAGCACTTTGGCTTGCATCAGTTCTGTGTTACGGACGGGCTTCCGGAACAGATCCCGTCCGCAACACAAGGTTTCACTGTGCAAAACATTAACAGTAGTACCCAAAACAGCAGGACATATCATACATCAACTTCCTAGATCTCTTCCTAGATTTGCACAAGAGACACACTCAACCAATGATATCAACAAAGCAGTGTCTGTACTTACTTACATGACATTGTGTGGTAAATGCTGGGCCAGTATTGACCACTGTCCCTCTTCAGCCATACTCTAATTGTCCTGTGAATTTAGGGAAAGAAAAAAGAATCATTTTGCAGTGAAACGTGGAAAATAATGATCTTTCAAGTGCTTTCAGGCAGTATCTTAATTTATGTCTACCAGACACACCAGTATTAAAAGGAGTCATTTATTTTAATCCTGGCTATTTCCTTGTGCTTCCACTGCCGTACTGTATCAGGGACCTATCAGCTGACTTTTTATGAGCCATAACACCACAGCTATATAACTTATATGATCGAAACTGTAAATGATTATTCACCATTCTGTCTTTGGCCTTTCAATATGACTTGCTCATTTTCATGATGGTTCTAAGATATACAGTATAATTGGTACAGAGAATTAGGCCCACGAAAATACACACAGTCCTTTTATTGTGGCCTACCGTACTTGTGGTCTCAGGGGACCCAGGTGGCGCTGTGGGTTAAACCACAGTGCCTAGGGCTTGCTGATCAGAAGGTCGGCGGTTCGAATCCCCGCGACGGACGATTCCGTCAGACAAAAACATTCAAAGGTGGTGGCAAAGCAGGGCTGGTGAACAGTGTGGCTTGGGGGGGGGCACGACTGGGAGAAGTCCCACGGGCCAGATAGAGAGGACTGGAGAGCCACATTCGGGGCCCCACCCACCCCAGGCCTGAAGTTCCCCATCCCTGACCTTCAGGGTAGGGAATGGATATGGGGAACGTGTTCAAATCCTGACTCAGCTACAAAGCTCACCAAGCTTTTGCATTTGACTCGGAAGAATGATTGTTAAGTTAGGAAGCCCTAAACTTGCCATTCTCGTGACTGGCAAGGGTGAATGCAGCAAAATAAATAAAAGCTCAAGAGAAAAGGTGTTTAGTGAGAAGCACATTGAGAGAATATGGCTGAAAGATGGAGAGACTGATTTCAGGATGAAAGAATTGAAGCAAGTGGAATTCAACAGTTCTTTGGGTGCTATATTTTAACAATTCTGGTGATAACAGACTTCAACCCCCACCCTGCTTCATCCATGACACCATTTTTTGAGTTACAGGTAGGTAGCCGTGTTGATCTGCCGTAGTCAAAACAAAACAAAAAATAAAAAAATTCCTTCCAGTAGCACCTTAGAGACCAACTAAGTTTGTTCTTGGTATGAGCTTTCGTGTGCATGCACACTTCTTCTGATACACTGAAAACCATTTTTTGAGAAATCCTAATCATTATATTTTTTTAATACATTATAGTGTATTCATTGTTGTTGGCTGAGCACAATAACACAATGCATCGAAACAGTATGGGGGGGGGAGTTTGAGCATTTGACAACAAAAATGGCAGCGAATATACACAATCAGGAGACTGAACAGGTTTGTGGCTGAGGTGCAACTGGAATGGTGGATTTGCCAGTTGACCGTTCACACCTGGCTACTACCCCCATCCCAGTTCTCCGATGACATGAGATGGCATGCGTGGCAAAGGCCCCAAGGTGCATGGCACTGCTGGGTGCTAGGAAGTCTGCTGCTGAATTTCCACCCGTGTGAGTAACAACAAGAGCGACCTCCCCTCTGCACACTTCAAGCACTGCTTGGAAGAACAAGCCAAGAATCAAAATGCTTCGTCTGGTATTGCCGAGCCACATTGTTCATCCACTTTGAGGAAACATGCATTCTTCTCTTAGCTTAAATGTAATCCTGTGCAACAGATGCTGTAATCCCTGAGGGCTTTCGGAACTAGCACCAATTAACCCTTTGGTCTGATGAAACCGATTATTATCTTGATTGCTTAAGCACAGCTTTGTGGGGCAGTTTTCTCTCCGCACTCTCTTGTGCGCCATCTGCTTAAAAGACTAACATGTATATTCATTCCCCTATGAATTCTGCTCCATCACAATGAAGACAAAGGCAATTTGGATTTCGATGTTACCTGCTGGTTGGCAGCTGGCAATGCACAACTTGAAGAATGTGTGCAAATTATGTTGTTAGTGCAAAGCAGGATGCAAAATCAAAGCAGATAATCTAAACTTTGGCTATAAAGCACTTGACTCTGGAACTCAGCCACGCAAATCAAAGGTGCAATATAAAGAGTGGCCAGAGAAGATTTCAAGGAACAAATTCACAGGCCAGAGTAGGGCAAAGGAGGACTGAAGGGGCTAAGGCAGTGATGGCTAACCTTGACACCCCAGATGTTTTGGAACTACAACTCCCATCATCCCTAGCTAACAGGATCAGTGGTCAGGGATGATGGGAGTTGTAGTTCCAAAACATCCGGAGTGTCAAGGTTAGCCATCACTGGGCTAAGGAGACACAAAAATTGTTTTTTTTTTAAAGCAACCAAACCAATGCGAAAAAGTATTTGTGCTGGAGTATGAGCGCTCTTTGTCTTTGTGAGGAGAGAGCAGAAGGAAGAAAGTATTTCTGTACAGTCAGATGCTTCCCCAGACTGAGTAAATGGAATGGGCTATTTCTGCTTCAAAGCAGTGTGCCAGTATTCAACCATTTCTCTCTCCACGCACACACACCCAACACATGCGCATGCACACACAGGACAGGGGGCTGTTTTGATGTAGGGATAATGTGAAATATGGGGAGGGTGGACAGAAAAGCCTTTATATTTTTGTTCTCTGAATAACTCAGAAATATAATCCATCATCAGATAAGGTCATGCAAGCATTAAAGTTGCACAGAACTCAGCTTTGTCTCAGGGGAGCTCAAAGTTGCCTAAGCTGAAGGTTTTCTGGCAGTTCTACAAATAGAATGAGCAAATTGGCCTCTCTCTCTATCTGCATTGGGGGAAGGTCGCCAGTCTATCCGAAGTTCTGGTGCGCATCCACCCAATTCTCACTTGCTTCTCTCCAAACAATCCTGGGGTGACTGGTTAAGGGCTCTCATCTTTTTGCACCAGTAAGTTAGTGTGCATTTTTGGTGGGAGCAAGGAGAGAAAGAAAAAGAATAAAGGAGCTCTCCTTGGCCATCATTAGAGACTGGATTCACCAGAACTTCATCACACAACCTACATTTGAAGATGGGAGTCCTGGGCAGCTCAGTTGGTTAGAGCATGCTGCTGACAACGCCAAGGTTGCAGGTTTGATCCCCATAAGTGACAGCTGCGTATTCCTGCATCGCAGGAGGTTGGACTAGATGATCCTCAGGGTCCCTTTCCAGTTCTATGATTCTATGAAAACATCAGAACTCACCCATGAAATGTGTAATGTAGCAACGACAAAAATGTGCCTTCGTGCATATGCAGGACTCTTTTTATCTCCACTGGACAGTGTCACTGCTGAGGTCACCCCTCACCTAAATAGAGAAGTTGGGGTGCATATGTGTGTGATGAAAGCCTGCCACAACCCAAGGCAGCTTCAAAGCCCGACACTACTGCTTTTATCCAGTTCGGCTGTGGCTTCTATGCAACAAAAAAGGAAGGTTTTCTGGCTGAATAGATGTAGGACTGGAGACAGCTTTTGGTTATTAATACCTGACAAGCAATGTTAATACCTGATCAACCCATTTGACTCCCTCTCCCCCACGGGCGAGTGTTATTGTGTGAGTGTCCTGCAAGCTTCCCATAGGGATCTGCCTGGCCACTGTGAGAACAGGATGCTGGACTAGATCACGTGATCCAGCACGCTCCTCTTACATTCTTGCGCCCCACACTCTCAACACCAGACATCTAAACTGGGTAAGTAGTGCCAAAACCACTCCCCAGTCTTGGCAATCTTGGGAAGAGGGAGGACAGAGAGAGAGAGAGAGAGAGAGATAAAAGGGGGGGGCGCTCTTTCCTTTCCTGCAAGTTTGCATGTGTCCTGGGGGCTCTCTGCAGCGCAGCAAGGTATAAAACGACCCCCCAACACTTCCCCTTGCCAATCTGTTAAGTCTCACAAGGCTTCCCATCCCACCACAAACCCACACGCTTGCTGTGGCAGGGTAACATGACTACCTTCCCCGGGGTTTTTTGGCTGTGTCTGAGGAGGAAGGAGGGAGAGGGAACGCGTTGTCATCCAGGGCCCTGCATGTGGATATGAGTGATGAGATATATATTTGTGTGTGTTTGTGTGTGTGTCCCTTTTAAAAGGAAAAAGGCACCACCCTCCTTCGCGTAGGCGTTTGCATAGGATCCTACCGTTTAAAAAAACTTTTTCTTCCTTCTTTAAAGAAACGCTCTTACATTTTGCTGCAGATTTCATTCCAATTTGGGGTGGGGGGTGACCAACCACCACCAGAGGCGGACCAGCCCCCCCAAAAAAACCAAGCAAGAGGGCAGGGGGCGTGTCCCTCCTCCTTTCCTCTCCGCCCCACAATAACAAATCTGTACCCAGAGATTTCAGAGCAAAAAAAGAGGGGGGGGGGACAAAATAAGAGCCACACCCACTCCCAATTCTTGCTGCCCCTCCCAAAAAAATAGTAATAATTTCATGTTCAGGAGCTGCGCTGCCCTTATAAAGGGGGAGGACAGAGGCGGGTCTCTGCAAAGGAAGAAATAGGTGGGTACGGAGGAGAGAGGCAGCGGAGGGACCCTTCCTCCGGTGCCCGGGCGACCCTCGCCGGGGGGAAGGGGTCCCCCTCTCACCTGTCCTCGCTGGCGGTGAGGATGCCGTCCTCCTTGGGGATGATGAGCGCGGCGCTGACGGCGTCCTGGTGCCCCTCGATCTTGCTCAGCAGGGCGGGCCGGCTGCTCTGAGGCCGCGAGTGGATCTCGGCCGCCATCTCGCAAAGCCCGGACCGGCCAGGGGAGCGCGGCCCGTAGTGGCGGGTGTAGCGGCGGCTCCGGGAAAAAAAGGCTTTTTCAGCGCGCAGACATCTTCCGTAATGTCTGGAGTAGACGCGCCGGAGGACGACGACGTCACTCCTCCCCCCCAACCCGCGGGAGAGGAGGGCGCGCCGTAATGGCAGCAGCAGCCGCGCCCGGCCGCCCGTCGTGAGACTGCCATAAATCGTAGAGTAGAGGGGCCGCCGAAAGGGCTTGTTGTCCCAGGCGGGCGTCTTTTCCCCCTGTTGTGATCCAGATACCATTTCGCAACTTCGCATGGCCCAGAAGCAGCCACAGCTGGTATATATAGTAAACATGCATAAGACTCATAGAATTGTAGAGTTAGAAAGGGACCCTGAGGGTCATCTAGTCCAACCCCCCTGCGGATGAAGATGATCGGCGGCTGATATTCGAAGTTAGTTAGCCAAAGCTCACAGCACGACCTCCCAAGATCGATGGGTTTTAGCCTGAGAGGATGACTCTATGGGGTATTTTACTCGCTTTTTGGATCAAAGCAGTGTTTGAAATTCTGCCATGGTTGACATTTGCTGGCAAATGTTAAGATTTCAGGAAGCCAGTGGCTGGGAAAGGACAGAAATCCTGCCATTCACAGGCAAAATTGAAAATCACTAGCTGTGCAGTATCTGCTCAGAGGTAAATCCCATTGAATTCAATGGGGCTTAGTCCTGGTATAGGATTGCAACATCCTACCAGTGCAGTTATTTAACCATAGCTGATAGGGACCTTTTTTCATGCAAAGCATGTGACAGTGGTTTGGCAGTTAGCTATTGGTTTTTCCAAATTAAAGGGGTGGTACAAATTAAAGGGTTTTTTCCAAATTAAAGCAGGGTACACAGGACATTAGCCCCAATCTATATGTATCCGGTAGTTTCATGGGAAACACTCGTTTGATGGATTTTCCACCACACCATTTGAAAACACAAGCTGCGGTTAGTAGAGTTCAGGCACCCATTGGACATGCACAGATGACAGTTCATTGGAGGTCAGGGGGCTGACAGCGCAGGGAAGCAAATCAGGTAATGTGCTTCCAGCAAATGCATTCCTCTCCTCTCTAGTGTGTACCGGTACCTCATGTGCCACAGATGGAAACAGCCTTGTTGTGTTTTAAACCGCTGGTGTGTATTACATTACCAGGTTTTTTTAATAAACCTGGTAATGTAATAAAAAATGAACATGTCCCTGTCCCTCATGATTGTGGAGGTAAAGACAATACCTGATGACTCTGAAAATGAAGCTCCCAGATATAAACTTTCCAAGCACCAACACAACATAGCTCCCCAACCTGCCAAATAGAGTTATGGGTTTGGGCTGGGCCTCTGCCAACACTCATGGTAAGAGAACTGCCACTGCAAACCAGTCAAGCAGATCTAGCCATGCTCATTCTATTATTAGAAAAAAACTAAGGTGATAGGTTGTTATAGGGACCGTTAGGGACAAATTTCTTCCGAATAACAAGGAAATGGCCACAGACTGCTCTGGGAAAGGAAAGCTATTTCATAAAATGGGGCATGTCTTTATTTTCTCTCCTGCCCCCTTCGCCTTTCCTTTGACTGGGGGGTGATGTCATCAAGCTTATGGGTGATGAAATGCTGGTTTCAGAAAGCCAGACTGAGGAGTGTCAGAGTCAAATTGGTTCTGG
Source organism: Darevskia mixta (assembly GCA_034641385.1). Classification (NCBI taxonomy): domain Eukaryota; kingdom Metazoa; phylum Chordata; class Lepidosauria; order Squamata; family Lacertidae; genus Darevskia; species Darevskia mixta. The sequence continues at coordinate 13,443,566 of JAWWNH010000030.1, forward strand.
AGCCATCTTGAGGTGCACATACAACCCTCCTAGAAATGTTTAAAGCTGTACCTCCACCTCTTCTCAAGCTGTACGTTTATAAAGAAATATTACAAATGCCAGTATGCGTACTGGTTTCCAAAGGAGACCAAGGTACCGTAAGTCCTGAAACCATGGGGCATATATAACAATAGGTTGCAGTATGGAGTTAGATGTAGTTGTTTTGTACCACTAAATAGCATTTTCACGAGTTTTGTAGCATGCATTGTTCCATTTGCAGATCATTGTAGCACTTTGAGTTTTGGTTCAAAATAAAGCGAAGCTTTTGCCTCTTTTTATAATTTTCTTCTTGGCTTGGCAGTTTTGATTTCCAATTCTAGATAGCAAACTCAGGTTTTAAAAAGTAACACTGATCATTTGAGCCTCCTACTCTTATTGCTTTTTAAAAAAAATGCTACTATACCTGTGACATTTTAGTTAGCCTCAATAAAGGTCCTGCCAGACTTTGGATTTTCCTAGAGTTACTTGTAGTGAAGCACTGTATTGCAACTAGATAAAGAAGACACACTAATATAAATAGATAAAAGGTTTTATTCAATGTTATATCTGTGATCTGACCACAAGATGGTGCTATAACCTTTTTAATAAAATAAAAACAACCCTCTGCAATTCAATCTCAGAAAACAAGCTATTCAAAATATTCTGACAAAAGACTGTGCCTTGCTAAAAAAAACTTTCAAAATAGAGCACAATTTTGTAGGTTTAAATATTATGTAGTAGAGATAAGCTTGCATACTAACAATAAATACACCAAACGAGACTGCAATTGAATGGGCCCCGATGCTCATAAACTACCGGTACATCACTCCTCATGCAGACTCCTGCTGAACCAAACACTAAGGTGGGGAACAGCAGGATCAGGCAGGTGCCTCATTTGGGGTGACCATTGTACAAAACCTCTTACACTAATTGGTTTCCCACTTGCACATTTCTTACTTGAGTGGAATGCTTAATAACTTGAGTTTATAGGAATAAGAGGCAGCTGAATTAATCTTCCTGACCAAAGTTAGAACATTTTTCTTTTTAAAACTAGACCACTTAGTTGTCCAAAAGCTGAACAAGCTCTCAAACACACATGGCCTAGTTAGTTTCAGAGACAAAGACGTGAATGTCTTAAGCAAAACCCAGACACTACAAAATGATGTGATTAAAACACCAGTGTTCGGCTGAGAAATATGGGCTCTAAGGTTCACATGGCTATAGGCCATGCGCAAATATTGTCTGAACGCATCAGATGACTTTTGACAAGTCATTTTCAGTCTCGGTTTCCATTGCAGAGGGTATATTTATGTTCCCCTCTGCAATGCCTTCTGAAAAAGGCAGGGGAACTATTTATTTGCTCTTAGAATAACCAAGCACACGTTGGCTGTGTGGAGACATCTCTTCAACTGCTAGAGTTTTCATCTGTGGTCAACCATTTCCCAAAGGCTCTTCCATTTTTGGTTAGTATTTGGGAGCTGAGGCTTAAAACAGATGCTATTTTATGACCTTAGCCTAGTATAAAACAGGAGTTTACGTATAGGCCTAGTTCAGCTGAAATCATTTGTTTCTTGCCACGTTAATGAGCATCAGGCCTTCCTCCTCTTTAGCTCCCAATGAGATTGGAAACTTGTTTTTTTTATTTTAGATAAAAATCATATTTCCATGGTGTCTTACCTCTGGGTACTGTGCCTTGTTTAAAAGTATGGTTAGCAAGAACAAGCCAGGATCAAACCGTGGTTTCAGTTTCTGGCTTCTTCTTGCTAGCCACAGGGACTGTTTCTTTAAGCATCTGCTTGTCATTTCTCCTCTGGCATGCAGAATAATCTGGGATGACTCGTGTCTAACTCAAATGGGACAGTGGTAAATCCAACACCAGCTTTTTAGGCACATTAGAGCATGTTAAAAACACAATCCAGTTTACCCCTACCTTTTCCGGATTGGAGGGTAAAAAGCCTATATAGTATTGCAAACTATAGTAATCAAGTGGTATCTTTTGTAAAATTACAGGATTCTGATCTGTTCTGCAAGTACTTTATTGCCCCCCCCAACTGAAATGTATGGTCTATTCTTCAGTTTCCCAGGTTAATATTCCTTTTTTAAGAAATAAGAATTTTTATTAAAGCTTTTTCATAATGCAATAAAATAATCTAAGCAAAAACAAAAACACACGAGAGAAAGAAAACACAGAGTCCTCTCTCAAAGGTAGCTCTTAATCCTTAAAGTGTTGAACCCTTCCAAGCCCTCTTTTGGGAGCTTTCTTTTCTTCTCCTGGTCTCTCACCCCGGGATTTCTTCCTTTCCCTGTTTCTCACTCAGGGTCCTTCCGCAACCATCCACCACTAGGTTAATATCCCAAATATGCAACTGAGAGAGGGGTATAACGTACACGTTCTCTTTACCACATGGCAAATTTGCTAATTTAAGCTGTATACCTACTTGGCCAATATTTTGGGGAAAGTGGGAAGCAGTCCTAAGAAGTATAAATGAATAAGAACAGCAAAAGTGGTAACTGGGATAATTCCAAAACAAGCATGAAGATGGTAACATGTACAGTGGTACCTCGGGTTAAGTACGCTTCAGGTTAAGAACTCCGCTAAGAACAGAAATCGTGCTGTGGTGGTGCGGTGGCAGCAGGAGGTCCCATTAGCTAAAGTGGTGCTTCAGGTTAAGTACGCTTCAGGTTAAGAACGGACCTCCGGAACGAATTAAGTACTTAACCCGAGGTACCACTGTACTAGTAAGTTTTCAACCTGTGTTGAAAGTCAACGTGCGTCAAATATAGCACAGGTTATTTTTCCAAAACAGGAAGGAACATTTATTGCTGATCATATGGAGAATGTATGTAAAAACTTTTCTCTTTCCCTTTACATACAAGATAAAAACCACTGGCCTTCTCAGATACATTCCCACCGCAGTAACTGATATCAGAAACAACTTCCATTTAACTGAATAGAGGTTAACCTTCATGAGATTAACATCACTGAGAGGTGCAGAGCTGCTAAAATTCATCAAGCTGGTGGGAAAATATGCAGACTTCTCTGCAGAGTATTCAAAACCCAACAGACTCAAGGGATGGCATAGCTCATCCCGTTCTTATTTGTACACACAACAAAAACACACATGGAAAAAGGTTTACCCAAAGGAGGTGGCTGTGTCCAGTTAACAATTTCTTCTGTATTTAATTATGGTGCTACACCAGTCATAGACACTTTTATGAATTTCTTTTAACATACAGTTATCTTGTCCCTACATTACCTCCAGGAATGGTATTTTAGGATACCTGCATACATAGTACAGTCTGGAACATTTCAGAATATTGAATAAACGGAGGTCAGTCTTTGCTGGAGCTGTTTACCGCATACCAGAGCACAGCAAAATCCCATCAGTCCAGAGAATTCAAACTTGCATTTTCCTTCCACTTGGCAGCTGACCTTTTTACATCCAACTCACTAATCATCTCTGCCAACATCACTTTGATACTACACTGCTTTCATCTGTTCATAATGACTTTATTTTTTTTTCCTTTGTACAAAAAAATATAAAATTTAAATCCATAGAAAGTGTATACTAGCAATGACAAGTTTAACATTACACCAATGCAAAGGCGTTAACTGGGACATTAGTTGTTTTAAGTCTCAGCAGTGCATGCACAATAGAAAATAAAAATGGCTAAAGCTTTGAAATTCTTACGGCAATGCCTCATCAAACCACTCGGTGGATGGCAATAGTAGTAGGAGGGCATTTATGTACAAACTAAACAGAAATCAAAGTTGCTCCTTTAGTTCCAACTCTGGTTAAGACTTAAAATCACAATACAAAATACTCAAGACCCCACCCCCACCCCAAATTTCAAAAGTTATTAGCACAGGGAACTAATCAGTAGTTTTAAGAATCTTGTTTTGAAAAGGCATTCTGTTTTTCCACAACAATCCCCAGCTACTTAAAACTCCTTTTCAAAACCTAGTTGGACCAACCACACTTAAATGCTAGTTCATAGCCAAATAATAATGTACAAAAATATTTAACGGAAGAAGGGCATTCATTTTAAAATTTGCTTCAGAAGGAAAATCTCCCACATTCAAGGTTTGTTGACTTGTCCCATGAACAAAACTGCACCTGTGGAACAAGAAAACGTTATTGCAGATATTGGAGTAATTCACAATTCACCTGTTTTGCAACAAAACAAAACCCTTCAGATGGTTCAGCGTTCAATACAATCTAGGCAAGAATGCATTCAATTAAGCAACAAGCTTGAATGTATTAATGACTATTAGGTGGGACCCAATTTTAGTCTGTGATCCTAAAAGATAAAAGCTCAGTTTTAAGGTCATTTTGATTCTGATGCATAGTTTTAATAGGGAATATCATCAAATATTGCACTTCCTTCTAAAAGGAAACTGTACTTCTGCTTTTAAACTGTGATTCTCACAAGTCCATGGATTCAACTTCTCAGAGGCGAGAGTTGGTATATGAAAATGTAAATTTAATACTTTAATTAATTGGTACCGTTAAACGCCAGACAATATGTAAGAATTCTTTAAAAATCAGTAGACATTCATACATGTGATACAGAGTTTTGAAAAAGATAACACTTATGTTTTTAAGAGCGAGGTTATCCTAGTAGAAATCACTATTCTGCTTTTATTGTGTAAAGATACTTTGCTGCCTGTTTCTAAAACCTGACAAGGACTCCCTTTCAATTTAGTAATTTACACTGAGGAACAGGATCAGGTAAAACTGAAGAGCTTTAAATCCCCTAATTTCACTCAAGTACCAGAAAATCAATGGGACTTAAAAAAAAAAGTTCAACATTTTGGAGTACAGTGCAATTTTACTTCAGCAGACACTGTCAATGATTCCCAAGAACAGAGAGGAAGAGAGCAAGGCAGGCACTCTGGACTTGAGCTCCCAGCTAGCCAGTTCACAAAAGCCACTTTATATACTTGTGTATGTGGGTTATCAGACTGGCTCTGTTCATCAGTTTGCATCTGCTGCCAGGGGGAAAAAACAGCGACAAAAGCTCAAATGCACATAAAGATCCTTCTAATGTGAATGTGTGCAGCCCTGGAGTCTGCGGCTGGTGTTGCTGAATGCCAAGGTTGGCACTGAGTAAGACCTCCCAAACCCATGATCTGAGTATGGACGAAGAGGCTGATCTGGTCTGTATCACAGAGACCTGGGTGTGTTTTTGGCCTTGGGCAAGAGGTGGTTATGCAAAGGCACTGGGCACCATGCTGCAGGGGGCACCACAACACTGCTGTAGAACCAAGTGCTAGAGACCAGGGCACACGCTGAATTTTAGCGATGCACAGCTGAAATTTGAGAGCCTGAAGTCTGCCACTGTCAGGATAGACTAGGGATTAGGCCCTTCTTCATGTGCCTCCTCTACAAAGTATTCCCTGAGGTCTCTTACTGCCTGAATAGGGGCACTGAATTTTAACAAGGAAAACAAACAAACATCCCGAACCTCAATCCCAGAGTAGTTCGTTCCCAACTCCCTGCTTTAAAAAGCCCCTTCTTATGAAGTTATATACAGAGGGCTTGTCCTGAATTAATACCGGTAACTGAATGTTTGCTAGGTATTGCTAAGCGTAGCTGCTTCCAAAGGACCTGCAATACACCTCCCTGCGTGAGAGAAGGTGGATGTACGAAGTGTGCTGGTTTTCAGTTCTGATTCGTTATTCAAAAGATCTAACCCACCAGGTACAGCTATAGTAAAAAAAATCACTTATGCATCTGATGTCTGCTACCAGGAGCAACACTTCCTAGAAGATTCCACTGAAATCAGCCTGCCGCTTCTGTACGGCACCTTTAAAATATTCAGTGCGTGCCAGTAGATTTTGTTCTTAGCCTGCTTTGATGCTGGGTGGTAGTGGAAGAGACAATGAGAGGACTGAAATATTGCATATATATATATATAGAGAGAGAGAGAGAGTGTTAAGATGTCCTGGTCCCTCAAGTACCCTTGTGAGTCATTTTTGTGCAGAGCTGGGGGTGAGGGAGGTGAGAAGGTGTTTTTCCTAAGCAGCTAGCTCATACTGAGCCTAGAATATCAATTAGAAGAAAAACAGGGTTTCGAAGTGGAGCAAAGAGAGGAGATGTGTGTTTTGACAACGGGCCAGTGCTCCTCTTCGGAATCGCATAATGTGCCTTTGATGTCCTGAGCTGCCTGTGTCTGGAAACTCATGCCAGAGGTCCTCTTCCTCCACAGCGTTGGCACTTTTACCTCCAGCATGCACCATTTATGGAGATGAGCTAATAAATATGCCAGTGGAACAGAGGGGCCTGTTAGTCCCTGGCAACAACCCCTCGAGTGTTGAAATCCTGCGCAGCTGCAGGCTGCTGCATTGCCTCCAAGAGAAGAAATCTCTTATGCACAGTATAAGGAGGGAGGAGGTCCGGGACCAAGTTTCGTAAGGCAAGAAAGCATGTAAGGGATGTCTGTTTTCAGCTGCGGGCTTCTGTCTCCTGAGGAAGGCTGTTTGCATTTAATTCAGTGAAAGTCAATACTACTTACCTGTAGGATTGTGCCGTATGAAGAATACAAATGACCTGTCTACCACAAACCAAGGTGGGGATGACCTGGCTATTAAAATTGCAGCTGGGACAAACAGAAACAGGGAAAAAATAGTCACTCTATGGTTCTAAACTTATTTTTACATTTTATTTAGCAAGATTTATAAACTGCTTAATCAACAAACAAACAAAACTCTTAAGTGGCTTATACAAATAATACCCATTAAAAGTAAAAATTAAAAGCAAGTTGACATCATTCCCCTCCCCCCCCAAATATCTATATTTATATATAAATATAAACAGCAACTGCAAAACAATCTATCCAATCAAATAACAACTTAAAATTACATATCTGGGCAGGTGTGCCTAAACAGAAGCAAGGTTTAAAAACAGGCTCTGAAAAGTTCCTGGCTAGTATTATTGCATTTTGAATACTTTTGTAAGATACTTTGTATTTTTCATTTTTGTGTCACCTTTAGACCTTTTTGTAGGAACCAGTGAACATTTTTCTAAATAGATAGCAATATAACAGCACTTCCTAAATTGAAGAATTTAAACTATTTACCTTTTAGGTCCAGGGTGAGGGCAACAGAAAGGCAACAGTCTGAGACTAAAATGCCATATTCTTAAACTATAATTAGATTTGGGCAAATTACTCTATAATTTAGAAATGCTGAAGTCCAGTAGCTACTGCTTTAAGCTATATTTATTTAGAAAAATTCTACACTACTTTCTGAAAAAAAAGAAAAGAAAAATATCCAAGTGAAGAATTTTGCCTTGCAGAATGACATAACTGGGGAAGGGGTTAGCTCAGGGGCAGAACATCTGCTTTGCATGCAGAAGGTCTCAGGTTCAATCTCCCACTTCTCCAGGGCTGGGAAAGACATTCTGAACCCTGGAGAGCTGCTGCCAGTCAGTGTAGACAAAACTGACCTAGATGGACCATTGGTCTGCCTTCCTAAGTTCCTATTAGGCTTTGGGGGGGAAATGCAAGAGTGCTTTCTGAAAGTCTGTTAAATTATTATTCTGGCTTGGCAATGCCATTTCAGCTATACTTTAAAATTAATGAAATTATGATGATTATTTTTTATTTTTAAAAAACCTAAAATTTCTATATGCATTAGTGATGATTATGGGGAACAGGTGAAATGCTTACTTGTTGCTGCAGATGCTTTGGTTCCATCTTCGCTCACTTCAATCTTTGCTTTTTGCAAGATCTGAGATACATGAATGTTTCCTGTTCCTGTTAAGGGCCAAACAGAACATATGTGCGGTAAATATTATGTATACACATCCTCATGCTACGTTCCAGAGAGCAGCCAACCCTTTCCGTAATACATAAACAGAAGGAGAAGTCGATCTGCTTCTGTATGCTGTTATTAAGATATACCATTTCCCCCCCCCCACCTGCTAAAAAAAAATTGTACCAGGTAATCACTTGGTATGAAAAAAATGACACTGACAGATCACAAAGCAGTGTTTTGATAATTTAACTTCAGTGAGAAGTGGGAGGAAAGTCAAAGTAACCAAATTATTTCCACAAATCCCTAGTCCTAAAACTCATGGACGAGAGAATGAGAAGGTAACTCACTTGTTATTTTTGCAAAATTTGCCTTTGACTGATCAAACATATCTCGAATGCCAAGTTCCTGTAAAGGTTCCTTTAAGTCTGTTTCTGCCTCTGCGGTAAACCTGGTGGGAGCAACAGAAAAGCATCAGCCTGAGACTAAAATTAAGTCCAATTGCGAAAAGATTTTTCAATAGGGGTGACATAAATATGTGTGCGATAAAGTGTGGGGGGGGGGAACGGAACCTACTTGGGTAAAATAACCTGCACTCTCTTCTGCACCATAGTTGTCATCCAGCTCTGTATCGTCTTCGTGCTAATGTGAGGAATAATAGCAGACAAAGGAGTTGTGCTTTCCGTGGGCAGAGCAATCAGCATACTGATACTTTCACCATGGTAGGGCAATTCAATGATATTGTACCACAAGTCATTAGGAGTACTTGTTGTGCCTGAAAGAAACAGAGCAAGTAAAAGAAACGGGATCCAAGACAAGAAAACCTTCAGTCTGTATTGCAAGACTGTCTCAGTAATAAGTAGCTGTTGAAACAAATTGGATCAGCTTGTCCTCAGCCTGTTCCCTGAAGCAGGAGGAGAGTTAGGGATCTACAAGGAAGTTGCTGGCAGAGAAAGAAAGGCAAAAAAAGGACATTTTTTTGCGCCATAACTTCCTTGTGAATACCATAACTTGCCCCTTTCATTTCATCTGCAGCTGCTGTCCTGCCCTGCAGGTCACTTCTTACCCTCTCTAATCACCCTGCAGGTGAAGAGACCATGATGAAGCCAGCAGACCCACAAATATTTCAGGCTGGAGGGGGAGTCTCATTTGATCATTCTCCCTTTTGGCCCCATTGGCCATCAGAACGTCTCTTCCCGTGCTCACGGGAGAAACACAAAAGCCATGTTCATCCCGATGCCAAGGAGTTTGTTCATACCTTCCGGGCTAGTCTGAAGGAAAGCAAGGAGCAACAGGCAGCCACCCAGACTTCCAGCTCAGCCTCTGACTGTCTGAAGACTCTGCCTGTGCAATGTTTTCTGCTGCTACAGATTTTCAGACAGCACACCTGCAGAAGCTGGTTCGTGGAAATTTCAGGGGTTCTGTGGGGTGACAGGGAGTCATTATGACATCCCCCAGTGTTTTCAGCAAATGATCCTGACACAGGCCTGAATAAACAAAACTTATGATTAAGTTTGATTCTAATGCACACTGGTGAATACCAACGATTCCATGTCTAGACAAGGCATATAATTCCGATCTTGGCCTGACTGCACTGGCTGCCAATTAGTTTCTGGGTCTAATTCAAAGTGCTGGTGTTGACCTATAAAGTCTTACATGGCTCGGTACCTCAGTACCTGAAGGACCGCCTCTCCCCATATGAACTGACCCGGACCGTCCACTTGTCTTCTGAGGCCCTTCCCTATGTGTCCACTCCCTGAGAGGTTTGGAGGGTGACAACACAAGAACAGGCCTTTTTTGCGGTGGCTCCCTTTGTGGAATGCTCTCCCCAGAGAGGCTCGCCTGGCACCATTATTACATGTCTTTAGGCGCTGGATGAAAACATTCCTCTTTACTCAGGCCTTCAGCCATTAAATAATATACTGTATGTCCTGTTAAATGTGTGTGGGGAGGGGACTGTTCTTATGATTATTTTATTATTATTCTGACTATTATTATGTTCCGTAAATTATGTTCTTAATGTTTATATAAACACCCTTGCACACAGTAAAAGGCCAATGAAATGCACAGGCAAGAATCACTATTTCTCTTTCCCCGGTCCACCAGCATTCCGCTAATCCAGGCATAGGCAAACTCAGCCCTCCGGATGTTTTCGGACTACAGTTCCCATCATCCCTGACCACTGGTCCTGTTAGCTAGGGATCATGGGAGTTGTAGTCCCAAAACATCTGTAGGGCTGAGTTTGCCTATGCCTGCCCTAATAGCACATCCTTCCTCAGGCTGGTGAAGCCTCCTTTCAAGAACGTTACAGAAGTCGTGGCGCCACAACTAAACTTTTTAAAATGCATAACCCACCCTTTTCACCACTGCATAGCCCAGGGTGGTGTACCTGAATATCATTGCATATGAAGGCATGCTACTGATAGCAATTGTTTCTCAATGCTTCTGCAATAGATTAAAGCTGAAAGGAAATAGACACACAGAAACCAAAAAAGGGGCTATCCCTATCTTCTCACGCCATGTTCAAAACTGGGGGAAAGACATCCCCAAACCGGCCAAGTGTCATACCAACTGTCTCTGCATAACTTCTAAAAAACGAGCCATGAATCTGATATTATGAGGACATCAAGAAAACAGTCAGGAAATACAGCAAACCCATTGCTTGCCACAACTACTCAAGCATTTCGCAGCTCTAAGTATGTCTGTCTTTGAGTCTTTTGGACAGGAGAGTGTCGCCCCTTTTCTTTTGCTTTGTACTTCTGCAAACCTTGGAGCTTCCCTGAAGATGCTGATACCTTCTGTTCCAGCAGCCCTGTTTTCACTGTAAAGCTGTCACAACAACTTAAAGCATTTTTGTTTAGGAAAGCCTGCCCAGACTCACAGATATGGGTATGTTTTAACCTTTTTACAGTTAATTTTTAATTATCTTTAAATATTGTGATCTGTTTTATTGATAATTTTAATATTGCTGCAAGCAGCTTAGAGGTTTTACAACCATCAAGTGATATATAAATGTTGTTATCATTTCTATTTACGGTAATAAAAGTAACAGCACCTAAATTCACTATTAGTATATGTGACACGAGCTATCTCAGTGACAGCATAACAATAATGAACATGGCATTCTTTGGAAGAAGGAAGTTTGCTACCTAAAGGTACCAAAATCTAGCAATGTCTTCAGCAGATTCTTTATATACAAGCTGAATTTCCCTGTCAAGTGAGGCTAGGGCAGACCAAACACAGAACGGATGGCCTTCCTTTTGCCACCTCGCACCCCCAAATATTACACTGGACAAGAAAACAGTTCTAAAATGGAACTGCTCTCTTTGGATAAGAATTAATGTTAATACTGTAAGAAGGTTGCAACTGGCCAAACGATAATGTGCAAATATTAAGTTTTTAAAGCTATCAAAGAGGTAAAGGATTCAAACAGAACATCTACTCTTGACTGTCTTGCAGGACATCCATATGAGAAATCAGGTGGCTTAGCTAAACAACAAAAATACAATGTTGGAAAAACTACAGCAAATTATTATTGCGTGCACAATGTTTTCCAGTTGGTATTACAGAGTTTCAGTAAAAAGCTTCTATTCTCAAATGCTGCATATGCTAAGGAGAATGGGGTACCTTCAACAGAAATATGAAAAGGTTTTTAATGTTTTAAGGATTCCTATTATCCCTTTTTTAGTTATTCTCATTGTTCTTTACATTCAACATTTAAATAAGCATCCTGCTAGTAATAAAGTAAGGTTCAACTGGCAACTTCAAAAGATTACAATCATAGTTTTATTAGCAATAAGGTGCCTCTTTTAGAAATCTTGAAATATCAAACATCCCGTTATAGATTTGCAGTATTGCAAACAGCAATAGTCTGTTGTGAAATACAGAATCTTTGTAAGCTAGCATTTGTATTAGGGTTGCCAAGTTTAATTAATCAAAATGAACAAGCTAATGAAGACTTTCCAAAGTGGGCTGGAATCCTAATTCACTTACTAGGGAGTCAGCCCATTGAACCCAGTAGGAGTTGCTTCCAAGCAAACATGCACAATATTGCACTGTAAGTGTTTGGCCCCCAATTAACTGGTGCAATTTTTAAAAGCTGTTCTCACTTCCCACCCCCTCCATTTTTATTCAGAGTCTCAATTTGATGCATGCGTTGAGGTATGAACGTTTAATTATGAATTATGGAGCTAAAACCTGTTAATCCAGCTTGGGTTTCTTTAAGGGGATGAGAGTACTAATGCTTATTAGGAAGACCATATGCTATCTATCAACACAAAATGTTTCAACAGAAGATCGGGCTGTTAGTGCTGGATTTCTGCCAAGAATGAAAGGACACCGGACCACATCTCATTGGGAGAGGGGATTCTGAAAGGGATAAAGTAGCACAGGATTGGGAACTCTGTGGCCCCCGCAGTTGTTGTTGACTTACAACTCCCATCTTCCCAGACTATTGACCATGCTAGTTGGGGCTAACGGGAGCTGGAATCCAGCATCATCTGCAAGGCCACTGGTTCCGCATTCTTTGATAACACTTCCTTCTGTTCAAACACTCCCTATGTTGCATTGGAACTGAGTTTGGAAATGTTACAAGATTTAAAATGCTCGCGCTGAATCACTTCTTTCTCAGCAGGCAGAGACTTACGTTAGCTGCCTCCTCCAAGGCAACTGAACTCATCATGAAGTATTTTTCAAAGGAATCAGCGAGAATCTGAGCTAATCAAAGTGTCACTGGCTAAGAAATGGCAACTGCATAGCCAAGCTTAGGATAAAAAGGGGGCCATAGATAGCATCAATGCTAGTGGGTGCACACACCAAAGAAACAATGACATTTCCACACACTCCAGTTCCCATCAAACCCAGGAAGAACTGCCCAAAGCCAGGGATGATGGAACTTGTAGTTCAACAACATCTGGATGCCCACAGGTTCCCTATCTGTCGTGCAGAGCCATACCAGCAAAACCATTGCTGTTCTCATGCTTGGTGCCTTCCAGAAACAACATCACCACAAAATTTAGCATGTACTCTAGGATGGTTTTATACATGTTGAGTTTCTCCAGTTTTTTTTACCTTGCCTTCCTCAGAAACTGGGGGAAAGCAGGCAAGATGGGCACCTGCTGCTTTAAGGATGAGCAAAAAAAAAACTGTCCAGCAAAGAAGAAGAAAATTATTGAACATACCACATCGGAACACTGACAACTGAGCCAGCATAGGCACTTGGTAAGTCTTTCCATCAGCTCCGTTAAATGTTCGCTTTTTTGTGTTTTCTGGCTGAAAACGTGATTTCCATAGTCCCTTAAAGTATACTGCATTTACCAGCACCAATCTGGTCAGCTCACTATCAAGAGAATCCGGAGATACGATGCTGTCTATCATACCTGAAAAGCACAAAAGAAAACCCTATACTTTATGAGCAGAAAAAGAAGCTTATTAATCATAAAAGCTGAAAGGGAGAGGGGGGGAACCCAATTCAATACCTAGTTACATTAAATAAAAGCTACAACAAGATTCAGACCAAGAGAATGCACAGAAGACCCATGCTGGAGTTCAGCTGTGATTTAGTAAAGCACAAGAAAGATTGATAGAGGGTCTAGAGCTCCCAACCCCTGGAACTAGCCTTGGGTTGCTGCCAAACTTTCTTCAAATCTTCTCAATACACTTGGAGGTTTGCCTGGATCAAACCCATTGAAATCCATCTTGTACTAAAGTAGCCTTCCCCAACCTGGTGCCCTCTCATATGTGGCTGGTGGGAGTTATGATCCAAAACATCTGGAGGGCACCAAGTTGGGGAAGGGTGTTCTAAAGGACCCCCCCTTTGTTCAAAGACCTTGCTGTCCTTCTGTACACGTGTGCCAGTCTCATGATCAGCATGCACCAACATCTTGAAGCCTCCGGCAACCAAACCCCCCCAAATTCAAGTTTTCTGGCATTTATGCAGAAATCTTCCCCTAAATTCCAGGGGCAAATCAGTCCATGGGCTTTTTTTATCAGTGTTTTGGGGTTTTGTTTTGTTTTTAGTAATATAAATCAGTACTTTACTAAACACTATGAGTTTACAAACAAGATATCATTATAAAAAGAACAAAGAACAATCAAAGGAGTGGATATAAAGAAAAACACAAGGAAGGAAAGGAACTTTACATCAATGCAGGGACAGAAGGTAATTTTTGAGGAGATGGTGTTCTTGGCAAAACAGTGAGATAAGTGAGTATCAAGGAAATTGCCACTACCTTTGTGCTCACACAGAAGATAATGTAGTCAAGTGGATGTTACAAGTTTAGTGAAAAAGATTTGATATTATTTGCCATTTTGTAGTTTGATTTACACTTTATATGTTTAAAAGAACAGCCTGTACTCACAGGCATGGTGTACAAAATCAATCCAAATGCTTCGGATGTTTAAAGCTCAGTTTTTCAAAGAATTTGGAAATAAATGTTAAGCTGAAGAGGAAGAGACCAGTTCCAGCATAGGGTGTGTCGGGGACTAGAGGCTCCAGAAGGGGATGCTGCCAAAATCCAAGACACTTTTATTACCATAGGTGATGGTTTTGGCATTAGGTTGGCTTGTTGGAGGGGAGGTTACAAGCCTCTGCCTGCCTCTCCTAGGGAAAGGGGCATCCCATTAAAAGAATACTGGAACCGGAAATGCTTTTTCCAGGCACCAAGTGGGAGCAAGGGCCACAGCACTCCTCAAGGTGGCAACCCCACGGGGGCAAACCTATTTGATTTAAGTCATAGATCCTCCCTGCCTCTGGATTGACCCCTACGGCAATACTTCCAGCAGGCAGGATGGATGTTTAAAGTTACACCCAATGTCTATGCCTGGGATGTCCAACCCGATTGCGATCCACTGGTAGATCCCCAGTTGATCCTGATAGATTGCGGGATCCTTATCGTGTACAAAAAGTTAAGGGGAGAAAGCTATAAAACTCTGGGCAATCCTCCTCCCAAAAAGCTCAACAACTCTGGGCAAGCCACCCATCCCATGCACGCTCCTCCTCCCTCCAATGGCAATGGGTAGATCACTGCCAGTTGTTTTTTAATATTGGGAGTAGATCGCAGTCTCTTGGGAGTTGGACATGCCTGGTCTATGCCAAACCTTTTAACATCTGTAATCAAGAAGGTTGTGGCCTTATTTGACCCCAATCACTGTGTTCTACCTGCTTTGTTCTCTAAGTCAGGGGTGCTGGGGACCAGGGATGCAAAGGGATATTGCCCAATCCAAGACACTTTTATTACTATTCTACTCCATCAATGTGCTTTACATACTAACCAAATCAAAACAGAGCAGTTCCTTCTCCAAGTAGCTTACGGTCTACATGTTAGCAGTAGTGAATAGGAGTGGGAAGAGAGATAAATCTAACAACCAGAGCAGAAACAAGACAGATGGAATAACGGGGGGGGGGGTGTGTGTGACAAAACTTAGCTGTTTGGTATCACATACCCTTGGTCTCATTTCTGACCCACTGGTTGATAGTATCAGAGGCAGCGTTCTGGTCCTCGAAGTTCACACTCTTAACATTGCACTGAAAGACTTCATTGTTTCTTGAAACAAAAGGCACTTCCAGTTTCAAGCCACTTTTTGCAAAGACAGCATTTGCAATTGACACAAGATCTTTATTCTTCTTTGAGACTATGGCTTTGTTTATCTTCTTCAGTACTTTGCCAACTCCTGATTGAAAAACAAGCAATAATATTTAGTAAAAAATAATAAATGCTTAAAATATCCTCTTCAAAATATGCAGTGGTAAGCACACAGACAGAGGTTGAGAAGCCACCTAAAACTGATCTGGGGCATGTTCACTCAGAAGCAAGTTCCAATTATTCCAGTGGAATCTACTTCCAAATATCTTTGTTTATGGGATTCCAGAGCCAAGCAAACCTTAGGCATTATGGAACATGCCCAACACACAGCCCCTTTTTCAAAGTTCAAGCAATGTACCAAGACAACAGATCAATAAAATGCACTTAACAGATGAACTGCAAGAGAGATAAAGCAGCCTTGAGAAAGGTACTCATTGTTGGTGGGCATGAATATAATTTTCACAGAGCTACACTTGGATTGCAGTATTGCCGTTTTACCCATCGTGGACCCTCAGAGCAAATTCTGGGCACTGCCACCAATTTATTTAAGCAGTGCACTGTGGGCAAATGACAGAACTAGGGCGTGACTTGCTGCTAGCTCTCCTGTTTGCTAAACCATGTTTATTAAAGACATACCGGTACTCTAGGGCCTATAGTTCCATGAGAGGAATTGCTTTGCTTACCATGAAGGTGTTATGCTGTTTGGAGTTCCAATGCAAAGTGGCTGGGGAAAAGTACTTAAACTTTTGTCTAGGGAGTTCCGTGACCAGAATGGTCTGAATATAATCAGGAAAAAATATCAGCGGACCAAGATGCTTGCAGATGATTTAAATAGATCTAGTAGGTATAAAATTCTTGGTATTCAAGATTACTCCACAAAAGAGTTCTTATCTTCAGGGTTTGGAAAAGGACTCAGCAATATGTCATTTCCATTTCCCAAAAGAGAAAATAAGTCATGGTGCAATAGTGTACTTGCTAGTACATTACAGTATTCTTGTTTCAGTAGGCACAGGGAAATGTTCCATTATAATTAATATTTTTGGGGAGGAAGGTATTGATAGAGTGAGTTATGTTAACGGTGGTACTACCATTCTGAAATGTGCTTGTAAATCATACTGGCACTTGCAAAATACCCATGCTAAGGGAGGCAACAAGGTCTAGTGAGCTCCTGTCAACGGAGGGTTACTGGCTAGGAATACAACTCTGATGCCTGCCAGCGTCAGGAATGCAGCCTGACAAAAGCAAGATCCTGAGCAGAAAAGCAGAACTTTGGAAAGGCTGCACAGTTTGATACCACAACAGTACTGTGGATTTAATTTACCACTAAATGCAGGGATATTTTAATCAACATCTGGAGGCAGGCATGAAAAGCTGTCAGTCCCACATAAAGGGGCATTTTATTCTTCCCCTACAAGCCTGTCAATGATACTCAACTCTGTTTTCTTTGGAACCACGAGGACAGTCCTTGTTGAACTTACTGTGTTTAGCATCAATGCTTCACACTGTGCCCAAAGATGCCTTCGGGTATTAGAGATACTGCTTCACTGTCACTTATTTAATACACACTAGACCAATATAACTGGCTAGTGTTCTCAAACACAGTATCTACTGTTCTTGCTATCAGTCCCACTTTGTATCAGTGACTAAAATAATTCTCACCTATGCCGCAATTTCCCATAAGAACACAAAGACCCCAAAGCCCACAACAACAGATCAAAACAACTGACCATTTACGCTGTATCTCATCACTGTTGTTAGCTGTTTCTTTGTCTTGCCATCGGCTCCAAGTTGAAGCATTCCAAGTACTGATGCAATTCCATGCGGGGAAACCACAACATTCTCCTTCGGCCTGCTTTTGACCAGCTGATTGAAAACTTGGATCCCAATGTCTGAGCCCAGTTCCTCAAGAGACAGAGGACTCGGTGGGAAGCAAAGGCACGCAGAAATCAAGGCAGCAAAGAGGAGAGGAAGATGCCCGTTCATGATTCCTAACCCAAAACAATCTAAAAGGAGAGGGGGAAGCAGACAAAGTTAAGGACTGAGCAGAAGAAGCATGCCAGTTCTCTATAACACTTATTTGCAGCTACTGTCCCCACTGGTTGAAAGTCATATGCGTTTATGTATCTCCACAAATTCAGACCTTAAATCCATCACCCTTAGAGATAGCCTTTCACAAGAAAAAGAAAAAACACATTGACTACTGTTATAGGAGAAAGAGGCTAGAAGGAATAAAAAACAGGGTTGATGGCAAGCTTAAGTCATCAGTTCAGGATCTGAAGTCAGAAAAGGTATTAGGGTTGCACACTACTGTACATGCTAGAGAACAAATGAATCATTTTTTAGCACATGAAGTGCTTTTATATAAGGAGTAACCACTACAGTGTCTTCCAATATTAGACTTCAACTCCCAGTGTCCCTGATCATTGGTCATGCTGACTGAGACTACCCACGCTGGCTACAACTGTCTTATTGGTTATATGTGCGATTTTGCACGATGTACAGGAAATACTCCAGCCACTCTATAGTGACTGAAAATCATGCTCAGACTGCTAACCTAGACATGTATATTAACTCAAATCCTAACTATGGTTTATAAGATAAAGGTACCCCTGACAATTAGGTCCAGTTGCGGACTCGGGTTGCGGCGCTTATCTCGCTTTACTGCCCGAGGGAGCAGGCGTTTGTCTAAAAACAGCTTCCGGGTCATGTGGTCAGCATGACAAACCAGAGCAGCGCATCGAAACGCCATTTACCTTCCCGCCGGAGCAGTACCTATTTATCTACTTGCACTTTGATGTGCTTTCGAACTGCTAGGTTGGCAGGAGCTGGGACTGAGCAACAGGAGCTCACCTTGTCGTGGGGATTCGAACCGCCAACCTTCTGATCGGCAAGCCCTAGGCTCAGTGGCCAAAATATCAGAATCTTACTCTCAAGACATTTGGCTCTATAGAGTGGGTAAGCTACTGGGCTTTATACCCTGCTGATTTGACTGCATTAGAAACTTAAGTATTACTATTACCATAATTTAAAAATCTTCCTTCTACATTCTGGGCTTGTGGCAGACCTGATTGCATTCTTCAATCCACTATGCTCCTCTCCTAAGCTTTTCTTAGGAGTTGGTTCTATGTCCTATAAGCAAGTGATAGAGATGTGCCCTGATCAGCTATCTTCCACTCGATGCTTTCTTCTTGCTACTACTTGAGCATAGAGAAGGTTTCTGTTCTCTTCTTAAACTCTCCCTAATTCCAACCCCCTCCCATCTTGAAATGCTTGAAAAAAATTTAAGTGAGTTCTGATGAGTTAACTGTACGTTACCATTCTATCTGTTAATAGGCTAGGCCCTCTTACATCAACCTTAACTGCCTTGGGTTCAAGAGAAAATGACCCCATGATCAGTGCAGTCTACGCAGCCAGACTGCTACCTCTCCATATATGAATTGAAGCACAGCTAGTCTTCAAAATTTGCACTCATCCAAATTTTGCAATGCAATTCCCCAACCAGTCTTTACAAAAATGCATAATGTATGGCAAAGAGTGCATCAGAAAGAAAATATTAATGGAAAAACATAGAAAAATCAATTGTACTAAGGAAAACTGCTTGCAAAAATATGTACACCAGTCAAGCCTGCATTTCAAAATGTGTTTATTCGGAGAAATTTGCACAAAACTGATGAATAATTTCCATGATGATTTTTTTATATATATAAAAGCAAATTGTTGCACATTGTAGAGAACTGGAATGAAGATTGGAAAATTAGACACTGAGAGAACCAGAAGTGATATATCCTTCCATCCCTAATCTGTAAACTATAAAAAGCTGCCTTCTTCATTGAATATGCCAGAATATCCTAGACATGAAGTTGAAGGGCTCTTCTAGGATAATACGCAGCAACAGAAGAAGAAAGAACTGGGAGCAAGTAAGAATGAATCGATTTTTAAAAAACAACCCTGATTATTGGTAACAGGTTTAACACTGCTCAGATTTTCCGAATAGTGGCTGAACTTGTGGCTTCATTGGCACAGTGTCATCAAAACAGACTATTTGCTGACAAGCTAGCAAGTCCCAGGTGTCCTTCACACCTAGCTGCGGTTGCGTGGGAGCTGCTTTTCTGTATTGCGTTATCATGCTGACTACATGGGAAAATACCACTCAATCTGTCCCTACCACATGGTTGCGTCATTCACACACAACCCTCCACTATGTGAGACCACATCACAGAAAAACAAATGAGTGTATGCATGTGTGTGTGTTATGAGAGAACCTCAAAATTCAAGTAAAAATTCTCTCTCTGAACCATCTGAAAATGCTTCTACACCTCTGAAGCTGCTGCTGCCACACAATGCAATAAATCATGCCTGGGACCAGATTCTTCTTTTCTATTTTAATTTTAGGCACACTGCATTCTTCTGCAACAGGAGTGGGAAACCTGTGGCTCTCGAGATGCTGTTGGTCTCTTAGGTCCCACCAGTCCCTGCTAGCATGACCTGATGGGAGTTTGAGTCAAACAGCATCTGGAAGGCCATAGGGTGATCTCCCGTGAACTACAACTTTAATATTTCAAATTTTGGTGTTTTTTGTTTTTACTGAAGCCAGTTTTTGCAACCTTTCACTGAACACTTAAAACTGCACAGCTTCCATCTACTTCAGGACACTTTAACATTGTTCATTCACGTGCTTATCGCCCTGTCTCCACCCCCAAAATCATGAGCTTCAGCTTGTTCTGAATCCAGATGATATGGGTTAAAGGAATGGTACAGAGCCAAAAGGATTTCCAACCTCCAATATCAGACATATAAGTTTGCCTCTACAATATGTAACTTGTTATACTATAAATGTCTTCTTCTTTGGCGATCACTCGTAGCCAAGTAAGATTGTCTTCCATAAACACAGTTTTAACAATGAGTCCGTAAGTGACAGTGGAGGCCAATTCTGGATCCACACGTCCTTCCACAGTGGGGACATTGGTTTCCGGGCGGGAGTTGATCATGGTGTGGATTTCCCAAGCATGCCTTCCTTTTAGCACGTTTCTCCCTTGCGTCCTGAGTTCGAGTGTCTTCACAGCCCATGACACCTTTGGTAAAGGCTGTTCTCCAATTGGAGCACTCGCAGGCAAGTGTTTCCCAATTGTTGGGTGTTTATACTACATTTTTAAAAAATTGCCTTAAGACAGTCTTTAAATCTCTTTTGTTGACCACCAGCAGTACTTTGTAGAAAGATTAGGAGGGAAGTCACAATACTCGGTGGAGTATATGTATATGTAGTGACCTTATCCAAACTGCGAGAGGCAGTGAAGGATAGGCGTGCCTGGCATGCTCTGGTCCATGGGGTCACAAAGAGTCGGACACGACTGAACGACTGAACAACAACAACAGTGACCTTATCAGAATGGTATGTGAAGTGTTTTGTTGTAATATATTGAAAACAGAATAAAAAGATTTAAAAAAAAAAAAGATTAGGGTTGGGTGGGTGAGAGACACTTTTACTTATAACTAGCAAATAAATATTTATTCCACTTTATGGGATGTGAGTTAAGCAAGTAACAGTGAAATGGGCTGACATGCAGACATAGCTGTCAACTGTACTCTGTTCTGTTTGAATAATGCCTCAATTTACTGCTAAACTACTGTTTACTGCACAGGGAAAACCTCCAGCTTCCTAATTATAGCTTAGGAAAGTTTTACAAGTACCCTTCTCACTTTTTAAATGTTCTATTAAGACGAGATTTGAAACTGCCATCCACATGAAAAAGCCACTGGGAAAGGTAGGGCAGTGTTCTGGCCCCTCGCCTTCTCAAGAGCCAAATGAATTGTAGCAATCAATGAAAATATTCAACTACACTTCTGGTCACTAGAAGCAGAACAAAGAGCAAAAAAAAGAGCAACATTTATCTTATCATGAAACACATTCACCAAACACATTCAATATGACTGTAGTGTGCCCATTATAAAGAAAGCTAGTCTTATCTTTGCCTTCCTGGAGCAGACTTTATTGGCTAGATTCATGTGAAATTATCAAGGGCACATATTTCCGGAAATAAAGAGAAATGAACCATTCATAAGCTTTCAGCAGAGGCCACTACATTGGCATGGATCCCAAGTTGCTCCTCCATTCTTGGAGGGGGCTGATTTCTTCAAATTTCTCTTTCCTCTTCAGCCATCTATATCCCATACAGTTTCTAAAGGTCCCCCAAGCCCCAGGATCAAGCTTTGGCCATTGTCTATGGTTGCTGGGGCTGATGGAGGCTGGAGTTCAGCAACATCTGGAGAGCCAAATATTCCACACATCTGCTCTAAATGTTGTGGACTACAACCTGACAATTGGCCATGCTAGCTGGAGCTGATGGGAGTTGTAATAAAACAAAAACCTACTGGCTATCCCTACTCTAAAGAGCTGCTGTCATTCCAAGGCATTTCACAGCCTTGCTACCAGAGGTACTTTTAAATGGAGTTGCATGATATTACATACAACACATTCCACATGCACTACCATATGCTTTATCACCAAACAACAGCTCATCCACTGAAATAATCTGGTGTCATCTGCAAGCCTGACTACTTCACTGATCCACCGTCAAGATGGCAAACAATTAAATAGCAACATTCCCAATACAGGCCATTTTGGGAACTGCCATGATAACCTTCCTCTTTTTTTATTAAAGAGTTAAAGCTACCTGTTTATTCTCAAGTTTCCTCAAAATAGTTACAAACTGAAAAGAGGAAATGTGGCCTTTCCTCTAACCCCATGTTGGCTCCCTCTCTTTCCTAGCAAGACTGGAAGATATAACACCAGAATAATCCCAGACAGGAGAGATAGTGTCTGTGTAATTGAAGCAATATGCCTGAGAAACGGAAAGGAGAAACCACGGGTGGCCAACCATTCCCATAATAAGTAATTGCAAGACTAAAAAATGATAGTGATAATATCCGTTTTAGAGCTTTGTTGGGGCTAAAAAATAATGCACGCCACAAAGATTTCAGACTTTACCCCTGAGAATTAAGCATGAATACAAGTGTCACATGACTGTCAGTGCTACTAAGACAATTTTGCAGCAAGGAAAAAAGTCAGTCTGCTCTCACTGCCTACAGAAAATTTAAAAAGCAGAAGCATGTCAAATACAATCTTCTTCTCTTGAAAGATAAAAGTTTCAGACTTAAGCACCAGGCTTCATAAGCATTATTTGTGGCATCATCTGTGGGTCACAATCCTACCACGAGGTGTAGTTAAACTGTAGACCAAGAACCCAAGAAAGAATTTCAGTGAGAACGCTAGGAAGCACTTGGAAATCTCACATTAAGCAGATTTCCATAAGAGGGAGTCAAGGTCATGCTTGATGGCAAATGTAAAGGTTCCATCAGCTATAAATTAAGGAAGGAGGAAAGTTTTTGAAAGCCAGTGCAAACACCTTTCATAAAAACAGAGGAAGAGCTAATCCCAGAAAGGCCAATTCCACCCTCACCCCTTTCAACAAGGAACATGAGCACACACACACACACACAGAATTCCCCCAACCAGTAACAAGAGGAAGCAGAGGAGAACACTTTCCTCCACACTGTTCAGGTTGGAGCTACACATATAGCTTCTCTGCCTCTATAGAGCTACATGATTTATGGTTGGAGCTGGCAATATAGGTGAGGAGGGGATATATAACCCTTCCCTCTGTTATAATGCTCAGGCTTGCACCATATTCCCAGAACCAGCACTTCCTTACTCACAATGATTAATTTAGGGGAGAAAGGCGGCTTCAAAATAGTTGCATACCGAATGCTGAACTGGTCAACAGTTAAACCAAATGTAACAACGCCTCTTTTTTTTTTCACTCATTGATGTGCCTTCTGTTCCTCCAAAGTCCCTCCAATTCAGCAATACCACACACATGCTAGATTCATCCTCCTCCTTGGTGTCAGGTCAAAACTTAAATGGTCTACTTGTAGCATACTGCAATTCTTGTATAATGCCTAGTCGAGGGGTAGCCAACATGTTGCCCTCTGGATGGTGTGGACTCCATCAGCTCCAGCCAGAATGCCCAGGGATCAGGGATGATGGGAGCTGCAGTCCGAAGTATCTGGAGGGCTCCACATTGGCTAACCTATCAGGTTATTACAAGCATCGTAGAAAGTCTTCATCTGACCATTTGTCCTCCTGCCGCATCTGTTAACCTGCAACACACCATAATTTTTGTACAAGCTGCCTTGCAGCTCCTTGACTCAGTTATTTGAGCACAGGAGAATCTACTCTGAGACACACTGAGAAGTGAGGAAGACGAACTGATAACTAATAAGAGCCTATCCCAAAATAGCTCAAGAAAAGTGGTCACAGCAGCCACATAGTGGCAGGAGCAGTTGTGGCTATGAGATCAAGCACTAGTGGTGAAAAATGCTCTGCTGGTGGATGCAACTCTGTTCAATAAACATTATTATAGTGGATTTAATTTCAGATATATACACTTTGCTTGACGAGAAATGCAAATCTAAAGCTTCAGCTAGATGAGTAGTTACTGAAAATTTCACAACAAAGTAGAAACACAATGCACACCACATTTTTAGTACTCTCTCATTATTGTAATTGAAAAAAGTTATACTAAAAAATATACATAGCTCTTCCTGTGGTTTCTGAACTGTCCCTTTCGTTACTACTGCCCCAAAACATCTTTTTACTAGAGCCTTTTAGTTTTATATGCCTGTTTTGCACCACAAAACTTATTCATGACACATTATTTTTCCTAGAAATCCATTAGACAAAATGTTTCGTAACTGTTGTTCTAATTATTCATGTATCATATACTGTTTTTAAAGTTCTTTAAAAAAAAAAAAAAAAACATGTTCTAAACTCTGAGGGTTTTACCCAGAAAATCTGACTAGAAATGTAAGTTAAATGCAGCTACTTGGTAGTCAAGTTTTCAGATTCCTATTCCATCCCCCCCCACACACACACACTGTATTAAAGTTACTGGATAGGTGAATTCAGGATTATTTTAGAAAAAGGTGAGAAACCTCAAGCCTGCAAAAAGCTAAGAGGAAAAATTTAGTATTATTGATATTTTATTTTAACTGAGATAGAAACAGAAATCCAAGCATTAACTGCACAATTTACAAAAATACATGAAATTATAAATTAATTTTAAATAGCAATAATTACTATTATAATCCATAATAATATGTCAGCAAATAAAAAATAAAGAGAAAAAGAAGAAAATGAGCCAATATAAATTAGTGAAAAGCATATAATTGAAAGAGAGGAGCTATTAAAGAACCCATTTTATTATATATCTATGGTCCTTAATAAAAGAGAATCATATTCACATATTCTCACAAAATTGCAAAAGGATTTTAACTAGTCCTATGCCCCTTCTGTTTGCTATCCCAGAGTTCTTTAAACATTCTTGCTCAAATATATTTATTTTGTTTTCCCCTTGTTGAATGGAAAGCATCTAGATGTTTATTCTTAAAGTTGCCCTTCACAATATTGTTTATATTTGATGCTACTTCAGACCAGCAACTTTTACCCTCAGGGCATACCATTTACCCTTAACTTTTTGGGAGTAGTAGTAGTCTGGATGCAAAACCATTCAAATTCTAAACAAAATATATTTTGCATGCAAATGACTGTATTTCAAGAGCTTTCATTCTATTGAGATTATTCTTATTCTACTTGCAATAAGAGAGTAAATGACAGAAATATTTTGACATTTAAGACATTAACATAGATTTCAGTCTTTGCACCACATGTATTGACGAATTATACATCGGGATATCATTATTTATATCTTACAACAATAGATACTCAAAACAGAGAACGAAGTCGATCCATCCTTTTATCTAGCTTACAAACAGCAGAGGGCGCTCTGACATGCAGATACCTGTAAATTCTCTAATAATTCAGAGCATGAACCTTTCTAAAGACATAAATGTATTTTTCCTCCTTCATGGAGGACATGAAATAAGTAATATTTGTCTCCAACTAAAGTGAGTTTATTCAAAATATGTTTGGAGCCCTCATTTATTATGTATAACTAAAGTGTCAAAACTGACAGTTCTACTGTCAACTTAAAGATACAAGGTTGGGAAGGCTATGTGAAAACAAAACAATTTTTTTTTATCTCTTCCGCCAGTGTATGCAAACCTTGACAGTAAGAAGGTGTAATTACTCAGTAAAGTACATTAGCAGTCATCAAAAGAAAGCTAAGGAATCTTTATTGAAGAAGCTTATGATTTAGCACCAGTCATCACCATGTCTAGTACAACTATAGAAAAATAAGCTTTGAAGAAACACTTCTCCTTTGAAGTTGCACATTCCATTATTCCACCATTTGGAAATATAAAAATCTGCATTAATGCTGCTGCCATTAATGGGAGTCTTGCCTACTAATTTATATATAAAAATACAGTATAGCTATGATCCATAAAATGCTCAATAATTACTGGCCATTGAAGGACGCAGTTAGGATGTCTAAAACACATGTGAAAGCTTGTTTAAGTATCTCTCTAGATAGGCCAAATGGTGTTATGACACCCTTCTTCAACCTGGTACCCTCCAGATGTTTTAATCAGGGGTAGCCAATATGGTACCCTCCAGATGTTTTGGAGTCGACTCCCATCCACTCCAGCAACTACAACCATTGGTTGAGGAAGACTGATGTATGAGACCACCCTTGTCCATGTTCAAAATGTTGGCTCCCAATTGAAAAACCAAAATTCCACTGGTAAGAAGAAAGTTATTTGAAACACCAATCTAGAGTCCTCAGTAAAAAAAAAAAAAAAGCAGCATGATGCCCTGTGTTTCCTGTAGCACACTCTTTTGACATATTGATAATCCAATCAAATGTTATGTAAAGAGAGCGAAAGCCTTACAGTTGTGTTCTTGACAAACATGCAGTGATGACATTATTTTGATGCATTGCGAAATATGTGTTGGTTACTAAGTGCTACTAGGTCAAAAACAACCTTTAATTTCTTCAAATGTGTTCCTTCACCATGATGCTTTCTTTTATTGTCCATTATCTTGTGAAATACAGTGTTTTACAAGGTAACAATACACTAAAAGGATTGATGCAGAATTAACTGGTCCTAAAACACCCATATTAATTTATGTGATGCCATATTGTTTATCTGCTCACTACCTGTGAAAAGGCACTGAATGTTATCAAAGATGCAATGAACATAAACATCCCTGTCAAATGTGTGTACCATACTTAATAAGAAAGCTTCTGGCTTTTTCAAAAACGTAACTTTCAACATTTTTTTTAGTTTTTCATATATATCATTCCAGAATTTATAAATCTTTCTACATTCCCACCAACAATGAAAATAAGTACCAATCTCCTCCTGACATTTCCAACACTTATTTGACTTAGTTTTGTATATTTTAGCTATTTTATCTGGAGTCAAGTGCCACCTGTATACTAATTTCATCATATTTCCCTTAATTTTTGTGCACGCTGTAAATTTCATACTATCTTTCCATAATTTGCCCCATTGTACTCTATAGATTGGCCTTCCCAGATCTTGTGCCCATTTTATCATTACGCATTTTACCTCCTCATCTTTTAATTCCCATTCCAATAAATAATTATACAATTTAGCTAATGGTTTGTTTGTATTTTCCACTAAAAGTTCTTGCAATTTAGATTTTAGATATACTCTGGCTTCTCCTCAGATCGTATAAATCTTTTGCCATCTCAAATTATTTAAGTTTCCAAAATGTTCACAGACAGACCTGTGAGGTTAGCAAGTGAATGCAAGACAAATTGTCAGCTATAGTTATACTTGCAACAAAATGCAAGAACTGTTAAAATAGCTTCTACTGAAATTCAGCGAATAAGGAAGCGCAAAGGAAGCTCAAAGGAAGCTCAGGGCCAAAATATGCACACCCCAAGAAAACTATCACTAAACAAATACTACTGTTTATTTTGTGCCTATTATTTATTCCATTGCAAGTCTCGGATTCGCTCTTAATTGTTCAGGTGGACTCTAAAACTGTTTTGGGGAAAGAAATGTTGCCTTTCTAGAGCATGTACTTTGTGGCTGACCTAATTCTTCACTTCAAGCAGTTACTCAAAGGATGTTGTCGGCAATTGCTCGTTAGAGAGCCAAATGCCTTGCCAAGCTTTAACTAGAAAAGACATTCCACTTCCATGAATGAGTGGACAAAAGGTTCATCTCATTTCCGACTAACTGTTTAGGTTCCCATCACCAGAAAAGCCCTTCCTTTTAATTCAGGTAGGATGGCTCAAGAAGATGATGACAAAAATACAGTTCCATCCTTTAATAAAGAAGAATGTTGCACCCAACCAACAGTGACATGTTAGCTACGTTCTGCCTCCATGGTTGGAGGTACCGGTAGTAATGCTTCTGAATATCACTTGTTGGAAACCACAGGAGGCGAGTGCTCTTGAGCTCAGATCCTGCTTGCAAGTTTCCCAGAAGCATTTGGCTGACCACTGAACAGGATGCTGGACTAGATGGGTCACTGGCCTGATCCAGCAGGTTCTTATGATGTTCTTAGGACATGTGTAATGCTGCTGTGCCCTCAAAATGTAGTTTTAGAGCATTACATGCTAGACGACCTACAGTTCTTAGTTGCAGTGAACTATTATGATACTATACCCTACTCTCATAATCTACTGCTTGACAAATGTCTTCCAGCAAGCTCTTTAAAAACCAATAAAGTCAAGCTGACTACACTGTACTTTAGACTTCAGATACCAGTACAGCAGCAATGTCCTCTGTCCTATTTTAAATCTATTTGGGGGGAAAGCAAGTCCGGAACAGATGGGTCTTGGATAGAAACTGCCAATTTTGATGAACATATCTTTCTAACAAATAATGTGTTCCTCCCGTCTTCTTTTCTTAAGCGTCCACACAAGTTATTACTGGGCATGTCGAGCATCTTTGCACATAGGAGGGCTAGAAATGAGGCAAAATCGTCCGTTTGATTCCGTGGTGACATTCAACACCAAATGGAAATTCTTATACAAATAAATATTCTTTGGCTTCAAGCTCAAGATTCCACTTCCAAAAATAAAAGTATGCAAGAGCATCAAAAGCTGTCTGTCTGCTATGTGAATAGCTTGTAAGCCATTTATAATTTGCTTTGGTACAAAAGGACACTACAGAGATTTAGGCAGAATACACACACACGGACCACTATTTCACAGAATATATTTTGAATTGGGCTCCTACCAACTGAGGCCATGAGATGCACTGTACTGTCTAATTTTAAACAAATTCTTGTCTAATCTTAAACAAATTAAGTTTCACAGTTATTTCACAAGTGTCCCCATAGTTCAAGAAAAATGTCTCTCTTTCAAACACACGGGGGGGGGGGGGGAGAGAGAGTTGGAAATTCTCAACTCCGGTCTGAACATCTCTTTAACGTTCTCATTTTCCTTTTCAATTCAGGGATATGCTCTACGCTAAATATTTCTTAGATATTCCCTATACAAGTGTAACTTCATTAAATTCAGTTGTGCTGTTACCACTTTTACACCCACCAGCAAGAGAAGAAAAGCGAGAGGTCCTTCAAAAGCCTCCCTGTGGTGACCATTACCTTACAGAGGCAGACAAGGAAATCTGTCTGTATTGCAGATAGTTTCTACCCTATGAGCAACATATCCAGCCCCAGACTAAGATGTAAGGACTGAGACGCCCACTTTTTTTTATTATAGTCACCTGTTCTCTTTATGGCACTCCTTTGATGCCCTATGCCACATTTGTAAATTACCATTCAACCATAGCACATAAAAATCTCATCCCGCCCCAGGATAAGAAAGAGCTCTTTTGAATAGCCTAGGGGGGGAAAGGAGAAGCTCCTACTACCGTACAAGTATTGGCGGGAATGTGAGCTAATGAAGTTTTCGTAGGGGCTAGTAACTTAACCGGACTTGTTTCCAAGGGTGCCCTGGCCGCACAAAATTCGGGGTAAAGGGTAAGCAGAAAAGCACCGAAGGGGGATCTCAGATACACTCAGTCCTTCTTCTGGAGATGGAAATCGGAGAACTAAATTGGGAAGCTCTTCTCCCCCCACCAAAAAAAAAACAAAAAAAACACCAACCACCCCCAATATACCGCATAGTTGTGGGTTTTGGGAATTTACAGTATTCATTTACTACGCACATGACAGATTTGGAGGAAGGAGAGGGGCAAAAAGAGCCCTGGTGAATTCAACTCAATAAACCGCACAGGGGGGGCTTTTGCAAACCCAGCAGTTATTTCTGGCTGCTTCAGCCGCCGCCCCCCGTCCCACAAACTCAACCCCTCGCTAGAATTCAATCCGAAAAAGAGGAAAGAACAACCTTAATGGAGATGTTCATATATATGTCTCCCTGAACTGCCGTAGGGTAATGAAGAGTTAGTCATGAAGTTGATAAGCAGCCGAGAAAGAAAGGGAAAGTAAACAGAAAGCCCTGGTGGGGTGGGGGAAGCAGGATGAGACGGGTCGCCAAAATAAACCGTCCTTTTTGGAAGCTGGGGCTGGGTGGGGGGGCAAAGAAAGGGATGGGAAAGGGCGGGCAAGGCGGAGAGCAACGCCCACCCTCAGGGAGGAAAGCGCGACCCCCAGGGCGAAGTCACCCCCCAGGAGCCCTCACCTCTCTCGCTCTCGCTGGAGAAGCGCCTCTCCGGGGGAATAAGGCTGTGGCTGCGGCGGCTGAGCTTCCTCTCTGCTGCTCCTCCCGCTCAGCTCCGCGACTAAGCCGAGCGGCCGCCCCGAATCCCGCATTTATCCCGCCCGCCGGCGAGAGAGCGCAGAAGCGGCCGGGCGGCGCCCACTCGGCTTACCCCCCTCCCACTGGAGCCGCCGCCGCCGCCGCTTGGCTCCTCGGCAGCGGCCTCCTCCTCCTCCTCCGCCTCGCCCAGCTCCCGCCCTTCCTCGAAACACCACGCCGCGAGGAGGCCTCGCCTCCCGGCCTGAGGCGCCACCTCCCTCCCTCAAGTCCAGAAGCGCCTCTCCGCCCTTGCCAAGAGCGTCCAAGGCGCTCGAAAGGGGGAAAAAAGGGAGCACCGAGGAGAACAACGATGTGACTCGATGTGTAAACACGGGTTTGGAGCGGGTCGGGCAGAACCTGGGTCCCGCCAGAACCCGGTTAGAAGTGTTGTTTGTTTGTTATGGCGTGTTGTTGTTTTTTGCATCACCAGCCTCATCATTAGAGTTTTATAACTAGGTGTGTTTTAAAAACTTGAAACAAAACAAAACAAAAAAATTCCTTCCAGTAGCACCTTAGAGACCAACTAAGTTTGTTCTTGATAGGAGATTTCGTGTGCATGCACACTTCTTCAAAAACTTGAGTTCCTTTTACCAGTCGCTCATTAGTAAAGGGCGTAAAAGTGAGAGGGCAAAAACAACAAAAACAAAGCAACTCGTTTCTGTTATTATAATTGTTATGTCGTGTGGCCATATTCCGTTACTTCCGTCAGTGTGGATCAATAACTGGAGGCGAGAATCAGGTACAACATCTCTTTATTTCGGAACCGGGGAGAGACAGCCATAGGAATAGAGAAAACCGGGGTTTTTATAATAACAGCAGGCTAGTAGGGAGAAGATACATTTTGGCGGGAACCAATGGCACGGATTCCCTCCCGTGGAAACCAATCCGGCAGAGGATCCAAATCCTGCTCTCTGAACCATCAAATGATTGCCGTTCCCGCTGTAACTCATACATTCAAATAAGGTCTGTAATACAACACAATACTCTATATTAAAACGTCTTGACTATGTTATTGCTTAATACACAACAATAATGGAATTTCATAACAAGTTTTAAGTTTTCTAGCCCGCCTGTCTCTCAAGTGGCGCGGCGCCTGCAATAAAATGTTGCAGCATGGAGTGCCTGCTGAGGAAGCCAAGCAACCTGCCAGCTGTGCCAAATTCTGAGATATGCCATTGTCCCTTCCCCAGTTTTTTGCTTTTCAGCAGCTCAGACAACACTCTGTGTTGGGCTGTTTTGGGGAAGTGCCAATCCTTGCTAAAGATTTGTCGAACTTTGGGGAACTTTGAGCCTTCTGCCTAAGTTGGATACTTCCTTTTTGAAGCGTAGATGGCTAAAGAGGAACTTTTGGCCAAAGAGGAACTCCCATGGGCAAATACCTTCACTATAGGGCAGGGGGTGAGGAATATTTGTCAGCAAGACAGCTGCATTCCTTTCTGAACAGCTTTTCAAGGGCCACATGCGGGGGTTGGGGTTGTGGGGCGTTGCAGAAGCAAAAGCAACAGATGTAACTTTTACCTTTGCATGGTATGCTAATTACTACACACTCACAAACATGGGGCATAGCCAAGTGGGGCCAGACGGGCAACTGCCTCCCCCAAATCAAGGAAATCAATAAAAATACTTAACTAACTGAGGTTCTGCGCTCCTTTAACATGAAGCCTGCCCCCCCAAAACATAAATCCTGGCTACGCCCATGCTCACAAACTCCTCTATCCTCCATCTAGACAGTACACTCCGAGGAAGCTCAACCGAGACTCATCAACCATTTTGCCCAAGCCTGCAGGGAATTCGGCCCACATCAGCCTGACAAAAACCAACACCCTGGGTCAGGATGTCACCAGCTCTCCACGCATCAGCTTTGGTGACCACATGCTTGAGGTGGTAGATGATTTTGTCTATCTGAGTTCCACCAAAACCAGCAACCAGTGCATATTTATCTACCGGTATGCACTGTACTTATATGCACTCCTTTCTGCCAATTCCCCATGATTTATGCTTGTTTTACATTTTGGATTATAAAACATAAAACAGCAGAATTCAGTCATTTGTGGCCTCTTCAGGAGCCAATACGATGAGCTTAGGCTCCTCTCTTGCTTTCTTCCCAGGATGCAAAATTATGTGAGATATGTTATACTGAAAGACAGTGACTGGTGTGAAGTAAATCAGCGAGCATCATAACAGCAATATTTGAACCCAGATCATGAGATAAGTAGACAAGTTTGGTCAATGAGTGGTTAAAAGTCATTATTTCAAAGTGGAACAAAGTAAGCAGTGGGATTTCCTCAAGCTCCCTAGGGGCTGATGCCAGCTAGTCAGTAAAGTATAATCAGATAGCCAAAGTTTGGATTAGGCTATAGAGCTGATATGGGGTTTAACACTGGCTTATTTTTGTCAGCTTTGTGCATTGCGTGCCAGAAATATTTTTCCTGTTATTACCACATGTATCCTTGGCAACACAAACAAATGAACACCTTTCAGACTTGATGGAAAGCAACATTTTACAGTTTGAATGATCTTAAAGTGACAAATGGGATTTTGCAGAAATATATGCTCTTTTCTTACTAAAGTCATAGTGCTAGGCTTTCTGTAGGAAACAATCAAGAGGAGTGTTTTTGCTTTGAACTCTTCCCCCCCCCCAAAAAAAGAATCACACTTAAGATACTCATATGCCTACTCTCTTGTACCAAGCATTCAAGTTCACACCTTTTCAGTCTTTCTAGAATGTGGCTATAACCATGGGTACTGCCATAAGAGAAATCTAATTAGTGGTTTATTCACCTAGTTCTGATTCTTCTTCAAATACAGATTCAGTAAAACAAGCTCTGGAGACTTCATGATATGATTATGAGTAATTTTACTTATCTCATTAAACACTAGTTTCCCAAAATTTGCCACCTTCGGGCATGTCCACCAGAACTGTGTATAGGTACCCCTGTCTCCACACATTTGCCAGCACAAGGCAATTTCTCACATATGCTGTAGTCCCCCTGCGTAACCTGTTGCTGAAGTAATTTATATAGTGTGACTTTGGAGAGGGGTTAGTTTGTAGACCTGAGTCCTTTCTAATTCTTGGATCCAGCAAGGGTTAAAATCTAATTGAGGATCCCATTCTGGAAGTATTCCAACCTGCTTCAATGCAGATCTTTATTCATAACCTCCAGCCACATTCTCAGCCTTCCCCACCCCCCGCCACTTTCTCTAACTCAAGGGTTCTCAACCTTTTTAGACCAGTGGACACATTTCAGGTTTTGAAAGAGTGTACTGGAGGCACAAAATAGCTGCTATGGGGCAGGGTGGGGCTTAACACAAAAAATGGCTGCCATGGGGAGGATGCGGTAACACAAAATAAGAGAGAGTGCTGCCCCTGACAACTTTAATAATAATAATAATTTTATTATTTATACCTCGCCCATCTGGCTGAGTTTCCCCAGCCACTCTGGGCGGCTCCCAATCGAGTGTTAAAAACAATACAGCATTAAATGTTAGAAACTTCCCTAAACAGGGTTGCCTTCAGGTGTCTTTTAAAAATAGGATAGCTGCTTATTTCCTTGACATCTGATGGGAGGGCGTTCCACAGGGCGGGCGCCACTACCGAGAAGGCCCTCTGTCTGGTTCCCTGTAACCTCACTTCTCGCAATAAGGGAACCGCCAGAAGGCCCTCGGTGCTGGATCTCAGTGTCCAGGCTGAACAATGTGGGTTGGAGACACTCCTTCAGGTATACAGGACCGAGGCCGTTTAACTAACTTTATAGTTAGCATAGGAAGTCAGTTATGTCCTGCTGGTCCTGCCTGGGGAAATAACACCTTACTGATTTCACACACAGACACACACACACACTTGTTGTTGCTGTCTAATGGCAACAGGGTGCACCATTCCTAAGTACCAAATAAAATATGTGAAGTGGCCACACCACACTCATTCCACAGAAATCTCATAGAAGGTGCCTGTACATGTTGCCCCATAACTTACATTCTAGGAGGGCTAGAGACTTGCTTTAAAAAGAAGCAAAAGTTCAGACTCTGGGGCACCTACCCAGATGCACCAGTAGAAGCTTTCATGAGTACCATGGCACAAACAAGTGCCAGGTTGGCAGCTCCTGCTCTAACTCCTTTCATCTTAACTACTGGGGCACACTTCTTAAACACAGACTTAAAAATAATGGAATACAACAGGTAGAGCCTAGGAGGATCAGATTGCCTGTTGCCATGTAGCCTTATGAGTTCAATTTCACTTAGCAAGAAGCAGCCATCTATAGCCCTGTTAAGCAATCACAGTTCCCCAGGTGAATGAGCATTTGAACAGGATTGCATGTGTATCCATTATAAGTTAATGATTACAAATTAAAGGAAAATATATTGGATCACTGCTTTTGTTCATTGTGCTGAGTAAAACGATTTCAGGAGAGTTTTGCCAGTGTAAAGGTGATATCTTATAGGCTGGGATTATAAATGCAAAGGCCAGCACAGTTCAGTTCACTTGTGTAGAGTTCCCCATCTGTCACAAGATTGTACTCAATTAAATTCTGTTCTCTTTATTTAGGATTTATTTTCTTCATATTGTACTGAAAGTAATGGGCCTTGTTTACATGCTAATAAATGTGATTGAAAAACTGAAACATAGCAGTTATTTACAAAAAATAATTTCAGCGGGTCTTCTCTGAGTAAAAGTTAGCTTCATGAGTTCAGTTTACCAGTTTGGTGCAGAATCCCCAAGAACAAGATGGGAAATTTTGTACTGGACAAAAAAAAATAGGTCGAAGAGCATATAAGCTTTCAAGGCCTGCATTTCCAATCACCGACAGAATTTTAGTAGACATTTTCAAGAGATAATTTAATACCCAGCAAGTTGTAAATAACTTCCTGCATGAAACTGCATTTTATTGAGTATAAATATGGATTGGATGGTAATTTACTGTGACGTACCAGAGAAATGTAGAGCTGATTCTTTTGTACTGGAAGTAGAGTCAATCAAACCCAATTGTACAGGAACAACTGAAAAATGAAAAACCACAGGGAGATTTGTCCTGATGTGGGAGTTAGGAACTCTTAAGTTGGGAACATGTTGAAAGAATTGTTTCAGAATGTTTAGTTACCTGCTGATAGACAATGACTAATTGGCAGTGTGAAACTCTGCTGATTCTTTTGAGATGACATTATTATTTATCAGCTCACTTTGAGTGAAGCAATATTGCAACATTTAAGCCAGTAAATTGGTTGTATGTTCTTAATTGTGTGTTCACCTATAATGGTTAGGAAGATAGTTGGGCCTGACACCTTTGCATGCACAACATACCACTTAACTATCAAGGAGTCAAGAGTTGGCATGGATAGCCAACCACCAATGCTCATGTCCTGCCAGAGGCTCTACTGCAAGAACACCAAATTGACTCTACTGGTACATTTGCACTATGCCAACCTTTCCACTGGCTCGCCCTCCCCTTCTCTTTCCCGGGAAGTAGCAGAGACTAAGCTGTTGGTAGTTCAGGTGAGTATTCTGACCCATCACACCATCTGACCATGAACTATTGATAACATACTTAATTGTATTATAATAACCACTCCACTTTTTAGATGCCTCTGTACTGAACCATTCTGTATGTTGATAGCATGATCAAAACTAGTTAAAGGTAGGAATGGTGAGAACCAAATTAAGGTAGAAGGACCCCTGGACGGTTAAGTCCAGTCAAAGGCGACTATGGGGTGCGATGCTCGATCTCGCCTAGGGAGCTGGCATTTGTCCACAGACAGCTTTCTGGGTCATGTGGCCAGCATGACTAAACTGCTACTGGCACACGGAGGACCGTGACAAGTGCCAGAGCACACAGAAACGCTGTTTACCTTCCCGCCACAGTGGTACCTATTTATCTACTTGCACTGGTATGCTTTCGAATGCTAGGTTGGCAGAAGCAGAGACAGAGCAGTGGAAGCTCACCCCGTCGTGCGGATTTGAACCGCCGAGCTTCCGATATGGAACATCCCTTAATGGAATCTGCCATGTTGTTGCTTTTAAAGTGTAACTAGAAGCCACAAGGGCTCCCTGATTCCAACTAGGTACATTATGTACATTTAAGCCTTTCCCCAGCACTAGTTTCTCAGTTAAAATCTCACATACATAAACACACATCCCATTTGGCTCTCCATTTAACCTGCATCAGTTGATCTTGGGAATAGCCCTGGTACCACAAACAGATGAGATACTTTGCTCAAAGAAAATTAGAGACTGGAACAATGAACCATTCTTCTCAAAATAGGAATATAAAAGTAACAAAAGGAAAAGATGAAAAAGGAAGCAAAAGAAAAGAAAACAAGGGTTTGGAAGTACATGCGTTACAATTAACAGCAGCCTTGGAAAACAGCAGCCATCAAGAAAACAACTGTGTTTTTATTCTTTTCAGCAAGAACTGCAAATGTGTAACATCTTTTTCTTGCTTTCCCTTTTTTCTTTTCTTCAAAAATATTTTCTTTTCTAACTATTGAGCCAGCATTAGAATGATTCACTACACTGAGGAAAAACAAGATAAAGGATCAATGTTACTAAATGTTGGAAGCTGAAGTGCACAAAGAGAAACAATACTATCCTGGGAAATGATGGAATCCCTGATCTTTTTACAATGATGTACAGAAACTCAGGAGTTATGGCACATCCTGAGCAAAAAGCAATGAGGTTTTTTATCTCAGTTGCATTGGAATATTAATAGTTTTGGAGAAAAACAAGGCCTTTAAAGAATTGTGACGGTAACAATCATTTAGCTTAAGCAAGCAGAAATAAGAACGTAATCAACAACAACAAAAATTAGGCATTGGTTTCAAAATGTAAAAATTTAGTGATGATGAACCTCAGCTATATATGACTTCCCCATAAATGATGTCTGTTTCTCAGCTTTAAAAAGAAAAAGAAAAGAGTTATGATTTGGAAATTCAGGGCAGCATCCAATGCACTTGTTCTATTAGATTTATGCTTGTGCAATAGAAATTCTCACCAAATTCTCTCCCCAAATCTGCTACGGGGGGCTGGGGAAAACCTCAGAACAGATTTACCGGGTGCACAGGTTATAGGGAGAAAAAGGGAGAAGTTCCATTGCACAAGTGTAAATCCCTTCACTTACTGCTGCGTTGGATTCAACCCTCAAAATGCAATAACTAACAAAATAAATAACTGATAAATAATTGTCAGAGGGGGTATTAATGAAGCAATGAAGCACAATATATAGCCTCTGTTCCTTAAACGCCAACCTTATCTACTGTCCAGAATGGACTTGGTATACCCTGTTCATGCAGACAAGGCTCTGACAACCGAAGCACCGTGGGAGAACTGTTTCAGCTGGGTCTAAGGAAATGTAGTCCCGTGGTAAAAGCTAGTGCCCATTTATCCTTAAAGTTACATTTAACTTTCTCCATTAACTCAGAACACCACACCATTAAGTGCCTTGTCTAACCTCTTTTTTTCTTAATGGGTCTGTTAAAATTCAGTGCTGGTTTTTTATGATGTGGATGACATCAACAATACTCTAGCCTTGTATCTCCTGGGAACTATGATGGTACGCAAAGCTAGGAGAAAAGGGCAGACTGACCAACCAGAGGAAGGAGAAAGATGTGGCGGTGGTGAAGGTTGCAGAAGACCATCACTGCAGACTGAATAAGTGGAATAAGAAACCATAAAAACTCTGCAGAAAACTTTTGTGGACAGTGGGTGGTTTTTATTTCTTTCCCAAATTTGCTTGCTCTTCTGCTTGCTCTCTTCTATATAAAATCAAGGCCAAAGAAGGTCCGCCCCCCGCCCCGAAGTGGTATGAAAGACATAATAATAATTTCCCATAGTTAGGGATGAGCAGATCAGTCTGTTTCTGGTTCATGTCAATTTTGCATGTGATCATAAGTCCCAATTCATTTCTGCATTAATCTGTACTACAAAAATATATCTAAATACTATTTTATTACATCGTTTATCATATTTCTAAACATTTTTTAATAAGAAAGTTATTTCTTAAACTCACTCCGTGGCCAACTGAGCACTGTTTAGAGAGCACAACTGTACCTACGTACCATGTGACAATAAAGGCAGCAAAGGAATCCTACCTTACTGCTTCTATTACATTCTCAAGTGGTCACCCAGCAGGGTTTTTTAGGTTATCTGGGACCTGATACAAGTTACAAGAAAGGAGATTCTGACTAATCATCAGGAATAACTTTATAACAGTAAGAGCTGTTTGACAGTGGAACGGACTCCCCCAGGAGGTTGTGGATTCTCCTTCACTCGAGGTTTTTAAGCAGAGGTTGGATGGCCATACGTCATGGATGCTTTATCTGAGATTCCTGCATTGCAAGGGGTTGGACTAAATGAGCCACCCAACTCTACAATTCTATGTTTCTACGTATGACACTTGGGATTTTTTATCAACCATTTTTATTGACATGTAGGTATTTTTGGTTGGGTTCCCCCCCCCCATACTGTACACCACCACCTTGTATCTTTTATGAAAGTGTAGCTTATAAACATTTAAATAAATAAATAATAACTAATAGTAGATTACCTTGCTGAGTTGTTGTGTAATTTGAGGCAGCTTGACAATTATGACAAAGTTCCAGTCTGTTGAGATGATAGATAGATGGTTGATGAATTGATGATAGATAGATAGATGATGATAGATAGATAGATCCCCCCCCCCAAGTAAACTACAGGGATATATATATATATATGTATGTATGTGTATGTATATATATATATATATATATATATATATATATATCCTATATAATAAAGAGCCTGTGTCGGGACGTACAACTTTCCGTGTGTCACAGGAATTCGGAAGTGCGCGTGCGTTCCAGTGACACACGGATTGGATAGTACGGACCAATAGGCGATCCCCACCCCCGCGGTGGCGGTGGCGGCGCGTAGCGCCGCCGCCCGCAGACCTGTGCCCCACACTCCTGCTGCCGCCCACCTGCAGCGGAGTTTGAGCGCACAATTGCTTCCCGAATAACATCCGCGGGGAAGCAAAGCGCGGTGGCGGTGGCGGCGCGTAGCGCCGACGCCCGCAGACCTGTGCCCGAGACTCCTGCTGCCGCCCACCTGCAGCGGAGTTTGAGCGCACACTGACTGCTGTTCCCACTGCCTCCGACGCTACAACTCCGCTAGCGGCGCCCGCCTCGGCAGCAGCAGCAGCGCCAGCCAAAGCGCGGGGGGGGGAGGAGGGTGGTCTTCTGCCTCCCACCGCCCTTCTCCGAGGCCCACGCCGCCCGCGCACCTCCAGCGGAGCCTCCAGCTGCCGCCTTACACTCCCTCGCTCACCCGCCGACGCTGCTGCTGCTGCTTCCCTCCCTGGCAAAAAGAAGGCGGAGGAGGTTGCGGGGCAGCGGCGGCGAGGAGAGCCCAGGCGGGGAGGGACGTTGCGGCCCCAGAAGCGCCCCCGCCCGCCCTCCCTCCTGCCCGGCTCTTCTCCTGCGCGGCCGGAGCCGCCAAGGGAGCTGGGCGCGCGCGACGGTGCCGACCTCCGAGGGGGCGTCCGGGATTGGGGGGCTCCCCGGTTTCCCCGCGCTCAGCCTCCTCCGCCGCGGCAGGAGCGCAGCCGCGGCTGTGCCCCCCGCCCCGCAAGGCACACGCGTGTGCTGCCCGGCTAGCGCTCGCCGCAGCGCCCGTTTTTCAACGGGCTTAACTTACTAGTATATATATATATATATTCTAGAGGAGCATGCAAGGCCTATAAATGACATCCCAAAGTGCAGCGTCTGGAAGAAGCCAGGTATATTATTCATTCTGTAGGCAGCACAGTTCAAACATCACAGAAGGGTGCTCAAAATGTTTGGCCAGCCTCCAAGTGATTGCAATTAAGCCCCCACTTCCTGCCCCCCCTCCCCGAGCATTGCTCTAATTATACATTCCAAATGGCAATCTGCAGGTGATGTGTGAAGCAACCCAAATGACACATTAGAGTCATTATATTTTTATTCCTACACAAGGAACACTGTCCTGGAGCATCAAGAGGATGCTGTCGTTGGCTATCTGCCTGTTATTTGAGCAGCTGCAGAAATGCATCCTGAATGGCAATTAAGTCTCATGGAGCATCACTCTCCTTTTCGTGAGTCGCTCCACCAGCCAGCAGAAAAATGCGAGCTCTTAGCATTTCTCAATGTCAATATACGTCCACAGGATATGATTATCAGGTTAAAAGTGAAATCAACCCATGTTACTAGAAATTCCAATATTTTGAGGTCAAGCATCATTCTGCAAAGCATGCAGAAGGCAAACTGGGGATTGGTCTGTAACAGTTTTTAGCAGAAAACCTGGAGATTTTCAGCATTTCTCATTCAAATGTCAGCAGAGCAACCACATTACCCAGAAACAACAGGAATCTAATCAGTTTTGTGATGTCTCTTTTGAGCAACCGATTCCTCAGTCACCTTTATTTAATCTATTCTGAAGACAAGGCCTTCATATTCTGCTCAGCATGTTAACTCCCAGTTGTTCCATAGTCGCATGACTTCTCAGGTGTGGAATGGCAGGTTGGAAAGAATTTTAAGGCCCATTCCAATCTGGCTCTTGCCTCAATGTGTTTTAATAACTTCTGCAGAGAAATGATGACAAATGAGTGCATGCGAAGGAACCACCTTGCCAGATCTACAAGCAATATGGGAGTGTCTGTGCCCCAAGATAATGTATATGATGACGACAAGAACAAGCCGTCTTAGGAACAGCTTCTTCTCCAGAGCGATCTCGGCCTTGAATGGGAAGCCTGGACTTTGAAAGTCATCTAATCTTACCTGTTATGTTGTATCATATTGTATGGTTTTAATCAGTGTTTTTGTAGTTGTTTTGTTTTTGCGTGGAGTACCCTATCTGGGTGGATGGAGCAGCCAAGTAATTTCGTTGTCCCCGAAGGGGACAATGACAATAAAATATATTCTATTCTTCTATTCTATTCTAAAGTAAACCAACCCTACATTTTTTTAAAAAAAAACAACAACATTGTTACAGTTTTGTGGGAGGACGAGCCTTAAACCCTAGAAATTAATAAATGGTAGGATTTTAATTATTTGGAGTATAGAAGGGAAGACAAGCTGGGTGGCTGAGACTGAAACAGGAAAGGGGAACGGTAACAATAGTTGTGTGTTGAGGACGCCAAGTCACCCCCCAAAATAATTCACACTTCAGACATTATTTTTGTTTGGTTTTTGGGCAAGAACAATTTAGGGCCACAACTTTATTTAAATACAAATCACGTGAGTGGTTGCGTAGGCATTGGTTCTTCCATGTCCCTCCTAGGGGACAGAGCTGCCATTGGCAGGTATTAAGGAAACCCTTTAAACTGAGGGGAGTTAACAGAGTCTGGGTGCACATTCCTCCCTCCCCCCAGGGGTCCCACGGGGCTCAAGCATGGCCCTGCATTCCCGAATCGGGATCGGACAAACTTATAGAGCCCCTTGGGTTCCTTTACCGGAACTCCTAACTCCATCATCGGTTTTAGGGCGACCACACCCATCCGCCGATGAATCATTGGTTTTAGGGCGACCACACCCATCCACCAATGAATCAATGAACCAATGCCTAACCACCACAAGAGCGCCAGCTCACCGCCAACCACTCACAAACCCAGCCAGGCCTGTAAGGCCCGAAAAACAGACTGCAACCAAAAACCATTTCCTTCTGGGGAAAGATGCACCCCATCCTGACGGAACAAAGAGGTTGCTGCAGAAAAAATGTTAGGGTGAGCTATAACCAACCCGCCCAGGGCAAGGACCGTTCGGACGGCCGCACCATTGGTGCGCCTCCGGGCTTTCTCAACGGCTGCCTGAGAGCGAGCACCCCTCCAGTTGCGCCGTTGCAGGAGATGCGACCAAAATAACTGAACCCGTGGCAATTTAGATGCAAGCTCCCGTAAATCAGCCTGGATTCGCAGGCGCAAAGACTGGCAATCAGTGGCCGGCAAATCGTTTTCACCCAATTGAACCACAATGGCCTGTGGGGAACCCCTCAAAAACACCTGCTCACGAATTAGAGGAAGCAGTGCACCCCACAACATTCCCCTTTTGCCCAACCAAGTTAAATGCACATGGGGCGGAAGCCCAAGGTTGGACCCCAGTCCTGCTTCTCTGGCTCTGTCGCCGGCCCAATACACAATGCTGTGACCGACGATCCAAATGTGCACAGGAGCAGGACCTGAAATTAAAGAAAAACAAACAGGGTGAGAATCACTTCCGTGGCCTGACGTAAGACTTATAAGCGTCAGACTTCCAGCGGCCCATGTCCTTTATCCACCGACAGTCCCCAAAGGGCTGCTGTTGTTGCCGCGCCAATACGGAAGGAATGTGGGGCAAAATTAGAAGCAGGAAATCCGCAGGCCCGATGGCCTTGCACATGACCTTTGTGAACTGCTGACGCGTCAGGGGCAGGCCGTCACGATGAACCAGAAACGGCCCAGGCCCCGCAGGGCGCAACTCTAAGAATCTAGCCGCATCCTTTACGGGGCAAGCGCCCGAAGCCCCCGTGGCAGGCAATCTCAGGACCGCCCCCCTGCCCTGCTGATCGGTCTTCGAGCTATGGACAGTAAGGGTTACCTCCGCGGTGGAAATGGCCACATGGTCTCGACCAGCCTTTCAACGTCTGACGGACTAAGAATTTGGAGCAAGGGTCTTTATCAAAAAGGATTTTGAAAAGAAAGAGATAGCAGACACCTGCAATCTGAGTGTCCTGGGGGCACGACCCTGCTGAAAAAGTTGCGCCAAGTATTTGAGGACCTGAGCTGAGGAAGGAAGTGAGCTAGGATGACCTGCCCCGAGCTGACTAACAAAGACTACAAGGTCGGCCCAGGCCTTCTTGTAGGAACGAAAAGTGGTTTCCCGTGCTGGCTCCAACCCAAATTTCTCAACCCACAGTGTACAAAATTGCCAAGGAATGTGCGGCAGAAAGGATATGCCCTCAAACCTTGACCAGCAGGCAAGTCTTGGCTTGCGGCCGATAATGCATAGGAGGTCAAAATGACCTGCTCACTGCCCGGTGTCCTCGGAGGTTGGAGCCAACACCAACTTTCCAAGGCTCTGCTCATGACATCCTTTGCACAAAAGGTCTCTGGAGATCAGGTTTTTACCAAAAAAGGAAGTTGCAGCGAACTAGATTGTGATGATTTTTTTAGTGGCACGTCCGGACTGGAGCAGGCGAGCCAAATACTGCAGCACCTACTCAGAGGATGGGGGCAAATCCCTCTGAATGGCTGATGACTGCCAGCAAACAACCAAGAAATCAGTGTAAACCTTCCCATAAGATCCAAAAGCGGAAGAGGGAATGGAAGCTGCTACTCCCTGTAATAAATTAATTGTTGCTAAAGTGCCACAGGAGCTCCAGAAAAGTCCGGCTATGGCTAGGCGTTCAAAGCCCAGGACCTGAAGCTCTCAATCTGAAAATATGGGATAGAGCATCAGCGGAAACCTTAGATGAACACGCGCTAAAACAAACAGAAAAACACAATATTAAACCATAAGCAGTGCAGCTGGAAAATGCGTAAAAGGGGGTGGAGACTCAACCGAATGTGAGGACCAATTTTGCCAAAAGGCTCAACAATACCTGGTCACCAAACCAACGTAGATCCAGCATACACTGAACTCCACAGTCCAAATGCACACTGTTACTACAATGGGGAAACTCAAGAAAGTTAGGTCACATGATAGCCTCGCCATACCAGACTCGAGGCCAAGGCTTTGCGCACCATCAGTCCTTAAAAATAAAACCCCGGGCCAAGATGCAGTAGCATCAGAATGAACCTGAAACACTGTGCAGATTCAAGGTACCCCGCCACGGTGAACTACTGTTGCATTCGCTCAGGATTTTTGCACCTACCGCATGAGATCTGTCTTCCCTCACTTGGTAAGGGAACACAAAGGTAAGGGGACCTTGGGCCGCACACAGCATGGCCAAGCTGAACGGAGGGGCGGCCTGGGGCAACCACTTTGCTCACGGAATTGTATGTCCTGGCAAGATTGGATCTGATGAAGCATCATTGCATTTTAACGCTCTGTTGGAAGCCACCCAGATTGGCCGGGGAAAAACCAGCCCGATGGGCGGGTATAAATTATTATTATTATTATCATTATCATTAAGGTAAAGGTAAAGGGACCCCTGCGGCGCTCATCTCGCTTTATTGGCAGAGAGCCGGGGTACAGCTTCCGGGTCATGTGGCCAGCATGACTAAGCCGCTTCTGGCGAACCAGAGCAGCGCACGGAAACGCCGTTTACCTTCCCGCCAGAGCGGTTCCTATTTATCTACTTGCACTTTGACGTG
This sequence comes from Darevskia mixta, assembly GCA_034641385.1. NCBI lineage: Eukaryota > Metazoa > Chordata > Lepidosauria > Squamata > Lacertidae > Darevskia > Darevskia mixta. Next base: position 13,487,901 of record JAWWNH010000030.1, read on the forward strand.
CTTTCGAACTGCTATTATTACTTAAAAAACTAGAGGGTGAACGGCAATAACCTCAACACCAATTCAAAAATGCCTTTTAGACCACAAGGCCCCTCTTCTGGTTTGCTTCTTTGTTTGTTTGCGTGTTGTTGTTTTTTTGAAAACCTTAACCACCTGAACCTAGGACGTGCATTTCAAGGAATAAAGTACAGATGGGATGGCATCATTCACGGGGGGCCTTAGGGATGCAATAAATCATGGATCAGACAGCAATCTCATGGGGCTTACTTAAGGACAAATCCCAAATGGCACGGGAATCCAAATTTATGGGGGGACCCTTCCCACAAGTGCAAAACAGCTGACCAATCTGTATAACCTTCCAGCCAGGCATCGATTGAGATAATTTCATGGGAGAATGGGCGAGAGGTATAGGATTGTTGCTTGTCAGCCCCAGCCCTGCTTGGACAGGGGGCGTTTTGGGTTGCTACTGTGGGCCCCCTTCCCCCCCGAAAAGGGGGGGTGCCTGCCTAGACAGCAAGCATTAAAAAGTATGTGCAACTATTCACCAGGGGAGTCACGGAATCAAGGAACAGACAAGCTGGAAGGGATCCTGAGCGTCATTTTGACCAACTTCCATGCATCGCAACAAGTGGTTCCCCTCCAATTTGAACCGCACCAGAGCCTGCTTAACTTTGCAAGCATGCCAGCATTTTTACTGCTGCACCACCAAGAGGTGCTCCCGTCATGGCGAATCGCCCCTTGGGCCGAAGTACCTGGGAGAGGCCGTCGAAAAAGAAGACGCTTTCCGCCTGAAGACGTTCTCGCTGGCACTGGTAGGCCGGCCTCCGCAGAGGACTCAGGCGCAGGATCCTGCAGCAAAATACCTGGGAGAAGCTGAAGAGAAGGAACAGGTGAGATACCAACCCCAGAAGAAGGCCCGGGTAAGGACTGAGAAGACCTCCCGGACCGGGTGGGGGCCTTTTACTGCCCCTTCCTCCTAGCTGCCCGCTGAGCTGCGGAGAGGAACAAACTGGACTCCGTGAAAATTGGGAAACAGAAATTATAACCCCTGAATTGGGGGCTCCTCCTCCACGCTGGATGCCACCATCTCAGGAGATGAAGCCCCAACTGGAGGCAGTGGCCCTGCTTGAGCACTGGTTTGATGGGCAAAGCGTTGAAGGAGACCATCCATTCCGGATGCAGAGTGAGACAACGCTACAGAATCACCAGCCAAATTTGCTATGAAGGATTTTATACGGCCCACAGTACAACTAGGATTGGGCGAATGAAGTGACTGGGGTGGCCCCTAATAGCCCTCTTTGCTGGGATAGAGGAATAAGGCTGTGCAGAAGCCTTCTATGGAGCCATTCTAGCTGCGTGCACATAAAAGGAATCAAGCAATTCAATCACAGACCAAGCCGCTGAACTATTAAACCCTTGGCATATCAGATCCTGTCCAAATTGCCTTGATTATTCAAATTTATTTATAGAACAATAAGCCCCCCCGACCAGTAAGGCTGTAATGGCTACACAGCCCAGCCATTTGCAGTATTCCATGGACCACTAGGCCTATTAAGGCAAAGCCCAATTCCAGTGAAATAACAGCCTCGAGGTGGCCCGCCGCCTGCCCAGGTGCCCCTGCTTGCCCTCTTTGAGGGAAGCACCCTCTCAAGAAACACCAAGTTCTTAGGGGGGAGGGAAATTAAATCACAAATGGGCTGCCTTCGGGCAGGAGATATAGAAACATGACAAGCCGCACCCACAGGTTAAAGAACATTTTCTTTAAACCCATGGGCCGAGAGGCTGCTGAATGAAAGACAAACATTGCAGCTGACGTTAGGGGATTGGTGGTAGAACAACAGCACACAGAGTGTGCAAGGACTGAGAGATTGGGGGGGGGAGCAGGGCTCTTATCAGTCTCACTGTAAACATGTGGTACAGTGACAATAAAGTATTTCTATTTCTATACTACCTACCCAGCAATAGAATAGTCCCAGTAAAGAATCTAAGTAAAATAGACATCTAAAATTGCGACTGTCACTATCAGGGCAAAACATACTTGAAGAAATTAACTTTGTTCAGAAACAGCATAGCTAAAGAGCATAGACAGAGTGCTCATAGTCCTATGAGGCACAGAGAGTCAGTGGCTCCACTCTGTCTGCCTAAGAGATACATTTGCACAGCAGCACAGACGTTCAGGCACACGCACACACTGAGCTACTGAGCCTGCAAACAAACGGATACATTTTCATAGAGCTAACAGTAGGAGGCTGAGGCTTGAATAATATGAGCAGGCCGAGCAGGCCTCACTGATTCTGCTCTTAAGAATCTTAGTCTCATGATGGGGCCCACACAAAATGAGACAGAAACAGCCCACAACAGTGATCACGTCAAAATGCTAAGAGGCACACTCGAAATAGCAACAGGTACAGTGACAATAAATTATTTCTATTTTTTATTTACTATTCTACACACCCAAAATAAAGCCAGCCTTCGGGAATACTAATTAAAGTGATTCCAACCAGTCTGGAACAGCCCTGACCAACCCCACCATTATAAAAACGGGAGAAATGGGGGAAAGCCTTAGTGCAAAGGAAAGCCCCTAACGGGGGCTCTACACACAGGCAGCGCTCACAGGCACAGGGAGAATCTTCCCCAAGGGTAGGGGTGGGGAGGGGTGGGGTGGGAAATCAAACAGGGAAAAGGGGGCTTAAAGTAATTAAGGGATTGGAGGGGACTAGAAAGAAGGGGGAAAATAGAGAAATTTAACCAGACAATGATAAGATCGCTCCACTGTGCTCCAGGCAGTCTGAGTGGTCCAGGTGAATCTGGAACACGCAGCCAAGAGGCTGACCCACAGATGCGCAGGGGTTATATATGACCTGGGTTGTCAATCACCAAAATTGCTACATCCAATTATCCCCAGCAACACCTAGCCCCCTCCCATCTGTGGCCATTGACTACTCCTCCCTCAACAACCAGAGGGAGGAGGGGGAGGTGCTTTCCTGTCCCAACCACAACACGTGCTCACCCTATAGGTGAACTCGATGTGTCAGAAGATCAAAAGCTGGGAGCATCAGAGAAGGTGAAGGTGAAGTAGCCATGTGAAGAACTGCTGAAGAGGCACAGCATATGTTTTCCTCACTCTGAATTCATTGCAGGGCTCCTGCGATACCTACAGCTTTTTTTCAAAGCCCCCATTCTTAGACAGTAGATCCAATTTCATCAAGGGCGTTGGCGTGTGACGTTAGGACGTTGTGCGATGTCACGTCGGGCCCCCTCAATTGCCCGGAGAAGCTGGTGCCTCTGAATCTCACAATGAGCAGAAGGAAGCTTCTTCAGGGTGGTGTCTTCTGCAGGGAAGAGCTTTCTAACTCTGGCACTGATGGCCAGAAGGGCCATCCTCTCCCCTCACATCAATATCACCACGAGTGGATGGACTTAGATCAGCTATCCTTATAGCCTTTCTTCATTTTGTGCCTCAAAAGCATCCCTGTGTGCTTTTTAAGAACTGCTGCATACATGCAAAGGTCATCAAACAGCAAGTGGCAGAGAGCTAGAGCAGGGCGATGAAGATAGCACTCTGTCTACGTTAAAATGTTGCTGACATCCCAGTGTTCATCTGCCAGCAAGCATTTGATGCCTTTAATGACATAAAAGGAGCTGTGCTGGATCATATCAAATATGTATTCTACTGCAGCATCTGATCCTACAGTGGCTATTCAGATGCTCAAGGTAAGCCCTTAAGCAGGATATGAGCACAACAGCCCTCTCCTGCTTGTCTTTTTCTTTTTTAATTACTTACCGTATTTTCTTCAGATAAACAAAATATACATCACAACAAACAAGGCACACAAATCAAAACTTGACTGTAAGCTTAGTTCCGGTGCTGCTTGTAAATGCACAGAAAGAAGGCAAAACCAAAACAATCATGGAGAAGATGTAGAAATAGTGATATGGAATGCCAACGAAGTTAATGTATAGATTTTAAGCTGAAGGCCAAAAGTGTTTGGGTATGATACCAGTCTGTAATGGATGATGGAGATCTGGAGAAAGAACTGCTCCCTGTTACTGCAAAACATATTCGACAAATGAAAACCATATAACTGAGAATGATATTTTAGATTAAACCCCCTCTAAGTTGTCAGTTACACTCTGTAACTTCTTCTGCTATCGGTAACTGCCATAACTTATTCCCTTTAGAGTACAATGGGCATGAGATCTCCAATGCTGGGCCTATTGTAGCCTAGCTGCTGTTACTACCGGTAGGTGGATGATTAGATCCTTATATAACACATTGTGCGTGGTTTCTGGAAAGAGTGATAGCAATGTCAGACCTGGGTCTGAAAGAATAATTCATTGCACTATTGGAAGACATAGTTTGAAATACCTTTGCTCAAAAATCATAGAATCACACAATCATAGAATTGTGGAGTTGGAAGGGACTCCAAGGCTCATCTAGTCCAACCCCCTGCAATGCAGGAATCTCAACTAAAGCATCCAGGACAGGTGGCCATCCAGCCTCTTCTTAAAAACCTCAGATGAAGGAAAGCCCACAACCTCCTGAGGGATTCCATCTCCACTGTCAGGCAGCTCTTACTGTTAGAAAGTTATTCCTGATGATTAGTCAGAATCTCCTTTCTTGTAACTTGAAGCCATTGGTTCAAGTCTTACCCTCCAGAGCAGGAGAAAACAAGCTCGCTTGTACAACTGGGCATTGCCACCATGTGTTGTAATATCGCCCCCATCCCTTACATCCTCTCTGACAAGTAGCTGGTAAATTCTCATTAAAGCTTTACTCACCACCAGGCCCGGCGCTTCCATTTAGGCAAACTAGGCGGTTGCCTAGGGCGCCAAAATGGAGGGGGCGCTGGCCAGCCTGCCCGCCCCCCGCCCCCCCAACCAGCGACGGAGCGAGCAGGTTGGGGCGAAAACCGCGGTGGCGCCAAAATGGAGGGGGCGCTGGCCAGCCTGCCCCTCGCCCCCCGCCGCCGCCCGGTGCCGCCCCAACCAGCGGTGAAAATCGCGGTGGCGCAGGGCGCTCGGCGGGCAGAAGGCAGGGCACCTTACGTCATTGCACATGACGTGCAGTGCCCCGCCCCCTCGCCTAGGGTGCCAGAAACCCTGGCACCGGTCCTGCTCACCACCTTTCTTCTGTCAGTGTCCCTCCTTCCTCACTCCCATGCCATGACCGCTGGTGTTGCGCAACCTGCCTTCTTGTTTGCTTCCCCACCCTGACTTCATGCAAAGGCAGGATTGTGATGGATTGTGAGACCTGGAAGGCCTGTTCCCTGCCATGTAGGCCTTTTTCCCCACCTTGCCTAGGACTGACTGACTCCAGCTACAGAAGCTGGCTGTTGAAGAGGCCAGAGACCATCTTGGCTGTCTCTTAATGCAGATCCAGGTCACTGAGCCTGAGCTTCCACAGCTATCGCCTGCCATGAACCACCATTGGCAGAACTGGCTGCAACAACATCAGCAGCTATGTTCTGTGCTGAATATAATATTTTATTCTCTTGCTCATTGTGCTGTTTTAAATGTGCATTTTATGTTTGACTTCCTTTAGCAATGTTTTCTTCTGAAATCTTTAAGATGACTTTTTTGGTTAACTTTGCTGCATTAAATGTGCATTTTGTAGTTGCCCTCCTTTGAAATGTCTTATTTTGAAAACTTTTTAAGATAATATTTTTGTTTCCAGTTACTTACACTGCTTTGAATGTATACTTATTATTTGATTTTTTCCTGTTTTTTTAAAATTTTTGGATGGTTTCATTTGGTGTTTTAATGTTGGTTGTAACGGCTTTGAGATTTTTTTCTTTAAAATAGAAAGCGGTATAGAAATAATAATAATAATAATAATAATAATAATAATAATAATAATAATAGCATGACACTACAAATCCTCTAATCCGAGCTGCATGAAGATAGCCTTACATTTTAATGTATATAGGAACACACTGTTCTTAAAACTTGAGAGATTTTTATTGGAAGCATTGTTCTAGTAAAATAAGATTTGCTGTAATTTCACTGCGGTTGTCAAAATGTGTCTGTATAATATATTTTTCTGCATTCTTTTATGAATAATTCCCTTAAAAAGAATCAGTCTCTTTCAAATTAAAAACACAGCATGCAGTAGACATATAGTTCAGAAAGAGAAACATTGTTCCTCTATCTTGGACCTTATTATATTACAGTGAAATGTTCTGAAAGGAAACATTTCAAGAATAGGGCTTAATATCTTTCTCCTTATTACAGTCTCAGAGAACAGGAAATCGTTTTTTCTTTGCTTCCAGCAAACCAAATATATATTTTAAACTCTGTGAAAACTACGATATTTTCTGAAACTTATCACAATTATCCAGCATAGACGCAGCAGGCTACCATTTTACTCCTATAAGGTCTGTTCTCATTTGAGGAAGAAAAAATGACTTGCATGAACTTGCTGGATTTTACATGACCCAAGAGTCAGCTTTTGTTCAAAATACACAGCTAATGAACAGTTACTTGTCCAGTTTATATTGCATAATGCTTCTTCCACTTAAAATGTCTGAAAGATATCTGTGGTCCAGAACACTCCTCCCCAGTGAGGTCCACCTGGCGCCTTCACTGAGATCTTCTTGAGGCCAGGTAAACGCTTACCTTTCACCCCAGGCATTTGATGGACTAGCTGTTTTTGCTGTTAGTGTGCTGACAAAGCTTCCTGCAGCTGGTGTGTGGTGTGTGTGTGTGGTATTTTTTTATGAATTGCATGTGTTTTGTATGAATGTGTTGATATAATAATGCATTTATGTTTCCATTTTTAAATATGTTGTACATTGCTTGGAGATCTCTCTGTAACGAGTGACTATGGCATAATACAGGTAACTCACAACTTACACACATTTAACTTGTGCACATTCAGCTTTACGCACTTGGCCATTAAAATATATATATACTGTATTAAGAAGGTGGTGGGCATATTGGGGGGGGGGGGACTTTGGCAATCTCACCCACTATTGCACCCAGTGTGTTGAGACAATGCGCCATTTTGGCTTTATGCACTATCCCTGGAATGTAACCCTTGGGTAAATTGAAAGTCGCCTGTAATAATATTAATAATATTAATAAATATAATACTAGCCCCACTTCCTGGCATCTACCTGTGATTTTTCTCTGATTACATTAAAAGGTTTTAGTATCCCATAGTCCCTGTCTATGTAGGGACACGGGTGGCGCTGTGAGTTAATCCACAGAGCCTAGGGCTTGCCGATCAGAAGGTCGGCGGTTCGAATCCCTGCGACGGGGTGAGCTCCCGTTGCTCGGACCCTGCTCCTGCCAACCTAGCAGTTCGAAAGCATGTCAAAGTGCAAGTAGATCAATAGGTACCGCTGCAGCGGGAAGGTAAACGGTGTTTCCATGCGCTGCTCTGGTTCGCCAGAAGTGGCTTAGTCATGCTGGCCACATGACCCGGAAGTTGTACGCCAGCTCCCTCAGCCAATAATGTGAGATGAGCGCCGCAACCCCAGAGTCAGTCACGACTGGACCTAATGGTCAGGGGTCCCTTTACCTTTACCTTTACCTAGTCCCTGTCTAAGTTTGATCATCTTCCTATATAGTAGAATTCTCAAGACTTTTGAAAGAACAGCCACTGCAGCCCCATTTGGGGATTTTACTAATAGTTAACACGTGAGAAGGCAGTGGGACAACATTGAACAGCCCCTCCCCATTGGCCCATCTAGCTCAGTAATATCTGCACTGACTGGCAGTGGCTCCCCAAGGCTTCAGATAGGAAATGTTTCCTAATTCTACCTGGAAATACTGGGGATTGAACCAGGAACCTTTTGCATACAATGCAGCTGTTCTGCTACTGAGCTACATACCTTTATTTAAAAACACCTTAGGGGTCAATGACTTCCTTATTTTGCATTGTTTTAATCTGAATAATTCCTTGTCAACTGCTAGCATTCAATTGGATAATCAACGAATCAGATGTTTGTTTGTTTGTTTCTTCCCGATCCCCATTCAGTTCCCCAAACTGCTTCCTTGCCTTGCCTTTGATACAACCTTTGTGATTTCAAAATTTCCCTAAAAGGCCATCTCGATCAAAGACAATTGATACCCATTTCTTGGTAAATGCACCATGTGGTCCATTTATGTTCTTCTGTTGCACATGAACAAAATGGTGCTTGTTTAACTTTGCAGGTGAGAAAGATTCTGGATATCAGAACAACAATGTTGGTAAATGTAGCTGAAATTAGAGGAAACAGTGTCAGGCAATTGCCAACAGGCAAAATCTCCCTTCTGGTGTGAAGCCAAATCTCTATGCACATCTTGAGCATTGGGGTGCCTAGCAACACCCTATTATTATTGTGGGTTTGTAATCAGATTGTTGGGGATCACTCTTCAGTTTGAACCAATTATGTTTTGAAGAAGAAATACTGGCTAATGTTCCATAATGGCCAATGATCTCCCTGCAATAGCAGTTAGTGGTTGAGGTGCCCAACAATCGCCTGCAATGTCAGAGCCATTTTGAAGGAACAAACTGATGGAAATGCCTCTGGGTTTATGGGAGGTAACAACAGAAGTGGAGTTTTTTTTCAATGCTGCTTCCAGTTCATAGCTGTCAACTTTCGGATTTGAAAATAAGGGATTTTTTCAAACTTTCAGATTTGAAAATAAGGGATGCCGTGAGGGCGGTGCAATGGCACCAAGTTGCCTCGCCACCCTGTGCTCCAGAGGCTGCGCGCAAACGGGTGAGCGAAAGAGCGATCGCATAGACGGCAGGCAGGCTGTCTGTCTGGTTGGGCGTGAGGGTCTGGCTGCACAAGGCATGCAAGCTCCGCCCCCAGTTGGTCTCAGACTCCTTATTGGCAGCCGAGCAACGCAGCTGAGGAGCCTCCCTGGCCGGCAGGGAGGGAGAGGAGCTGCTTCCTTTGAAATCCGGGAAATTTAAGGGATATCAACAATCCGGGATAGCAGCGGGAAACGGCATTGGAATAAGGGAGTTTCCCGCAAAAAAAGGGAGGGTTGACAGCTATGTTCCAGTCTGCAAAGAAAGAAAACCAAGGGGAAATATGCCTGAAGGCTGCCTTGCAAGGGACTACAATGGTACAGTATGTATTTCTAACCTGCTCTTCACCATAAGATCTCAGGGCGGAGTGCAATACATATTACAATTCCCAAAACAATGCAGGACACTAAGTCAAGCCCAAAAGATTTTAAAATACAGTATAAATTACAACCATAAAATCTGCAGAATGGGCAGCTTACTTCCATATAAAAATGCTATTCTGCAAATGCCTGAGCAAGCAAATTTGTCTTTTCCTGGCACCCAAATGAAAAAGTGACTCATGGCATTGCAAAACGTGATGGAGCAAGGAATGTCATACTACTCATACTAGGTTCCCAAGATGCATTTCAGTGACATGTATGCGTTTTTTAAAATCCAGTGACGTTTCAAATGATCACAAAAGAGGCACAAAAGATGCTGGATTTGTAATCTTTGTTGCCAATGCTCAAATCATAAAAGTATCAGGGTGTCCTTCACTAGAGTTAGAAATTTCAATCTTGCATTCATAAATCTATTCTACTCCAATTTTGCATTAATCTGAACTTTTTTTAAGTCAAGAGAAAGTAGGCATTACATCCCAATATACACATTTCTAAACATGTTTTATCCTAAAAATATTCATTTTGGACTTTTAATTAGCTAAAAAATGTATTGCAGAATTCAGGGAAGTGCAAAATTTATAAGGACAGATATGTTCCAATTTGTGTATTAGTCCTGGAGGTGTGAACTGGCTCATTTCACGTAAAAATGCAGACCAAATGAAAATTTCCTTCCTCCCTACTCATCATTAAACAGGAATAATTTCTCCATTCTCAGTCAGGGCTGAGTAGAACAGGAACTGAAAAACATTAAAGGTAACAATGGATTTTCAAAAAGCAAACAAAAGCACACTTGGGTGTTCCACTTTGGGTATTTTCCAAAATAACTACAGATGACTTAAATCTATTTATTCTGTCAATAAAAGATAAAAGTGAAATAACTTGTTGAAAGCATCCAGCAGGAAAATAACTCTTCCACCTATCCTTTTAAAACTTCTGTAACAATTGTATTTTTCATTCAATTTCTCCTCAGGCACTTAGGCAATCACTCAAACACACCAAGGAGAGTCTCGAAACATTTCTTTGCTATGCTCTACAGTTAGCTTAAATGTTGTTGTTGTTAAACGATGGCATCCATCTGTCTTGGGAGACAATGAAGGATTGCGTCTTTGGGGGTGAAGCAAAACTGCTGGAGAGTTGTGGTGCCTGCTGTGGCTGTAGAGACCGATACAGGACAGAAATGCTTTGTTGCAGCTGCGGCACATGAAGGTGTCTGGTTGTGCTGCTACAGGTGCACAATGGTGTTTCTTCTCTCCGCACTCCTGCTAGCGATCACTTCTCCTCTGGTCACTGCTGCGGATGCATAACCTGACTGTCTGTCTCCAAGCACTGGCGTCATCTGCAGGGCATTCCCACAAGGGTGCAAACTTGAATAAAATATGGGGGGAGGCAGATAAGCCCTGCACCGCATAATCAATCACATGAAGTGATGCACACACACCGTTTGAATGGCAATAACCATTGATTGTGGTGGGGGTGGGCTGGCCTCCTCAAATATTTTACTGGGGGAGCAAAGCCACCTCGGCTCCTAGGAGTTGGCTCCTATGGATTCCCATATGTCAGGGTGTCTGAATGTTGTTGTTTTTAAAGTAATTTTTATTAAAGATTTGCTTTGGTTACAAAAGCTGTGCTTTGTCTCTTTTATCAGGTCACAGTCTTTTCTACAGATCAGTTACATCTGATGTGCGACATTAATGTGGCATGCACCCACATGGCAGGGTTGATGTTGCCAGCCTTCATGTGTCATTTGCAGACATCTTTCTAACACAGAGTTGATCTGCCAATGGGCCTGATGCCTGAAACCAGCTCTCCGTAGAGCACGTCCTTCGGGATCCTGCCATCTTCCATGAACAAGCCAGTGTAGACATCGCTGAGACAGGAGTGCGAATATGCTAGGAATGTGGGTTTGGGAGAGCACATCTTTCTTTGGGACTCTGTCCTGCCATGTGATGCCCCAAATCTTCCTGACACAGAGCACGTGGAAGGCATTGAGGCATTGCCCTAGAGGTTGTAAGTTGCCCACAACTCATTTCCATAAAGCAGTATGCTCAACACGCAAGCCTGATAATGTGTAATTGCTGGTATTTCTAGGTGGGCAAGGGGACGCGGGTGGCGCTGTGGTCTAAAGCACTGAGCCTAGGGCTTGCCGATTGGAAGGTCGGCAGTTTGAATCCCCACGACGGAGTGAGCTCCGGTTGTTCGGTCCCTGCTCCTGCCAACCTAGCAGTTCGAAAGCACGTCAAAGTGCAAGTAGATAAATAGGTACTGCTCCGGCGGGAATGTAAACGGCGTTTACGTGCGCTGCTCTGGTTCGCCAGAAGCGGCTTAGTCATGCTGGCCACATGACCCGGAAGCTGTACACCAGCTCCCTCGGCCAGTAAAGCAAGATGAGCGCCTCAACCCCAGAGTCGGACACGACTGGACCTAATGGTCAGGGGTCCCTTTACCTTTACCTTACTAGGTGGGCAAGAAGGATAACAACGTATGTTAATTACTGGAGTCCAACAATGGGGGGCCAGTGGAGGGGTTGAGCTCTTTGTTGGGAGGAGCGCTTGATGCCAAGGATTAGACCTTTTGCCCATGAAACATGCATTCTACCAATGACCTTCCCCCTAGTTCAGTGATGGCTAACCTTGACACTCCAGATGTTTTGGGACGACAACTCCCATCATCCCTGACCACTGATCCTGTTAGCTAGGGATGATGGGAGTTGTAGTTCCAAAACATCTGGAGTGTCAAGGTTAGCCATCACTGCCCTAGTTCGTATATTTGCATTTTTCCATCTGCCTCGCTGAGGTCAGGAATTAGTTTCTTAGGCTTAGCTTCCTGCTCCATTAAAAGTCTTCCAGCACCCGTGCCTTGGTTTTGCACTTCGTCATGGCAGTTAAGGTGTTAGCCTCTAAGGAAATCCAGGATCAGTCGAGGCTGTGGCTTGCTTCCAGCTCACTTTGAGCAGCAACGGCAAATCTAAGCAGCAAAATGAATATACAAGAGACCTAATTATTCTGGGGTTGTGGTGGGGAGAGGGACTTTGAAATTACCTCCTCTCGCAGTGTTCTTTGATGACAAGATTGGGAACAAAGTTGTTACCCGCCCTTCGGTTCCATGTTCATCTGCTGGTGCATGATACGCCATTATCGTTCGTGTAAAGATCATTAGCTTCAATTCTTCTGGCGACAGCAGTGCTGAAGTACTTGTAGCTGACCTCTCCAAGATTCTGATCTGCCTTGGGGTCTTCCACATACACACGTACAGCGAAGCTTTAAAGTGCCTTTTGAATTAAGAAAACCGAGCTGTGCTTAAAAAAAAAAAAATTAACTACACTAGAAATAGAACTATAAAAAGACAGGAAAAAAGAGGTCAGCACAAGAAAGAGAAGGAATAAGAAAGTGAAGACTGCGAACAGCAGCTAAAGAAGGAGAAAGAGGCACATGGAGTTGGGGTGAGATCTTCGCACAGAGCCTTTCAGGATAATTTTTTCGGGGCCAAATGCATAATATGAAGGCACATTCAGGAAGAGTGCACTGGAACAGGAAGGATTTACAAGCCTCAGATGCCTGCAGGGTTGATGAATATGGATAAAGAGCCCATTTCAGAGCACAAGGCCAGCTCTGATAAGCCGCATCTCTCAAGGACAGAATATAAAACAAGGCTTTGCCTACCAGCCTTCATGAGCTTTGGAACAGGTGTTTTCCGAAGTGACCCATTTCCTCCACAACTTAAACATCTTAAATAATGCTCGGAACCCAACAGGAAGCCAGCAAAGTTGGCCCAAACAGGGCTGGATTCAATTAAATAGCTATGCTAACAGGAACCAAGGCAGTGAGTTCTCAATGGGGCTTTCTGGTCCTCCTATGCATCCCCTGCACTCCTCAAATCAGCTCAGGTGGTTGGGGCGAGGTCAGGAGAACCCCCACAGCAGCACACAGGGAAGGAGAGATTGTTCCACCCAGCAAGCAGAAAACTTGGCTCGATGTTGAATCCCACCCTGAGACTGTGCATTTATACCTCCTCACGTCCTTATGGAGGCTCAACAGAGCATCCTTTTTCAGCTGTAGCTTTACATCAAGGCAGCCGCACATAAGATGCATTGCAGTAAGCGACGGTTCTAGTTAAGTAAGGTTTGAGTTATGGGAACCAGGAAAGAGTGAACGTTGCCTTGGTGCAGAAGGACCCAAGAGTTCAGGAGCAGCATTCTGGCAATGAGGGCCAGCCAGTATGGGGATGGGGAATCAGAGAATCAGAGAGCTGGAAGGGACCACAGCGGTCATCTAGTCTAATCCCCCTGCAATGCTCACATCTTTTGCTGAACATGGGGCCAGAACCCACGACCCCGAGATTAAGAGTCACATACTCAACCAGCTGAACTATACATGGAATCTGTGGCCCTTCAAGAAGAGGAGTTTGGATTTGATATCCCGCTTTATCACTGCCCGAAGGTAGTGATGAAAGCGGCTAACATTCTCCTTTCCCTTCCTCCCCCACAACAAACACTCTGTGAGGTGAGTGGGGCTGAGAGACTTCAGAGAAGTGTGACTAGCCCAAGGTCACCCAGCAGCTGCATGTGGAAGAGCGGAGACGTGAACCCGGTTCACCAGATTACGAGTCTACCATTCTTAACCACTACACCACACTGGCTCTCAGATGTTGTTTGGCTGGCATGGGCTGATGGGAGTTGGAGTCCAGCGACACCTGATGTGCCACAGGTCCCCCACTCCTTGGATAATGAATGAAGAAGACCTGCTTTCAGATCCAAGATTTATAGACTTATCTTATACACACTTTAAAGCATTGGTGACAGAGTAAGTACTCATCGTCTGCAACCTTTGCTTTCAAGTTGTTTCGCTGATACAAATTCTGCTTACCTCTGTGGGGTAAAAAGACTTGCTTTTAGCTTGTTGAGTACAGACTTGGTTGCTAATCGTGGAATAGGAATCCAGTGGTTTCCACGGCAACCCTGAGAAAAAGCCAAATAAGTGGTTTACGCAGAGTGTTGACTTTCTAAGTGAGGTTCGGTATGTAAATGTTAACTGCTGTTTGTTAAACTGTTGTGATATGCTCCCGCGAAGGATGTCTTAATTAGATTTATCAGTCCTTGTTTCAAACACCCTGTATGAAAAACAGTTATCAGAGGCTGATCCTGAACATATTTACTCAGAGATACATTTCAGAGTTTGGTGGGACTTGCTTCTGAGGAAGCGTGCACAGAATGCAGCCCCATAAGAGGAGCTCTGCTGGGCCAGACCAAGAGGTCGCCTCTAGTCCCACCTTCCATTTCCCACAGAAGCCAACCAGACTGCCCCAGGTAGCCCCCAAGCAAGATGTGAAGGCAACACAGTATGCTCCTACCCCACAACAACTGAAAATATACCTCTGAACTTGGGAGTGTGAGACCTTGTGTGACTACAGCAGCCCAAACAGATGGCTTGTGGGAACCTCAAGGTTTGCAGAAGTAATTTTTAGAAAGAAACCACTACCTAAGGGTGGGTAGTGCAAAAACAGCCCAATGAAGATGAATGGGCATGCTTAATGGTCACAGTCTGCTGAGTTCTGTTAAAGCGGGGTGGGTGGGGTGGAAGAGAGTATCCTGGAAAGGACATAACTGGCTGGCCGGGATCCTGAGCAGTAGCACTTGGTGCTATGAACTTTTGTTCGAGGTTCCACTTGTTCTAACCCAAAGGGTGGGAGAAACTGCAAAACCTTCCCATGGAGGACTGAGCATGCTGACTAACTATTGGTAAAGGGAAAGAAATAAAACCTTTGGCAAAAAAACAAAAACAAAAAAAGGCAAAGAAGAAATCACTTTTGCTCATATACAAAACTCACAAACTGTATTTTTTGGTTTGGGGATTTAAAAGTGAAAGCATCCTCTCACTATTATTATTAGGGTTGCCATATTTCAAAAAGTAAAAACCAGGACCCGCCCCCCAAGTGATTTTTCAATTGACTTGCCTTTGATCAAGGATCAATTCCGTCTTTGGAATCTCGGTACATATGGCAGCCCTATTGTTATTTTTACATTATCCTTGGTTTGTTTACATCTCTGTGGTTCTCTTGGCTTGCAGTGTGCAAAACATAGCCTCTTCCAAGTGAATGTCTAAACCCTTAATCCCATCCTTAAGGCAAAAGTCTTTAAAAGAAAGAAAAAAAACTAACATGTTTGCAATTTGCAAAACAAGATAGTTATTATGCCAAAGTAGACTGCATCATCTTATTGCTGTAACCTTTGCACTTCCTTCCTTCCTTCTGCCACCCCGATATGAGTCAGAGCGCTTTTAACAACTCCTCTGAATAACCCAATACTGCAATTTGATCCCTGTAGGCAACTTAATACATCCACATGGTGTGTACACCCACATGCCCTGCAATTCAGTCTTTGTCGTTTTAACTAAGAGCTGGAGAAGGGGCCTCACCCATTTGCCATCTGGCACAGAGCCCCCTCTCCTTTGCTCTCTTAATTGCCCATCACCCAGGTGATTTCCTCCACACAGGAAGCTAGCCTGCCTTACTTGCGTTTAACACTTTGCTAAGATTATAGGTGTCTGGCACCTACAAACTCAAGAGAGATTTCAGGGAGAAGAGTAGCAAAACCTGCAATTCAGTCCTAAAGTTAGCTGCACCAGAAAAAATCGGTGAGATAAATGTTAACTAAGCCAGCTAGATACGTACATTCATGCATACATATCTGGTCAGTGCCATTGCAACTATAGCCTGATTTCTGGCCAGTTCATGAGTTTTGCTGCCCTTGCAGTTGCCTTCTTAGCCCTGAAAGGACAAGTTGACAGGTGCCAACATTATTCACTCGAGCGAACGGCATGAAGGTGAGATGCTGTGAAACAAAACTGAAATTGCTCCAGGCGTGCAGATGCTTGTCAGCAAGTTACAGGGTGAAAGAGAAGCACTGTCCCTTTTCTTTCTTGCCAAACCATTTTCTTGTCCTGAAAAGCCCATCAAACTCCAGATTACAACATTTGCTTGCTGTTTGGCTGCCTAGTTCACTGTGCATAAGGGTTAACTAAAGAAGCTTTTGGATAAAATATTAGAACAGGAACTGCTTGCAAGAGAACTGAATGCAGCCCTCTCTGAGAACTGTCCCTCAGCCCACTGGCAGAGGAAGAGGAGGGCGGGGGGAGCGCACCACCCCAGGCAGCGCGATCTCTGTGGGGTGCCATCGCGGCTGCCCCCTTGCCCGGGCCGGGCACCACCAGGTGAAGCTCCACCACTGCCTCAGCCACAGGCCACCCCCCTCATAGGAGGCCTAGTTTTCTACCTCAAGCCCAAGTGTTTTGCCTGGCTGGAATGTATCCCCACTCTGATAATGCCTCTTTCTTGCCAGGGTGGAGGATAGAGAAGGGAAATCAGCCCTGAGTGCTCACTGGAAGGACAGATCCTGAAGCTGAGGCTCCAATACTTTGGCCACCTCATGAGAAGAGAAGACTCCCTGGAAAAGACCCTGATGTTGGGAAAGATGGAGGGCACAAGGAGAAGGGGACGACAGAGGACAAGATGGTTGGACAGTGTTCTCGAAGCTACCAACATGAGTCTGACCAAAGTGCGGGAGGCAGTGGAAGACAGGAGTGCCTGACGTGCTCTGGTCCATGGGGTCACGAAGAGTCGGACACAACTAAACGACTAAACAACAACAAGCTTATTGTACAAAGTTTGAATTTATGGTTTATCATTCCACCCATTTCAGCCTCTGGCAGTATTTGCCACTGGCGTTTGGTCCTCAGAACGTAGTCCTGAAAGTAATGCACTCCTCAGGCTGAAAATGTTTCTGCTGAGTTAGCTGTCAATCAGCAGAGCATGAGACTCTTAATCTCAGAGTTGTGGGTTCAAGCCCCACGTTGGACAAAAGATTCCTGCATTGCTGGTGTGTGTGTGTGTGTGTGTGTGTGTGTGTGGACTTAGACCCTCATGGACCCTTCCAACTTTACAATTCTATGATTCCATGATCTGTAGATTAGAATATTCTGATATCTTTCGCTGGTGCCATGTAGCGTAGGTTCTGCAGTTTTATTATTTTTAGGCACCTTCAACTTTACTAGGCACTCTGCACAGATTAAAAACAACCCTGTCCTTGTATGTCCCTTCACAATTTAAAAGATGCAACACAAGATGAAAAGTGGTGGGGAACAAAGAGGAAAATAAGCAAACAGGCACCAGTTTAAAACTACATAGTTCTTATAATCAGCAGGTTGAATAGGAACAGATGAGAGAAGAGGAAGCAAATGGTAGCTGGTCCTTCAGGTGAGGTATGGTGGGCTCTGGTTCCTGTAATAGCAGCAGCAGCAGCTGGAGTCAGTCCAGGCCAGGTGGATATTAGCCAGCAATGCAGGGAGCAGGTCTTGCAGCACTTAGGATGGCCAACAGTAGGAATGGTTTTGGCTTTGCCTAGGAGGCAAAAGATTGGCTGTGATATAAACAGGTCGATAGTTCTGTCTCAGAGGAGTATAGGATTGTAACTCAGGGAATTTTGCCTCCCTTGCTTCCCTCTTAGGTTACTTCTAGGCCACTTGTTTACTGCACATTTATTCTGATTTTCTTGTGAGGAGGCCAGATAGTATGGCATCAAGCAATGCATATGACCTTCTATACTTTCCAGTGTATTTCCTCATCCCTTTCTTTACTGTGAAAAGTCCAGTTTGGGGGGATGGAGCAGGTTCATTGCACAAGCCCTTCAAACCAACTTTAATTGTGCAACCTGAATTTGCTGTATGTGATTGAATTGTACCCAGAAATAGCAACGGCCTTTCTTTCTCTTTCTTTCCCTATGTTTCTCATACCCTCTATTGCAGGTGAGACACAGGTTTAGGCATCCTCTCCTACTAGTTTTAACAAGTGGTTGGCAATCTCTTTGATGTCAAGATAACCCCACAGGGAAGGGGAGTAAGACCCCATAAGTGCATTAATAGATTCACCACCTTGGGTGTTACTCAGAACTATATAGGGGAAAAGGTACAGGACCCCTGGATGGTTAACTCCAGTCAAAGGTGACTATGGGGTTGTGGTGCTCATCTCGCTTTCAGGCCGAGGGAGCAGGCGTTTGGCCACACACAGCTTTCTGTGTCATGTGGCCAGCATGATTAAACTGCTTCTGGCGCAACGGGACACCGTAACGGAAACCAGAATGCACAGAAATGCTGTTTACCTTCTTGCCACAGTGGTACCTATTTATCTATTGCACTGGTGTGCTTTCGAACTGCTATGTTGGCAGGAGCTGGGACAGAGCAACAGGCGCTCACCCCGTCGTGTGGATTTGAACCACCGACCTTCTGATTGGCAAGCCCAAGAGGCTCAGTGGTTTAGACCACAGCGCCACACATTATATAGAGCAGGCCCTCAGAATAGCATTCCATTTTTATCATCTAGAAACAGTGAGCATGTTTAAGCTGATGACAGCTATTTTGCAGTAAGCTAATGAACAGATTAGCATCCAGTTACAAAACTGAACCTACCATGGCGACAAAATTAAATTTAAATAATTTAGACCAAGGGTGGCTAACTTGTGATCCCCCCCATGCATGCTGGCTGAGTCTGATAGAGTCCAACAACATTTGGAGTTCCACGGGTACCTGCCTTGATTTAGGCTATCCAACTTACAGGGAAGTAAGCACCACTGAATACAATGAGACTTAATTCTGAGTCAACATAAACAGGACTGCACGGTCAATTTCTCATTTCCCCCCCCTGCGTAGTTTTGTTTTGTCTTTCCTGCTATCACTGACATTATAAAGCATTTCCCCTGCAATTAATATTTCTGTGTGAGACATTCTCTCTCGATGCACATTTGTTTTTCTCCTACAGTTCAGCAATATTATCAATATTGATTCTCAACGAAGCATTTTCTGGGGAGACACAGCTGAAGCTGTTTTTGACTTCAAATTAACTGAACTTTGCTAGAACATAATCACCCACATAGCAAACAAGTATCCATCTGCTCCTGTGGTAATTAGTTCAGTGTGTTTTGTACATCATGAACATAACAGTGAATAACTTTCCTAGATCTGGCATGAACATAACCATCCCCCCCCAAAAAAATAGTTAGTAATACTAAGGGCTGCTGTCCCTGCTTGCATTGCTTGACGACCCCACCTATTCATCCCTAAACCCAGGAGTCGCTTACCACGTCTTGAAACAAGAGACGCCATATCTGCAAAGTGCCCCCCTGTAAGGCCATTACATCCAGAATCTAACATATTTAACTGCATCACTTCTCATGCCCAAGTTGTCTGAATTCCTTCCTCTTTCATGTTCACGGAAATGGCCGGTTTTATGGGCTATATGAATTGGGCCTCATTTGACAGGACCAGTAGCATCTGCTGGGCTTCTTTACACATACACATTCGGAGAATTCATGTGTTGGAGCAGCAGCATTTTTTATTTTTTTATTTTTTAAAGTACCGGTAGCACATTCAAGGCTAGCATATTAATTGTATATCACACATTTTTATGGAAAACCACAGAGAAAGTCAGTAATAATAATAATAATAATAATAATAATAATAATAATAATAATAATAATTTATTATTTATACCCCGCCCATCTGGCTGGGTTTGCCCAGCCACTCTGGGCGGCTTCCAACAGAACATTAAAATACAATAATCTATCAAACATTAAAAGCCTCCCTAAACAGGGCTGCCTTCAGATGTCTTCTAAAGGTCTGGTAATTGTTGTTCTCTTTGACATCTGAAGGGAGGGCATTCCACAGGGCGGGTGCCATTACCGTGAAGGCCCTGTGCCTGGTTCCCTGTAACTTGGCTTCTCGTAGTGAGGGAACTGCCAGAAGGCCCTCGGCACTGGACCTCAGTAGCATTTATAAATAGTATAAGGGGTACTCGATGTAATTGATAGGTATAACAATGCAATATATTACAGCATTAGAATATTAGAACACACGTGAAATGGACTCATATTGTAGCACATGCAAGTGAGACACATCATAGTCACACACAGAAACCCACTAAAAAGAGCAAGAATATAAATTTCCTTGTGAAGGTGAACCTAATAAGAATGTAGAGTTGTTGATAAGACCTCCAGATTATGTATTGTTTCATTGCTTCATGTAAACCAGTTTAGAAATAAGAAACTTCTCATGGCTGGCAAATGAAAATAACTCTCCAGCCACTTATGTGTGTCTTCCAGAAAAGGTGTTACCTGAAGAGAGTCATCCAAAGTAACATAATTGGCTGGAAGTCCTTAAATGGGGCTTAAAAGGTAAAGGTAAAGGACCCCTGGCAGTTAAGTCCAGTCGCAAACGACTCTGGGGTTGCAGCGCTCATCTCGCTTTACAGGCTGAGGAAGCCGGCGTTTGTCCGAAGACAGTTTTTCCGGGTCATCTGGCCAGCATGACTAAGCAGCTTCTGGAAATCAGAGCAGCGCATGGAAACGCCGTCTACCTTCCCGCCGGAGCCATACCTATTTATCTACTTGCCCTTTTTGGGGGGCGTGCTTTTCAACTGCTAGGTGGGCAGGAGCTGGGACCGAGCAATGGGAGCTCACCCCGTCGCGGGGATTCGAACCGCCGACGTTCTGATCGGCAAGCCCTGGGCTCAGTGGTTTAGATTTAGACCACAGCACCACCCCAAAAGCTTCAACACTGGAATCAGTTCTAAATTTTAGAAATTGGCACCGTTTGTCTGTGGTTCTTGTGCTATTTGGGAATGCTCTCCTGCATAACTTTTCATCTATGCATCAGATGCATTCTCATCTAACTGAGAAGGTATATATTGTCATAGGATTGAGGGGTTGTTCCAGATGATACCTGTGGGTTCCTTCCAGGCTTGTGATTCCATATCTGTGAGATTGGAATCTCTAAGAGGGATCCTGCTGAACCAGTCAAACCAGCTTTTCTTTTCTTTTTTCTCTTTGTTTACTGCCATTAGCTGACCTCATCAGCATCTTAAAGAGTGAGCCCTGTTGCCATAGTGACAAATGGATGGGCCTTTTCCCACTTCACCTGGCTAGATGCCACATCATCCTAGGAAGGAGAAGAATGGGCCGTGTGTGTGTGTGTGTGTGTGTGTGTGTGTGTGTGTGTTGTGGTAAGTGCCGGATTTACGTATAAGCTAAACAAGCTATAGTTTAGGACCCCACTCTCTTGCCCCCCCCAAATTTCACTATTAATATACTTCTTAATTGTATTTCAGTTCAACAATTACATTGATAAAATACATATTTTGTTATGTGCAAATGGCTTTAGATACCTATTAGGTCCATAAATTACCATATAGCATATATTCAACACAAAAACCAGTGACAATTTGTTGTTGACAAAGGACAGCTGGACATATAGGGCCCCATTACCTTCAGTAGCTTTGGGCCTCCTCAAAGCTAAATCTGGCCCTGGTTGTGGCGGCGGCTGTGTGAGATGGTTTGGGCTGGACTGGAAGCTGGAGAGAGTAGTTTGACTCTTGGCTGTACAGAATTCCAAAGCTAAGGCTTTGGGGGTGATGCTACGAACCTAGTGGGGAGGCAAGATCTCTTGGAGTGGCAATGCTGTAAGTCCTGTTCCATCCTATGCACAAGTTGTCTGTATTTGTAAATAAAACCATATATCAGAAAAGTGCCATGGTCTCCAATGACTTTCATTCCATGGAAACAAAAACCTGGGTATATCTCCTGAGTACAGAGGGAGCAAACAAGCAAACCATCAAATCCTTGTGCTCCATCTGAACTTGTTCTGCTCATCTTCTGCAGGATTCCAAGCCATATATTTTGAAATTTTTATTCCATTCCTCTTTTTGTACTAACTCTTTGTTCCTGATTTGCAAGATCTAAGAGGTCTTCCACCCACCGATCTACTAATCTTGCTATTTCAGCTTCCAAGTTGATTGTCTGTATTGCTGCTTGGAAAAGGCTGTGGCTATGAGTTGGCGGCTTACGGCAGCTCTTCTGTATAGTTCGGACCAAACACAGGCCGGGCTCCAAGTGGTATACAATAACCTTTCAGTGTTATCCAACACACTAGACCCCATTGCACATTGGGCTTTAGCTGAGAGAGCACAACCCCACTGCAATGTTATCCATTGTCCCCCCCCCCCCAACATCATAAGTTAAGCTGAGAGAGTAATACGCTGTGTTGCAGGTTGAACGGCTGTGCCAAGAGAGTAGCTTCTTGTAGCAGTCCAAAATAGTTAATATTGTTGGTCAGAAATAAAGCTGAGGCTGGGTTTAATTCCCAGTCACGGTTCTAGCAAATATCCTGTAATGCAGCCTTGCCATCGCTGATCTACTGGGTTTATTACAGTGTGGTGCAGTGCCAGTGTGGTGTAGTGGTTAAGAGCGGTAGACTTGTAATCTGGGGAACTGGGTTCGCGTCTCTGCTCCTCCACATGCAGCTGCTGGGTGACCTTGGGCTAGTCACACTTCTCTGAAGTCTCTCAGCCCCACTCACCTCACAGAGTGTTTGTTGTGGGGGAGGAAGGGAAAGGAGAACGTTAGCCGCTTTGAGACTCCTTCGGGTAGTGATAAAGCGGGATATCAAATCCAAACTCTTCTTATTCTTCTGTTTTCTTGTTCAGGCTATCAAAGGCACAGGAGCAAGAAACTTGACGTTTCCCATTTTTATTTATTTTTTTAAAATCAGTGCTAATAGTTTTCCAACCAACTTTCAACAACATTTGCTATATCAAGTATTTGATTTTAAATGGTTTGGGAGCACATCAAAACCATTAGTAATTCAAAGGAAGGCACCCGTCTGAACCACAGCAGTCACAAGCATATCTGCAAAGGCTTATTTTCCATTGGACTCGTGTTATCTTCATTCCACATGCTGAATTCTCATTTATATATGTAAATCAGAATGTGGTTTGTAAATACACTAAGCCATTTTTGTAGAAGCCGCCTGCCCACCCCTAAGAATAGGGAAACCACTCACAGAAACAAAGCTATTAACTTTCACACTTAAGTATGGAAAAGAGTGACTAGTGGTGCTTCTTGAGCTAAAACAGGGCTCCCCAAACTGCGGTCCATAGACCACCTGTGGTCCACAAGTTTCTTTCAGGTGGCCAACAGTGTTTGCTCCAATCCAAAGCCAGTGTGCTATCATGGCTAGAGTGTCTGGCTAGGACCTGGGAGACCCAGGTTCAAATCCCCACTCACACTTAGCACAGTGGATGGAGGGTTTGGCTTGCAGCCTAAAACACTGCAAATGCTTGGGCAGCCAGTTAAGGCTTTGCTTGCATGGTGACAACTTGGAAAAGTGTTGGCTCCAAGCACACCGCCAAGGGGAAAGCATTCCAAAGACTGCCTGACTCTTCTGGAACCAACATGATCCATAGTAGCAATTAGTAAGGGAAAGGGGGAAGGAAGGAAGGAAGGAAGGAAGGAAGGAAGGAAGGAAGGAAGGAAGGAAGGAAGGCAGGCAGGCAGGCTGCATGGAGAAATAAAGTAAAGGAGCGAGGGACAGATAATGAATGTTTGAATAAAACATCTGGAGTAGGAGTCTCCCATCAGAATACAAAGCAAAGTCTTTCAAGGAGGAAAAAGATAAATGTGTTTGTGAAAGTGGAGTGATGATTTTTGAAAGCTACTCACTCTACTTGTTTTCCTCTCAAAAACACATTTGTGTCTGGAGAAATGCCAGCATTTGATTTATCATAGTTTTGGACTGCTCCCCCATGCAATGCAGCTGCCAAGAATGATAGTTGTTCAGATATTAAAATGGGTATTCCAAACTTTACAATTTCAGATGGCTTGGTTTTTTGTGGGGGTTTTTAGTATTCATCAAGGCTCTTTGAGCACCAC
This sequence comes from Darevskia mixta, assembly GCA_034641385.1. Lineage (NCBI taxonomy): Eukaryota > Metazoa > Chordata > Lepidosauria > Squamata > Lacertidae > Darevskia > Darevskia mixta. The sequence goes on from JAWWNH010000030.1 coordinate 13,511,776, forward strand.
CATCCTGCAGTTGCTAGAGACTGAAAGATACAGTAAGAATGCAGAGCTATTAACCCTGAAGTGAGGGGTGGTGGAGGAAACCCTGCTTCATTGACCAAATGGATACCGTCTGCATGCTGGGGATTGGATTGGAAGGCGACACCTTACAGCAGGGATGACGAAACTGTGCCCTGTTGAATTCCAACTCCTATCATCCCTGACCATTGGCCATGACCATGCTAGTGAGGGCTGGTGGTAGCTGGAGTCCAACAACTGGTGGGTTCCAGGTTTTCCATTCATGTCCTGTACTGAAGATCATAGAAAGCTGTCGGATGCTGAGTCAGTCCATTGGCCCATCCAACTCAATGTTTCCTACACTGACTGGCAGTGGCTCTCCAGGATTTCAGATAGGGCCCATTCCCAGCCTAACTGCAGGGATTGACCGTGACCTCTCACATGATCCTCTCACATGATCTCTCTCTCTCTCTTGTTTTGCCCTGAGAAAATACACATCCCTGGTTCTTGTGAGAATCCAAGGGTGCCAATCTAAAGCACAACCAGGTTCAGGAAGAGGTTTAAGAGGACACAGCTAGTTCATTTGAATAAAGCAACAGTGCTTGCAATATGTTGCCTGTGTTAGGTAAAGGGACCCCTGACCATTAGGTCCAGTCATGACCGACTCTGGGGTTGCGGCGCTCATCTTGCTTTATTGGCCGAGAGCCGGCGTACAGCTTCCAGGTCTTGTGGCCAGCATGACTAAGCCGCTTCTGGCAAACCAAAGCAGCGCATGGAAACGCCGTTTACCTTCCCGCCAGAGCGGTTCCTATTTATCTACTTGCACTTTGACGTGCTTTCGAACTGCTAGGTGGGCAGGAGCTGGGACCGAGTAACAGGAGCTCACCCTGTCACAGGGATTCGAACAGCTGACCTTCTGATCAGCAAGCCCTAGGCTCCGTGGTTTAACCCACAGCGCCACCCACGTCCTGTGTTAGCCACACGTAAACTTGTACATACTGAAGAATAGCTTTGTTTCCTTGTTCATACTAATAAACTTCAGGTTTTCCTTTTCTTTCAACCAGCAGTCTTAGCAGGCTTTTTATTTCTGCTCTCCATTGCAATCTAGACCAGCCGAGAGAGAGAGCATGTATTGGATGGCTCTCTCTGTCTGCAAAATTCTGTAAAGTTGCAGCTATCCACTCAATACCCTCCTACAAACCAATCGGCTGGTTCAAACTCCTATCCCAACACTGGAAGTTTGCAGTTTACAAAGCTCCCTTAACTCAGGAGAGAACTGGCCCACCAATGAGGCGCAGAAGTGCAAGGAGCAGCACCAGTCTGAACTCCTGCCAGTCTGAGTAGACCTTACTGAGCTAGATGGGCAAATAGTCCGGCTTGGCACAAGGCAGCTTCTCGTGCCCCTGTATTGACGGCTGCAACAGAGAAAATACATGTGTATGTATTTTAATGTTTGCTGGAAGCCGCCTAGAGTGGCTGGGGAGACCCGGCCAGATGGGCGGGGTATAAATAATAAATTATTATTATTATTATTATTATTACAGTGTGATGACAACAGGAGGATGCAGGGTTTTACCACACGCTGCTGGGGAGGAAGAGAGTTTGCCATTTGGCCACAGCCCTGTGGATCTTTTCATGTGCATTTCTGTGATAAATGAGGCTTCACACATGTCGTTTGGGGTTCTTATATTTTGTAAATACTTGTCCCGCTAGTGCAGCAATTCAGATGATTTGTCGTAGGCAGGGATGTAGCCTGAAATAATTTTATCTAGTTTTAGTTACTGATGAACACTTATTATCCACAATTTACATAATGAGATCCCCTGAGAGATGCAGAAGTCTGGCCCAGATTCCAACTGTCTTCTAATCTGCTTTTATTCATCCTCAAAATGGCCTTCCCCCCCTCTCTAAATGGTGCTAATCTCAAAGAGTTCAGGACTGAGTCCTTTCAGATTTAAAGAGACCAAACTCTGCATTGTTCTCTTGCTTTGCTTGCTTAGCTGTAAATTATTTGGGGGGCAGGAGCTAAAATCTGTAAGGAAGGATGAGGAGTTGCATTAGCTCTTACTTTTTATAATGGTAAGCATGCAACTCCAGCTACGTTCCTGCTAGCATGCTTGTGGGTTATGTAAACCCTTGTGAGTTGTGCACATGTACAACTGCAAAGAAGTTTAGAGCATGGGTAGGCAAACTAAGGCCCGGGGGCCGGATCTGGCCCAATCGCTTTCTAAATCCGGCCCACGGACGGTCCGGGAATCAGCGTGTTTTTACATTAGTACCATAGAATGTGTCCTTTTATTTAAAATGCATCTCTGGGTTATTTGTGGGGACTGCCTGGTGTTTATACATGAGTAGAATGTGTGCTTTTATTTAAAATGCATCTCTGGGTTCTTCGTGGGGCATAGGAATTCATTCATTTTCCTCCAAAAAAATATAGTCCAGTCCCCCACAAGGTTTGAGGGACAGTGGACCAGCCCCCTGATGAAAAAGTTTGCTGACCCCTGCTTTAGAGCATTGATCTTGGTAGCATGATGAAAGGTGCTGGGGGCAGAATGACCTTGCTATATGATGAAACAAGGAGAAATCTAAAGGCAGGAGAGACAACTGCCTAGGGTGTGGATGCTGAGACGGTTGCCTCTCTCTGCCTAGAGGTAGGGATAGTCCTGATGTCCTGGGAACCACATATGGTAAATGCCACCTTGGTTCCACAATGAATGGCAGGTGGGATATACTGGTAAATGTAAGAGCATAAATAAACAAACAATAAATTTTATTTACAGACACAAGTTTGGCACACATCAGGTTGTGTAAAAGGGCTCACAGCCTTACCGATTTTCTCTCTCTCTCTCTCTCTCTCCCTCGGCATTTCTAGCCAACAATGTTGCTGTAGTTCACAAAAATAGCTAATGCAGCAGCAACGTACACACAGTATTAAGAGAAAGTATAACAACTGTGACACCTGATCAACTCTGCAAAGTTGTCTGTTCTAAATGTAGTGAACCGTTTGTAGCAGAAAAATATCCAATCACGGTTCAAACAGAGGTGGGTGCAAGCTGCCGACACCTCTGATAACACGAAGAGGACATAAATCTGCATAACTCTCCATCTCTATTTTTAAGATACAAATCCAGGGCTGCCAATGCTCTGCTTTATAATCTCACAACCATTTTCACCCAGGTTGGGTGTGAATGTTTCAGACAGCTGGATCTAACTACAATTATCCTGCAGTTAATGGAAACCACTGACAGTTGTAATACTTTATTTGCTAAAATAAACATTACAACATATGCGAGTGTAATGGAAAGTGGGGGTGACCAAACAGTTCTCCCACTCTTAAGGTTGCATCTAATTGGACTTTTAGTTCATGTTACATGGCCATTTCACATGCTAAACTGGGATCAGCCTTTTTAAGACCATGTTGGCTGGGTCTGATGGGAGTTGTAATAAGATAAGATAAGATTTCTTTATTGTCATTGTAGAGGTACAAGTGCAACGTTGTACAAGTGCAACGAAATTGGATGCCATCCCATAAAAAAACCCACAAAAGACAAAAAAACACATTTTCAGCCACACATGCACATACGTACAAACCCATCACAACTCTCCAAGGTCATATTATCTGGTTACAGCATTTAAGATGGTTATAGCTCTTGGGTAGAAACTATTCTTCAATCTATTTGTTCCTGATCTAATTGTTCTATATCTCTTGCCTGAAGGCAGTAGTGCAAAAAGACTATAACCTGGATGAGATGGATCCTGTAAAATATTGTTTACTTTTTTAAGGCAACGGGAACTGTATAGTTCTTCCAAAGATGGGAGAGGATGACCAGTAATCTTTCGGGCTGTGGTTATGACCCTCTGGAGTACCTTCCTCTCCCTGACTGTGCAGCTAGAAAACCACAGAATCCAAAACAGGAGGTCACCAGGCTAGGGTAGGCTGTTCTAGGTGTTTCTCCTCATATGTGCGAGGATCAACACACTCTCCTTGTTTACATGGTGAAGTTCACCCAGCATTCAAGTGAGCTCTTGATTGTTCCTCTGCAAGTGGACCTCACTGCCATGGCTGATCAGCTGATTGATGCTGAAAGCAAACCCCACTGGGATCAGGTCCATTGGAGTGTTCTTCTCCAGGATCTCCCTAGTGCCACTGAAGAGGCACGGGGCTTTGCAGTTAGCAACAAGCAGCTGATTGTCAGTGCCTGCAAATCCCTGCATTTCGTAAGCACCACCAATCAGCTGATTGTCACTGCTTGCACAACGCTGACCTTCTCAAACACCAACAATCATGGTAGTGTTTGCAAGGATACCAGGCTTTGCAAGCACAGACAATCAGCTGGTCACTGGTGCTTGCAAAGTGCTATGCAGGGCCTGCAACAACAACAACAAATTTTATACAGAACCCTTCATCCAAGGATCACAGAGAGGTTTGCAATATAAAAACACAAAAATACATACCATAGTAACAAACAACAGCCCCCACCCAGCCACAAAGTTTAAAAGGCCATAGATTGCTTAATTAAGTGAATTTTAACCCATGTGAACAAAGAAAAATGTGTTACCCAATGTAATTGTAATATAAGGTGATTGATTACCTTGACAGTACCATGTTAAATTCGGTCCTTTGGAGATGGGATAAGGATTGGGCCTGGTCGTCAGATCCACTTCCTCAGCCCTGATCTAGATGCTTCTAAGATCTTAGCACAGGACTACTACTTGGGGAAGGCTATTCCATGCACACATATATCATATGTTTTCCAGTATATGTGCAAGTATTCCTGATCATTACATATATTTCTAGTTGTATTCTCAGAGCGACTGTTACAAACATTCCAGTGGTAAAAAAAAATCTGCTTGTTGGTGTTGATTACACCTGCTATAAAGAGTTTGAGATACATTTTTAATGCGAGAGAATAGTACATTTCTGAAAATATCATACTTTTTTTTTTTAAAAAAAAAAGCCAATATAACACAGTCTGAACAAGTCAAAGCATGCTTACAGAGTAGAACTGCAGCCAGAATGTATCAGAGATAGCCTTGCAAGCTTCAGAACATAAGAAGAACCCTGCTGGATCAGATCAAAGGCCCATCGAGTCCTGCATCCTGTTTCCCACAGTAGTCACTAAGATGCTGGGAAGCCCACAAGCAGGAATTCTGTATCATTCTCCCCTAATAGTGGAGGTAGTATACAACCATCATGCATGCATAATGTGCAGGGCTTTTTTCTTTTTTCTAGAGAAATAATTCAGACTGAAATTCCCAGGTGTCAAAAAAAGGTTATTTATGTATGCTACTACTGTGGCCCGTGTTTTGTTAGCCCCAAAATGGAAAACGAGAGAGGTCCCAACAAAAGTATAATGGCAACTGAAGTTGACAGAATATGCACAACTCGCAGACTTAGCATATAGAATAAGAGAACAAGAAGAACATATGTTTAAAGAAGATTGGAAAACGTTTACTGAATATATGGGAAATAATGGTGTACAACTGAAAACGCTGGCAGCATTAAGATAAATTCAACAGTGTAAACAAGTTTTGATGGATGCAATAATGGAATAATGAATGGTATAGTTTTTGTAAAATATACAGGAATTTATGATATGTAAAACGAATCATGGAAAGAGAAGAAGGGAAGTCATTGATATCTTAAGGATGTAAAATGAGTATTTTAAATTGTAAAACAAAAAAAATAATAAAACTATGTACACAAAAATAAAAATAGGTGCTGGTACTCACCATGAAGTTGTTACATTAAGTGCCACACTTTTTAACAACAACAAAAAGAGGTGCCAGTACCACGTACCCTTGAGTGCCCCCTTGGGGGGGGGAAGCACTGATGATGTGTGTCACATCATGTGATGTGTCTGTTACAGCAGCAGTCAGCATCTAAGAAGATGGAGCAGGAGGAGAGGACAGAGTGTGGTCAGAGGGTCTCCATCACGGTCAGGATGCCTCTGTGACTTGACAAATGTCATGAATCGCCTGAACTGGAAAGCATCCTGCTAAGGAACTTGCCCCCACCTTTCTCCCATCAACATCTGTGTATCCTGAATGCTGGTTTATGAAAACTGTGGAGGAAGATTATTGCGTACACACGCGCGAAACCCTGTCTGTGGTGCCCACCCCTTTCCCCAAGAAAGAGACATGAGACCAGAGTATGGGATTAAATTGGCCACAACTTTATTGAACCTCAGAAGTGGGAAACTTGGCACAGGCCTTGGCAGGCAACCCTCTCAGCCCATGGCTGAGGATATGCAGGATGAGGAGGTGCAGTGGGAGGGGACTGCAAAGCGCACACTTACACAGCATGCCCTCCCACCAACCTCGGTCCGGGAGTTCGACCTACATGCCGCCGCTCTAGGGCCGAAAACTCCCGGTGTACCCTTTAACGGGCCCTGCCGCGCCGCCGCATGGGCTGGGAGCATGCCAGCATCCCACCCAACCAGATGATAGACTAAAGACTACCTTGCCAAGGCCTAAAACCGCCACCCGAGGCCCATAAGGGCCTCGCCGCCAAGAATCCCACAACCGAGGAACAAATGCCCCTACTCTGCCATTACCAAGTCCACGAGTACCTGACGCAAGTCGCATGGTATTCCGCATTGCCGTGTTAATTTTTCCAACCGCATAATTGATGCGAGAGGGGTTCATAACCCCTCTCCATAGCAGACGGGGGAGTAAGTTGGACCAGCCAATCGCAAGTGTCTGCTACAAGGCATGCAACCGCTCAATATCCGCCCTTGCGGCCAGGGCCAAAGCAATGCCTTTTGTCTCCACTAGGTCATTTTCCACCAGGTGTAAGACCAAGCCTCCTGGGGGGCCAAACGCCGCTGCCACCTTACTAAACAAGGGCATCATGCCCTGCCAACGCATGCCCCGGTGGCCCATCCAATATATCCGTACCTTGGGGTGAATGTTAAGGTTGCGCCCCCCAATGTGAGACCATGCATACTCCGATGCCCAGTGGACGATGCTGTGCCCCACCACCCCAGATCTTCGTGGGGGGCAAACCTGCAAGAAAATTAAAATGTCAGAGTTAAAGAGGAGGAGCCAGGATGAATGTAACTTTGTATGCTGCCGACCGCCAACGCCCCAGAGTCTTGATGCGTGCTGGGTCCCAGCCTTGCGCCGCCGCAGAAGTGGCCGCCCCAATATGGAAGGAGTGCACGGAATATCCTTGGGGGTCGGCTCCGCAGGCTGTTATAACTTCTCGCAAGACTGACGTGGATTGGAATCGCGATAAAGGACACATGTTTGGATGTATGAAGAGGGCCCTTGAACTTAGGCCGAACCCTGAGGAAGCTACGCGTGTCCTGATAGGGGCAGGGACCCTTCGGTTCCGCCTTGGTGAGCGCCAGAGTGACCCCTTTTCGCAGTTGGTCCGTTTTTTGATGCTTGAATTCGGACATTCACTGTGTCACCCTTGAACCTAATACCAGAGTCTGCTAACCCTGAGCGAAGGGCCCTGTCCGCCAAACATTCCCCAATGCGCATGGCACCAAAGAAGGCTAGGGAGAAGGCTGCACGGAAGAGACGTGTTTGGAAATTTGACCAGCATATTTGGGGTAAATTTTTATTATTATTATTATTATTATTATTATTATTATTTTACTTAGTTGGAGGACTTCTATAGTGATGGGCTTTCTGGTGTCCTGACGTGGAGGAATGACGCGATGCCACCCCGTCAGTAGCTTCTTGACGTGGGGGCTGTCGCAACGGTCTGGCCAATGAAAGAATTCACAAAGAAGGAAATCACCGCCCTGTAACGCATTAACGTTTTAATGGCAAGGCCCTTGCGCTTTTGGCCGACCAGGATTGAAGCACCTCCTCCTCGGATGCCCGCTGCGTTGTAGAGCCACGGAAGCGGTCAAAGGCATCCCAGGCCCTGAAATAAGAATGTCTGGTTGAGGGGGCTAAAGCCGCTAATACTCCCTGGTTCACTTCTCGTCTCCAACTTCCCACAGATCGTCTGGGAAGACTTCCGAGGTCTGGGCGGCCTCGGTGCTAGCTCGCATAAACGCTCCATCTGGAAACGAGATAACGCATCAGCAATGTTGTTATCAAGACCCGGTATGAAACGGGCTGTGAAAGAAATGTTGTACCGCAGGCACTCCAACACGAACCGGCGCAGCACCCTTATCACCCTATCAGACTTCAGTGACTGCCTGGCTATAACTCTTACCACCGCTTGATTATCCGACCAGAAGTAGACCCTGGAGTTCGAAAAGGAGGTTCCCCAGATGCGAACAGCGACTAAAACGGGAAAACTCAAGGAATGTAAGATGCCGGCAGCATGCCAAGAGGCCGGCCACGGTTGGGTACACCAGTGGCCTCTGAAGAAGACACCAAAACCAAATGGCCCGACGCATCCTCTGGGCAACCCAGCGGACAAACCAGCCAGATGTGTAGACTGGCCAGCCTGGGGCAATACCTGACTTGCGATAGCCCGATGGGTGATGAATGATTTGCAAAAGGATGACAATTCCAATGAATCCCCAGAGCTAAAGGGGAGAGAGAAGAAAACTGACTGCCCCTGAGCCAATAGCTGAAGCCTATTAAATACGGGCTTGCAGGAGGCATGTAAATATATGAGGCCCGACAATTTGTGTGGCGACCAGCTTATATAACCGAAATGCCTAAGTCTATTACATTTAGGGGATTATGTCATAAAGTGAGTTGGATCAAGCGAAACTCGCCTGGGCCCTTTAGGGTACGCTACCCAATAGAGAAATGGGGCATGGAAAGGGGGCCAGCCACCCTGCCCGCCAAAATTTTCTTGTTATTTTCTTTTACAATATCTGGCATTTCGCTAACAGCTTTGGTTTGGTGAGTCCCCAGGAGTAGGTGGGTGCACACAGGGATTTTGAAGCCAAAAGAAAACCGATCCCACAGATATTTATCCACCTTTCTGTTATGGTATTTATCACGCAGAAGTCTCCAGGGAGTAAGTTTTTCGGGTGAGGAAGCTTGGGCAAGTGATATGTTAATACCTGTTGCAGGCCGCTCCTTGGGAAGGTCCAAGGCCATTTCAGCGTCCCAGATGGAAATACCTCATGCCTCCTTGTGCACAAATACTTACAATAACGCCTCTGGCACAGACCCCTGTTGTACTCCACAGGCTGCTCATGTACCTCGTCCTCTGGAGATAAATCTGAACTTGCTTCCAAAGCTGGAGCCCCAGAGTGGAGTTGTAAACCTGCAGGATGCGAGGGCAATCTGGGAGAGACTGAGAAGACACGGGTTAACATTGCAAGAGCGAGACCTACTGTGGGTCAAGGATTGGATGTTCTGGACCACGACGCTTGTGAACACGTCTAATGGGCACTGAGAAGGGTTGATTGCGTGACATGCCAAACCTCCCAGACCCATTACGAACCAGAGACCCACTAGAACTGGGATCAGAGGTGGATTTAAGAATTAAACCATAGACTTCCCCAGAGAGATGCCTGAATCACTACAGGTACTTACTTGTTAAAGCGTGTATCCATGAATAATGGGTACCATCATGTTTCCGTGAGTGGAAAATAGAGAGAAGGTTGAAATCTCGGATGGAGTTGGAAGCCTTGGTGTTATCAGTGCCATGCTCAACCATCTGGGCTATAGAATTGCCATAGCAGAAATGAACTATCATTTCAGACAGACACCAGGAAATGTATGCACCGAACCAGTAAAGTATAAGTACTGTAGAATTGGCAGGGACCCTATGGGTCATCGAGTCCAACCCTCTGCAATGCAGGAATATGCCACTGACCCACATTGGGATCAAACATGCAACCATGGCAGTCTAGTCCGTAGCGCTGTAGAATTGCAAGGGACCCTGTGGGTCATCTAGTCCAACCCTCCGCAAAGCTGGAGTATTATTTATTTATTTATTTATTTAGGTTAATGGCTGCAATGCTGAACCTGGAAAGGAAAAGAACCAAAGAGGGCCGGCTGTGGAGCTCAGACCCTTTTCAAGCCCTTGACCCCACCCCCGGCCGACTGTCCTTTGTCCACCTGGCCGGGGGCGGGTCAAAGGCGCAGCCTACGCAGGTGGGCAGCTCCCGCCCAGGGGACCCCCGCTCGGTGCCGCAAACCCCGCCCACCTGAGAAGGGAGGGCGGAAATGACCATCACCACAGCAAACCTTTAAATTGCCCTACAGCTAGTAGTGAATCTTTTATGTTCCTCTAAATGAGATGCAAGCCATTCAGAAAGGGAAATCAGTGGAGCAGGACCTGTAGGCATAAATCTTTGTTTATGGGAATATAAAGGCTTGTTTTACAAGCAGTCACATTTACTATGGGCAGATGATTTTGCATATATGCACAGATCCTTAGTCCTTTAATCACTGACAGATTATTTCCTATCCATTAAGTTTACGGCAAACTGTAATTGTTTGACAAATAATGGTGTTCACGCAGCAGTATATCTGAGTAAACTGAAAGGAACCAGCAGCTGCCCATGATGAGTGACTGTAATATCTCATCTTCTAGTCAAACTTGCAGCCAACAGCTTCCAATGGAGCTACAAAATCCGCACGTGGTTGATTCTGTCACACAATTCAAGAAAAGGAAGAATGGGGGGATTAGACAAAATGGAGGATAAGACTATCAACCGCTGCTAGTTGTGATGGCTGTGTTCTACGTCTGAGACAGTATGCTTCTGTACAGCCATTGCTGGAAATAGCAGGTGGGGAGAGTGCTTTGCTTGTGGTCTTCCCAGAGGCAGCTGGTTGGCCACTGTGAGAACAGGATGCTGGACTAGATGGGCCACTGGCCTGATCCAGCAGGCTCTCCTTATGAGGTGAAGATATCCTCCTGTTCTGGGGTTTGCGGGGACTTGGTTGTTATGTGGAATACACAGAAAGTGTCTCCTGTACCCAACCGCTGTCAGAGGTGTTCTATGGAAAACAACTCACTTTCCAGAACCTACTTCTGCTTAATAACATAACGGGTGTGGTAAACTGATGTGGCACCTTGGATCAGTGACTTCACTTCCAAGTGAGCCAGCGGGCAGAAAATTTATGAAGGGAGTGACTGTAAGCTGAAAAGAACATTTTTGAGAAACATTATGCGGAGCAATTCTAGGGGTGGTGATGGTGGGGGAGACTTTCCAGTCCCACCGTTTCGACATTTCTGTGAGATCCTTTTTCTTCTTCTGCTTCTGCAGCACTCCTAGTTAACAAAACATTTTGACCGCAGTGAGAACACTTTCCTTTGCCGGGTTTTGTTTAGGAGATTACATCACCATGTTTATTCTGAAAAGGATGACTTCTGCGGGAGAACACACCAAAATTAAAAGGTCACTTTTGATGGGAAGTCTATGACGATGCTCAGAGCGTATCTTAGAATTAACACAGACAGATCTCCATTTTTCACCTCGGCACAGGCATTACTCCTCACTTTTATGGATCCCCCCCCCCCCCGTTTTGGCTGTAATTCTTTTAAATAGGACGTTCCTTCCCCACCTTCTTCTCTCTAATAAGGAACTGCAGGAATTCCAATTGCATGTCAATGCATAGCAGTCAAGACTTTGCACACAGGAAGCAATGCTATTGTCTTTCTAACACTTCTCTGTTCTTCTCTCTCCCTATGCCTCATTGTAGTCTCTTTGCTTCTCTGGACTTTTCGCCCTCCATAATTCCCTCTTAAGTCTTTCTGGCTTCTCCCTTTGATTTATTTAAATACCTGTCTTATTTAAATCTTCCTTCTTTGAACTGCTCTCACACATCTACCTTTTCTGTTCACTTGCCTTCCCTTGAGTTTGCCTTGTCTCATTTAAGACCAGGTCACAAAGCTCAAACTTCAGTAGAACTAGGGGCAGGTGGGGGGAACCTCAGAAGATTTCAGGAGTTTTAAAAAGACCTTTATTGCATACTGACTTCCCAGGGCAGGTAGATTTATTATGCATCTTTTACATTGATGCATTGGCCATCATTAAATGCAGTTTGTCTGGTTTCCATTTCTTTTGCCTGTTTCTTAACTGTAGGTAGGATGCACACTCAAGCAAGGTTAACTGATTGCTTATGGATTGCTTATTTAATTTCTATGCTGCTTAATATATTAGAAATATCTCAAATGCCAGATCATAGCCTCAATGTGTCATGGCCATGTTCCCAGAGTTGCCCTGATGAAGACAATTTAGAGACCACCCACTATGGATGGGTGGGGGGAGCCCTGTGGAACTTTTAAGGATTACAGGCAGTTCTTCCAGGTGAGTGGAGTCACTGGAAGGAATGACCATGCCAACCTTCTTACGCTTGCAGATGACTCCAGCCCTTTGCTGTGATGGTATCTTCCACACTTCAACCAACAGAGCCTACAGGGAGCTACCCAGGGTCCTGATCTCCTTGGCCGAGATTCAAACCCACCCATTACAAGTTCTTTCTCCTATTTCTCACTTATATTTCTGCATGTATTTAGCATTCTGCCTCACTTCCCTCTTTGTGCATTCATCAATCACCTGAAAGCAAGGTTTAGAATCAGTGATGGCTAACCTTGACACTCCAGATGTTTTGGGACTACAACTCCCATCATCCCTGACCACTGATCCTGTAAGCTAGGGATGATGGGAGTTGTAGTTCCAAAACATCTGGGGTGTCAAGGTTAGCCATCACTGGTTTAGATTGTAAGCCTGAGGGCAAGTACTTCTTTTATATATAGAACCCAGTTTTGCAGGCAAGCTGTTTGATTTAGCTATTTTATCCAAAATTAAACAGACGTCTAATGACAACCATGTAGTCTGGACAGCAAGGGAAGGGAAACAAAAATTTTTAAAGCCAAGAGCACTGTGTGAAATACATTAATTTTTTGGTCCCGATTGCTGGGTCAGTGTTAAGGTTACAAAGAAACGTGCCTTCTGGGCATTGGACTGGAGTGCCTTTGAGATTCCTTCCCAATCTATGCATTTCTGGGGTTTTATATATCTGCAACATGATGAGTGACCTCAGACAGTGGTTCTCAGACTTATTTTTACCATCAAAATTAAAACATGCTTGCGGTTTCAAGAAGATGGTAAGGTCACAGGCATGTAATTCACACTCCTTCAATTGCAAAGGAAGTAGGTAATTTTGTGCTTGCCACTCTAGATAGTTGCTTTTGGATGCTACTCTGTATTTTCCTTCTCTTGAACCAAACACATTTTCCCCAACACATTGCCGGCTGACCTTTTAGGAAGAGGAGGATTTAGTCATCGAAACATTCAGACAGTTCATGATGAAGGGTTTATGCAATTACAAAAAGGAGACATTCACCAAGGTCCAGCTGTGAGGAGCAATGAAGCAAAAACGGGGGCGGGGGGGGCAGTAGCAGGAGAAGCAGCAGCACGAAAGGATGAAAACTAATCAGACAGATTTAAAAAAATAATCTCCAAAACTTCTGAAATTCTTTATTTTCTAAAGTGGAAGGAAGGAGATTTGTATAGGCTCCATTTAGGGAAGGGGAATGCACTGTGTATCTCAAAGTATAGCACAGTGTTTTTTCCCCTCTAGCTCACCTAAAATCGCCACTAATAATCATGATCCAGAAATAGAATCATAGAACTGTAGAGCTGGAAGGGACCCAAGGGTCATCCAATCCAGCCCCAGCAATGCAGGAACTATAGCTAAGTTGCTGGCATTCAGGTTGTAGATACATTTGCCCACTTCATCCCATGTCACCCATGTTCCAACTTTCCCTTGCCTCCCATTTGTCATCTCTCTCGTGATGGAAATTTAGATGCAGAAATCTGTAAGCACCTTGAGACAGAGACCTGCATATTCTGCCCCTTCTATTCCTTTTTTAAGTCACCACGTGCCAGCCATTTAAAAATATGTGGGCCCACCACTTACGTGAGGGCTCAGTTCTGGGGGTCCACACACAAACGCAAAATTGCATAAGGCTACGAAATCCTGGAACCGGCCCCACCACATGACCACCCCATCTGTCCAACGGCCAACCTTGCCCTCTGCTTCACTTACCAGTCTCTGGGATGGTTGGATGAGAGCCCTGGAGCACCCCCAAAGCCCTTGCTCCTCCTTCCCAGAGCCTGGTAAGCAAGATGGAGGACTTAACAAGCTCTTTCCGTGGTGGATTTTCACTGTTCTTCATTCATTCATTCATTCATTCATTGGCCATGTGGCTAAGGTTATGATCACGTAAGTAGATTATGCATGAGCTGCAGGCCCACTGCTCTCGAAGATTAACCACGTCAGTCTGTTGCAGCAATGTGGCACCTTAAAGACTAGCACGTGGCATCCATTTGCATGGGCGATAACTTGATTCATCACATGTATTTTATACGGCTGTGCACCAGATATGGCCAAATTCCAGATCACACAACAAATTGAGCTGATTTAGGTTAACCCAGGATTTGGTTGGATTGGGTTGCAGCAGCTATGGCTTGCCCCAGGTCGAGATGGTATCCACCTGGAGCAGGGGCGTAGCCAGGATCAAAACTAGGGGGGGGCAAGCCATGGTCGTTCAGGTTGTGACATTTCAGCATGGAAAAGGCGAATGAAACCAAAATTTTAAGAACATTATATATAATTATAGCAGTGCTTTATTATGGTAGTTATTACAATTATTTGCTTGAATTTTTTTTAATTTTTAATTTTAATTTTTATTCTAGTTACATGTCTTATGCTAATATCATTTTTATTGGGCTTGAAGAAAACTTGTTCAAAACTTTCGTTTCAATCCCCGAGGAGTCGGTGCAGGTGTTTCCAAAGGCGAAGGAAACAGACCCCCTAAAAAAAGGGGGGCGCAGCCTCACCCCCCAAAATAGGGGCGCATCTCTCCTGATCCCTGGGAAGCCTTTTCCCCGGGCAAGCCTGGGCGGGTGCAAGGGCAACTTTAGGCGCGGCGGCGCCTTTCACTCCAAGCGGTGCGCAAAGCTCCCCCGGACGCCGCGCTCCGCTCGGCACAGAGGCGTAGGAAGGTCAGGTGGTACCCGGTGCGGAAATTTCTTGTCACCCCCCCCCAACATTGTGTGTTGTTGTTTTTTGCCTGCAAAAAAGGTTTTACATTATTTCATATTTTCTTACAAACGAATGTGGATTCTGGGACTCTGATAACAAGTAGGTGACTATGGACAGATACTTAAATCTACAGGATGGACTGTTTTGGCTTGTGTTATTTTATTTATATTTACAGTGGTACCTCGGGTTACATACGCATCAGGTTACATACTCCGCTAACCCAGAAATAACGCTTCAGGTTAAGAACTTTGCTTCAGGATAAGAACAGAAATTCTGCTCTGGCGGCACAACGGCACGGGGAGGCCTCATTAGCTAAAGTGGTACCTCAGGTTAAGAACGGACCTCCGGAACGGATTAAGTACGTAACCAGAGGTACCACTGTATTGTTTATTTATTTAATAAAATTATTTTTAAAAACCTGCAAAGTGCTTTACCAAAATAAAAAACAAAACAAAACAAAAACACCACAGTAGCTATTTATTTATTCAGCTCCATTGAATTGATATTTCAGCCAGGCATGTCCAAAATCCATTTCGGGGGCCTAATTCGGCCCACCAGTTGGTTTAATCCAGCCCCTGTGGCTGTTATTTCCTGGGGTAAAATCCTTAAAAAAAACCTCAACAACTTCAACCCTAAAAAAAAAGGTTAACTTTGGTCAGCCCTCACGGCCCTTCGCTTCATCAAATCTGGCCCTCTTTGAAAAGTTTGGACACCACTGGCTTACACCATACTAAATTTGTTAGCCTTTTAAGGTAACTCTTATTTAAAGCAGGCCCCCACCCACCCCAAAAAAATATTTTTGGTCTCACAAGCAGCAGCACATTCCACCTCAAAACAAAATATCAAACAGTAAAAAAATTATAACTCCTGCATATCAGAACACTAACACTTTATGGCTAAATAGCTTATAATTTACTTTAATTACTTGCAAGCAAGTTACAGGTAGATAGCCGTGTTGGTCTGCCATAGTCAAAACAAAATAAATAAATAAATAAAATAAAAATCCTTCCAGTAGCACCCTAGAGACCAATAAGTTTGTTCTTGGTATGAGCTTTCATGTGCATGCACACTTCTTCAGCACACGAAATATTTGAAACATCACCCAAGCAAACACATTTTTTAGGGGTTAAAAAAAAGGCTGGGGGGGGGGGTTAAAGGCAAAGGACAAAGGGGTAAAGTCACTCACAAAAAGATCGCTGTGGATCAAAACAGCAGCAGAGAAAGCTCGTTCTTTTCTTCCAGCGATCATACAACAATTAAAGGTGGGACGAGGGGGAGGGGCAGGAGGCAGTTTTAGCGACCAAAACCTCAACTGGGATTAGGCGTTAATAGTTCACAGAGTAGCCTGCTTCTTATCAAGGACTGATAAGGAAACTTGGGGGGGGGGTAAATCAAGGAGATCTCAATGTCTCTTCTCCAGGCGTTTTTACCCAGCAAACTCCCTCTTCGCTCAGTCTTAGCAACGGTAGCAGCGCTGCTTTTGCAGCCAGACCCAGGAGAGGGGCAAGCTGTGCGGGAGGGGACGCTTTTCCCCGTCAGCCTCCAGCCTCACGGTAAAAAGCTTCACCTCCTCGCTTGCTCGCTCGGCCGCCGCGTGCACTCCCCCTTCTTTCTTCCGGCTGCTGGGCGGAGCTCCGCCCAGAAGGAAGGAATAGGCTTTTGGGAACAGCGCACGGGGTGGTGGGGGCAGCTAGGGGTGGGGGCAGCTGCCTTCTAGGGGGGGGGGCAATTGCCCCCCTCTGCCCCCCCCTGGCTACGCCCATGACCTGGAGTGATCTGGGGTTGTCAGAAGGAGGGTGGCCTACCAGTGGCAGGTGGGTGGGTGGAGAAGGAGATGCACAGCCTGTTTGCATCTCTCCACCACCACCTTTTCTTTATTTAGGATTTAAAAGCCAGGAGCAGGGAGAGAAAGAGAGGCATGTCTCTTCCTCTCCCCACCCCATCCCAGCCCTATATAGGACTGTGCAAGGTCTGAATCATTTGGGGGCTGGACCCAGGTTGGGTCAGTCCCAGATCCCCCAATCCCAGTTTGACTGGGTCCTGAATTGAATCAGGGGCCCATGCACAGCCCTAACACTTTATTTGTTGATATATTAATGTGTGGTTTCTGCCCCGTGATTCTTGCAACTTCTGTAGCTTTTAATGGGTAAGCATTGAAAAGGACTCTCCTATAAAAGATCCTAAGGATTTTGTTTTCTCAGAAGCAGGTCAGACTGTGTTTTGTGGCATTTACACCCAGCTATGTTATGTATAAAACCGGAGCCTTGGACACTTGGAAGGTACTGTGTGAATTTATTTTAATTGCCACTATTAATAGTTTATTCAACTGCTACACGATGGCCGAATTTTTATTTCTTGACCACTCTTTTATTCTAGCTGTTTAAGGAAGCTGAGGGGGGAAAGGGTGACAGGAGAGAACACAGAGGAGATGAATGCTATACATATGACTTTTTAATGGCCAAAGTGTCAGGGATTTCAAAGCTTTACACGTTGAAACCATGGTGATGCCTTTTTCAAAATGCCGTATTAACATAAGCTGAAGATTCTGGGGTGGTTTTCTTAGGGTGCTCTGTGCTTTATGCCTTTGAAAAGCAATTTGTCAAAAGCCTCATCTTAAAAGGTTGCTCTGAGAAATGTTGGTGCAAGTGAGTTCATTTGGAGCAATCTAATATTTTCAAAAGAGCACGATGTGCCATCTCTGGCTCAGCCTGGGTGTTGGGCATTAGATGCATTTGAGGTTCTTGGAAATAGATCTGTATCATGCGGCCCTCATGCAGGACACACCAAGCAGACACTGGTCCCTTTCAATCACCAGACAGTTCAGTGCAGAAAATGAGGTGGACATCTTTCATCTTCACAAACATGACTTTGAATTTCTAAGGACAGGGGTTGGGAGGTGACCTTGCACTCAAGGATGATATTTGGACATGCCTCCAGGTATTAGCACATTTATACAAGTGTAACGAACTAATTTTCTGGCTGACCTATTTTCTAGCAGCCTTGACATTACAGAAACTTTTTTCAAAAGGACTAAATGTTCCCAACACAACATGCCTACGCATCTAAAAGCACAAAAACATAGATGGAGGCCCCTACAAAATAGAAAAATGATATATAACAACCAGAAGACAAAACACTTCAGTATCACAAAGCAGTCCCACTGGCCTAAAAATACTATGTTGCTCAGGAAATAGTTTACAGAATCACTTGATCAACCAGGAAACTTGGTAATACAAGAACCTCTCCCAAATGATTGGTGCTCAATCATTTTATTGACACCACTAACTGTTTGATCATAGCTCGCTGCTTGGGGATAACCCAACATTTTCAGGAGCTGAAAACAAGTTAAAGCTGAGATGATCAAGAAGAAAACTACTTCCAGAAAGGTAGTCATTATGTTCTTGCAACAAAAAAACTATGAAGAAGAGTCTTATGGCATTTTATAGAATGGTTGTAAGCAGTGTAAGATTTCTGACTAGAGCAGGCTTAATGAGAAAATTCACTCCATGAATTTTAAGAACTCTTTTCAAGCTACATAATATCCTCTACTATTTTATAAAGGCAAGAGGCATTTTGATACAGGGAAGAAAATAGGCAAATCATTCATGTTTCTAGAAAGATTTGTGGAAGAACCATAGCTCAGCGATAGAGCACATGCCTTATGTATTGAAAGTCCCACGCTCAATCCCTGACATCGCTAGGTGGGGATAAGAAAGTCCTCTGAAATCCTGGAGAGCCACTGCTAGTCAGTAGACCAGGGGTCAGCAAACTTTTTCAGCAGGGGGCCGGTCCACTGTCCCTCAGACCTTGTGGGGAGCCGGACCATATTTTGGAAAAAAAAATGAACGAATTCCTATTTTGATGTATTTTAATATCTGTTGGAGGCCACCCAGAGTGGCTGGGGAGACCCAGCCAGATGGGCGGGGTACAAATAAAACAATTATTATTATAAATTATTATGATGCCCCACAAATAACCCACAAATAAATAAAAGGACACATTCTACTCATGTAAAAACTCGCCGATTCCTGGACCGTCCACGGGCCAGATTTAGAAGGCAATTGGGCCGCATCTGGCCCCTGGGCCTTAGTTTGGGGACCCCTGCAGTAGACGATGCTTAGCTAGAAGGACCACTGGTCTGGCTAAGGATAAGGCAGCTTCCTATGTTCTGTGTTAAGAAGAGCACAGGTGTCCCATCTGAAAAGCTGAGGCCTTGTACCCATTTCTTTACCATTGGAAATGGGCAGGTGATATGCCATTACAGAAGTTAATTCCTTTCCAAATGACACCTCCATCCACACTAATCACCGTGGCACACAATCAATCAAGAAGACCCCATGCAGTTGAACTGAAGCTGTATGGCAGCTCTGGGGTCCCTGGTGCAGATCCTGTTAATTTTGCAATAGAACTTTTGCAGGAGAACTTCCAGGTCTGTCTCCCACCCTGCTGTCCTAGACCTGCCACCGCTTGGTTATTTCCTCACAGAAACATTCCATCCGATTACCAGTAGGTGTTTGCAAACTTTGGTGTTTTGCAAAAGTGTTTGTATCCCTGACTGTAGTGAAGATTGGGAGTTTGGACAGGTGAGATTTAATGGACCTTTGTGGTCAGTGGCAAAGTTGGTAGGTGCATCTTGGAAGGAAATTACAGCTAAATGGCCTGAGAAGGCTAGGAGATGGTTGGAGAAGATGACTCACCTCTCCCTCTAGCCAGAGGGTTTGGGTTAGCTAGGTGTGGATGGAAAAAACAACAGGAGCGTTTTGAGAAACAGACTGCAGTTGTTTTTGTTTTGGGGACAGGAAGAGAGAGAGCAAGATCTGGAAATGCCTTTGGGGAGTTAAGGGTTGATGGAGGGCAGTGGATTTGGATGTCTATTGGAGAGTTAAGCTCTGCCTCTGTCTGTGTTCAACCTGTGTATTCATGAATGAACTCAGATATTGCAAAATGGCTTCAGTACCCACCTTACAAAGGGAACCAAACCTGGGTAAGCATTGCAGCCCTGGGAGTTCTCATCACACATAGGAGGGAGGTGAATAGAATCATATACCAAATTGATGGCAATACGTGTTATTCCTCCAGTGTTCTTCCTGCTATGATCACATCCTGTGACTCTGGGTGCTTCAGAAAGGTGTTTATATTGTGGGGTTGGTGCTCCTCATATATGCATGTTTTGTTTTGTTTTTGCAACATGCACACAACATTGTTGCTATTAAAAAGCCAGCCTGCGTCCCCCTCCCAATTTACTCTGGATTTCCCCTGGCTAGGGAAAATCATTCTAATTAATCATCTTTGTTTCCTCCTCCAAGTTATGCTGGCTACGGAAGTGCATGTTTGCTGGGAACAATGGGAAGAAGTCAATTGCAACATATCCAATCTCTATCTGTTCCTGCTGTAGGCTTCATTTATCTGTTACCGCTTTGCTATTTTATTGTCAAAGAAGTAGCCATGAGGTTCTAATTACAAGCAATAAGCTATCCCTGTTGGAACAAAGTAGTAAATCAGCACATCCGACAGCCTTGGCTAGAGTTTGAGCCGACAGTGATCCTTAATGTTCTGCAGAGACAACCCCAAGCCGTCCAGTTAACTGGATTCTGTTCAGCTCTCCATACATTCCCCACCCTCCTCTTCCTAACCTTCAGCTCTAGCAAAAAGAGAGCAACACGTGCTGTTTTTAAAAAATATATCAAGTCTGCAGTTAGCCTTGGCATTCCCTGAAAAAAGCCCAACAACTAGATTTGAGAATAGTGAAAGCATTCAGCGTAGCATGAAGGAATTCCTTGTCTTTCAGTTCACAGCGGCTCACAGAATGACCCTTTCAGAACACTCAGAAAGTCCCTCATTATAGAGCTTGGGTAGCAGTTCTATAGTGAAACCACGAGGCTTTCTCTATTAACACCACGAATCTCTGTCCCTTATAAAATTGGGCGAATTTGTCCAAGCAATATGAGATTTGATACACAGCATCTTCTCCGCCACTCTGATAAGGCCTCTTGCTCATCTTGTATGAATATGTGTAGAAGCTAGCTTACCGTAGCTGTACATAGGTGCCTTAGTTACTCCTCCCATTTTTGTCTTTGGCTCCGCACACCACAGGAACGTCGACTTCAGAAGGTTGCTAGGAAAGAAATACAGTCCCGAGTCTGACAATGGTTCCCCCATCACTGTGTCAGGTCAATGAATTTTGTTGCCTTAGGAGAGAGAGCATTTTGCATCCCTCCATTGTGGTCCAGTGGGAGACCAGGGTTTGAATCTTCAGTCGGACACAAACCATGCTGAGTGACCTTGGGCCACTCACTGCCTAACCAACTTCACAGGGTTGTGGGAATGAATTGGTTGGGGGGGGCAACACAAAAATATACGGCACCTTGAGCTTCTTGTAGGAGAAGCTGGGATATAAAAGTAATAAATAAATAAGCTGAAGTCAAGTAAGCCTTGGTTTACTTATTATTATTATTATTATTATTATTATTATTATTATTATTGCTGATAGGAAAAAGTTTGTGTAAGTAAGAACTACATGACTGTGTGTGTGTGTGTGAGAGAGAGAGAGAGAGAGAGAGAGAACATACCCTCCAACATTCCTCTGATGAAATTCGGGACACGTGTCTTTTGGTGGCAGCACTGCAAATGGTGGCTCAGTGACGGTGCTAGAGGGCAAAAAAGGGGACATTCTGGAATCAAATCAGAAGCCCAAATGGCTTCTGTAATTCTGGGGAAGTCCCAGGAAAATTGGAACACTTGAAGTGCATAGACACACACAGCTGGGCGGCATGGATGTGACTAGGGAGTTCTGGGAAGGGGAGATCTGCCAGTGTCCTAATGATTCCTGCAAATATTTGAAGATAACCCACCCTGGGAGCTTACAATGGGTTTTCAGGGCCCTAAGGCTATGCAGATCTAGAATATGACCTCCCAATAGTAATGGCTTTTGTTCTCTTGTGGTGGGATTTCAGGTGCATAGTTCATTAATTCTCTCTAGTGCAAGACATTGTTCTCATTATTGGCTGAATTGATTTTGCTGTGGTTAAAAGTGAGTGAAAAACTTTGTCTCTCTCTTAATAAGGATAAGATGGTTCTGAGCACACATCCTCTTGAATGCAGAACATATTCACTTGAGTACTAAGTCCTATTGATTTCCATAGAACTAACTTTTAAATAAGTATATTTAGGATCACAGGGGTGCTCAGTGGAAGAAGACATGCGTTACATGGCAAAGGTCCCAGGTTTAGTTCCTGGCATCTTCAGGGAAAACCTCTTGTCTGGAATGCAGCTGAACGTCAGTGTAGCTATTACTAAGCTAAATGGTTCATTAGCTGCCTGATTCAGAATAAAGCAGTTTTCTATTATCTGATTACCCAGAATTGCTTTCATTCCTGTATTTAGTGAGGGAGGCAACACCATCCTCACAAATAAAGCCAGGCTGTGCAAAAGGAAAAGGCTTCGCTTGATACCATTATGACACCAGGTGACTGACAGGTGGGCAGTTCCACCCACCTGGTGGCCAAGGAGGTGAGGGATGTGGAAATGTGTCCCTCAGGCCATATCCAGTTCTTGACCCCTGTTATAGTATGTCCTTTTCTGCTTACATGGTGTGTAAGTTAAAGTGACAGCTCAGTTAACAGTTTAGTAAACAGTTTCCATGCTTTCTGAAGCATGAGTAGATTTCTAAGAGCCTTCTCTTAAACGGAAGGGGTTTTGGTCATAGAATTACAAGTACAGTCGTTAAGACTAGAGGATTAGCATTGGCTAACCTGGTTTACATTTTACAAACAAGACAAAACTTAAAATCTGACTGTGACACAATGCTCGCCTTTTGCTCGGTGTCTAGCCAAGAAAACTTTTAGGCTTAACTTGGAGATCTTGCTGAGAACTATTGCACAGTAGTTCATTGTGGGTGGCGGGTGGCTCATGGTATAATCACAGGAAAGAAAAGAGAAGATAAACAAACAGGGGCAGGGGTGAGAGAAAAGACATGAGAAAAGTGATTGTGCAACTCTATCCAAACTGACACACAAACAGCTTTGTGGCTAAAGGACCAGGAAGCAAAATGGTCAGGGGAGCCTTTCTAAATTCATAATGGGATTCTCTTGTGAAATTGAGAAGATCTGCAGTGGGGAGGGAGGGAGACAGCAATTCAAAATATATTATATATTATTGCATGCCACCCCAATCTCTGAGCAGTGTGAGATTCCAGGGGTTCCAGGCGCTTACCTATGATCCGTGTTTCCTTTTGGGACTCAGGGACAGCAGAGACTGTGTGTCTTTATGATGTATTTATTTACACATATATACAACCTGAGCTTGTGATAGGGGGTCCACAGCATCAGCACCCTAAAAGGGTCTTGTATCTGCCATAGCTGCAGCCTTGGATTCAAACAGATATCAATCATCATACTCTGCTTCTTTCATTTTTCAGCTTGCTGCCTTTACCAGCCTGTAATCTTTTCCCCTCTAGATCACATCACAGCCAACTCTTTGCTATAAACTCTAGATTTTGTTCTTCTAACTATCTCAGGGCTAGAGGAGGGGCCCCACCCATTTGCCATTTAGCACAGAGCCCCCTCTCTTTGGCTTTCTTAATGGCTCGTTACCTTTCCTTTCCTCTCTGAATGGGCCATCTCCCAGGCGATCAGAACATGGGAAGCTGGGTCTGGGGATTAGGTGTCTGGCATCCGATTCAACTCCCCAAACCTTGATTAAATTTTACAACCTAACAGACCCAGGAATTTAGTGGGGTCTGGCACCCACAAACTCATGTATATACTATTCTTTACTTCACTTCCTGTATAAATAATCCATATTATCCTGGAACCAAACCAATGTTCAGAAGAGAAATTGAGATAAATTACCATACTAGTCCACAGTTATCCTCCCTCCTCTAACTTTTTATATTTATTCTGAAATAGTCTAAGCCAGCCTTCCCCAACCTGGTGCCCTCTAGATATTGTGGACTGCTACTCCTGCCAGCACATTAGGGCCTGATGGAGCTGGGGAAGCGCCAGGCGGGCAAACGCTGGTCTAAGTGAGGCAATCAACTGAGCAAATTGCCACAATTTAGGCCAAAGTGCTTGGAATAACAATCATTCTAAAACTGAACATTTCTGGGGAAATGGCAACTTGCAGAGCACATTTAGCCACGCTTAAAGACTTTCGAACAGGTGACAAACATCCTTCTGCACTCTTAAAATTCTGATCACTGCAGGGACTTGTGTGTGTGTGTGTGTGTGTGTTGCAGTTAGATGAGGCTGTAAGAATAAATAGGAATCCTTGCCTCTGGGGATTTTGGATGCTGTCATAACAGGCAACAATTTCAACCCGCTCCTGCTTTAAAGTAATTGCAGGAGTCAGGGAGTCAGTTCCAGAGAAGAGTGAAGATGATATTTTGACAGATTGGGACTGTATTTTGTGAAATAGTGACACAGCATGGACTTTGGAAAAGAGACAACTATGCCAACTGGCATGAACTAAAGCCTTACATCAATTCCAAAAAGCACAAAAACTGCGTCGGAAAAGCAAGCAAACGCCCACGCTGCATGCCCAATATTCTAAAAGAAACACTTTCATTGGGAGAGCTTTCTCATTCTCCCACATTTCGTAAAGCTGTGATTTATTAAAATGCTATGAAAAATGGGTGGGTGTCCATAGAGAGAAGGCTTGAAGTACTGCTGTAGTCCTTAGGCCCTAAGGCTTATGGGGATGCAATGCATATCATAGAATTGTAGAGTTGAAAGGGACCTTGAGGCAGTGGCAGAGCATGGGGTGGGGAGGCCACGGGGGCAGCTGTCCCAGTTGCAAAACTGTTAGAGGGCACAACTGGTGCTGCTTCAATTCAGCTGTGCGCTTCTGTCACTGGGTTCCTTTAAAAACGGCTTCTCCATGCAAACCAGGAAATGATCTCTCCAGACAACAGAACGACTCTTTTCTTATCTCTGTGGCTGCCATCTACTGGGTGACACGGACACCGTTAGGCAGTTGAATGTGCATGCACACTCCATTCGTTTCCCTCCCTCCCACTCCTCTGTGTGGCCCTGGATACTGGCAACCTACGCTATGCCACTGCTTCGAGGATCATCTAGTCCAACCCCCTGTAACACAGGAATCTCAACTAAAGCATATATGTAAGCTCAGGGCACACAGGCAGATTGTAAACTCCTGCGGGATCCCCATAAGAAAGGACATGCTATCTAGACTACAGGGTAGAAGGCAGGCTTCATCCACAACACATCAGTGTCCTGAAACATAGTGTTTTCCTTAGGAAGATAGGAGCATTGCCCTTCCCACTTCTACCTGGAGATGCCAGGGATTGAAACTGGAATCTTCTGCATGTAAAACAGATGCTCTTCACTAAACAAGAGCCTTTCGCTTGCTTTCCCCTACAGAAATAAATGGCAACCCTATGCAAGAAAGTGAAAGGATGGACTCTGGGTCCGTGATAAACTTGCTCCTCATCCCTGGGTGTCATTAATCTCATGTTTTTTGTACCAACCTGGGTTCTGTTTCTTGGTCACATGCTTGCGTGACAGTATATTGTAAAAGTGGGATGGATTGTCAAGAGCTAGCTTTTTAGATGCATAGATAAGCAGAAACCAAGGGCTGAGTCATTCATGAAAATTTGCATACATGGCCTTCAGCCCTGTGAAAGGGAAAACAAGCATTTACAAAAATAAAAAATGCACAATATTCCATGTCTCACTTATGAAGACTGAAAAGACACATTTCTGGTATTTAGTTTGGAGTAGGTTGTGGAGCAGCACCATCATGAAAAATGGTATAAAATTAATATTTTACTTGGATGAAATTTGGAGGTGGGAGTAAAGGAAACCTAACTTCCCCCAAATCATTTTAATGTCCAAAGGGGGCGGGGATCTAATTTTTATGTTTGGAAAACAGCATATGTTAATTCTGACACTTTTAGTGTGTGAATTTCACACTGAACTTAGTGGGAGTGTGTGTGTGCGTGTGTAAACATTTCCAAAACAAGACTATAAAACATAGCAAGCTAATTAGCTGACCATAAATATTTCATGATGCAGAAAATAATTGCAGCTTGCGATTCTCTGGTAAATTCAAAAACCAAAGAAATATGAGATCTTCTTCAAAATATACACACCTTTAAACAAATCCAGGGAGAAGGGAGTTGATGGCCATGAGGCAACCCAGATATACAATGACTTTAAACCTCTGCCCATAATAGCCAAGGTAACTCAGTGATTCTAATGTGTGCCGAAAGTCAAATAAGGGTCTCTAAGGAGATAGGACTAAGCTACCAAGCTGGCAGAAAGGGCTGTAGCTCAGTAGTAGAGCACATATATTGCATGGAAAAGATGCCAGGTTCAATCCTTAGTACATTGCAGACAATGTTGAACCAGGTTTTCCAAACAGTCAGAGTAAGGCAGCTTCTAGTTCCTATATTCTTAATTGCCTGGCTTGGCCCATCTGGACTGGAGTCAGCACTCTAATATTTGGGATGATGGAGAATGATCCACAATATTCTTCGACTCCCTTCTCAAATCATCTGCCTTGCTTCTGCCTTCAAAATAATCTATAGCAATGTTCCAGAGATATACAGGTGCCTCCTCCTGATCTACCAGTTTCTACCAGTTCCCTCATATTGTCCAAAAACAAAAACCCACCCAGCCGCTCCAAGAGATGCAGAATGCAAATGATCTAGAGCTCATAGCAGTACCATCTGTATCCTACCAAAATGTCATCAGTCATCGTGAAATATAACATGCCAACACTCCCATTCGATCAAACCCAAAGCATCATAGTTGACACAGCTGTATTATGAAGGATACACCACTAAAAACTCTTGGCACATACGAAACCTTCAGTGTGAACTGTTCCAACATACTTTTAAGTAAGCTGGAGATGGAGATAAATGGTTTTGGAGGCAAATCACTCAGTAATGACAGAACACTTCAACCTGTCTAATGATGATGCATGACTAGCTCAAATCCCATCAGTTCTGATGGGCAGAAGGAGAAGGATCCACCCCTTCATCAGCTCCACTCTCTGCCACCCTACAATCACCTATTTTCCAAGCAGAGAAACTGGCCTGATCCGGACCCTTGCTGTTGCCACCACAAAAAGCCTCAGGGCCAAACTAAATCTAAGCAAATGCAATTGAAGTCAAGGGAGGTTTCCTGTCAAATGCAAATAGCAGTTTCCAAAAGGCATTTTGGGGGGCATTTGTGTGGCACAGAGAGATAGAATCAGACTTCCCCTTCCCACTCCCATGGTCCCAAGGTTGCTCAGGGGGAAAATCCCATTGCCCTAGCACTAATGATTCCGCTAACATACTAATTGTTCATATTTCTACCTGGACTGAAAAAAAGATATAACCCACTTCTTGACTAGATCAAGGGACAAGATGCAAATTAGTGGGAAAATATGTGCAGATATGCTCAGCTTCAAGATTTTCAGAAAATCTTATCACTAAACTGAACAGTCACAAAAGGGCATCATTACATCCTAGGGCTGTGCATCACTGAGGAAGGTTCAGCTGAGTGAAAAATAATCTGGAATGGTCTCCATTAACTTGTCTGCCCCTTGGCTGCACTACTTATCAAGACCTCACTCAAGAAGTTGAGACTAGTCAAGATGGGAAAGTGGAGTCCGCTCTTGTACTCACTGCCCGATTCCCTGCCTCTCAAAGTCTGGCCATACCTGTGTAGGATTTGAAGCATGCAGTTAGGCATGTCAGTAAATGAAGCCAAAGCCCTCGCAGGTACAGTCATCGCAACATGGAGAAATCGATTTGACAAGCATCTCTTTTCATCCGCTATCAGGGCTTTCGATTGTGCTTGAGGATCTAATAATTATGTTGCCAAAAGAATAGAGAGCACTTTGGAAGCAGATTTGAAACAGGAAGCAGCTGAGTTGCAGAGCAAAAGTTAATTTGGAAGGGAAACTAGATGTTTTTTAAGCTAAGCATCTGGTCATTGTCAATGTCAAGAGCAGCCTGCTCTGATGAGCTTTTACGATAGCAATCTAGAGCAACTGCTGTTTCTTATGCAACACAGGGAGACTTGCTGCACATTTCATTCAAATCTCTTTACAGACCTTATTTATTACTTCCATCTGTAAATAACATGCAACGGATCTTTTCAGCAGCTTCCCATGGAAGCAATAATACTTATCCAGTTGGTAGCCCAATTTGAAGATTTCCTCCGCCACTTCTCTCTCTGCAGTACTGAACTGCAGCTGTAGACAGTGGCGGAGCTTCATGCTCCAGCACCGGGGGGTGGAGAGCAGGTGGGGGCAGGGCTGGCGCGTGTCCCGGGGGCGTGGCACGGTGCCTGTGGGGGGTGGTGCCCAGCGCAGGAGGGGGGGCAGCCACGATGGCACCCATCGGGATCGCGCTGCCGGGGGCGGTGTGCCCCCCCACACTCCTCTTCCTCCGTCACTGGCTGTAGAGTAATGGCAACTGTTTGGATTGTCAGGGACTTCTCTCTATATCAGCCCTGAGATGTGCAAAGAGGCCTTTCTGGAGATCTCATCACCAGGAACTGTGGTACAACAGGCAGTGATTTGTAAAAATTTGGTACAACAGGCAGTGATTCGTAAAAAAATGGGTTTCAGACATCCTCTGCCCTACTAGGAATGCCTGGGATTGAATCTGGCATTGACCCTAGAATATGCTGGGGTATCTTCATGTGTCATTGAGACCAATAGTTAGTTATTGAACAGTGGTTGACTGCTGAGCAAATCTGAGACTTATTTCCTTTGCATGAACAATTCAGCTTCCTTAAAGGCCTCAGACAGATGACTGTGTCATTTAACATTGTCAGCATATGTTTTTAATTAAAAATTTGATGAATGGTCTTTTCCCAGCTACACTAGCTGTGAACAAGCCTTGCGGGACAGGTCACTTGAGATATTGCGGTTTTCTCTCAAGTGAAGGAAAGGATCATGCTGCTTTTAATGAAAAGTTTTGAAATATATTCGGGAACATATCCATGTTCTTGCTGGATTTCAAAAAGCAACAAAAGATAAGAATCCAGAGCAAGCCCCGATCGCGTTTTGAGCAACTACCTGAGGTGTGGTTGCCATTTATCCAAGTGAAAAGCAACCGTTGTCAATTCAGTCTTGACATCTTTAAAGAGTTACTGCTTATGGGCATCCTAGAAGCGTCTAGTGGACCATTAATGATAACAAGATGGTGGACTAGACTGGCAAAAGCCAGTGAGATAACAACCCACTGGGTCCCACCTCAGGATCAGATTCCTCACCTGCCAACACAGCCCTTTACAGCTTGGATGAATCCTGGGGTCCTGATGTGGTCCACCTCAACCCACTGGATCCTTGCCCAGGGTCATCCTAGAGCACCTCATCAAACTCCCCGCCACCCCTTGTCCTGATCAGATCAGGCCCTCCAAGATGCTGTCTCAGGACTCATGGCAAGTTGTTTCTCTCCCTGGAAAATATACAGCTTTCATAGGCACCAGATATGTAAGTGTATTTGGCTATTTAGCTTTAGGGAAGAACGTCACGCTCTGACTGAATTTCAAGAAATTGGACTACATTTCCACTTGAATTAATGTCTTTCACATGCTTCTGATGCGAACCATCAACAGATCTGTAAACTACACATTTGTGGAGGAAGTATCTCAACAATTAAGCACTGACAGAAGCTTTCAATTAAATCATGAGCAGGAAAACCAACTGCGGGGGGAGGAAGCCTCCCATCAACTGGCTGAGAGAGCATGAGAAATTTCAGCCCACTGGGAAGTTTTCTCAAGAGGCTGGAAGCCTCCGAGGATGAGGGCCAAGGATGAAAGTGTTTCCTCGACCATAACACTGCAGCAATTGCTACTTTGGTGCCATAGTCAAGTTTGTATAGTTTACATGACCTGCCAAAAATCTCCTGTAGCCCCTGCATATTGCAAGATCAGATGTTCTGTCTTTGAACTCCCAACCCGTGCATGCTCTGGGTTGTATGGGATTCCATTTCTCTAACACAACCAAAATCTATTTTCCCACATAGGTAATCAAGGCTGAACCTATTGTTGCTTTGGGTTAAGAGGGTGTGTTGCTTTCTCTGATGGGAAGAGTTTTGAATTCAACAACAGGAGAAAGAATGTGTTGGCTTGTTTCACAGGCGGGGCTCAGATTGTAGCCGCAAAGTCAAATTGGCATGCAGTGAAAAGTCCATATGCAGACATCCCTTTATACATGCCATAAACATGTTTTAAATTTTTGGTGCACTGAAGGAGGAGAGCCGTGCTTAAGGTAACAGAATAACCACCCTGCTTTTAAACACGTGTCTGCTCTGCTCACATAGAAAGTGAGAGATACTTTTCACAACAAAAGGTGCACACAGCTTATGGGAGACTCAATCCCACCCCTTTTCTTTGCCTTCCTTTGTCATGTTCTGTCATTTTAGATACTTTTCTCCCAAGCTCAGCTGCGGGGACTGGAATAGCATATCCTGGAAAAGGGCATGGCTGGCTGGCAGGCATCCTGAGCAGCAGGACTCTACACTACCATATTTTGTTGCATATCCTAGTAATTCCAACTGACCTGTTGCATTCAACTGTTACTCAGAACAGCACTGTCAAAATTGACGGACCAAAGTTAGTCACAGAGCTTAATTTCAACGCTTCTGCTCCGATTAAAAGATAGTTGAATGCAGCCCCTATTTCTATTTGAGATTCTCACAGACCTCTGTCATTTAAAGGTACAGCAGAACCTCGGTTTTCAAACGTACCGGTAATCTGTTCCAGAAGATCGTTCAACTTCCGAAACATTCGAAAACCGAAAACTGAAAGCGGAAGCCTCGATACAATAGGGAAACTCAAAATGGAAACCACGAGGCATGTTCGGCTTCTGAAAATCGTTGCAAACCAAAAGAGTTACTTCCGGGTTTTCGGCATTCAAAAGCCAAAACATGCGTTAACGGAGACGCTCGACAACCGAGGTTCCATTGTATAAAGCCATCACATGTTTGGAGGGAGTGTATACAGTATTACCGTATATACACTAGGATAGAGGTCTTTTCCTATGACCAAGGGAAAGTTAGACAGGCAGATTGCCCTCTAGAGACACCTGTATGAATCCAAGAGAAGGAGCCTGTTGGCGAGGCAAGCATTTGAAGGTCATGGGGGGAAGAGAGAGCTGATGTCAAGCAACAAGACTAGTTGTTTCATTAGCCAGTTGTCAGTCTGAGGCCACAAGAAATCATGTTGCCTATAGAGAGGCACAGGTGGCTGCTATAAAAGTCTGACACTCTCACAAGGCTTGACATGTGCTACCAGCTACTGCCAAAGATTTTTCAAGAGCAGTCCCCATGGCACTTAGTACAGCTGTCTGCTCTAAGGGCGAGGAAGGTGCCAGTCCCTGCCAGGAGGTGATTTCTCTTGGAATCACGGTCTCACATTAGAAATCTGCTGCCAATGCAAAATGCAGAATGGGGTCACAGGCCACCCGTGTGCCAGTCTGCTCTGCGCCTGAGAAATACGGTGGATGCAGAAGTCGGGTTTCCTCCTCTAGGAAGGGCCAGGTAGGGATGCAGGAGAAATTTGATTCATTTTTCATTTAAAGGGGAACTTATGCCATTTGCACTTTCTGAAACGAAGGTGCAAAGCAAAACACAGCTATCCTCCTTCAAAATCTGCAACTTATCTGAATTTTGCAATGTAGTTCTCCAGCCAGGTGTTGTAAATAAAAATGCATATGGCAGAATAAAGCATCCATAAAAATGAATATGTTAGTGAAAATAATGTACAAAAAATATTCACCCCAAACCACTCATAAGTTTTCATAGGCACTTAAAATAAATAAATCACAAACCGATGTGGAAATGTGAAGATTTGAAAAATGAGAAACCGAGAGAAAAGGAAATGGGCATATTTATCCATTGTAAGGGCCAAACTATTGGTCATGCTACCTGCACAATCCCATTTAAAGCATCTATGGGACTGGGCATGCTGATCTGCATTGGGACCAGTGTATCTGTGGGGCAAAAAGAGATGCTTGGAGGCCCACATCCAGCCCTTGGGCCTTAGGTTCCCTATGCCCAGGTAATGAGAAAAGGGGGTTGGAATTCAGCAAGTGGACAATGGCAGCAGGAAGATTCACAGCAATGTTCACTTCTCTGCTGTTGGATGTATTCAGATCCAACTGCAAACCAAAACACCTGGTGTACTTTAACAGCATTTGTTGCTTTCATGGTTGTTGTTTTTTTATGTCAGAAATACATAGACTCCAGAAGAAGAAAAAATAAAGTTATGAGCCTTCAGGCAAAGCCTTTGATTATTCCTGTTTTGTGTAAAGTGCTTTGCTGGTTTTTGAAGCAGCCTCTCAATAATAGCAGGAAAGCGCAGCGTTTAAGATTCCTCATGGTTCATTGATAGCGGGTGCAATCGCAGAGTTTTGCTTTGTACTTGACATGCCCTATGTTGTTCTGAAAATACTCGCCTATTTTCGTTCTGAAAGGAGGCCCCTGAGAGATATTGCACCTCTCTCTTTCCTGGGCACCTTTGAAATTGGGTGCTGAAGCCAAGCTCTTCTTCAGATTTAAGAAAACAGGAGCCCCATCGCAGGGCTCACAGAGGCAACAAGTGTGTCACTTCACAGGCATACAGAAGCTGCTGATCAGACTGGAAATATTTTAATTGCAATGTTTAGAAGAGACTTTTTAAAAACCAAACATTTTCTTAAGAGCAATTTTGTCACTACTCTGAGGTAAGCTTAACTTATTATGAGAACCCACCTTATCTCAGAGTCAGATCACCTTTGCTTTTTGAAATGTGTTAGACCAGGCTTCCTCAACCTCGGCCCTCCAGATGTTTTGAGACTACAATTCCCATCATCCCCGACCACTGGTCCTGCTAGCTAGGGATCATGGTAGTTGTAGGCCCAAAACATCTGGAGGGCCGAGGTTGAGGAAGCCTGTGTTAGACAAAATGCTTGAGTTTAGGTTCAGGCTTCTCTTCAGACCCCTACTCAACCTTAACATTTATTGGATGACTTTGGACCAGTCTCTCTCTTACAGTCTCTCTCACAGGGTTGTTGTGAGGATAAACAAGAGGAAGAGGGATTCGTGAATGTCATCTTGAGCTTCTCGGAGATACGGAATGATAACAAACCAATCAATGCTAAAATGCATTGATCTAGATGACACATCGTCTTTTAAGCACACGTAATCCATTTTCAAGTGAGAGGGCTGTTTTTGTCTTTTTGCCCCTTAAGCTTAGACATTTTTGTGCCCCTCAAGTAAAATGTGAATCAGACTTTTGTCAACTGCTTTTTTGCGTAGCTCTGACTCTAGAACAGGGATGGGAAGCCTGTGGCAGCTCCCAGTGTTGTTGGTGCTGTGCTAAAACCTCTTCGCCAGTTTCTTGAAAGTTTTCTCCTCCTGCAAAAGAGACTTTTAATTCTCCAGCCCCTTTCTCAGGGCCACTGAGAATCCCTTTAGAATTTTTTTGCGGGGGGGTGTGTGTGTGCAGGACTGAGCTTATCTTATTGTTGTGAGGCAGCTGGCTGTGGGTGGTCATGTGTATTTTTTTGTTTCCAGTACACATTTCTCTGCCACCTTCCCAGTCGCCTGCACTTTCTGCTCTGAAAAAGCCCCATGGGAAAGGTTACCACATTTCATCTCTCCCCCCCCCCAAGCTTTATTTGAAGCAGGGAAGGCAGGGAGATGGGCTACTGAGCACCTGAAATTGTTACAGTCGCTGATTTTTTCTTTCGATTGAAAGGCCAGGCCACTGGAGAGATGATTGCGTGTCGAGGTCCCAAGACACCCCCCAAATAAATTCACACTTCACACAGCAATTTAAGTTTAAGGTTTTTGGCATGGTTTTGGTCACACCTTTATTTAAATACAACCAATGTGAGTGGTTGCTTAGGCATTGGTTCCGACTATCTGTCCCCCGCCCTGGGACAGAACTGACATCCGCTAGCCAGCGAAGTCAGTAAGGGTAAACACTTTAGGGGAGAGAATAGAGCTGGGTTCCAGGCCCTCACCTCTCCCCAAATGCTCCCAGGGGCTCTTGCGTGGCCCTAGCCCCTTGCTGGGGGTACGGACAAAAGCATGGTGAGCCCCTGGATTCGTTTAACAGAATACCCTTGCAGCAGCAGCATTTTGAGAGGCAGGCACAGCCGATTCCTTACCCCTCTACCAACCAATTTTAACCAATGCCTAACCGCAACCTTACAAGTTGTGACGATTTGCTACGCAGTAGGCAAAAACCAAATGGCACCAGCCAATCAGCCAAATGGACAAAATTCCTACCAGGCCCCTGCCCCAAAGCAGGCAACCCCATGACGGCATAGCAAGGTCAAACGCAAAAGGCCCTGAAAACAGGGAGGGTGGGTGGGAGATCCGATGCATGAAGCGAAAGAGAAAGCTCCACGCTGCCTGCAGGGAGTTTAACAGGGCTATGGCTGTCAATCAACAAATTGCAACATCAACATCTCCCCAACAACAAGAGGAGCCCAATCACATCTGTGGCCATCCAAACTAACCCACCCAGCAACAGGGGGTTGCATTGTTAACCCTTCCGCAACACGTGCTCTCCATGAAGGAGAACCCGCTTTCACAGACTTTGGTGAAAGAACCCCCCACAAACACCCCTTGCCCACCTTGAAAGTAAAATAAGCTCAACAAATGCCCCACAATCCTATCCATGAGTTCTCTCCCCCCCCCCTGAATTTTGCTCTCCTCTTTTATAATTAATGCACAGAAGTTGGTGGAGAAGGCTAAAATAATGCAGGATACCTTTTCATTCTGTTAGATTACAAGTGCATTCAGGTGTGAGAAATATTGAGTTAGTTTTTCTGAGTATAATGCTAGTGCTTCTGCCCCATTTTTCTAATGTTCCTTTCACATTGCAGAACCTGTTGTGTTACAGTACATAGCTTTTTGACCAATAAACTGCTATTCACACCAGTGGGCATGGTGTGACACAACAACCAACATCATTGGACAATGTTGCTACTACTCCCCCAAGCTTTCCATCCATGTGTGCTTCTGTTCCCCCATGAAAACAGCAGAAAAGTACTGTGTGCCAATACACCACCCTAAATTTCACCACTAAACAAGGGCTTTGTGCTCTACCTTTCGGATGCTGCAGACCTGCAGGCCTCAGCAACTGTGGCAGAAATGGAGCCTATGTGAGAAATCTGAGCTGGAAATCCTTGATCTGTGGGCCAAGTCAAATTCTTGGTTGGGAGTCTTACTTGCCAAGTCGTAACAGAGTGGGCGAAGGATAGATTTCCAACCTCAATTCAAAGAATTTCCTTGCTTTAATTATTATTAAGAATGCGGCACAAAGATTGCCCAACCGCAAGATGCTAAGTGCATGAATCAGTTGTGCAATATGTAAAGATTTAGAATGTGGAGCCGCTAATTAAAAAGAAAGGAAGAGACAACATGCTTTTCATACATTTTTTCATGGACAGAACACTGATATCTGTCTCACGTTCAACATGATATTCTCATGCTTGCCGCCTCTCCGTACGTGTTCACTCTCCATCTTTTCAGATATCATTATCACACACATTGCCATTCATCCAAAAACCCTTCATTTTATCTATGAATTCTTCCTTCTCCGTCTCTGAAATTCAGCTCAGTTGCCAAGTCTAGTGTTTTTCCCCCTCCTATACGCATTGCAAATATGCACATCTTGCTCCTAGCTTAAGCCATTTCTCATTTTAATTGCTATGCACTTTTCTTCTCTCAGAACTTGTTATGAGACTTTTATTCATATGCACCAACTGTTCCCATTTTCCAGGGGTTGCTGCTAGTAAACCTCCCCACTCTCTGCCACCATTGTTTGCCTTCCGGGGAGACTTTGTGAATATTTCTTTTCATGTTCCATGAAACACAGGCATGACAATGGCTTCCCTTGAGCTTTCAGCCCTTCCTCAAGCCTGTCTAGAAGTTAAATCTCTGAAGAGGAGAAGATGTGTGTTAAAAAGTTGTATCTTGAGCTTAATGAACATTCTTATAAGTGGACGCACATAAACACTAAGAGTCAAACTATATGTTATGTAAAGCATATGCTTATAAAATGTCCTTATGACTGGTCACTCTTTTTCCCCATAACAAAAGCAGACGCCAGTGTCATAACTCCCAGGGAGACCTCTTGGCAGGACTGATCAGAGAAGAGGAGGAATGGGAGGAGAGTGCTGAGCTCAATGTTGGGAAGGTGCTGAGAAGGCCACCAACACACAAATCCACCAGCTGGTGCCAGATGTTTCAGAAGAGGAAGGAGAGCCACCTGAACCAGCCCCTGCCCTACCTTCCTACTAACGTGTTCTCCCTAGCAACCAAGGTCCAACCAAGCAACCATCCCCATCTCCAAGGACGTGCCATCAGATGTGCCAGTGTGAACAGATCCAGCCTAGTCACAAGACTGCCCACTTGCTTGCCCAGCCCTGCCTCCTGGGACCTGAAACCCACAAATGACTGTACCCACCCTACTCTCCAAAAGCAGGGCAAAGGGAACATGTCAAGTGTTGAAACAACATCTTGATGTCATGAACTGGCAGGACGATGGGGAGGAGGAAGAGGATCCCAGCAAGGGGTGTAGTCAGGACTGGGACACACAAGGGCAAACAGGGGATGAGGAAGGAATTACTCACCGGGTTGCAGAGAATGGTGAGGGGATGGCGGTCAACGCCCTGGAACCAGAGCAGCAGGACCCATCACCAGAGCCAGAGGGGCCCCTGTCTCCAGGAACATGGCAGGCTCTGAGGTGTAGGGAGCATTGGGAGGGGTGCTCCAGGAGCCTGAGACAGGCAAGGGCCCACAGCCCAGCTCCCTAGCTGGCCAGGTGGGGCTCACTAGCTCTGGTAGAAGTTCAGCTGTAGTAAGCTTGGAGCAGGTGAGGGTCACATGGCTCATCAAGCCCAGATGCTGCAATCAGCGTGCAAAGTACAAGAGGGCAGCAGAGCTGAGGTGCTGGGTCTGCTCAACTTCCCATGCTGTTGGACCTTGACTTGGATGTTCCCGGATCTCCGCAAGACTGTGCTTCAGGTTTGACTCTGGACTGTATCCTGACTGCTGGACTTGACTACTTGGATTGACCTTGGACTGTGTTTCCTGACCTTTGGACTTTGCCTACTGACTTGCTGCCAGGTAGGCCAGGAGTTCAGGACACTTAGGTTGCTTGTATCTAGCCATGCATCTTAGAGCTCTGCTTTGAACCCTGAACCTTGTGACCTGTAGCCTGGTCTAACGTGAAGCTGTGCTGTGGTTTTTGGAATAAAGTTTTTGGGAATACTCTTAACTGTGTGTCCATGAATGGGAGCCAGGACACCTGGACCCACACAGTGGTCACATTTCCTACAGTCCTCTGTTTAAAGCCTTTCTCTGCTTGTAGGGTACCTGGTCCAAGTACAGATTAAAGGTAAGTAACAATGAAGAAGGAAGAGAGGAGGTCTTTATGCTGCCCATCAGCAGTTACTAGCTGAACAATGGAGTATGCAGTCAATTTAAGCAATGAACACTGATGGGGGACAACGACAATGGTAACTGACTTCTCTGTGTGAGAGCACTCCCTAAACTAGCCTGATGCCTTCGGGGGCAGTAGAAAATACTGTAGTGTTACCAACTCCTCACCAGTGCTAAACTTCAACACCCAGTTGGACTAGTTTCTGGATGTGGAATGAGGGCAGAGGCTCCCATCTTGTCCTTTGCCCTTAGGCAGTAAAATGTTTTGGGATGGCCTTGAACAACTGTTAGTATAGGGAGTTGCAATCTAGATCAGGACTACAAGGCTCCATATTTCAGGGCCTTTTTAGTGGTAGTTCCTCACTTGTGGAATGCCCTCATCACCACTGCCACACATTTAAAGCATATGGTTTCCCTGAAAGAATCTTGGGGACTGTAGTTCAGAGCTACCTTTCCTAATGCCTTTAACAAACTACAGTTCCCAGGATTCTTTGGCGGAATGCATTTTAAATGTACTTTAAAATGATGGTGAATACAGAGCCAGGGGGCACTGGGAGTTAACTTTTTTTTTCTCTGTACCTTTCTTCACCAAAAAAAACCCCTATCCAAGTTTGCTGCAATTTGTCCCCAAATCTGTGGGGTTAGGTGGGGATTTTTGGCATGAAAATGTTGTGGGAAGAAAGGGCTAACTCTCTCCTTCCCATCCCTTATACCAGTAGTTCAAATGTATTTGCATACCCTTCCCTGCATGGCTTTTCTTTCTTTCTTTCTTTCTTTCTTTCTTTCTTTCTTTCTTTCTTTCTTTCTTTCTTTCTTTCTTTCTCTCTCTCTCTCTCTCTCTCTCTCTCTCTCTCTCTCTCTCTCTCTCTCTCTCTCTTTCTCTCTCTCTCTCTCTCTCTCTTTCTTTCTTTCTTTCTTTCTTTCTTTCTTTCTTTCTTTCTTTCTCGCTCTCTTGTTGCTAAGTAAAGAGAGTGGCTCCAAGTACACTTTAAATAACATGCTTTGTAGTAATGTGGAGTTTGGCCCTTACGTGCCACTTGGCATATGCTGACAGAGTTGTTTAAAACTCCCACTGCCAAATCGGTGTGAATATGACTTATTCTTGACCAGCAGCTGCTGGTGACAAATGGGAATAGCAAGTGAAACTGTGTAAACAAACACCTAAAGGGCTTCCTGTAATGCGGTAGGCTCTGTTGAAATCAATGATCTTCTGAAGTATCATTTGCACTGATGACTCTAAGTGAACCAACAATGATTCACTTCTGAGACCTTCAGATCCAGAGCTGCTCAGAGGTCAGAGGAGCCCCACACACCAAATAATGGCACCTTCTCCACCTCTCAAGCAGCTTGTATGGGCAATGATCAAATTAGCTGGGGAGAACAGAGGAACTGCCCCAGAGATGTCATTGCAAAGTCCTTTGGTATGATCTTCTACTTCCAGTTTGGGCAGCTGTCTGCCATGTGGACCAACAGCAGCAACTTGTCTTGGCCACAATGTTGAGGGAGAAAGATGACTGTCCCACAAACAAGTACCGGCACTGCTTTTTTGAGGTGCTGCTTTTCATGTAGCTGGCAGATACCGCTCCCTTCGGGGATATAGCAATTGCTTCTCATTTGCCATGAGAATGAACTTCTACCTGCTGGGAAGCAGAAGTCCATGATCTGAGTGTTTGACCGGATCCAGCAAGGCTCTTCTTCTTATGTTCTTCCTTATTTCTTCTTCTTGCTGCAGTGAAATTATTTAGAAGAAGAGGAGTTTGGATTTGATATCCCGCTTTATCACTACCCTAAGGTGTCTCAAAGCGGCTAACATTCTCCTTTCCCTTCCTCCCCCACAACAAACACTCTGTGAGGTGAATGGGGCTGAGAGACTTCAGAGAAGTGTGACTAGCCCAAGGTCGCCCAGCAGCTGCATGTGGAGGAGCGGGGACGCGAACCCAGTTCACCAGATTACAAGTCCACCGCTCTTAACCACTACACCACACTGGCTCTCAGAATAATCACCTGATAGCAGGAGACCTACAAAATGACTTTCCTTAAGATACAGGGATAATGTTTAGAGCTAAAAGTGGCTGGTGCATTTGCAGGCTGGAAAAGAATACATTCTGGAACAGGGATAGACTGGGGGGAAATAGTTTCTATAGCAGCAAAAAGCCTTCCTGGTTTGTCATGCTTTTATAATAACAATATGCTTGGGTGTTTACATGACCAAAATTACATCAGAAGTATTCAGCATCCTACTCATCCTCAAATAATGTGTAAGAGAGAGCCTAGTTGACCCAAAAGAGGGCAGGGGAAATAGAGAGATCCCAGCATTAGTCTCATCTAGACAACCACAGTTGTGGTTTTTTCCACTGGAATTTTCTCACTCCTTATCTGACTCAGAGAGAGATCCTGGCAGTGAGCTAAGCTGTTCCCACCCTGAAATATGATCTCATCGAGCTGTTAATTGTTCACAGCTACCATATGTTGCTTTGTGGTGCAAAAGTTGACTTTGACTAACTTTGTTTACTGTTTAGTCCTATGTCTGGAGTCTCTTCAGACAGGCTGTGCTCACCAGGTTCACTGACAGAAAAGTGAAAAAGAGAGAGCTGTTACTGGCACCACCGCAGGAGCGAACTATCCCCCGATCTGGTTTGCGTTTATATGAGGCTTTGGTGTTGAACTTTAATTGTAGGTAATTTACAAGCTCCTTGGCAAGGCTCCCAACACAGCTCTGCAGCAAAGTTTCATCTAGTCTGCACTACAGCTTCATTAATGTGTGACCCCAAAATTCAGGATCCCCCCCAAACTGATCACAAAAATGAAGCACTGCACTATAAGGGCAAGCAAACGTAGTTAATTCACTGTGGCTGACTACAACAGTTTTCCTCCCAAAAATTATTACCGGTAATCCTTAATAATAATTGATACATTTTCCCCACAAAAGCAGCTTCAATCCAATTAGAAAACTTAAGTTGAATTCACTCTATACTTCAGAATGGTGTGAACTTTTGAGACTGTCATCGCACATGCGCAAATGAGCACACATGCACAGGTTCATGAGCAAGAGTTCTGTGTGTGTACTGCAGCGGCAGGGGAACCAAAATGGCCATGTGCATTGGGGTGAAGACATATCCAGCCTCTCTGGTGCAATCTGTGTGCAAATGTGGCTTGAAATACAGCTGGCATGTGTGAGGGGGCGGGTCAGCAATAACTCTCACAACTTCAGTGAAGTTAACTTTTATTCAAAGAAACAAGACAGCCCAGGAGGCCAGGCCTAGTGAGCACAGCAGCCCTTCCTAGTAAAACCTTCCCACAGCTCCCTAAGTCTCCTGCCCTGGTTCCTTCCCAAGCAATCTGAGGTTCCATTGTCTTGCCTGTCTTTGCTCTGCCTCTCTGGGTTCTGGGAGACCAGCAAGGGGGGGAGAGAGAGCTGGTCGCAGCAGGAGGGGGAGACCCATGGGCTTCTTTAGCAGCCTGCCCCATTTCAGCCTCTTGAACCCCCCTCCTCTCCAGCCTCCACTTCTGGACTGCTCTCTGCCCCAGCCTCTTCTTGCTCACTAAATCCTGTTACCTCTTCAGCTTCTGACACATCCTCCTCTCTGTCTGCTCCCTCTTCCCCCTCTGACTTCTCATCATCATTGTCCCACCACCCGTCCCCTGGCTCTGAGCTTTCTTCCCCTGGGGGTTCCCTTGGGGGGTTTCCCAGCTGGTGCCTCCCAACACTCCTCTGCATCCAGCCAGGCCATGACAGCGTGTTTGTGACTTCAATATATTTTAAGTCGCTAATGTAAACA
The DNA here is from genome assembly GCA_034641385.1 of Darevskia mixta. Lineage (NCBI taxonomy): Eukaryota > Metazoa > Chordata > Lepidosauria > Squamata > Lacertidae > Darevskia > Darevskia mixta. The sequence continues at coordinate 13,552,888 of JAWWNH010000030.1, forward strand.
TATTCTCAGTGCCGCCTTTGTAGAACTCGGCAAGGGCAAAACTAGAATGGGTCTCCTCTCCCTGTCATTGGCTCTGGCATCACCTACTGTTGGTCCCCTTGCCTTTTGCCCTACCACAGACCCATAGCCTTTACCTGCTGTCCCAGCATCCCCCCGTTTTGCCTATACCAATGTTGAAGCGCCGACATTGGTAAGGCAAAGGCTACGGAGATTTGTCCAGTCCAAATCCATTCAATGAACTTAATTTCCCTACAGGGTCCCTGAGGATAGATCTCTCCCACCCTCTGAGGAGATCCAAAACATCCGATGAGGCCTGGGATGCCCTCCCAGGGGCCTGCGATTGCAGCCCAAAGCTGCTTTCTTCCACATACAGAAGAGGATGCAAAACAAAAATCCTGCCCCCAAAAGAGCAGAGTTCTTGGAAATGGAGAAAAGGGCGAAAGAGTGCCAAGGGATGAGAGGTGGGAGGAGAGGGAATGAAGGCTGGGACAGGAAACAAGTTGTTTCCATTTCTGTGACACGTTGTAAAGATGATAAAATGTTCTCAGCACTCCTACTGGGCTGTAAGCCACCCTGCCTACTCCTCCTTTGTGATGAAGTTCAAGTAGACAATGGTGTCAGCTGCCTGGGCACCGGATTGGACCGTACCTCAGGCAAGACAGTCTCTGCACAGCTTCACATTGTGAAACTGCGTGATGCAAGACTCTGATTCAGAGCTGCGTGTAACCGCAGCCAGAAAACTTTGCCCTTTCCTGCCTGGATTGGCTCCACAAGGCAGAAGAGTAAAGGGAAGACGCAGATGGCTGAAGAAACAAGACCCCGAAACAGTGGAAAGGGGGGCAGTTTGTAATTCTGACTGGAGATGAGCTGCCACACTCCAGGAGATTTACAGAGGGAAGAGTGACAGCTGGGGAAAGCTTGTTTTTTTTGCTCCTGTGCAAGGAGCTATTCAGACATTAGAGATGTGCATTGACTTCAGACAAATCCCAAATCCAGAGCCAAAGTATCACATTTCAGAAGGATTTTGGACAAATCTCAACTGAAGCAGGTACCTTCTGAATCAACCTAAGCCAAACTGGGCTGCTTCACAGAGATTTGGTACCAATACAGATGGACAAAGGCATTTAGACACTGAGTATGTAAAAACAGACGTTTTACCCCAAGCTCTCCATATAAAGGAAATGAGGGGAAGAGGGGCTTAGTTCTGTGACTGACAGGTCTAGCTGCCAACCAGGGAATAGCTTCGCCAAGGCTCTCCTTTTTCCTTCCAGTCAGTTCTTTTGGGAGGGATGTAGAAGGAACTTGTCAGATTATCTCAGTGATTGGGCTGAGATTCACTTTTGTTGTTTAGCTGTGTCCGACTCTTCGTGACCCCATGGACCAGAGCCCGCCAGGCACTCCTGGTCTTCCACTGCCTCCCGCAGTTTGGTCAGACTCATGTTAGTAGCTTTGAGAACACTGTCCAACCATCTCGTCCTCTGTCGTCCCTTTCTCCTTGTGCCCTCCATCTTTCCCAACATCAGGGTCTTTTCCAGGGAGTCTTCTCTTCTCATGAGGTGGCCACAGTATTGGAGCCTCAGCTTCAGGATCTGTCCTTCCAGTGAGCACTCCGGGCTGATTTCCTTCAGAATGGATAGGTTTGGTCTTCTTGCAGTCCATGGGACTTTCAAGAGTCTCCTCCAGCACCATAATTCAAAAGCATTAATTCTTCGGCGATCAGCCTTCTTTATGGTCCAGCTCTCACTTCCGTACATTACTACTGGGAAAACCATAGCTTTAACTATATGGACCTTTGTTGGCAAGGTGATGTCTTTGCTTTTTAAGATGCTGTCTAGGTTTGTCATTGCTTTTCTCCCAAGAAGCAGGCGTCTTCTAATTTCGTGACTGCTGTCACCATCTGCAGTGATCATGGAACCCAAGAAAGTGAAATCTCTCACTGCCTCCATTTCTTCCCCTTCTATTTGCCAGGAGGTGATGGGACCAGTGGCCATGATCTTAGTTTCTTTGATGTTGAGCTTCGGACCATATTTTGCGCTCTCCTCTTTCACCCTCATAGTGAGATTCACTAGTTGCAGTTATATCTCAACAGTGCCTGAGATCAAGTTATTAAAGAGCTAGACAGGATTCCTAAGGCTGTCCTTGGTCCAGAGATACATCCACCCCAAACAACTTCTCAGTGAAAACATTCATTCTCTCAGCATTTCTGAACACTTTGTTCCACAGTATGATTTTTAAAAAATGAGTATTCTGGATTATTTCTCTGGAATATTACCATTTCAGAAATACATGTCAATTTTTATTCTGCTATTAAGTATGTGCCTCTCTGGAATGGGATGAGGGCTGGTGTTATGCGTCTGTCCTGAACTCAACCAAAAATAACTTGGGGCCTACTGCATTTTGTGTGTGTGTGATGCAAACTGATGTGACAGCCTGCCAACAACGCTCACAGAAAAGGCATCAGAGTTGTCAGGACTCTACACTAGGAGCACACACATTTTAATGGAACATCAGGAGTGCTGATTTGTTATACAACTGGTGTCTCAAATGGTTTTGTCCGCTGGGAGGTGCAAGTTAAGGGCACACCACCCTCTGCTGGTCAGAACCATGCCCTCATAGCAACAGGTTAAATTGGATGTCAGGAGAAATTCTTTTTATTTTACTTGGAGACCTCCCAAATTGTTCTGTTCACATCTGATATAAGGGGCAGCACACCTCTTAAGGGACATGGGTGGCCAGAAGCGGCTTAGTCATGCTGGCCACATGACCCAGAAGCTGTACGCCGGCTCCCTCGGCCTATAAAGCGAGATGAGCGCCGCAACCCTTTACACCTCTCATATTCAGTACACCAGCTGTACTGAAATATTTGAAGAAGCCGCTTCACATAGTGTCTGAATTCTGGAATGCCTTACATTTTCAAATAATGTTCAGCAACCCCTGCCTATGAGTCTTACAGGGTCATCCATATTGCTAACACCTAATGGGAGCATGAGGGACCCAGGTGGCGCTGTGGGTTAAACCACAGAGCCTAGGGCTTGCTGATCAGAAGGTCGGCGGTTCGAATCCCCGCGACGGGGTGAGCTTCCGTTGCTCGGTTCCAGATCCTGCCCACCTAGCAGTTCGAAAGCACATCAAAGTGCAAGTAGATAAATAGGAACCGCTCTGGCGGGAAGGTAAACGGCGTTTCCGTGCGCTGCTCTGGTTCGCCAGAAGCAGCTTTGTCATGCTGGCCACATGATCCGGAAGCTGTACGCCGGCTCTCGGCCAATAAAGTGAGATGTGCGCCGCAACCCCAGAGTCGGACACGACTGGACCTAATGGTCAGGGGTCCCTTTACCTTTACCTAATGGGAGCATAGGAAACACGAAGGTGAAGATCAACTGCAAGTTTCAAGAGGGAGACTTCTGGCCTCCCAGACCACACCCTAATCACAGCTGCTGGCAGAAAAGGCGCCTCAGGGATTGCTTACTCACAAGTAGAGCCCTTCCTCCGAAGCCGCTCAGTGACTCTGGTCCTGTAGTTGTTGTTGCTCTTGGGCCCTCTTGGTGCTGGTATTTTTGATGACTGAGGAGAGGTCCCACCTCCTCCTATGGCAACTCCAATAATAATAATAATAATAATAATAATAAATTTATTATTTATACCCCACCCATCTGGCTGGGTTTCCCCAGCCACTCTGGGAGGCTTCCAACAGAACATTAAAATACAATAATCTATTAAACATTAAAAGCCTCCCTAAACAGGGCTGCCTTCAGATGTCTTCTAAAGGTCTGGTAGTTGTTGTTCTCTTTGACATCTGAAGGGAGGGCGTTGCACAGGGCGGGTGCCACTACCAAGAAGGCCCTCTGCCTGGTTCCCTGTAACTTGGCTTCTCGTAGTGAGGGAACCGCCAGAAGGCCCTCAGCGCTGGACCTCAGTGTCCGGGCAGAATGATGGGGGTGGAGACGCTCCTTCAGGTATACTGGACCGAAACTCCAAGGGTTCTTTAGCAGGTCACACACCAGACAGATCCCTTTTAAGGGAATCTTCAGTACTGGTTCTGGGAGACCCATCATGTGGAAACATGGAAGGCAGGGGTGGCCCACCCATGAGGCAAGGTGAGGCGACTGCCTCAGGTGGCAGGATTCACTAGGGCAGCAGATTCCAATGCCAACTTTTCTTTGACCCATGTTCCTGATGTACATCTTCCCTGGCCCTTTATTCCCAGACAGGAAGGGAGACGCCATTTTGACGTCTGCTTCAGGTGCGGTGCCGAAATGTCTTGGGCCAGCCCTGGGAGGAGGCGGCATGACATGCAGCCTCACAGGCAGGTGCCATGCATGCAGAGGGCTCCTGCATCCATCATGTAAACAGCTGGTGCTGCTACATGAATGCTGGGCAGTGTCAGCAAGCAGCTGAACCGGACAAAATAGCATTAAGAGCTAAACAAAAGATCCTGCAAGAAGTAAACGAAAAAAGCCTTTAGGAAAAGTTGCCACTTCTGACCGTAAGGTGGCGATGCTGCGTGGGGATTATACCACACACAGCTGAGTTGAAGCAAGCATTTCAACAGGAACAGCCAGCACCTTCTCCTGTTCTGCACAACTTATTCTGATGCAGTGTTTTCACCATAGCATTTTATGAACATTTACACAGTCTTAATGCTTGTATTTATTTGTCCCTGGAGCCCCCAGCACGGTACGTACGTATGCCCAAGACACAGCTCTTCTTCAGTTATGTGCAGGTTATTACCCTCTCAATGCTCATCAATAGATCAGTCTTATTATCGGGGAGGATGTCAATCTGCATCCCATCTGGCTGGTGGGTTTAAACCTCTCTCCCCACCCCCAGCCCGTGTCATGCTTATTTTATTACCTTATTATTATTTTTTCCCCTTTTGCCACCACTGCCAAAATTCCTGGGGTCTTGGGAGAACAGAAAAAAATTGTCTGGAAAACCAACTCAGACTGCCAGGCCTGGGGCTAGCCACACCTGTGGTATAGCTTCAAAAAATTTTTTTTGCAAGGGTCTATGCCAGGGGTCTGCAACCTTTAAGACAAAAAGAGCCACTTGGACCCGTTTCCGAAGAAAAAAACAACACCTGGGAGCCGCAAAACCATTGCGACATTTAAAACAAATATAAATAGCCGCCCAGGGTGGCTGGGGAGACCCAGCCAGATGGGCGGGGTACAAATAATAAATTATTATATTATTATTATAACACTGCATATATTGTTTCTTACCTTAATGCTATATATACAGTGTACCATAAATCATAATCAGTGCCTGATGTAAATAATAATTAATAATGAGGGCCCAATGTCATCCTCGCCCACAATTGCATTGGGTTTTTTAGCTGCTGCATCACACTGTTGTATTTGTGCCTTTCATTTTTTTTGCCCAAGTGTAGTACTTTACATTTCTCCCTGTTAAAATTCATCTTGTTTGCCCCTCCCAATTTTGTGTCATCTGCAAACTTGATCAGGATGCCCTCAAGCCCCTCATCCAAATCATTGATAAAGATGTTGAGTAAGACATTTTGTTTTAACCCAGTTAAGAGGGAGCTGCGCGCACATGGGACCTGTTTGTAGCTCAGCTCCTTCCCCAGGCTGTTTAAGGCAGCCCTGTTCTGCTTTGTGCTTGGAAGGGAAATGGAGCTGATATCTGTTGCAGATAACTGGCTTCTGTGCGGGGAGAGGAAAGGCTCTCCCCGCTGCTCCAGCTGCCGCCGCCGCCACAGAGCCCAGACTGGGCATGGGCGGCAAGCCCAACAGGCTTCTGTGCGGGGAGAGGAAAGGCTCTCCCTGCTGCTCCAGCTGCCGCCACCGCCACGGAGCCCAGACTGGGCATGGGCGGCAAGCCCAACGGGCTCCTGTGCGGGGAGAGGGAAGGCTCTCCCCGCTGTTCCAGCTGCCACCGCTGCCACAAAACCCGGGCTGGGCATGGGCGGTGAGCGCATGAAAACGCGCTCCCGTCCTCCTCTTGCCGGCCAGCCCAGCAGCCTGTGCGGCGCTGGCCACACCCCTTTCCCCGGCCCACGAGGGCTGGGCTTACTCAGCGCCAGGATTTCGTGCCCTTACGCGCTCCCGTCCTCCTCTCGCCGGCCAGCCCAGCAGCCTGTGCGGCGCTGGACACACCCCTTTCCACCCCTAGTATCCGCGCTCCGGAGCCGCAGCGCCAGGATTTCCCGGCCAAACCGGGATACTTGACTAGTATCCGCGCTCCGGAGCCGCAGCAAAGGTGCAAAAGAGCCACATGCGGCTCCGGAGCCGCGGGTTGCCGACCCCTGGTCTATGCCATCATCTGCCAGTGTATTGCTTGGGACTGATAGAAGTTGTAGCACAAAACTTCTGAAGGGCACCAGGTTGGTGAAAGCTGTCCTATGCAATTATTTCATTTATTCATTCAGGACAGTTACATATAACCTTTCATAATATATATCTCCCTGGGCACAAAGCATCTCATAGGTTAGAAAAAGTATTCTTTTGTTCAAAGAATCAAATCTATCCCACCTCTCTCTCTCTCTCTCTCTCTGTGTGTGTGTGTGTGTGTGTGTGAGAGAGAGAGAGAGAGAGAGAGAGAGAGAGAGTTGCTGCAGAGATTCAGTTTGCCCATAGTCATATTCTCAGGCCTTGGGTCAGGGCACACTGGGCAGAAATCCTAAAGCTTTTCCTGTTTTGTCTTCAAGATGCCACAGAATGCTGTTCCAGCTCCTTGGTAACTAGTTAGCCGAAGCTCAGAAAAGCAAAGCAAAAAGTACTCTGCTGCTATTTTCAGGCTAGACAAAAGATGCTATTGTAGCCTGAGGCCTAATGTTGCATCCAGCAGTGCCTGCAAACTTTGGCACTTCCTTGCATACCCCCCTCCAAACGTCACTTCTGCCTCCCTGAACCTCCTGACCCAACCCAATGGCATCCATGTTGCCAATCTGCAATGCAAGGCACCTGATCATTTAAATCTCTGCAGCACTTGGGCATGCCCGATGGCTGACAAATGCCACGATTCATTCTTTGCAGTGCTCTTTGGCTGGGAGGGTGTGTGCGCGCAACAAAAACACTTTCATGTTGACAATCACAATAGCAAATGAAGATGTTTGCTGAATTGTTTTCTTAATAGGCAGAGGAGAATGGTGTTCTGCATACTAATTGGCTGCAGTGGAAAGCAAAGCACAGACTGCACACTCATTTCTGACATTATCTTAAATGTTCATATTGTGCTTTCCCCCTTGGAGGTAATGAATCTGTAAATGACAAACCCTACATTGAAAAGTACATGCATTAATGGAGTACTCAAAGAGGTCTTTACAACATACACTTTAATTACTAACATAGATATTTAGGTGGATGTCAGAATTCTTCGAACAACATTTAATGCTGATTTGCAGAGTCTTGAGACTACATGCAAAGGGTTACACGCAAGGCCACCAGTTGTTGGGAAGCACAAATAGGAAGACTGCTGGTCAATGTGCAGGCTTCTCATCGGCCCTTGTGAGAACAGGATACTGGACTCAATGGACCTTTGGCTGATGCAGCAGGCATCTTTAGTTCAAGGTTTTAAAAAACTCCATGCCTTTCAACTACCCTTCTCTTAGGGAAGGGGCATAGCTGTTTTGCAAAAGGTCCTTAGTTCAACCCAACATCTCCAGGTAGGGCTGGTAAAGAATCCTGTCTCAAACCCTGTAGAGCCACTGCTGGTTCAAAGAATAGGAAATCTGTGGTTTTCTAGATGTTGTTGGATACCAACCCCAGGCAGCAGAGCCACTGGTCAGAGGTGATGGGAGTGGTAATCTGGCAACACATGGAGGTCCATGGGTTATTTGCCCATAGTGTGACTAACACTGAGCTATATGGACCAATGGCCTGACTTGGTATGCATAACCAAGCCTGGAGATACTCATAAACATAGAATGAACTAATGTCTCTCTCTTAACTATACCGGTTGTGTATGCGGTAAGTATTTCATTACACGGCTGGAACAAACAAATCATTCTTCAAATAGTCGTTCACTGGAAGCACAAAGCCATATACGTAGGAGCGGTTGCAAGAAAGCGTTCTTTAAGTAGTCATTTGCTGGAAGCGCAAATCCATATATGTATGAGCGGTTGCGGGAAAACTCCACACCGGTAAAAGTGATACAAATAGTCAAATGGAGCCAAATTGAGACCTGTTCTCCGGATATTATCCAGGTTTCGCAGCAAGCTTCATCAGTCAATAATGGTAATCACTCAACACGGTTCGCTCAAGACGAAAGATCACACAAAATACTCACAGGCACAGCACTTTTACACAACTGGTATAGTAAAGAGACATTAGTTCATTCTATGTTTATGAGTATCTCCAGGCTTGGTTATGCACATTGCACTTTAGTTTGCTCATTGTTTAGTAGGTTTTTATGAGTTTATATATCTAGTCTAGTAAAATTGTCCTTTATATTCATAAGCCAGTTTTGGTGTTGTTGGTTTGTTGTACAATAATTGTCATTACACCTGATACCTTTTGTGTATACTGACTTGGCATGCAACAGGTGTTCCTTGTGACAATATTAGCACAATATTGCCTGCTATTTGGGGACCTTATTTCCCAAGTGCGAATTGAAGCAGGACATCACAAGTGCATTGTTCATAGAGCACACATTTGAGAAATGGGAAGCGAATTATTGCTTAATGCCCTACACTACCTTATAAAGGAAGAGAATTGAACTGAGCACATCTGATAGCCCATCATTTGGTGACTCTCAGCTGAATTGAGCGGAATGGCCTCAATTTAAAAAATAATAATTACGGGCTCAACTCATGAGAGGTGATATGAAATCTGTGTTGATGGGGCATAATCTATATTGAATTTTCATATATCCAGTGTTACCAGTGTTACTTGGTGTTACCATTACATTGCCACTATCCAGGGATGAGCCTGCATGCATGGATCCTTCTCTGTGTTTCTCCTTAAGTACTGCGCCTGAAGATACTTTGCAGATTTCCCCTTTGCTGAAGTATGGACAAACTCAGAAATTGCTGGGAAGGAGTGTGTCCTTCAGGGCCACTTCATACACGTAGTTGACTGAAAATGGCAACCCTTGGGTTGGCAGATTCCATGGGCACCTTCACAAGTAGAGCAAAGGGCCCCTCTCACATTTAAAATTCTCGTCAATGCCTTCATAATCTCTTCAGCTCTCCCCCTTCCTAAGGTAACTCTCCACCTTAGAACGCTGCAGTTTCCCTCATGCATACAGAGTAAGGCCTTGAAGATTGCCAAATGGAGGCACTCTTTGGTTTAACTTACGTCTTGTTAGAGACTCTGGTTTGAACAATGTTCTAATTGGAGGTTGTGGGGAAGAGCATAGAAGTGAAAAGACGTGTTTGAAAATATAGATCCTGTTTTGTAAGTACAAATGATGCATTTATTACTGGAATAGGCCCTTTCCTCACCCATAAGAATGCTGCAAGCTGAACCGTACATTTCATAGGAGGAGACAGCAGTACATGACAACAATGCATTATTATTTTTTAATGTGGCACAGCTGGGGAACGCTATGAAAACAATGCCAAGAATTATTGCATAATTAGACAGAGAAAAACACATTTGCTCAGGTCGCTGCTGTAAGCAAGCTGCCTGGCACTAAGGCCAAATTGTGGCTCAGTCCAGGCTCAGTATCACCTACCCAGCTGGCAGCAGCTTGTTAACATTTCAGACAAGACATCCTTCCCCAGTCATGATGTGGAGGTCTACAAAGCCACCAGTTGTTTATAAACAGCCAACGCTGGTACCTACCCAAAGGGTTGGGTGTGCAAATCCCTACCCCAGCCTGGCAGATCCAACACAACCTACCCATACGTGTCATGATTTTCTACATACTCATATACTGGCATACCTTAATGTTCCTGAGGCAAGGCTTAACTTCCACAGAGCATATCCCATTCAACTCCTCCTCTGGCACACATGCTGGAAATGTGATAGGGTCAAAGCACATTCAAGGAGACTGGTATCCGTTTCCCTGCACTATAGATCTGCCTATAAAGTATCATTAGTGAAGCCAGAAAAAGTAGAAGCAAACCTTTGGCTCAGACAGGATTCATTCAGTAGCTGGAGTAATATCAGAGAGTGACATTGTGCTTCCTAGCATTCATGGGGGAACCAAAAGATGACACGGGATATATACTCCAAGAGATAAGCAGCAGAGCAGTTTTGAAGAAGTGTGCATGCACACGAAAGCTCATACCAAGAACAAACTTAGTTGGTCTCTAAGGTGCTACTGGAAGGAATTTTTTATTTTTTATTTTGTTTCAGTTTTGAACAGCTTGTGTAAGGGGCAATGGGGAGGGGAGAGAGGAAATGGGGGCAGCCCCATCAAGAGGAATAGCCCCAAACTCAGACCGGTGAGTCTGTTCTATCTCTAGTCACCATGCGATGCAAGAATCAGCTATAGGACACTACCGGTACCAGGTATAATAAAAACAAAGAGCTCTCCTAGAAAGAAGCCCCATACATTCAGATTTTAACAGGGACTAAGCACACACAAGGGAAGGGGGATTTCACAAGCTAGGCCAGTTAAATCTGTTACCCAGCAATCCTAGCTCTAAAGCCAAAGCGTTCAGTTCACATTGTGTGACATGAAGTTTATATACTTTGCAACCTACCAAACACGTAAAATTCATACGTTAGCAAACTGCAGCATCATGATGATCGGAAGGCTCCTAGCGCAAAGTCGTAATCACAAAGTGTGCCGCTCCCTCACAGAGAGGAGCCAAATACAAACTATGGGAATAGAGCCGTTCAGCTCCCCAGAGACTCTTAATTGAGATGCTGTTGTATGAATTCAGATCTCTGGTCACGTGAGTGCGAAGTTCTTCTGCATAGCCAAGCGCATCTCTCTAGAATGTGGAAATATTGTGCCACCAACTGGTGGCAGCACAGGGATGCTGAAAGCTCATAGAAGCAGAACAGGTTCACCTCTCCCAGGTTGCTAATGAATTCTAGTGAGCTTGTGGAGAACTGAAATGAATGGCTTGTTTCAATCTATTGCACAGTAATCCTCCAGTGTGTGAAACTTCTCTCACAGTCCTCTTCTTCTTTTTAAACTCCTAGCATTAGTCACTAGTCCATAACCTTATTTGTTCTCTTGCAAACTACGTTTAGCCTTTCTTTTTTAACACTAACATAAAAGGTAGTATAGGCAGCTGGGGTATCTACACAAGGACAGAGTCGTTGTGCAGCATACAGAGTGTTCTTTAGTGTTATTTCAGAAATAAGGCACTTAAAATCTAGAACAAGATTTATACTTAAAAAGTCATATAAAGAATTCTTCTTCCTCATCCTTTCCATTCCCATGGCTTGTTTTGGATGCTCCCAAGGGAAAACTTGATGGCACCTGTCCTGATCCTTTATTCCTCTTGGCGATATGTGATGACAACAGATTGTTTCTGCCCTCAGAGTGCAAGCTGATCGTGGAGCCTGATCCCGTTAACAAACAGCAGGATGCCTGAGACTGAAGAAGTGCTTTCTGTATTTCTTGTGAAAATCTATTTAGTGGCGAATCACTGCATTCGGAAAGGATCACTTTGTTGCCTGTGTCAACATTAGTCTCCTCCTCCCTTTGACAAGGCCAGAGTTCATGACTGGAATGTCTCAATTTAGTGGCCAAGTTCGTTTGAGAAGGGCCTAAGCCCTGGAGAGAAGAACATGCTGGACTATATGACTGGGATGAAGAGCAAAAGTTGCTTGGCGAGTGACTGTAAATACTTCCCGGAGCATATGCTACTTCTCGTGAGGATTTGCTTTTATTCTTCATGGCTCGAACTGTCCGGTTTTTGGGCTGTACTGCCGTTTTTCTTATGGCCAATGGAGATGAACTGGAGGGGTAGTGAAGGGGCCCTTCCTCGTGTTCATGGCTGTGCCAACTGGAAGAGGAGTCTTGATCCCCAGTGTGCTTTGAGTTGCCTTGAACCTATAAAACAAAACAAAAAAATGAGGTTAAGCATCATCCGTCATGTGATCAAGTCTCCACCTGCCCCTGTGGAACCATCATCCACAAATCAATAGTTAAAGAGGCTTCTACCAAGAACTTTTAAATCATATCCCTTTCATGAAGGACAAAAACTCATGGAAGAAGATGGCATAAAGTGATGTATTATGTATGTTTGTTATTTTTCTTATGAAACTGGCATAGTTTTTAGAATCAATACAATGCTGCTGTTACAAAATGTGATGTTATGAAACAGCATTATATTTGGTTTTTGCAATGAACTTTAAGGTCTATTAATCCGAACAAATACATGTGAGAACGTACAAACACGAACTATCATTAGGACACCGTTTGAAAACAGTATTCAGTGAGGGCCATGCTTTATAATGCTTTAAATCCTTTTGGTGAAAGCATTTCTTGCCCTTATGGCAATCTTTATTAAACCATCAGGAATATATTTTGACTTAACTCCCCTTAAAAAACCCTCCAAACCAATATTATTCTCTGAATGGACAGAGGAGAAAATGGAAAGCGACACACAGATTTGAACAACTGCATGCCAGAGCTAAGTGATGGGCCCAGGTTCATATTCAGTGTTACTACTGGCACACCTACATGGCAGATTCATGCTTGATAAGCTTAGCACCTTAACTAGAATCACATAAAATTCTCTTGAGCCTCTCACCTAGTTGATTCACCAACTTGATCATCTCTGGATTTCAAATGATAGCTATTTGTGTAAAGCTGAAGTATTTCATACTTCAGAATCTGAATCTCAAGGTTGCCCTGCCTAAAGGGTCCCAAAGATCCTCAGACTTTGTGCTGAGGCCCTTGCTCAGAATCTGCTTACCCCATTTCATCACCAGATTGTTTCTATGTGAATATACACTTTCCCTATGTTCCCTCTTCCTTCCTTTGTCTTCTCTTGGCTCACCAATAACAGTCCCAGACTCTTCCCTCTTCCTTCCTCTAGTTCCTCAGCCCTTGTTGAGGTTGAAGACAGCTTCTTTCCTTTATTTCCTTCTTCAGCAGTCTATAACTCTTTCCTCCTCCTTAGTAAAGTCTTCCCTTTGCACTGGTGTCTGCTATCCCACTCCCGAGTATCTTCCCCACTGGGACCTGCCTCTGAAGTCCCCAGATGCAGCATTGTACCTGGCAGCTGTGCAGGGGTTGTGACGTCCTAAGAGTGCTGCCCTCATGCACCTTCACATCCAGTCGAGATGTCTCCTTGTCATGTAAGACAAGTTGAGGCATTTCATGGAAGCAGCCTGTGCCAGATATGCCCCACTCACAGGGAGATGCTTTTGTTGAGCTACAGAACACAACGAACCATAGCCACGAGGTGGCAGCCCATGAGTGATACTTGTGGCCCTGATGCATTACCTTAGCACTGGATGTAGTTGTAAACCAAAGCGTTTTGTGTTATGAGAGCAGTTGGAACAGGGCGGTCCTCCAGATGATGTTGGACTTCCATCAGTCCCCCCCCCTCCCAATCAAGCATGACCAATGGTCAGGGATTATGGGAGTTGTAGTCCAACATACAGACGGCCACAGGCTCCCAGCACCTGACTTTAAAGGTCTTTTTATGAATATAGATTGGTAAGAGATGAAACACATGACACCAGTAAGATATACCAACCATGTACAAGAAAAACAAGAAAAGAGAGGGTGTTCCTGCTACTGCCCCCAAACTACAAAACTCCGTAATGCATTGGAGTTGGACCATGCAGTTAAGTTCACAAACATTTTTCACATATAGCTGTAACAGTGATCTGTGGCATTTTCTTAAAGTGTGTTTTGTAATACACCCCCTCCCTGGGAGACTTTTTTTTTTACAAAATAGTAACTGACTTGCCTACAAGCATGCTGAATTCTAAACACTTTCCAGAAGCATTTTAGCATGTTATTTGTCTTTTAATGGCTAAAGGCAAAGCAAGTATGAGGAATTTTAATTCCTATTAGACTTCCGCGATACGCTTCCCAGTTTTGTTGGGAGTAAAAACCGTCGTTTTAACGTTTAATGAAGTCAGGAGAGAAATCCCAACATAAAAAAATATTCAGCTGTAACTGGGGTACAGGAACATGGGCATCCCCATTTTTAAAAGAAATAAACGCAAAAGGGAGAAAGGGTTATGAATAAATTTAGAGAGCATTATAATCATAATTCAAGAAACCATCAACACCAAGCAGTCTAACACAGTGTCTGCTGCTGTGTTAATGGAATATCCAATGCAGTAAAGAGAGGTTCATCGGGTGTACATAGGGATCTGCCTTATGCTGAGTCAAGACGTTTGGGTCCATTTAGCTCAGTAGGGTCTATATCAACTGGCACTGGGTCTCTAGGGTTTCAGACATAAGTATTTCCCAGTCCTACATGGAGCTGCTGGGAATTGAACCGGGGACATTCTGCATGCAAAGCGAATGCTCTGCCCCCTGAGCTACGGCGGTTCCCCCTTCCCTTGCAGATTGTGCCCACCATTTATAAACCGAGCAATACCTGAAACAGGATCTTGTTCCCTTCGTAGTCTTCAGTTTGCCACCTAGTGCTGCTTATAGGAATGCAGGGATTAGGCAGAAGCGGGACCAGCTGTCCGATTTCATGCACCTTGAACTGCAACACCGAAGACTCCTTCGAGTCAACGCATATTCCCAGAGGCAGCTGCTTCAAGCAGAGCTGGACCGCAATGCTCTCCGTCACGTACAGTACGAAGGCACAGAAGCTGCTTTTCTGCACGGTTGCTTCCTTCTGCAGGATCGTCTCATAGAGCCTCACTGCATCGGCGTAGTTATCAAAGCTACAGTAGAGCGTGACGCGCAGTATTTCCGTGCCGTAATGAACTTGCCTCAGTCCCCACACGGGCATGTGCTCGTCCAGCCCGTAGAAGTCCTGGTCGTCAAGGGCATGGGGGGACAGCTTCCTGCTGGCAATCTCCAGGTGGATTCGCTGCCATGGCGGGCGCTGGAAAAAGTCATGGACTTGGAAAATACGCTCTTCCCCCAAGTCCTCATGCAGGAAAAGTAGGACAGATGTCCCAGGGAACCTGGAGCTCCTCTGGCGGTACGTCTCATAATACTTAATGGGAGAAGTGCGTTCCGACACAAGGAAGAGGCGCACGTCCAGGCAGATCCATTCTTGAAGCTGATTGAGGGCTTGCTGCAAGGGTAACGCGTGTCCACATTTGGCAAGCAAGTGCACAGTCATCACCAATGAGTCTGCCCTTCCATCCATTGTATAGTGACCTTGAAAATACAAGGAATAATACAAGCGCTGCCTCAGTGCCTACAGATTAAGGGATATCACACACAGCAACAAACACAAAAGCAAAACAATTAAACTCTGCACTTCCCAACCAATTCCCACTTAAGCTCTGCAAACCTCAGAATGGCACTAACACAAGAGATTAATCTTCTTTTTATTACCTGCACATTGGATGTTAGAAATGTGATGATAAGACAAGGGTGGGGGAAATCTCGCATCTCCTAGCTCCCAAGTCTGAGCGACGACTATCTCACGTCTGCAAATCCAGACCAGATTTTCTTTCACTGCAAGATCTTAACACAACCCTTGTAAGCCACCATCTCTGTGCAAATGCAAGGTGATGCTAATGTTTTCAAAGGCTCAGTGCTGTTTAAATCTCTATGCCAAGTGTTGTGTGCGTGTGTGTGTGTGTTTGTTTTACAAAGCTAGCACTCTTCCTGAGACAACACCCTTCTGTCCTGTGCTGATAACCCTTTTTTTTTTAAAAAAAAAAAAGGCAAAAAAGACATAGGACAACTGAAGAGAATCCAATGTGGATTCTGCAGATAACAGATGTCTATCTCCCAAGAAGCAATTTCAAGAGAGACAAGACTTCAGGGAAACTGTTTCTAAATGCTGCCTTTATGCATGGCTATTGCACATGCTGCCATCTGGCTCTGCACCAATTATTCCAGAGGCCTCATTTCCTCACAGCAATCTCAAAGCAAAGTGTGAGTGTATATGTGTGTGTGTCAGAGGGAGTTTCCTAGAAATGTAAGCTGTTTATTTGTTGCCTAGCTACCGATGTCATGGATTTGAGATCAATCCTGAAAGTGTAAAACTCTTTTGGTTCAATCCTTTAGAGCAGCCTCCCCCCCCCCAAACCTGGTGCCTTCCAACAGTTTTGGACTACAACTCCCATCAGCCTCAGCTGGGTAGGAGTTGTAGTCCAAAATATCTGGAAGGCACCAGGTTGGACGTGGTTGCTTTGGAGCATTTAAGCAAGTTTTATTGTTTTATCTCACCTCTCCTCCAAGGACCCCAGGGTGACTTACAAATTCTTACACACACATACACACTTTATTTTCACAACTACCCTGTGAGGTAGGGAGAGGAAGAATGTAACTGGCCCAAGGTCACCCAGCGAGCTTCATAGCTGAGTGGAGATTTGAACCAGGCTCTCCCCAGCCTTAAGCCTCGATTTCTGCCAGCTACAGCCCTAGCCATGCAGGAGTAGCTATGGCTAACATTTAAATGATTCAGTGGGTCAGGGCCAGTTGAGTGATGTCTAACCACAGAACGAGCAGCCCTGAGGAGCTCCAATCCCAGGGGAAAGATTCATGTGATTTCCCCAGGCTGGAAATCTGTGGCTGCTTTCTGAAATGATTCTGGTCCCCATCTGTAAAATAGGTACAGTAGTGTCATGCAGTGTCAGGGACCCAGGTGGCGCTGTGGGTTAAACCACAGAGCCTAGGGCTTGCTGATCAGAAGGTCGGCGGTTCGAATCCCTGCGACGGGGTGAGCTCCCGTTGCTTGGTCCCAGCTCCTGCCCACCTAGCAGTTCGAAAGCACGTCAAAGTGCAAGTAGATAAATAGGAACCGCTCTGGCGGGAAGGTAAACGGTGTTTCCGTGCGCTGCTCTGGTTCGCCAGAAGCGGCTTAGTCATGCTGGCCACATGACCTGGAAGCTGTACGCCGCCTCTCGGCCAATAACGCGAGATGAGCGCCGCAACCCCAGAGTCGGACACAACTGGACCTAATGGTCAGGGGTCCCTTTATCTTTACCTTAGTGTCATGCATATTATATGCAAATTAGAAGTGTCACGTGCAAACTAGAACAGCTATATTGCAAACTATGTTTTGTTTAAAGAAGGCAAGAATAAAAGTGATAGAATCATTGTTTCCCATTCTGGGGATGTCCTAGATGCACGTAACGCAAATGCCAAATGCTAGCAAATCCCATTCCCGTGCCATTGCAAAAGGCAAACAAAAGATGGCCCCGCTTGCAGTGTTGCTTAGATACAACATGCTTAAAACTATCTTTCTGGGGAGCTCCTAAAGCAAAATGGCAGGAGGAGGGTAGAGATCACACAATACAACAATTTTCCCATTATCAGTAATTACCACCTGCTTCCTGTTTTCCTGTACAACCTTCCTGTGGGGGAATATGCTAATATTCTATCTTACTGAAAACCCTAATTTTCCTAAGTGTGAATGCAGCAAAGCAACTTGCCCTGTTTCCCTAGCTATTACTCAGATGGGTTTCACCAACAATGCCCCATCCTTTGCCGTAAGCAGCTGTATTCTTCTCTCTCCACCCCACCCCCCTCGCCCTCATTTTTTTTGTTTTGCTTTCTTCTTTGTGTGAAGGTTTTGTGACACCCACACTGAGCTGGGGGGAAAAGGGGGAGTGCATATTTTAAAAGATGTTTTCGAGGTAAGAAGGGCCATAGCCCAAGGTTTAAATAGAGTGGTTTTGCACACAAGATTCAATTCCAGGCATCTCTTGTTAAAAAGATGGCAGCATCAGGACTGGGAAGTATCTGTGCCTGCCAAGGTAAGAAATGCTAGGCTAATGAGCTTGAGGAGTCATGACGTAGCTCACTAGTCTCTATCTTGATGCATTTTTTAAAAAAATAACATATTGCTATTTAAGCGTAAAGTATCTGCGAGTCCGAAGTAATTTTTCTGGACAAAGCCCAGATTATCAATATCCCAACCAACAGTCACTGACTACAGTGGTACCCCGGGTTGCGCACTCAATTCGTTCCGGGGTGCCGTTCGCACCCCGAACAGTGTGCAACCCGGGTGGCGCTTCTGCGCATGCGCAAAAGCGCGATATCGCACTTCTGCGCATGCATGGACCGCACAGAAGACATGCGCAGAAGCGTCCGCACTCCATGTTGCACTTCTGGGTTTGCGGAGTACGCAACCCGAACGTACTCAACACGGAGCGTTCGCAACCTGAGGTATGACTGTACTTCCATTGAGAGGAGAGGAGCTGGAGAGAAGAAACAGTACCTATTATAACTTTCACCAATTCCATATCACTACGTTTGCTTCGCTCATCTAATTTCCCAGGTACTTGCTTTAAGGAATGTGAACATACCCGATTCTCACCTTCCAGAATACTGTGTGATTGGAATGAAGTTTTCACTTAGATTTCATATTTCTCCAAATGTCATTTCATCTAATGTTAGTCCTACTCAGAGAACACCCATTCAAAATAATTGACATGACTAACTTGGTTCTATTAATCTCAATAGGTCTACCATGAGAACAATTAAGTTCCATACAGTCCAATGTTCTCTGTGCAGGGGAGGGGGCAGGGGGTTGCTAATAGTCCTGTGCAGTGATTTAAAATTACTAGCGACCTAAGCAAATTTTAATGATTGTTCTGTGTTGCTTTTAAAGGTCTTTGTATTGCTATATGCTGCCCTGATGTTCTGCAAGAGAGCCGTGTATAAATACTTGGATAAACAAATACTTTACGACAACCAATATAAAACACATATTTAAATATGAAATTTGCAGATGGCAAAAAGGTGCAGAATGCAAAAATGGGACAGAACTGATTTATGAATTAGCCCACAAAATTGATATGCACTGGAAATAAACTGATCCATTCATCCCTGCTTGCTTTACAATGTGACGCTATGCTTATTTACTCAGATGTAAGTCCCATCCTATTCAACAGAGCTCACTATGTTCAACAGGGCTTACTCCCAGATGAGTATGTACACAACTGCAGCCTCATAGAGCAATCCTAACCCACAATCCACCATCTTGGAAGGGGTTAGGAAGCAGCGATTGTGTCCATTTTCTGGGATCCACCAATATGGGTCCTTCACTGCTGTATATATTCTAACTACACCTACCAAAATTGGAGGTGAGTGGAAACTGCCATCAATGAGATCCCCACTGGCAACAGCTAGTGTAAATCCACAGAATGGTAAAATGGTAAATGACCCCTGGACAGTTAAGTCCAGTCAAAGGCAACTATGGGGCTGTGGTGCTCATCTCGCTTTCAGGCCGAGGGAGCGGGCGTTTGTCCACAGACAGCTTTCCGGGTCATGTGGCCAGCATGACTAAACTGCTTCTGGCGCAATGGAACACCGTGATGGAAACCAGAGTGCATGGAAACGCCATTTACCTTCCTGCCGCAGCGGTACCTATATATCTACTTGCACTGGCATGCTTTTGAACTGCGAGGTTGGCAGGAGCTGGGACAGAGCAATGGGAGCTCACTCCATCGTGAGGATTCGAACCACCAACCTTCTGATCGGCAAGCCCAAGAGGCTCAGTGGTTTAGACCACAGCACCACCCGTGTCCCTACCACAGAAGATCCACAGAATAGAGGTATTTCTGTGGCAGGGAGGGGTGGAGCTGAGACCCACTGTGGCCCAAGTTCAGCAAGTTCATCTATCATCTACTGACTCTTACTGCAAATTGGGGAAGAAATCACCCACCCCTACCTTGCAGCCGACTGGCTTTCACAGCAGGGCTTTGAATGCAGCTGTGGTGTCCCCTCTCCTGGACAGGAGCCAGGATCGCTCCCTTGTACAATTAAGATGGATTACAATATTGAGCACACCAAACAGGTAATGCAATACTTTTTAGGAGGTGCAATTCAACAGACCCCAAATAACTATAAACTTTTTTTTTGGTATTTTTACAAAGCCCCTTTGAGCAAACACCATTTGGCTTGTGTTAATAGTTTCATCCTTTCTATTCGAAAATAAAAAGTTTAAACTCTTAATAAAAGTTTGTGGCTTTCTCCACTTTAGAGTAGATAGATAAAGGCTATCTTTAAGGGAGCAGCAGGAGTGCTGCATACGCACATCCCTCTGGCCTTCTGGTCGTAAACAGCCCATGCTTTGTCCTCACATGAAACACATCCATGACAGCTTTTCTAATTGGTAATTTATACTGCAGCTGGCATGACATTGTTCCTTCCGCCTCTCTAGGCGGCTGTTTGAGCTGTTCATGGAGCCTCAAAAAGCTGGTCCCTTTTCAAATTCTAACCCTGGCAAAAAAAGAAAGAAAGAAAGAAAATCAGAATGAAAGAGAGAAAACCAAGTAAATTTCACTGGGATGGTAAACACAATAGCTGGGAGTAGTGTTCCCAAAGGATAAAACTTCCCAAAGTATGAAGCTTGACTGTGCCTGCCTATGTGCACAATTCCAAGCCCAATGCTATCTCAAACCAAGGCCATTTGGAATTCCTGGGGTGTCTCCCTAACGTCAATAGAAAAATATATTCCTATTGTATGGACATAATAAAAAGTATATTTGAAATGGGCAGAGCCCTCCAAACTGCCTTACATTGGGCTGTGGGGAGCTTGGAATGAGTGGAGGCATCTCTCCTCTTGGCACCAGGTTGATTTGCTGATACATATGTACTAATATATGTCCATTGGGAAGGAAGCAACGTTAATTCACGCCAGTCTGAGTCATTTGGAGTTCTTAGCATTTTCAATACGAACTGCACTTGGGGATGATGTGTGGTACCAGATCCCATAAAGCAGAAAACCTTATTGGTATTCAGACAGCTGCTAGAATGCCATTTGTGCCAATATAAGGCTTTTATACTTTGCAGACTGCAAGGAGAATGGAAAGAACCCAACCAACCAACTAAAGTTTCTGAACTAGTTTTCAGGACTTCGGCATCTAATCTCTAGCATCCTTTCCTTAATCAAAGCATATATACTGCAAGGAAAGGATTACTTACTTGTAGCAAATGCTGTCAATCCACTGCATTGGAACCTGAAAAAACAGAAGTTATTGGTACATATGGGGTACATTGGATAATCTAGTCCAGCCATACCATATTGATTTTACTTAACACGGGTGCTTTATGGTGAGGTTGCCAACTGATGCTAGGACTGCTTTAAGCAAGTCATATGGGCCAGGTACATGATGCCCCACCCCAAAGTGCCCCTCACACTACAATTAGGCTTGGCGGGGAGCATACTTCAGTCACTGTTCCCAGGGAGGTGGGGAAATCTTTCTGTAGAGTGCTGCTGGGGAGGGAAGAGTTAGCCTAGCTGTTGGAGGTGCCTTTAGCTACTCTAGATCAGAGTTTCCCAAACAGCTGCTTGTGGACTACAATTCCCATCATCCCCTTTCACTGGTCCTGCTAGCTAGGGATGATGGGAGTTGTAGTCCAAAAACAGCTGGAGACCCAAGTTTGGGAAACTGCTCTAGATGAAGCTCAGCCCAAGACTTCTATGTGCATTGATCTGGATCAATGACTAAATTACTTATTTTATACAATTTATACACCACTTGATTGTGTAAAACAACAACAACAAAAACGCCACCCAGTTTACCAAAAGATGAAACAGCAAAATCAAGAAAAAAATTGCAAAGTACTTCGAAACATACAAAAGTTAACATACTAAAACAGATTAAATTTACTTCAACTTTCAAAGTCCCTTCCAAAAATTCTATGATTCTAACACTTAAAACTTTTATTCACCGCTAAACAGACACAGCCAATATGTCAAGAGCCTTCTGTCACTGTGTAGCCTGCCCCATCCATGCAAACCCCTGGCCTGTACCCTCATAACATACTTTCTTGCGCACAGAAAAACGTGCAAGAGAGTCAGTAGTTATCTCATAAGGATGAACGTCTTCCCTGACTCTTGGCACCTGCCAAAGTTCTATGCTTCAAAATCTCTGTGAACAACAACAACAAAAAAAGACAAAGCTGTGAGAGCTTTGGATAGTACCCCAGTTTCGTGCTGTTATGGTAGAGGGGTTCACACTTTTCATATTCCTAAGCAGATGCTGGTTCTTTGTATCAGGGATGGACACAAGGGAGATGGCAGCCCACGGCAAACACCAAATGCCTGTGGGGTTCTTGCAAAGAATGATGGTCTGTGTTAAACATGGTCCAAGTTAGCATGGTGGTTATGTTATTAAGCAAGAGTAGATACTCCAATTTAGTTAGAATGGTTGCATCTCAACCATTCAAATATCTAAAATAAGAAGCTTTAAAGGCAGATTTGCCTTTGCTTAAAAAAAGAAGCAAATTCAATGTTGATAATAGTTTGCACAGAAAACTGAGGAGTTCTGATTTGTGACTCAGCTTCTAAAGATCACAGCAATGTTGCTACTTCACTCTCTTCCTCCAGATCCCAACTCAAAACGCACTTCTTTGAGGCCACTGGTTGAACCCCTTACTGTGCAACCCTACCCATGTCTACTCAGAAGTCCATTTAATGGAATTCACTGGGGCTTACTCCCAAGTAAATGGGATAAGGGATTGTACCATTTGTTGTCCCCCCCCCCCTAGTCAGGGATGAAGACTAATGGAGCAATCCTAAACACCTCCACTAAGAAGTGCCATTAATAATCAAGGTTAAGTGTGTATATTATAAGATTCTGCTTTTCATGAGTAACAAAATTTTCTTGACTCCAACTCCTTGATCTAAATTAAGAGATTGTAAGAGGCTTGGCAGGAGGTACCTATATTTTGCTTATGTTGCTTTTTAAAGCTACGTTAATAATGATTTTATTTGTTCCCACAGATAGGTCACGTTTTACCATCACAATGCCAAAACAATTGATTAATAGCCATATAATTTCCCTTCTCTTTCCATCCTCCTTGCCCTTCATCACCTCATTTTCTTGGAGGCTGCAGAACTGTTCCCATAGCAGTTCTTAGGGAGCTGCAGGCAGGGAAGCCAGAGACCAAAGTTAAGCACAAGTCAAAAGGTCACATTTCTCAAATAACCTAGCCAAGAGGATGAATAAGGACAAGCTACCCTGGTAACCTCTTGATATATTACTTCTTTGCAAAATGGGCTTGCTTTCTCACATTTTTACTTTTGCTTTTATGTACATCATTTTGTGAATATTCTTTTTAAAAAACACACAACAGATTTAGCCAAATACAAATGTATGTGTATATAAAAACTGATACTGCAAAGGTTTCATCATATGGCCCCTTTATCTGCTCCTCATTCAACAACAGAACAGCATGGCAAACCCACTTTGCACCAAGCAGTAAGTAAGCAGTGAAGGACTAGTGGTTTCTTTGTAGTAAGTACACATCCAGATTTTGGAAGAGTGAAGGATGTGTACACAAGTGGAAGACAAATGGGTTTTTGGTGTATGTGTGTGTGATGGGAAGAGAGAATAAACTGTATATCATTTGAAAAACTTTTTTGGAGACAGTACCAATAATGCCTGGTGCATTGTGTTGCAAGCTTAACAACACAATTCTACACATGTCTACTCAAACTAGCCCCAATGAACTAACCCAATGGAACTTACTCAGAGGCTCCTGTTCCAAAGTAAGCCTAATGCTACAATCCTACACACTCTTGTGGAAGCAAGTCTCCCTGAACTCATAGGGAAAACTTCTGAACAAACATACAGAGGATTGCACTGCGCTTCTCCTTAAAGTGGTGAAAGGAAAAGTGAAAGTTGTTATTTGCAACTAAAACTTGATCAGCAAAGGACTCTTACAGACGAACGCTATGGGAATAAGGCTATCTATAGATACTAGTCATGACAGCATTATTACTGTATTATTATTATTACTTACCCACTCTTCACCATAAGGTCTCTGAGTGGGTCACAACAATGTAAAAATACAGTATCATCCCTGTGTCAAAGACACCTTACTGGCCTCAACTAGAAGTTGGTGGTTGGTCCCATGCTGTGTTAGTCCAGCAAAGTTTCAGGAGTCTCTTGAAGACCTTTCTATGCAGACAAGCTTTTGTCTAATTAAACATCTGCAGTCACTTTAATTATTCTTTGTATTGCTTTTAATGGTGTTCTGTACTCACCACCCTATTTTATGATACGACAGCACAGAAATACTTCTATAAATACATGAACAGTAACCCTTAGAATCAGTTAAAACCATTTACAATCCGAATAATACATGTTAGGAGCCCAGGCTGCCTGCCTCTGAATACCAGTTGCTGGAGGAAAACTACAGACCTCATGCTCTTGCTTTTGGGCTCCCCAAAGGCACCTAGGTAGCTGTTTTGAGGGTGGAAAGGATAAGACCTTTGGTTTGAGGCAGCTTCTTCCACCCTACCCGTTTCTCAGCCCCATGAGATTACTTACACCAGCTGCCTTTGGCTGGTGGGAGGCGACCCACTGCCAGCTGACACAGCCTGATCGAAGGTGGATCACAACAGCAGCACTGCCAATGGGTTAAAGGTGGGTTCTGGGTCTGAAGAAGCTGGATTTTATTAATGGATTAATTGATTGACTGATTTTTATATCTTGCTTAGCCCAGCCGACCTTTTTGCACTGCAGGACCCAAGGCAGCCTAAATTTAAACACGATTGACTAAAAAATACACAATAAATAAAAATATTAGGGGGGGGCGAATTAAACAAGGAATCCTATGAAAAACGACCCTGAAAAAAACTTTAAAAAACAGACTCACGCCACTTTTACAAGGTAAAATATTTAAAGCTGCATTTCTCTCCTGCTCCCAACTTCCATCCGGTGCAAAAACAACAACCATAGCGCTCTTCAGTTCCCTGAGAGACTAGGAACGGCTGGGCTGGAGGAGCCTGCATTTTAAGTTTTTGGCAAGCCTGGGCAACCAAGTTGGCAACGTGACTTTTGGGGTGGGAGGGTTAAAGGAGCAGCTCGCCCAACCGGGAGGAAAACCCAACAGGCGACGCCTATCGTTCCCGTTTCCTTGGGAAAAGCACCCACCACCCATCCTCGCTGGAGAAAAGGCAGGAAAGGGACTCGAGATACAGGAAGGAGCAACGCCGGAGTCCGAAGAGACGCGCCACCGCAGCCTGGATACCAAACAACAAACGCTCGGGCCAGCGGCTCCAGCGCTTACCCCGGCAGCCCCGCGCTTACCTGACAGAGCCAGCGCCCGGCTCCATGGTGCCTGCGCCGGGAAGGCGCCCCGGAGCCTCCTGCGCCTCCTCAGCCAACCGCGCCTGCAGCCCATCCTGCAACAAGTGAGCCGGCTTCGCCTCTGCCCAAGCCGCGCTCTCCGGCCACGGCCCGCCCTCTCCGCGCGCCACTCGGAGGCGGGGCCGCCGCCGCGCGCGCGCCGGGTTTTAGCAGCTACTCGCAGGTGCGGGGAGGGAAGCTGCCCCCCCCCCAGCCAGTCCCAAATCCCCTTTTACTTAAACAGGGCAGGGAAAGGGCCAGGTCGCTGTGGGTCGTGGGGCACCTGCGTGGCGCACCAGACTGAATCCTTGCCACAGGGTGGGGAACTTGAGTCAGGCCCTTTTGGGCCAAAGCTCCTGAGGGCTACACGCAAGGCAATGTTTACACGCTCCTCTTTAACCTTGCAACTCGCCTGTTCTGCAGGCATTGCTATTCTACAAGGATACCCAGACACGGATACAGTGGTGCACATATCATAGCAGGAGCAAGGAAGCATTTACAGCCAAAGGACCTCCCAGGGGCCACATGCCAGTAAAAGGTAAAGGACCCCAGGATGGTTAAGTCCAGTCAAAGGTGACTATGGGGTGCAGTGTTCATCTCACTTCAGGCCAAAGGAGCCGGCGTTTGTCCGCAGACAGCTTTTCGAGTCATGTGGCCAGCATGACTAAACCACTTCTGGCGCAACGGGACACTGACGAGTGCCAGAGTGCACAGAAATGCCATCTACCTTCCCACCGCAGTGGTACTTATTTATCTACTTGCACTGGCATGCTTTCGAACTGCTAGGTTGGCAGAAGCTGGGAAAGAGCAATGGGAGCTCACCTCATGCAGATTCGAACCGCTGACGTTCCGATCGGCAAGCCCAAGAGGCTCAGTGATTAAGAGACCAGAGTGCCACCTGCTCCCCTACACGTCAGTAGTGGCTGGGGCCAAAGGCAAAAAAAGTGGATGACTTTTATACAGAAGGCTCTGTTCCAGCAGCACAAGTATCACCTGCTCCCTGCCGCTCCACCATTAACCATCTAAGAAAGAAAGGGACATTGTCACATCTCGGCCAGTCAAAATCACTCAAGAAAGGTGTAGAGCATAGCTGTTTGAGATTTTTGATCTGAGGAGGTATATTCTTGGGAGCACCCTAAGAACCAGAGAAATAAGCCTTTGGTTGTGGGGCCTGAGGTTCCCCACTCCATATTATAGGTTAGTCTGGCCCCATAGTTTCTCAGACCATTTGCAGAATTCATGTTTTTCATTCCCACATCAAATTGTTCACTAATGCCTTATTTATCCATCCATTTATGTATCATCCAACAAGGTGCCACCCAAGCTCTTGACAATGAATTACTTGTAGCTCAATAGGTGAATTGTCTCCACCAAAGCTGTTATTACAAGAGTGTCCTATCCACCCTGTGCTGGTTTTTTTCAAATATGCCAGCCATCACTTGATACCATAATTACTTCATGATGCCCATGCATGTGCAAACTTGATCAGACGATGCATTCACTAGATTCTGACATTCTCAAACACGTTGATGCTGTTAGAAGCAAAAGTTTCATAATATGACCTAACATAGCCTCCACTGGAGAAAAGTGTTTTAGTTTACATTAAGTAGTAAAACTGGGCTGAGGGACATTAAAAGATCTTCCAACAGCAGTTAAGAAAGCATTTACAGGACAGCACTAAGTGCAGGCTGTAAATAAATCTTCAAAATGCAGGACAAGTTGTGCAGTTTTGTTTGGCTGCTTGTTATTGATTGGATATAGCTCAAGTTGCAAGTATTGTGAATGATCTATTGATCTGTTTAAATGATGGAAGCTATCATCTTTGAGATATGGTCAAAGATATGCAGGCCTGTCATCAGGTGCAGAATTCTTGAGCATTATGCATGTCTACATTCCATCCATAGACATGGCAGTAATTAAAATGAAGATGTGCACATTTCAAAGAATACAATGTGCTCCACCTGAAAAAAATGTGTAGAAATTCTACAAATGCTAATTTTGGCAGCCGGGTGGGTGGGGGTGATAGTTCTGTTGCCCTGGCTCCCGCTAGCACACCTGCTTCATTGATTCTGGCTCAAAGTAAACATTTCCCCCTTCTGAACTATATTATGCAAATATTTTCAGATTTAACCAATAAACTGGCTAACCCACTAAAGCAAATAATCAACTCAATTTCAGTCAACCCTAGTTTCAAACAAAGTCTTCAGGATCATGTTACCTTCCATCTCATCTGTAACTTTCATCCAATGTATGTTAATATTCTGTGTAGCTCTGCGTATCAGCTCCACGACGAAGGGTAAAGCCACAATATACATTGAAGGTAGCCCTGCATTTCCTCCCGTAATGCTCTACAAAAGGTTTTGTGACATAATTGCAAAGCTGCCTTGGCAGATTGCTCTACAGTATAATTTTAGGTGTCTCAGTAGATTACTTCTCCAATAAACCAGCCTCCATCGCCAAATGATAGTGGGTTCTTGTCACAATACTATGATGGGAGGGGGCTGTTCTGCCATTTAGAGGCTTCAAATGTTATTGTCAAGTAGCTTCATAGAAATTGGAATTCTGTGGAAAGTTATGGTACCATTGCCTTCTAATACATCCCGCTTTTAAGCAGAACATGTCAATCACTGCTTTAATAATATAAAAGTGCAGCAACCATTTTAAGGGAAAAGCTGTATGGAGCTCAGAAACAAAGCAGAATAAGGTTTACAGTAAGCATGACAAAAATACTAAGTACAGAAAACAGGAGCTGCATTAATTTACTCTAAAGTTGCACATTAACACAATCACAACTTTATGTAGGCATCTTTACAGTATTTGCAGTTTTCATATTTACTGTGCTGAATTCAAACAAATGTGATTTTTAATTACAGGTAGATAGCCGTGTTGGTCTGTCATAGTCAAAACAAAATAAAAGCTCATACCAAGAACAAACTTAGTTGGTCTCTAAGGTGCTACTGGAAGGGGAAAAAATATATTTTTGTTGTTGTGATTTTTAATGATTTTCCTCCCATGCTGAAGAGGGATCCTTTTTGAAGGAAGGTTCTTTCATATGGTTAAGAGTTTGCTTTTAGGAAGTGTAATTTGATCTTAACAAGACTGAAAAACTTTGTCTCAACACATTATAGATTTGAGGGTCTGTTTTCTGTAGTTCTATCCAGAATGGCTGTCTACGCCTCCTGAGAGGTAGTGGATACCCTTTGCTAGCTCTGTGCCAGCAAACAGCACTATAGCATCGTCTAATGATAGAAAACCAACATGTTCACAGAGGCTGAGTCAAAACATGTCCCAACTTGTCTACTTGATGCAAGAAGGACCCCCTCCCCCACAACCTTTTGGCAATTCTTTGTTAACACCTGTAATAGCAGGTGTGGGAAAACTTTGGCCCTCCAGATGTTGCTGAACTACAGCTTCCATTGGCCGTGTTTATTGGTAAAGCTTGCTGGGGTTGATGGGAGCCATAGTTCAGCAATATCTGGAGGGCCAAATGTTCCCCACACCCATATAATTGGAACAAACTGCTTACTCATGTTAGCAGCAGTAACAATGCTCACTTCTGCTACACAGAGAAAAAATCTGAAATGGTAGATATTTGATAGGCATCTTCAAATATCTAAAGGACTGTCATATGGAGGATGGAGCAAGCTTGTATTCTCCAGCTTCGGAGGGTAGAACCTGAACCAACGGCTTCAAGTTACAAGAAGGGAGATTCCGACAAAGCACCAGGAAGAACTTTTTGTCAGTAAAAGCTGTTTCACAGTGGAGCGGACTCCCTCAGGAGGTGGTGGATTCGCCTTCCTTGGAGGTTTTTAAGCAGAGGTTGGATGGCCATCTATCACAAATGCTTTAGTTGAGAGGGGGTCTGGTTAGATGACCCACGAGATCCCTTCCAACTCTACAATTCAATGATTCTATGTGGCATCATCATGAAGTGTATCTGGAGTGGAAACAATGCTTTCTGCCCTAATTGACAGAGAATAATAGGGAAATGGAGTTAAGAAGTAGTAGGATTTGCAAATGCTGTCAAGGCTGTAAACAGGAGTCAAAGCAAACAGGTTGAGCAAGGAAAACTTAAAAAAACAAACCCTCCTTCACCCACCTCCCAAAACCTCTAGAAACAGTGTTCATCATAGAGTATTATTCAGCCTTCATATAAATTAGCAACAATCTAAAGGTTAAACTAGATGATGTTCAGGAAATCTAGAAGCAGATCCCCATTCCACGTATACCTTTTTAAACAGCATACTAGGGTGGGAGGTTGAACTCAATACATTTTCCTCAGCAGGGCAAATAGCTTGTGGAGTGGGTGGAATTTTAGTGAGAGAAATGGCAGAAAGGGCTAAGCAACCCTCCTCCCTCAGCAAAAACAAATTTTGTTACCAGAGTTGTTGCTACTTAAAATAAAAAGTTAATTTTTTTCAAATGTATAAGCTTCTGGCCCTATTTGCATTCAGACACTAGATCACAGGATCAAGTATGTAGGTCCCCATTATATACTTGCATAGGGGAAAACCTATCAGCTTGCACCAGCAGGCGGCCTTATCCCAGTCCTGCATGCCAGCATTCCTCACCTGCAGAGCAGATGTATCTTGTGAATAGCTTATTCAATAGGACACGTCATAACAGTCCCTTAAGTGGCATCCTACTGGCTATTTATCAGTCCTAGAGCCTGAAACAGTGCAATAAGACAACACTGCTTCCTTCCTATCAGCAAATGGCTACTGAAAGATAGGGCAGACAGGATGTGGCTTTATAGAGCAAAGTAAAGTTTATCTTGCAGCAGCTCTCATTTAAGTCACAATGAGAAGTCTGCCAGATATAGTTCTTAAATTTACAGTTAATTAAATTGGCATGCTTGTTGCCGACTTTGTTATAAATTCCCTAGCAAATCCACGCCCTTCAAGCTTATGAAAAGAATTGAATGCAAGGATATGGTATGCTAACAATACTACAAAAAAGGAATGTTAAAGCAAACTTGCCTAATTCATGTAGTGAACATGACCAGCAAACAGTAGTAGCCTCAATAAGAAACAATGAGAAATATTAAGAGCAATCACTTGCATGTTCAAGTAAGTATATGTTACAATCTTAAGTTACTTTTAAAAAATTGGCTCGGAAATTTGGGAAGGTATAAACATATTCAGTTCGTTGCTTCTGAAGCCTATGCAATTTATCTGTGTTTGCTTCAAACAGCTTGTGTCACAGAACCACTTTTATTTCTTTATCAGCTAACGGTCAGGGGTCCCTTTACCCTTTACCTTTGTCTTTCAGCTCCCCACCCCCACACTTTTCAATTTCTCTTTCCCCTCATTCTTTTGACTTACCTTATTACATCATCATAAGGATAACTGACAATATATGAGAAACGTTGCAAATGTGCTAAACACCTGCTAAGTAGCAGCTATTCTACAAAAAAGGTATTTGTTATATATTCAAGTAAGCATACAAATATACTGCAGCAAAATGCTCAACTAAGTTCTTGGAAGTTTTCCTTTCTCACTCCCACTAGCTGTACAGTTCACCCTGACAGAGACCAACATGGATTGCTAGGTGAATATTGCTCCAATACAGACCCCTTTACAAGGGGCCAACACAAAGCAGGCATTAAGGAATTTGCATCTCCCCACCTCCCCCCCAAAAAACTTCAACTTATTTCATGCTGCACCAGTTTTGTTTTTTAAGTTCACAATGTTACAGAGAAAACAATCAGACCTGTTACATCCGAGAGGTTATCTATTACTATGCACAAAATAAAGCTAGATTTAATTCACCAGTGGCAACTTTAGAGTGAGCTCTAAAGAAGTTAGTTATTTGATGCAAAAGCAAGTATGTTATATGGTACAAAGATAAAGTTAACATTTACGAACATCCTCTAAGAAATACCCTGGTTTTTAAAGCACTGGAGCAAATGTTATGCTGAACCACCCTGAGGAGAGGGAGAAAATATTTGCTGTAAGAACTAGAGATTTCATTAAGATCAAAGTAACAATATTTATTGCATTTTTAGATTGCATTTTAAAACAGTAAATTAATAGTGCACAATGGCTTCACTTGAACCTTCTGAAAAGTGGGAAAACAAAAGCCATAACCCCCTCTACTTCGTGAATAGAGTGCAGGCTAATGTGCTTCTCCAAGGGGCAATATTTAGTTTAATAAATTGTCATCCCTGTGCTCTAAATACACTTGAATTAGTGCTCCTTGTACACTAAATCCATTTATTTTAAATTTGTTTTGTCTACATTGAGTGAAATAAAAACATCGCTCTGTACAGTCCACTATGAGCAGTGAGTACAACAGCAAAAAGTATCATACAGTTTATACACACTAAATTTCTTCCCATTTCTCCTATAAAGGAACCAGATCAAACCTAATCAGTATGTAACTTAATTTGGAAGAACTCAAATTACAAAAGGGAAGGCCAAATATTACAGCCCATAACTGTGCCCAGAAAAAAGGTTCCTGATCATATTAGCTGGAACATGAATGAATGCAGGTGAAGTAAAGCATGCCAAAACTGTGTTCTCAGGTCTTTATAAATTCACCAAATATTTAAATTAAACATGGCTCTTTAAAGAAATGTCCAAAGCAGAGCAGTATTTTTGGAAATTCAGTCTTACCAGCTGTGTTTTTCTTGTAACCCAACGTATACAATGCGCAAAGTGCTAAGCAACACTACAGAAAACACATTTACATCAACACTGAAGATCCGGGGAAATGAAATTCCAACAATTTTATTTTTTAATGAGCTGTATTTTCTAAATTTGTTTTTATTTTATTTTTTCCTGTTTTCATACAGTATTGAAAACAAAACGCGGCACATTCACATTTTCCCGAGGAACTGTAAGGATGATTTCTACTGGGATAAACGCTGAGAAGCTTGAAGCTCAATCATTTTGATGTTGAAAAACTCTCCGAAGGAGAAAAGGCTTGATCTGAATGATCTAGAACATGTATTGTAATTTAATAGAAGAGATGGTCGTCTTAATATTTAATGATTTAAAAGAACTTCCCAGTTCATGCGAAGAGTATAGTCCAAGAATAAATCATATTTGCGGAACACATTTTATGCTACGTAAGTGTATACTTTGCGGTCCTCAGGTGTTCGTGCCAAATATTCACGCTCAATAAGTCCTTCAATACGCTTTTTAATAACAACTGGACTTGGTAGGAATCGTGCCTTCAGTTGTTGAGTTACCTGGAATATAATAAAAATTATTTTAATATTGTTAATGATACTGGCACAGCAAGAATGCACACACTAGACTTAACACTGACTTTAAAACAAGAGGGAACTTGTGCCACCTCAGTTAGCTGTGTTTCACAAAAGGCCACTGCATATTAATCAACATTCTATAAAGCAACCAATCATTTGTACCAAAATATGTAGTTAGTGGCCTCAAGAGTTCAGCAGCTATTTAGTTTTATTACACAGTTGACACTGCTCTAAAGCAGAGGTGGCTAACTCTTTTGGTCTGCTGGCCACATCCACCCTTGACTAACCCCATTCAGTGAGTGAGATTACCTCTGCTACTAGAACATTATGCTGCATCTTCTTCCTAGATTTCATTATCCGGACTATAGCAGCCTCTATCTCATGTTTTCTGTCATCATCTACTTTCTGTCTTGTTTCTTTTCTTTCTGGGTCCGATTCTCCTTGTTTGGCAGCAACTGAAAGAATAGAAGAAATATCTCAATTTAGAAATACTGTAGCTATTTAATTCTAAAGATACTAAAGCCAAAATATTTTTTTAGCAGTGTCAATAAAAACTTGAAACAGAATATGATGCAAAAGGACAACCAACCAAAGTGCAAAAATGGAACATATTTAAGATTAATAAATGATTATCCGTTAAAGCAAAAAGTTTTAAAACAGGTCAAATGCTTCTTGAGGGATTTGATATTTTTAGACCACAACTGAATGCATTTAAAAGGTTCCTTCACATTTGTTAAATTGCAATTCTGCATAACACTGGGTTTCATATATTCAGTCACACATGGAAATAAGTTATATAATACAACCTTTGGGGCTAGTTTAGCTTCCTTTGTTGAAGTGCCAGTTTCTACTGAGATAGTAAGAGAACTGGATCTTTGCATTTGCTATAATCATGAAGCTTTCCTAGCATAAGTAGTTCACAAAGTCTAAAAAGGCAGCATTTCCTGTCATAACATGCTTTTTCTATCTGCATATCCCTACATCTGTAGCTGCTGTCAGTGGATCTTTATCCTACTTCTTCATTTTAGGCTTCCATTTCCCTTCCAATTTGGATCCATCTCCATTTTCATTTTGTATGAGTATCCTGTGTATCACTGGTAATCAATTTAACTGTATCAAGAAGGATAAGGCTACCAAGGATTATTAGCTATGATGGTTTTTGTTCTCCCTCCACTGTGGGAGGCAGTATGCCTTGGAATACCAGTTGCTGGGAATTACAAGCGGAGAGAGTGATGTTGCATTCAGGTCCTGCTTGCGGCCTTCCTATAGGCATCTGGTTGGCTATTGTAAAAACAGGATGCTGGACCAGATGGGTCTTTTGCCTGATACAGCAGGGCTCTCATGTCTGAAGTAAATGAAGGCTTTAATGATGTGCAAGCATAAAGCTCACAAAATATATGCCTGGTTTATTAAGTTAAACACCCACCTGGAATTATAAGGCCATGGCTTTATGAATATTTATATTATCCACCGTACAGGACATGAAATGATCACAAACAGAAGATACATAACAGAATCCTATCCAGCTTGCACTGAGGCAAGCATTGGTTCAAGAATATATTAGTTCATTGAAGGCACCACCCCTAAGAATGGGTAACCAGTTTAGTTTCAGTACTAGAATGTATGATTCCAATATTGTAAATTCAGGAGTTGGACAGAGTCTAGAGATGGTAGCTGAAAATGAAAGTGAGCATACCTGTTTGAATCTTGACTCTGTGCAGTTTGGATGTGAACTGGTCATTCACTGTAAATATGTGTCCATTTTCTATTTCTTTTGATTTCGGCTCTTTTGTGAGAACCCGCTGTGTTGGCTTTCCACACGCAAGGGACTGTAGCGCTCGTACAAGCTCTCTTTCGGGGATATCCGTCTCTTGTTGTATTTCCTACATTAAATTTAACAGCCAGATGGGTGGGGTATAAATAATAAAAATATTATTATGGCAAAAGGTAGTTATGAAGAAAACAAAATTCTGAACAGTTTTGAAGATGTCTTCCCCCTCTAATCAAACTAGTTCAAGACTATCAATGGTTATTTTGACAAATTCAGAAAACATCTGGCAGTAAATCTATATATAATTCATAGCTGAAAAGGCTATTTAAAGAAAAAGTGAAAGTTACTCTAGACTGTATAAGTCGACAGCAGTGTGTTTCAGCACTTAATTTTATCACTTAATACAGTAATCTATATAAACTTCAACTGTGCAAGTTACTGTAGCACAGGACACCTTGTTCACAAATCTGTAGAGGAGTTGGATTATCTATATGTTCAGCATATAGGAACATAGGATGTTTTACATATACCAAGTGAAACTAGTGGTCCATCTAGCTTAGTACTGTCTATTCTAACTGACAGTGGCTCTCTATGGTTCAGGACAAAGGTCACTCCCAGCCCTACCTGGAGATACTGGGGATTGAACCTGGGAACTTTTGCATTAAAGGAATGTGTTCTACCACTGAGCCATGGCCTTTCCCTCTTGGCACAGGTATGCTGAAGACTATACCACTTCAGACTCCAGGTAGGAGGTAGGAAGTAGAGAGAGTTCCTTGTAAACTATAAAGAAGCACTGAAAGAAGGCTGCTAGAAACCCTTCCCAGATTCCCTCATTTTCTACATGTAAGGATTTTTCTTTTTAAATGTGGGGGGAGCATTCAAAAATGCAATTCCTGCACCTGCAGACTTAAGCGTTCCCGTCCAGGAAATACTCTTGTCACTTGAACATGGTGCTCAGCAATTAGTGTCTATATAAGAACAAGATTTTTTACAAAATATATTAAAACATCAAACTAGAAAAGAATGGTAATTGCTTGATTACAGGATTGCATTTCCTTTGATTTAAATATAGTTTTAAGGGGAAGTAGCAACTAGACTTCCTGTCCACAAACTGTTAACATTCAGGCTGCTTGATTTTGTTTAATTTCACAATGTATCAATTCACCTTGTGTGGTGACACTTAAAGAGTACTTTCACTTAAGTACTACTGTCACACACACATGGTGGCAAGATGGCAACTAAGGATTTGTTTTCCACATCATTACATGGCAAGTAAAAAAATGAGTATCCATTAGGAAAAATACACACCATGAAAAAGATGTGGTTACTATAATTTAATACTGTAAATAAATATATTTGTTTGGGCTTCCAACACTTGAATTTCACCCAACACAATTCAAAGGAATTTTAAAATCTTCCTTGAATCGAAGGGCTTTGAAACATATAAATTATTTTTAGAGCTGAACCCAAGAAGTATTTCAGTATATAAGTATATAATGAATGATACAATCTCAGACTTTCACTAACAAGTGAGGGTATTCCTGGATGAGGACCAATAAGATTCCAAAATACTCTAAAAGTGTTAGCAGCCTCATATACCAATAGTTCAAGAACTTCCTGTACAAATGGCTCAAAGGGATGAATAATCCCTCTTCTCCATACGGTAGAGGAAGATGAATGCATATTTGGGAGGTAAGTTAAATTTTTTACAGCGAGCAGAGAACGTCACAGCTCATACCTCAAAAGTGTATTTTTCTCTGTTGTTAAAGAGCATTAGTATCGTCATCTGGAAAGTGGAGACTTGCAATATGTGCTTCCGTGTGTTAGAGCCAGTTACTTGGGCGCCTCCTACACCAACCTCTGAGCCATCTTCCTGTTTTAATTTTCAAAGAAGTCAAAAATCATTCTGGGAACATTATGTTATGCTCCTTCTTTCAGCTTTCTATGTACTTACTATAAAGTATAAGTCATGATCTGACTCATCTGCTTGTAAATACAAAACAAAGATTTTCATTTTGAGATACTTATTCCGTTTTATCCCAGAGTTTATATAATTAGTTGTGCCATTAAAAAGCAAAACAGCTTATAGAGCTGTTTGCTTTGTAATAAGCCAGCTGAAGATCCAAGTCACCATAGCATCTGACAAATAGGCTTTCACAAAACTGAGTCAAGATTATGCAGTTTCTCAGCATACGTAAATTGGATAAGTTTTTTAATGTCAAACTTTACACATTATGACAACCACAGCTTCTGATACCCCACAGCTTCTCAAAGTGAACTATACCGTATATTCCGGCGTATAAGACGACTGGGCGTATAAGACGACCCCCAACTTTTCCAGTTAAAATATAGAGTTTGGGATATACTCGCCGTATAAGAAATACGACCCGGCGTATAAGACTTTTGAGAAGATTTTCCTGGGTTAAAAAGTAGTCTTATACGCAGGAATATACAGTAATTCCACTGAGAGCCAGAAGCAAAGGAAGCCTGCCAGAAAGATGAATATATATATATTTTCCGAGAGTGCTATTGTGAGTGCTATTCCGGTGCTGCTATTTGCAGTGCTAGATGGTATACACCCACCCACACACCTGTATATATTAAAAGTGGTAAGTATTGTTAACAAGAGCCTCTATATGAAAGACTGAATTGTATGTGGAACTGAATTTTATTTCTAAGTTCACAATAGCTGGAGGCACAATTCAAAGCAATAATATGTTTACAGATACAGCACTTACCTTTTTAACAGGACCATAGAAGGTGGCATTGAGATCTGCAGAGCCCATGTGATGCTGGAGTGTCAGCTGCCTTCCACTATGTTTGGCTAAATAAAATCTACAAAATTCAAGAAGTTGAATGGCCATTTGATCATCTATACTTTTAACTATGGAAGCAAGAGCTTCTTCTATATCAATATAGAAGATTACAATTTTGTGACTGATAACATGGCAAGCAAGCTTCAACTGCATGAATATAAAGAAGCATTTAATGCATGCAGATTATCTGGCCATTAGCTGTATCTTTTTTCTTTTTAAAAAAACACATTCCACTAACCATTCACACAAATAATCTGAAACCATTCCTTACCTCCTAAATATTTCAAAAGCATGTCTGGGGGCTGGGGGAATGTTGCACTTTGGTGTGGCCGACTGAGTAGGCCAGTAGCCTGTTGTGAGAACCCGCACTGTCAGATCAACACCACCTAATGAGACCTACATGAATACAAAGACAAACGTTTATTTTTTTGTCTTCCACATAGCAGGAAATAACATAGCTTGCTATTCACGAGAGAAGTGGTTGCCTTAATTTCATTAAGCAAAATCATTAGAAGCTGGTATTCAAGGATGTGGGGTACAGCAGAAAAACTTGTACGTGCAAAGTGAGCCTTAGGTGGAAGCAGGAGAATTTACACTTTATATGAAATGCAGAAGGGCATAGAAGGGCAACCCAGACACATGGAGATAATAGAGAGGTTTTCTGGTGGGAGGAGAGTGACAGTGAAGGATGTGTAGTGAAATGTTAAGAGATGGACCAACAAAAAACAAACAAACAAACCAGCACAGGAATTATGCAAGTACTGTGTCCTCCAAGGGAGAGCAGTGATAGGAATTGCAGAGGCTACTGAGTTTTCTTCTCCCACATTCTATAGGTACTTAACCAGATGGGGGCCAAGACAGGCATGAACTGAAGGATTTACCCAAGGCCAAAACAGAGAGAGAGAAACTGCTTATCTGATAGTGCCTCTGGGCAGAAGGATCATAAAAAGTTGCTATTTTGAACTGCTGCAAAGGCTAACTGAGGAAATCATAGAACTAATGTGAGGAACCCTTGGCCCTCTGAACCACAATTCCCATCAGCTCCACACAAACACACACACGTGTGTGTGTGTGTTTAGCGCAGAGAGAGAGCATATGGAAAAGCATATGGAAACACTTGGCATGGATTATTTGGGGGATGGAGGGGGGAAATGATCTGAGGATCGCTTACGCTGTCCCCATGTTGGCTGAGGTTAACAGAACTACATTTATGCGTATCAGCACTTTCTCTGTTTCATATTACTGCTGCCACTTTTGAAGACTTTGCTAAGTCTTTTATTTACTGTTTACATCTATCTGTGCACTTATTCTGCAGGTGCTTTGCTCTTCTGACAATTGCTTAATATTTGGCATGTTACTGAAATTAAATATTCTTTAAATGGTTATTGAAATTAATTGTTAATTGCTTCATATGCCAGGATAGCTAAACATATTCAGAGGCCTCCATATTGAGGCAGCATAGCTTTGAGTTCAAGAAGCTGAGGACAAAGAATAGAGGAAGCCTAATACCTTCATGCTTGAGGGCCCCTTGGGGAGCATCAGGGGAGGGGGGCACTATTGGAAGCAGTTGCGTCCTTGGTTTGATCCAGCAGGACTCTTTATATTCTTAATACTTTTGTTAATATTAACAAGCTTAGGTTTTACAGTCAATATTCTGATCTAATTATAATTCCAGTATTTGTTTTGACATGCTACAAAATTATAATTTGAGAGCCTATGTAGATGAGACATTGAAAGACAGGAGATATAAGCAATCTCTAATTGATTTAGAAATAATATGGGGGTGGAGGTGGGGGGACAACTGCAATCTGATCCTGAGGTTGGAGGGAGGGGAAGGTTCAACCCTTTCCTTGCACCATTTCCCCAATTTAAATATGCACTCTCAGCTATTAGCCTGATTCTACAGGTCATTTAAGTTGGCCTTTAACCAAACAGCCTTTAAAATGATGTTATCAATGGGTCCTAATATCAGGTAAAAAAGGTAAAGATAAAGGGACCCCTGACCATTAGGTCAAAGATGCTTAAAAAGTCAGTTTGATCCAATGAGCTAAGCTGTTACAGAGTTCTGAAAATTAAACTCTGATGACACAGATGCTTTTATTTTTTTAATGCACGAACTACAAAAGGTCACAGCACTCATGAAAATACTGCCAGAAGTTTTATTATATTTCATTATTTTTAATAACAAAAAGCAGGTGTGTGCCACCTGCTGGTGAAGCAGTTCAGTTAACAGATTTTGTTTTTAAGATTCAAAATGTTTCTTCAAACAAAAAGTCGCACATATTCTAGAAAGGGCTTTAACTGGCCATCAATTTACTGCCTCACAAATATTATAATTTCCACAGTGCAATGCTACAAATATTGACTTCTCTTGTGGAACTCAAGAAGGCAGCAATGCCATTAGTACTATGCAATGAAAACATGGCTGTCCTGTAGGTGGCTTCTCTTGTTGGGATCACACACCTCCACCTCCCTTTTACTGTTAGAGCTACAAGATCCCAAAGCTACCAGGTGCTGGTGGGGATGGGTGATGAAGGAAATCCCTGTGTACTGCATGTCTCCGTTTTCCTTCGTCCTTAAAAAGCAAGGAAGCCCTATGATTCTGTGGGAACCAGAATAAAGCACTGGCCTCATAATTCATCCTCCAAAGAGTCTCACATCCAGTTTATCCAGTTGTATACAATCCTCAGTTTTTGGGTGATCAGCCCTAGGATTATCCCACACACTATCCTCTCTCATCTTATCCCAATTTGTTGTCTCCCCCTTTTTTGCTCCAGCACCCAGAAAGCAATCACCCTAGACAATCTTTTCCTCCTTCAAACCCTTCACCTACTCACTACCACAGAAATCTTGCTCCCTAGGGCTGGCGTTGCCAGTTTTGCAGCTCTCACCTTCTGCCACACTTTGCTTTGCAAGCTGCAGTAGTGATGTTGGTCTTTCCCTTTTCCAATACTTCATCCCCTACTGAAACCCAGCCTAAGTCCCTGTAACTGAACAACTACACTTAACTCATATTCCTCTCCTGTTAACTCTCACCACCAGCTTCCTCTCCTCTTTTGCCTTTCTGCACGGAGCTCTCACACACCCCATTACCAATGTACAATGGTAAAAATTTCAAAATAAATTACATAAAGGAAATTTTCAATTTTCCTCCTCAATATGCACAATACATACAAAGCTGCTGAATTTATAGCAAATGGACAAATAACTTTTTAGGCCCAAGTACAGGTCTCGGTCCTTAATATAAAAGAGAACGAAACAGTTATATATGCAGCTTGTCGTAATAATGCCCAGCACAGCTCTCTCTCTGCTGCTGCTTCCCTTGGGGAAGTGGCAGGAGGGAAATCAGTCGTGTCTAATTACTAGAGAAGAAATGGGAAAGAAGAAGAAAAAACAATGATCCAAAACGATAAACAGAGCGGGGTGGAAGAGGAATAGCTGAAATTGCATACACAAAGCAAAGAACCAACACAAAATCAGTCGAATTCTATTCACATATGTATTTAAAGTCAGTAAACTGAATACAAAATGATATGCTGATAAAATGAAAAATCAAGGTAAAGCCAGTTCATATACTTTCATAACTCTGTCTACACTGAAATCTGAATCAATGTCAGTTTATAAATGCAAAAGTATACAATGATTTTAACAAATGCTGGGTAATTACGCAGGAACAATATAAAATTTATTGAATTGTTGTTCTATCTGATTTGTTAAAGAATTTAAGTTGTGTTCCAATTGCAGGCCCTCAAAAGAATGATGAAATTATTTAAATGGGCATCCAATTTTTTATGGTACTTTCTGTGCTTGTTGAAAGAGCCCAAAGAGATCTACAATTCCCCAGAGGAAACCTGAGAAATGGCTACTACATCCACGAAAAACAGCAGGGACACAAAATGACTCACTCCCAAACTGGGGAGGTAATGATGAATATATTCTTCTTCTAAGTGCCTGTAATTGGAATAAAGAGGATTTAGACAGAGTAAGAATTTATTTACAGAATGTACCCATTTCCCAAGGAGACTTTATTGCAGACAGAACAAGGTGCAAAGACACCAAGGTTTAATTCCTTGCCTCAGGAAGTGGTAGTGGAGTCCTGACTGGAGGTTTGGACATATTTTTTCCTACAGAAGTGTGTGACTTTTGAATCAAGTACTGTCTTATATTTGGGGTTGCCTTTGAAAAGTGATTAGAAACTTCAGCTGGTTTGGAAGACAGCAGTAAAGCTGCTGACAGGAGCCTGGCACTGTGAGAATATTGCACTACTTCTTAACTCCAGTGATTCCTAGTTTGTTTCTAGATGCAGCTCAATGTGTTGGTTTTAACCTTCAAAGCCCTAAACTAAAAGCAGGGAACCTACAGCCTCCCAACTTTTCTAAGGACTCTTTACCACCGAGGTAATGGGTAAAGCTGCTCTGTGCTGAGAATAGCATAAAAGAGAAGACACTCCCACCCACTAGCAATATTTGGGAGGAGTTACTTCAGAGTAAACATGGTAACCCAGTTTTTACCTGGAACAAGTTGCTCACACAGAGCCCAGTGACTGGCGTCACCTACTTTATGAAATGTTGGAAATATATTCATCCATTCCTTGAAAGGAGCAGGTGTCCTCATAGAACTGTAGAGTTATGTAAGGGACCCTGAGAGTCATCTAGTTTAACCCCTTGCAATGCAGGAATCGCAATTAAAGCATCCAGGACATATGGCCATCCAATCTGCTGAAAAACCTCCAAGGAAGGAGAGTCCACAACCTCCTGAGGGAGTTCGTTCCAGTGTCAAACAGCTTTTACCTGCTTCTCTCTGCAGGGATGGTTATATTGTTCCTGTTAAGCAATGGATCCCAACCTGAGTAGCCAGAGCTTCTCAAGAGGGTAATATCCCAAAACCATCTTCCTAGGCAGTACTATCTATCTATCTATCTATCTATCTATCTATCTATCTATCTATCTATCTATCATGTATAATATAATTAAGAACCTGTAAAACAACCCACTTAGCAATACAAGAATTCACTCTGGTATGTGCTCTACCACATACTTTTTTCTGTAGGTCAACAGTCCTTAATAGAAAGTAATAATAGTTCCCCACTCCTGTCCCAATACTCTAGTTATCAGAAAGACTGCTTGCTGCCCTCTGAATATAGCCAACAACTATAATCTTAACTGGAAGCCATTCCTCTTGGCACCTCTGCCTGCGCAAGGTGATCCCAGGAAGATGACGTTTTCTCTGGCTGTACTCCCAATTTTGGAACACATTTCCCAAGAAGACCCACCTGCAACCTTTATTGCATATTTCAGGAACCCAACGAAGACTGTACTATTTTTCTGGGCTTTCAGTAGTTGACCTATTTAAGATTCAGTGGTTTTTTGGGTAGCAGAGTTAGTTTTCTGGTGGAAAAAATACTAATGTATTTACTGGCTGCTCTCTTTATTTGAGTAAAATGTTGCTGTTTTGTCTTGCTGCTGCTTTGTATTTTACAGTGCTGAATACTTTACTGGTTTTCTTTAATTGTTAAACTGCTTTGGCTGCTAGCTTGCAAAAAGATAACCCATTATTATAAAATAATTTAAAAATAATTAAATAAAAAGGAGTATTTTATTCAGAAAGGCGTTTCACTCAAAAACTTTGTTAGAATAACTGAAATTAGTGTTCAGATCAAGCCAGCCGTTAGCTTCTTACCCCTGTTGCCTGTAGATGTTGCCTAAATTCATCCATTGTTGTATTTGAGATGCTCATATCCCTGAACATTCCTTCCAGTTTTGATGTGAATTGACATCCACATTCAGTCTATGAAAAAGAAGAAGAGAACAATTCTTTTAAAATTATATATGCCATTATATATATTTTTTTTCAGGCCAGGTACTTGAAACCAGAACATTACAAAATATAGAGAATATGTTTGAACTAGTTAAAGTTATGAAAAAGCCTAACACATTCTGCTTGATTCCAAACATCAGTTTCAACAGTAGAAAACATCCCAAAATGTTTACCACAAAATGTTGTGCTATTAATGCAAAAGTATGCCATGATTTTAATGGTCGATGGGCAGGGTATAACTATATTACTACTACTACTACTACACCAAGTTGGGGGGGATCAAAAGTTGTTCTGTAAATGAACAGAAGAATCTGCTGTCCCAATCTTTTAAAAAATACAACAAAATATGTCTTCCTTATTCTTTATGTTTAGGAGGAAAGTTAAAACTTTTGAATCAGGCTTTAAAGCCTTCCAAAGTATTCTGAATGACGTGCTATCTCCTATTGTTTTATATTGTTGGGTTATGTTTTTATTAAATACCACTCTGTCGTAAGAGGAAACACAAAAATAAGGAACCCACTGTATAGGAACATACACAAATAAAAAAACAGGGGTTCAGGTCAGCATACAAAGTCACATGTCTTTGTATACTGGCTTGAACCCCTGTTTTTTTCTAACTGTGTATGTCTTAAGCGGAAAAGCAGGATATAAATGATTTCAAATTTAAAAATTAGAAATTTCTTCCTAGGTGCATTCTTAAAATCCCAGTTTAGTTCTAGCTGTACTATCCAAAGAAGCACATTATATGAAGTGCTTTTTTTAGCAGGGTAAAGAAGAGGAAAAGATGGATAGGGTGGGGTGTTTTTCAATAAGGAAGAGGACTATAGCTTAGATGGAGAATGGGGAGGAACCTTTTGCCATGCACCAGGGGTT
Source organism: Darevskia mixta (assembly GCA_034641385.1). NCBI lineage: Eukaryota > Metazoa > Chordata > Lepidosauria > Squamata > Lacertidae > Darevskia > Darevskia mixta. The sequence goes on from JAWWNH010000030.1 coordinate 13,596,439, forward strand.
CCAGAAAATCTGTGAACAGGGAAAATTGACATTACCTGCTTTATTCTATCCTCTTCAACTCCTCCCTGCTTTTCAAGCTTTCTGGCAGGAAATCGACTGCAGTTCCAAATACTGCAGTTTTAAGTTTTAAAAACAGTATGAATAAACCCATCAAACAACTTTTGCTGGCAATGAAATATTTTTATTGCCCTACCTTTAGTATTTAGAAATACAGCATACTGCAATGATCCCACATTAGCTAACATTATGACAACTGAATGTTGGACTGAAACCAGAAACAAAGGGAAACAGTCACTAAGTAAAAGATTGCAGGGACTAACCTTTAGCTTAGATATCATGTTTTTCTCAGAGTCATCTGAAACACTTTTGTTTGTTAGAAGCCTCCTTGCCAAGTGTTGTTTATAGTATCGTTCAAAAACATCCTTCTCTTGCATAAACCTAAACAAAACCATTGCCTTGTCCAATATAGTCTCTACTTCTTGCTCAGTTAGCTGTAAAGACAAAAACATTATTTTTCAACCAAATGCTACCAATCTCCATCGCTAGAGATTGTGCCCACAAAATCCTATGATTAAGAAACACTGATAGCACAATCAATGCATTTTTACTCAGAAATAAATCCTTCTCTGCTTAGGTAGCGTGTAGCATGGCAGCCACAGCCTTCTCAGGGCAGCTTCACACTTCACGAAATAACACTGTGATTCACTGTGATAAAATACTAAGTGGGAATGCGAGACATATCTTCAAACGTACGAAGGCATGGGCTTCAAGTTTTTGGTGCAAACAGTAACTTGTTAGGGGACAAAAGTTCAAGTACTAAATAGGAACATATTTTTCTGGGGTGGGGGGCAACAATCTGATTACATGGTCAGCATGCTAAGCTGCAAAGAACTTGAAGGCATCATACTGTAAGCTGAAGATGTATTGGTGTGCAAGACTCACCAGAACACATACATTAGTACTTCTGACACTGCCACCAGTAACACTTTCATTTTAACATAGGTCATTTTTAAATGTCACTAATTATCAGCATTATCATTCTAAAAACAACTACAACTAACAGTGGTTAAGTCAATCAAGAATTATTAAGTTCTCTCTTTATTTACACATATATGTAGTTCATGCAGTTGCAAAAGATTCTGACAAGCACATATAATTTGTTCACTCAACTGCACTGCTTATTGCATTTTGAAAGTTAAAACAGTATACTTTCAGGACTGTAAGAGAACAGAAGTTTACATAAATATATGTTGCTGTTTTGTCACAAATTTGCATAGTTGTAACTGAAAATATACTTACTCCCTTGACTCCTTTTTTTAACTTGTCATCAATAAATAATGAGAGGTACTCTGGAGACCTAGAGTTAAGGTTGAGGAAATACTCAAAGTCACCCGCAATGGTTTGTTTGAAGAGCCTGTCGTTATTGAAAGATTCTTGAAGGAAGCGATCAAACCTACTCTTCAAATCCAGTAAACCCTTAGAAAAATAAAGAATATTTTTATTTTCAGGTAGGTAGCTGTGTTGGTCCGACACAGTCGAAATAAATTAAAAAATTGCCCAGTAGCACCTTAGAGACCAACTAAGTTTGTTCTGGGTATAAGCTTTCAGGTATCTGAAGAAGTATGCATGAACACGAAAGCTTATACCCAGAACAAACTTACCGGTAGTTCCTCTCTAAGGTGCTACTGGGCAATTTTTAAAATATTTTTATTTATTTCGAATATTTTTATGTTACAGATTTCTACTGTATGTTGTATGGAAATCACATCCATTGTGAGGTTATAGGACTGAAAACTATTTGCTCTTTAAGAAAGAATCTCATTGCTTCAAAGTGTCTAGAACACTTTGCTTGACATTAGGTTAAGCTTAGAAAAACCTGGTATTTTAAATGGAAAAGAAAATCCATTGTTAAGTATAGGTTTCTTTCTCAAGTGCAGAGGACAGCTAGCAAGAGGATGTCACCAGGGTTCACATGCATCCTGTATAACCTCAAGCACCATCTTGCAACTACCACCACCAACTCTTTTTCATTATGGTTGTATTTGCTCCTGGAGGTCCAAGTCACAGGCAACACCCTCACATACTGGACTGTGAAGTGAATGGCAGCTGCATGTCCTGGCTCTTCCTACAATTCAAACATTCAACAGTTTGGGTCTTGGTACCATGGTTTCTAGAGCATAGCAAAGTGCTCTTCACCTCTCTGTATTTTGGTTCTACACTTAGGGAAGAATGATTTTGGGAAGGTTCTGGGAGAGCAGTCCATTTCAATGATCACTGGGCGATTTCAATGAAACCCTGAATATCTTCCTTAAGACCAAAGTGACTTGGGTGAGGATGCTGCCTAGGAGTATGTAGGCAGGGCCCCAAGATTCCAAGGTGCTTCAGACAGCTTAAAGAAGATCAGAGCTGAAATTGCCGAGGTGGCGTTTTAGTGGGCTGGTGTAGCCATTTGTCAACAAGCAATCTCTAAAGCCCCACTTGCTTTAGAAGGATGATGTCCACCTGCTAAGAGGTGTGATCTTTACAAATGTGTGGGGTTTCCTTTGCTTCTATCTTAGCTGCTTTAGCGGTTACAGGTGATTTTTTTGGTCTGTCCTGAGAAATGTTGAAAGTTTGGGTCTTGTCAGTTCTACAGGGATGAGAAAGGCGTCAAGCAAAGTTTGCCCTTTCTTGTGGCAAGTCCACCAGTGGCAGAAGAGCAGCCAGATCTGAAGTTCAATTAAGATGGCCAAATGAGAAATGTAAGGTTTAACTACCTGAATATAGTCAACTGGGTTCTTTCCTTCTCCTTCTTCAGATACAAGAGCTTTACCTTGCTCTCGGAGGTAGGAGCTCATACACTCACACATTGTCTTAAGACCATTCGGCACACGGCTGAACAGCTTGTACATACAAGCAAGATCTGCAATGGGGGGGAAGTATATTAACTACCACCAACATGGTATTTCCATCACAAGACAGCAGATGAACAGAATAAGTGTTCTCAAATTTTTGTCAACTCATATTTTAACATGAAGTCTCATTGTGAGGCTCTTCTTTTTGTCCTGGAATAGCAGATACAACAGACCTGTCCTAAATGTTACCTTAATTTTTATTCTTCACCTTTTGGATGCTATTTTATCTTAAATAATAAAATCATTATGGTGATTTGCTGCAGCAGTATGGCACATTGAGTGTCTTTGAATATAAGAGATATAAATGTTTAAAATTTAAATTTAAAAAAATTATCAGCACAGAGTGTCCACTTCAACAACAAAATATAATAAAACTAATACCAGATTACAAATTAAAAACCCTAATGCTATGTTATGCTAAGTGACCATTGGCTTTTAAACTAGGATTGGTAAATATAATTATATTTAACTAGAATTTGATTGATCACAATAAGCAAGCATGAATACCACATAAACTATTAAAAAGTTTCTTGGAGATACATAACATTTTATTGCTGTTGCAAGGAATGAACTGAGCTGAAACTCATTTCAGGTGAGCTACCATCTCATTCATTAGTTACCATCACAAGCATACAGAGCACACACTAATACAAATCTGCTAATGGAATTATGTAAAGCAAAAAGTTTACATTAGTAAACATTGATGAGGGACAGACATTATAGTTTTCTAAAATAAAATGGCATTTCTTACAAAATCTTTGGACATGTAGGAAGTATCTATAGTTTAGTCACAATAATTATTCTTTAGGCAGCTTTAGATAGAATAACGCTACTGAGGGAATGGAAAACACAGTTGTTTTTTAGTATATGTATCACTTCATATTTCAACAGAAATCTCTAAGCAATATAGATATTCTAACAAAAAGGAATAAATATTAAGAAATATTTAGTACACTTCATGCTTATAAGCTAATTCAGTGCCTGTAAGCAGCATAATCTGGATTTACCTTCTGTTTTTCCATTTTTTAGCATATGAACTAGACCAGAATTCTCCATTTCCACTATAGTCTTCATATGTTTGGAAATAAGCTCTCTCTCAACAACTTTTACAATTGGCTCTTCAGTTGATTTATCAAGGCAGTGCATCACACGTTCTATTTCTTCATTAATTCTAGCTTCTACTTTCTTGATATAAACTGAAGCACTATTTTCTGCTAAAAACTTCTGGCTCTCCATCTGTATTGGAACAAAGCAGAGGCACACCATGTGATACTATAATATTCTGAAAGAATTGCTACATATGCACTCCCCTACCATAAACATTCTTAATCGAAATAAGACTTCATACCTATTACCTTAATGTAATCCATACATCAACCCTGTATTATTATTCATATATTACAGTATGCGATGAGGATGAAAGGATGGGGCTTGGCCTCATGTCCATGACACAGGCAGGATTTGAAGTAGGAATTTCCCAATTTATAACTCAGCTATGCTACATCAGCTCTGAACATGCCCCCTAATTAGTGATACTTGCTAATTTAGAACCCAGTAATACAGCCTTGTGGATATTGGTTGGGATTCACTCCCACCATCATCTGCGCACCAGTGTCTATGTGGACTGTGGATGAAGCAATATTTATCTTTCTTTGGAATTGGAGCATCTTGCACTTTATGGGATTCCACTCCAAAGGACCGACCTGAATCTGGCTGCATGCATGGAAGGGGGCTCCCACTGAAAAGCGGCAGAGATGAAAAGATGCCATGTGCGAAAAGAACACCATCCGTATGATATATATAGAGTGTGAGACATCACCTTCTTCTTTCCCACTGCAGCCCAAATTATGCTCTGCAGGCCCCCGACCCTACCTGCCAGAACAGATTTTGAGGGCACAAAAAGCGTTTCAGGGAGGAGAGGAAGACAAAGTTGCACTGCATAAATGGAAGTCCATTCTGCTTATGCATAACCAGCACTGAATACAACCAAGAGTTTTCCTATTTTCCAAATAACATTTTATTTTTGCTGGATGTTTGGGACAGTGAATCTTTAAGCAGCATAGCAGTCAATATCTACAATTAAAAACCTTATATGGGGGGGGGGGAATGATTAGAAAGATTACTTGCAAGTAATTCCAAACAAATTCATTAAGCAGATTAACACCAATAAACAGTTAACATCACATACACTTGAAACATATTTTGTACCTGAAAGAATTCTGCTGACATCTCTAAAAATGGGGCTTCAAAATCTTCTTCATAGACAGATCTTCCTTCAAGGCCTAGAATCATTAACATCTGACAAGCATTTCTGATTGCTCCTCTGTCAAAATATTAAATCAGATGTAGAGATTAGATATATTTTAGCAGAAGTAGAATTTTCATTCAACAAAACATCCTCATATAATTTCCACCCCCACCGATCAATGCAAGTCCCTCTCATCAAGGATGTAAGAACTAGAAGAGAACAAAGAAGAGACTTCTCCACTCTTACCCTGAGATTATAGTAGTTAACCCCTTGCAGAGATAACAAAAATGTGCATTGCTGCTGAATTTCAAGAGACAGTTTAAGGGATCTCTCCTTTGGTGGGCTCTTTGGAGACACCAGGTTTACTCAGAACTGATAGGCTGCTCAACTTGACTTCCTAGCTATAATGATTTTTGGTTATCTCCATTTAGATTTGGTTTAATTAGTTATTGAAGAGACTGAACCGCGAACCATGAAGTCATAAATTCTATCATTCCAGCTGCCATGAATTCACTAGGTGGCATTAGAGACCTTCCCTTATCCTCACCCCCATCTGCAATATGTGGGCAATGGCCTGTTTTACAGACTTTAAGAGGATCACTGGGAGTGTATGCAAAATGCTATGAACAATAAGCAAATGCTATGTATTAGTTTGAGTAAGGTGATTGTTTAGAACCAATTATTTTATACAAGATTTTAAAAGTTATTTTACTGGCTCTTCTAAAAATTTTTAGGTACTTCATCTTTAGGTCACTGATCTTATTCAGTGTTCTCAAGTGCGCGCGCGCGCGCACACACACACACACACCAATCCCCTAATTTCACAACTTTCTCCATCTTTAGAAACTCCTCAGCTGAAAATAATAATTTAGTAAGTCACAGCAACCAGTCCGTATGCAATTTTGTACAGGAAAATATCTAAATTATGAAATTGGAACTTCACACTAGCTTATCTGTGTAAATTTGTAGATATCAACATCTTGATAAGCATTAAGGGCAATATCCAATGAACTCATTCCATTAGCACAAGGATTTATGCCTGCACAACAAAACTCTTCCCCCATCTCCAGTATATGACCATCCCATATCTATTCCAGAGTGTTGAGGGAACCCCTGGAATAGATTTGGGAGTGCACAGAAGGGAAGTTCCACTGTGCAAGCAGATATCCTTGTGCCAACAGAATAGGTCACACAGCACTACTATGAATACAACCTTTAGGGTTGCGTAGCAATGTGGAGTTGGCCAAGTTGAAATACTGTGTACACATTTTAAATTGCTAACAAAGTGTTAATAGCTACTAGAACTCCAACACTGTAACGCTCTGTAAATGTGTCAGAAGAACAATTTGTTTACAAGCAAAGATGTGTTGAGAATGAAGCTCCCTAAATACTCCAAAGGAGGAGAATGTTGTGCAACTGGTGCATACAGCCTTATCTTCTTAAAATGCCAATGGGCAACCTGCGGCCAAAATAGAATCAAGTTTCAAAAAAAATTTTAAATGGTAAGGAGTGGGTGGGGGGAGACAAATAGCTACTGCAGTGTCAGAGAAGGTAAGAAATGGATAATGAATATATTGATGGCATGTATTTTTTAAAAAAATGTTTCAGTTATCATATTGATTCTAATAATATAGTGTACTATTAGCCACCCAGGGAATTTTTATTGATGGCCTCGTAAAATATATCTCACTATTAATAATTAAAAATGAAATTAAAAAATGCAAAAAAAAGCGCAATAGCAGCAAGATTAACTCATGCACACAAAAAAAGATCTTGCAAGAATGATATCAAAGGTAGCTATTTTTTTGCAGTTGTACCTGTCCACAACTTCTCCTTTCCGTTCCCTTGCAATCATGTCCAACAATGTCTGTCGTAGATGATCCCTAATACACCCGTAACGTACAACTTGATCTCGAAAGATAATTAATCCCAAATTGTAGACATTTTCCACATTATTTTGTTGTACATATACACGGTCCTAAAATTAAAATATAAATAATAAGGCTTGTATACAATACAACTCTTATACAGTTTATCCAGAGACTGCTTTCAGCTACATGAGCATACCTCAGTCACACACCCCAAACAACCTCCAATGCACTTAGTCCTGAAAACGGATACCAAGATATAAATGGTTATTGTTTATATTGCAGAAAACAACTGTCTTACAATTATCAGGGCAAAATAAATAGATTGGAACACACTATCATTTAAGTTCTCTCAAATCATGTTTGTGTTTATCACCATGTAACACACACATACCACTAATTCGATGGAATCAAAACTTTGCCATTTGAAAGACGATAAAGCTGACCAATACAGTAGAGCTCAGACTACATACAAAGAAAAAATAAACCTGTCCTGTGAGTTATGGCAGATGTACACATGTATAATAGAGAACACTGACTGCAAGGAAGAGGAGCATCATAAAATGGTCTCAGGGTACCTAATCCTAAGCAGGAATGGCCCTAGTCAAAATCTGGAAGAGAGACTATTTGGAAACCCTCAGAGCTCTTCGGATGAAAGCAGACCTAAAAATGTAATACAAACACTCTCGGTAGAAGAGTGCTTTCATATGGCACTGGAAATATCAGATCTAAGAACGCAATCCTAAATTGTGCTTTGCAAGATTCCTTGTAAAGGTAAAGGGTAGCTGCTCTTTCCATTTAAAAATTAAAATTTCCAGTGACAATATGGTCCACATACAGAATAAGACATGATATGTAAAGGGTAAAACATCTAAAACTGTGTTCAGTTCAAAACAGTATTTGAATAAAGTGGAAATCTGGAAGATAAATGACAAAAAAAAAATGACAACTAGATAAATGACAACAAAAATCGATCCTGATCTTTTGACATTTCATTAGCAGTCTTTAGCCTAGTTCAGGAGAGATGATAGCAACAGATTTCACATGGAGGCATGTGTGTAGATACTCCACCACATACCTAGAACAATGTATTATGCAGGTGCCCCACATAGAGGCCTATATATGAGCCTTTCTCTTTCATTATGTAAGTACATCTTGTTAACCTCTATTCCAATCTCAGCTTCCCAAAAGAACCATTCACAATGAAACTATTGAGGAGGAAAAGTGGACTCCAGTGTGTGTATGCTCCACATTCATATCAGTTAAAGATTTCAACTTATCATGTCCAATTCTTCCATCAGTATGAAGATCTACAAGTTTGTTCTTACGACTAAATACTTCTAGCTCCAGAGAGAGAGAGAGAAATCAAACATTACCTACCATATACATCAGAATGTCTCTAATCATCACCATTGCTGTTTGATGATCATTCCATGCTTGGTTTAATGTTTGGAGGAAGTTGTTATTTAATGAATTTAGCACATCTTCTCGCACCTGCAACCAAACAGAATGTTTCAAAATAACCAAGGCAACTTATTTAATACAAGTTATTGAAAGCTACTACATATGTACTGCTATGCTACTGTCACAGAATGAGCAAAAAGATGTGCCAAATAACCAAACTACCAGTTCAAATCGCATTATTAGGAAGCTCTTTACATTTAAAAAACAGACAAATATTGTCTGCAGATAGTCTGATTCATGAGTATATAAATGAAATATATAGATGAAACTTGTTAATTTATCATGTTTTGCTAGCAGTGTAGGCAGCTTTACCATATAGGATAAATGATACATTTAGCCCTGAAGCTCCTACCTGTAGAAGCATAACTAAATTAATTTTGTGATCCTCACAGCAAGTCATATTACTCATAAACATTTACACTTCTTTCTTACTGGAAGGACAGGAAACAACCCTAGTCAGTCATGCGCATGGCTGTGCTACTGGGACTTGTCTTGTAATGTGTGCAAAATGCAAGAGAGTACTCATGCTTACTTATCAAGAGCTGACTGACCATGCCATCAGCTCTTTGTTACGGCATATGGAAAATGGATTTGAGTAGCAACCTTCTTGGTTGGTTCTTGGAGCCTGCTTGTTTATTTTTTGATGCCTGCCTCTTCTGGATTTCTCCCTCCTCTTTCTGTCGCAATTGCTGACCTTGTCTTCTGGATGCATTTGACGGAGCCTGCTTCTGTTCATTTTTAACTCAGCAGGTGAGTATTAGAGCTTTGCATGCAAAGGATCCCAGGTTCAATCATTGCCATTTCCAGGTAGGGCTGTAAACAATACTGAGCTAGATGGTCTGAGATTGTATGAGGCAGCTTCCTACATTCCCATGTACTGGCACCCAACCTCTGCCTGGAATTGTTAGTATTCAATGTTGTTTAAAATATAACTCTTAATTTTATCATAAAACTGTAATGGGAGGAAATAATGTAGTGTCTTCCTGTGTAATGCCTCACAATTTCTGATGGCTCTGATCTACCACTACCACTCTTTTTCCTAATCACTAAAATACAGTTGTTTTGGGGCCATATTTCTATGACTAAGCATTCACTGAGCCCTAACTCAAATTAAACACTTTCCTTGAACTAATTAAAATGTTTGGGGGCTTTATTGGAGGGGGGGATTTCTTTGAATGAGTAAGAGGGTGAGGTGCCCTTATACAAGCATTATAGCTAGGGGTGAGGGAGAGGCAGCAAGGCACTATACATATGATTAAAAACACTTTCATTCGTCTTCTTAATGTTGCACAATGTCCCAGGAATGAAAGACAAGTATGGAAGCCTTACAAATAAAATGATAGAAATGTAGTAGGCTGCTGGAGGTGGGACCAAGCTCTCTATCCCTCCTCAGCCAGCCACCAACACACTAGCAAAAACACTTTGCAGGCTAGTAACTTTTGTGCCTTTATTTACATGGTTGAAGAATGATCCTTTTTGGATAGAAAGATCCCATCTGAGGCTAACAGGTACAGTATTCATCTCAAAATATTTGAAAGTTGTTTGCTGATCTTTAAATCCCCTTTGCAGCTTACTTTTTGTGATATAAGCATGTAACTGTTTTGATTCCTACAGTAGTCCGTGGAAGGTCCTGCAGTTTCAGGGATAAATTTGGGGAGGAGACTGTCATTTAGCAGCAGCTGCAAGTAAGGGTCAGAGGCTGTATATTATTATCCTAAAAGAATGCCTGTGAGGACTGAAGCATTTGTTCCAGGCTTCCCATGAGCATCTCGTCAGCCACTGTGAGAACAGGATGCTGGACTAGATGGACCAATGGCCTGATTCAGTAGGCTTTTCCTATGTTCCTAAATGTCAATGTCAATGTCTACATCCATATTTGAAACAAAATAAAAAATTCCTTCCAGTAGCACCTTAGAGACCAACTAAGTTTGTTCTTGGTATGAGCTTTCGTGTGCATGCACACTTCTTCAGACGCTTGAACTCAGGACGAAAGGGAGAAACGTGTTAAGAGGAAGGCACGCTTGGCAAACCCTCACCGTGATCAACTCCCACTGTGGAAGGATGTGTAGATCCAGAATTGGCCTCCACAGTCACTTATGGACTCACTGTTAAGACCGTGTTCATGGAAGGCAATCTTACTCAGCTACGAGTGATTGCCAAAGAAGAAGATTTGGTACGTTGGGGAGATTCCAATTTTGGAAAACTGGTACTCAGCTCATACTCTTAGTGGCCACACTATATCTTCTGAAATATCAACTCTTTCTGGGTTTTGCCAAATTTGGAACAAAGTAAAACATTTCTAGCTGAGCGGCAAAGGGTATTAAGTTTTAATCTGTGTTTTCCTTTCAGTTCTTGCCTCAACCAAAAAAAGGTAGCATTTACTAGTTCACAACTAAAATTCTTAGTCACTACATTTCAACCAGCTGTTGAGTTCAATGTTTATACAACATACAGGCATATTGGGAATGGGGATAAAATTGGCTCCTGTCCTGTAGCCTTTTAATTTCAAAATTCTCAGGTGGTAGCAGGCACACCAAAATAAACATCTAGATTTCAGGACTATTTACATGTGTTTTAAGAATAGCAGCATTTGACATTGCTTTTCCACAAAAAGGTTCATTATTTAGTGAAGTCACATAGCAATATCCCAGAGGAAGTCTTGGCTCTGTTTCCTGCTATACAAACAGCCATAGTCTCTGTGATGAACACCGGGTCCTTGAGAAGGAGGTGTTCAAGTCTTTCTTCTAACATTCACTTGAACAAACAGTTCTGGATATCTTGTAGTACTACTCAGAAGGACCAGCTAATAGGACTTTCTGCTCCCAAGTCACAAAAGCACTCTTTGGGAGAAAAAAAAATGAAGTCTGTCAGTCAGTCATAGGGAAGATGCCTTATTTTCAATCTCTTTTCATCTGCAAAGTCTAGGTTCTCCTGCATAGCACATAGAGACTTGATGTAGTTGTTACTGACAGTGCATTTGATCTGTATCATATATTGCAACCAGTGCTCGAAATTAGCCTGTTACCTGGCACATTTTGTACCTGATTGTCAGCCACTTGCAACCAAGTGAAGATCCCTGGGTGCCAGGATGGCGCCTGACATCACTTTCTGGAGGTGCATGTCTGGGGATCATTGGATCTTGATTGTTTTCACACACTAATACCACATCCTGTAGAATTCTATCAGTTATATTTTATCTGCACAATCACAGTGGATTTCAGAAACCAAAATGCTTTTTCTGTGCAGCCTGAGCAGAAGCAGCAATGCTATAGCTAACTGTTGTAGCTTGTCTTCACTTACTCCACCCTACTGCCCAGCTCACAGTTGTGAAGAATATTTATGTTATGAATGGTCTGTGTCACCATTAAGAAAAAGCGGTAGGAATAGGTCAATATATATGTGGACGATCCCTGGATAAAGTGGCTTTTCTTCCTTAAATTCTCAAAGTTTTTAATCTAGCTCAAGATTATCATCTGAACTACCCAGATGTTTAACTGATAATCAATCACAGTCAGTACATCATTTGAAAAACAAAAAACAAAAAACTTTAGAGCTGTCTTGCCCCAATGGCAACTAAACCTTTTGTTTTGTCAACTGTAACTTTTGGCCGCTAGCTTATATAGCTGAGTTTCTAACACTGATTGCAACCTGTTTCTTTGAGGAAGAACAGGTATGGTGTATGTAGTGGTTATCTGCTCACTAAAGTTACTTCACATTTATCACCTATGCAGCTCCTCTAAGGCAAAGAAACTTCATGAAAGTCAAGTGCTTAAGACAACACTATAGATTATACAGCAAATTATACAAAATAGAAAAATGACTCCTATTTTTAGCACATATTCGATGCTAGTCATGTTAGAAGATCTTCTATCTACATATAATTGGACTGCTCAAGAATCACAATATGTGTTTTAGTATTTCATACTTCATGCAAAAATTGCATGCTTTCATTTGCTCATTTAAGTTTTGCGTTCACTGCTTGCAGATAATGACAACCAGCAAGTACAATCATGAATAGATTTTTAACAATAATTGCTCACTTTCTTACTAGGTTATATAATTTTTGTTTAAAGTACCAGTGTCTGAGTGAAGATACTCAGCAAACAAATTAGAACAAATTGAAAGGAATACTTCCTATATGCGCCACAGTAAAAAATAAAAAGAAATCCCACTCCAAACAGTAACAACTTTGTATTCCAAACATGAATGCATGCATTTAAAATTGTATACAGTGATTAGCAAGTAGCAGTTTACTAATCTTCCCAGACTATTATCCTGAACTGACCCTTAACTGAACTCTTGCTTTACAGGATATTGTTAGCACATTTGGAACATTTTAAAAGTATTGTTCCTAAAGGCTTATACCAATGTAGTTATGATTTTCCATGGGTGATGTGTATACCAATTACTTACAAGTATACATGAGGGCAGCTAAAGGAATATGCTGTGCTCAGCAGCAGCAAATATTAAATGCATAAGGCTGCATCAAGGTGGTTTGTGTTGTAGTGCCCAAGACAGCATTAGGAAAACACACAAGGCCTCCCCAAATCCCAAAGCTGCAGCAGTGTCTTTTTCTAACAGAGGACCCTGAAGTTTATTTTTCCCCAACAACCTTCCCCCACCTAAATTAATGAAACAATACAAAAGTTAAAAACTAGAAAACACTATATTGTTAAAAAAAACTCTCCAATCCTCTGTCAGTTTAGCCCTGATCTCTGAAAGTAGGCCTAAACAATAAAGGTTTTGAAATTATTCTAAAAGATGGCCAGGTGTGCTTCTGAATAGTCTGGTGTTCCTGCTTCTATCTTTTTTTTCTGAGAATGCCAGCAACCTAAAAACATATAAATCATTCGTATCTGAGGTTGAGTGCATTTTATATACAGGTGCAAAATATGTCCTTGTATTCTCAAATATATTTTGTCATTTTTGGGAAAGACTAAATCATGGGTAAGCAAACTGAGGCCCGGGGCAAACTGAGGCCTTCTAAATCCGGCCCGCGGACGGTCCAGTAATCAGAGTGCTTTTACATGAGTAGAATGTGTCCTTTTCTTTAAAATGCATCTCTGGGTTATTTGTGGGGCCTGCCTGGTGTTTTTACATGAGTAGAATGTGTGTTTTTATTTAAAATGCATCTCTGGGTTATTTGTGGGGCACAGGAATTCATTCATTTTTTTCTTCAAAATATAGTCCGGCCTCCCACAAGGTCTGAGGGACAGTGGACCAGCCCCCTGCTGAAAAAGTTTGCTGACCCCTGGACTAAATGAAACAGATTCAAACAAGATGAGACTGATGACCAAAGACTATCACAAGTGTGCCTGTCACTTCCAGATGGCTGCAATGTTAACACAGGAAGTAGCTGTGTCAGCAATCCATTCCTTGTGATTGCTTCCTATCAGTACTGTCACAGTAGAATGTGATCCAGACATGGAGCTGAGCCAACCATACCTTTGCAGCAATAGGCCGTGAAACTCCCATTACCCAAAATGCTACATTCACACTAGTTGCATCAGTCCCAAAGCTGAGTCAATATCAATAGGTGGTACAGTCACCACCACGGGCAAAGACAGCTCTAATTCACTAGGCTATTGACCACCAAAATCAACTTTAGTAGATGACACTTTCCAGAGCCAATAGCAGACAACCACTTTTTTTTTTCACCACAGCTACTTCTGTGACACAGGGTTTCTCAAACTTGGGTCCCCAGCTGTTTGTTGGACTACAACTCCCATCATCTCTGACCACTGGTCCTGCTAGCCAGGAATGATGAAGTATGTGGTCTTGAGCAAGTCAATCATCCAGTTCAAATGTAAACACTAAACAAGGTTTCAGAGCCTGAGCTGTTGCACTAATTGTGTTTTGAATGAATCACTGTATTCACTGAATGAATCTTGTATTCAGACATTACAAAAAAAATGTGTTGAAAGTTGTGGCAACCTTTACACTATTTGCATATGCATGCGAAGTGAAAGGGGAGTCCCTAGCCACCGGCTCACACTGCTCACCTTCATGACAACAAGCCATGGCAATAGTTCCATTCAAACAATATGCCAAACGAGGTTTGGTGTTGCAAGTCTTTGGCTCAAGCATTTCAACCTCCCTTTTACCATTGCTCCATGTGAGGAACAAAATTAGAAGCTTTCATTTCTGGTTTGCAGTAAACAATCATTCATCATTTTATACAAATTTGGCAAACCATAGTTTGCCCACAAAACAGGATCAAATCCTGACTTGGGATCCTGGTTTGTGGGAAAACTACATTTTTCTGGGTTTGAATGAAACATGATTTCATTCAGTTGAAACACCAAACTGAGTTGACATTATAAACACAAGTGGCCTCTGTTCTGATTCCCATGCTTCTTCCTCCAAGAAAAGAAATTAGAAGTTGTTTTCTGGCGAATAACAATTTTTAGTCTCAGTCTCACCTGTAAAATTAATATGGCTTACTTTAAGAATAACATAGCTGTGAATGTAAACACAAGAAAGACTTTAAAAACATTCTACAAATTAAAGGTGCTTTATAAATAGTTTTTACTAGTAACAGTTTCACTGTGTGTGAAGAGAACGTCCCAGTGCAAGAAGCTAAATTTTATAATTTTTGTCTAGCATTTGCTAACATGCAGAAAACAATCATAATGTAACCAGAACATTGTGTATGATTCTCTAAGGACAGCCATATGCCTTAAGTAGAAATGAGTTTCTTCTATAACCTTAGCCATTTGCTTCCAATTTGCATATGGTGTTGATTGCACATATATACCTTGTTTATGAGATGCTCAGTAACCACTTCTCGTAGTCCAGTGTATAGTTTCTCGCCGTGTTTATGTAATACCATAGTATATGCATTCCTATAGAGTTCCTCAAAGCTGAGACCACTGTTGTTCTTACGCTGAATCTCTTGAATTGCGTTTTTCAAAAGATCCCAAATGCTGTTTACATATTTTTCATCCATAGTCATCTGTAAAGGCAAAGAAAAATACTAATTCAGAAACTACTCTGATTAGGAAGTTTCAAAATTATTTCCCTTTCAAAACTGTTGCTCATTCATAACCCCAAATATATGTGATTATCAGAAGCTCTGTTCCAAGCTGACAGGTGAGTCAAGTCCGATACAAGTTACATGACTAATTTTCCAGCAGTTTGTATTAACAGATCTTCACACTGCACAAAAATCTCTGTAAGATACCAGACATTTCTTCTTTGCAACACACATCACTGATTCACACGTGTTTTATTATCACTTGATTACTGCTGTTGTCTTGCAAACATAAGTAAGCCATCACAGACACAGTACTTTTATATCACTTCAAATACAGCGGACCCTCCAGATATGAACTTAATTTGTTCCAGGGGTCCATTCGCACCCCGAAAATAACATAAATAGAGGCATGCTTCTGTGCATGCGTGTGGGGTGATTGAGTGCTTCTGCGCACGAGCGCGGCGCGCAGAGCACTTCTGCGCATGTGCACGCAGCGAAACCCGGACGTATACACTTCTGGGTTTGCCGTGGCCGTAACCCGAAGATTCCGTATCCAGAGGGATACGTAAGTAGAGGTACGACTGTACTGTACAACCTTTTCAAGAGGAATCAGTTCACACATTCAGCTACAGACTATCAATCACTGAGTAATTATGATGCAAAAGTAACCATCTCAGTTTCACTAGACTATAGGATCTCACCGGAAATATATTTAAGTATCACTGCAATTTTCCCTCCCCCACGCTATCATGCATATTACCAGTGAGCCTTGTACTGATGGTGCTATCAGGTGTTCAGCTTACTGTTAGTACATTACCAATCCAATGTGTAACAAAAGCTACTGATCTGAGTCATGGCTGAATCATTTGTTTTTTGCTTACTTAAACATGCCTATGGCAATATAAATGTCTCAAATACACTTAAAAGGGAAGCTAAATGTTTTTATACTTTCACATTATCAACTACTCTATTTATCTGGGAAACAACCTTGGCTGAAAAGTAGGGTAACAAAGTAAGAAAAGCAAGACATTTTAGATAATTTACACATGCAAAATTAGTACGGTAGTAAACCTTGTTATACCTTGCAAATAAAGGTATAACCCTGGACAACTCATTAATGTAATCCTTTACAAATGCTTTAGTAAGTGAAATTAACAGGAGGAATTTTTATTTATGTATGAAATTCAATTGTTTAAAGATAAACCATAGATTAAGGCAAAAATCCTCAGCCACCTCAGTTAAGAGTCATCATTCATACTCCAGTAATACATAAATATGTTAATAATAAGCATAACCACCTACAATGACTTTCAGATATAGCTTGATGCTTTTAGGAAATCCTTCACTGGTGTTTTAGGCATATTTCCAATTAATTTCAATAATACACAATTCTCATAACATTACTCTTCAAAACCATATTGAAATGCCTGTCTCATCACTACACTATCGAGTAGCCTAATAGTTCAATCTCCAATATGATTCTAAATCACTGATCATTTTGCAATACTAATGCTATTCTCAATTATGTGTTAGGACTGCAAAGTTGGCAGATTTTTAAAAACATGCACAATGCAGGTTATAATAAAAAAAACTTTTAAAGTTTAGCTAGATATCTTGGAGAACCATCTCTCATCTTACTAAGCCAATATATAATCAAGCTTTCTGCCCAAGCAGCAACTGAACCAAGAAGTCCCTAGTTAACCACAAATTGCAATTTCAAACAAATAGGAAGCTATCATTTTCAGTTTCAGAAGAAGCCAAAAGTCTAACTTGAACCAATGAACACAATCAAACCCTGCCTTTAGTAAGCCATAACATGTTGTAAGAGATTCATACACCTACTCATAACCTTGCTGCTCTTCCATGTGCAAAACCGGTGAAAGAACGGAGCAGTTACGTGCAAACTGGGAACTATGTAGTAGCTTCCCAAAAAGCCAAAAATCAAAAGGCAATGCATTAAGACAGGATTTGATCATGTTTTAGGGTTCTGGTTTGTCCTAAAACTGATAACCATGGTGCTCAGTTTATGCAAAAGAGAAAACCATAGAAACTTCTGTATTGCATTCAGGTGTGCTGAAAAGGGAGGAGCAAATGGACTGTTTGAACTGGCTTGTTTGTATCTCACCTTATAAAGCAGTAAGACCATCATCTGAACTGGGCCACTGCATCACTTCTGAACAGATTTGAGTCCCTTCACTTTTTAAATTACCGTATTTGTTAAGAGCCTCCAATTCAAGGAAGTCAAGATAAAATGCTAACAAAATCAAAATTGCACAGTGAAATGAATACAAATACCGTATTTTCCGGCATATAAGACGACCCCCAACTTTCCCAGTTAAAATATAGTTTGGGATATACTCGCCGTATAAGAAATACGACCCGGTGTATAAGACGACCCCCGACTTTTGAGAAGATTTTCCTGGGTTAAAAAGTAGTCTTATACGCAGGAAAATACTGTACTTTTATGCAACCAATGTGTCTTGACAAAACAAACAGCAAAGATATAACAGTCATCAAATTTCTAAAGGGCTATCACATGGAAGATGGAGCAAGCTTGTTTTCTCCTGCTCCGGAGGGTAGGACGCGAACCAATGGCTCCAATTACAAGAAATGAGATTCTGACTAAACAACAGGAAGAACTTTCTCATGATAAGAGCAGTTTGACAGCGGAACTGACGTGATGGACTCTCTTTCATTGGAGGTGTTTAAGCGGAGGTTGGATGGCCATCTGCTATTGATGCTTTAGCTGAGATTCCTGCATAGCAGGGGGTTCAACTAGATGACCCACAGAGTCCCTTCCAACTCCACAGTTCTGGGATTCTATGAATAGCTAAAGAAGCACATCATACTAGCTTCCAAATGTGTCAGAATAAAACTATTTTCACTGATTGGCTAAAAGTACACAATAAAGGATTGAAGCTGCTCTCTGTAGGGAACTGGCTCCAGAATTGCAACACTACTACAGAAGGGGCCCTATCCTATCCATCTACAGTTCAACTTCTGGAGGATATGAGGTCCAACAGAATTTTACTGGCTGATCTTAACAGTTATACTGGTAATCAAAAAGCATTCCCTACAGTACACTGAATTTGAACTTAGAAATTTGGGAGAAACTCTATACTACACTCTTTTTCCATCCTCTTAAAAGCATTTTAGAGCAGAATGATGCTCAGAATGATTTTGAAGGAAATTCCATCTAGCGAAATATTGCCTGCTCTATCTCATATTGGACACATTACCTGTTGCATTTCCACCAATTAATTTGAACCCATTTCCATTCTAGTTTTGTATAATGATCAGAGCCAAATAGAAACTACTTCAGAATTCAGCAGCAGCAAACATGTCTATCCGAAAATATATGCCAAGGAAATGGCTTGGGTCAATATTTAACTAGTCAACTCAAAGACCGTTTTGACCGGTCAAATGTTTAACTTACAAATTCCCATTTGTATACAGCTGTTTTGAATCAGACAATATGATATAGCAGAAAGGGAGGGAGGGTGCTTGTATTAAATGGGACCAAAACTGCATAGCAATAAGCTACTCACTGTTAAAACATGCAGATAGGAAAAGCTTTCATGACATTGTTTTTCCAGGAACCACCATTCCTTTTACAAAACAAATGTTTTGAAGTCCAAGGAAAGTAGCAAGACTGCCCTGAAGTAGTATTTCAGCAGGTATGATAGGACTACCAGTTACAAATTTCCTGGCTACTAATGCTGTGCTGGATGAATTGGGGAGGATGAAAAAAGATGCAGAGTCTTACTCCACTTACAAGTGGAGCTAGTGATCAATTTGACATCAACACTTGTATATCATGACTAAGTCTACACTTCCTGTATTTTTATTATATTACTTTATTATTTCTGCTTATATGTAAAAAAGAAAATACCACCTCTAGCTCAAGCAAGGTACAAACACTATACTACAGATAGATAGATAGATAGATAGATAGATATAGATAGATAGATAGACAGATAGAAAGACAGATATCTTACCTAAGTGAAGAAAGCAAATACTTTTAATCTTAATGTGCTAAACAAGTTGTACTGTTTGTTGTAAAAATTAAAACCCTGCACACAATAGCTTGGGTTCTGACACAATGCTAAGTTTCATACTACAGTAATGTGCTTGGTTACAGGTAGGTAGCTGTGTTGGTCTGCCGTAGTCGAAACAAAATAAAAAAAAATCCTTCCAGTAGCACCTTAGAGACCAACTAAGTTTGTTCTTGGTATGAGCTTTCGTGTGCATGCATACTTCAGATACATTGAAACAGAAGTCCATGTGCTTGGGTGAGCTATGAGTGCATGCATTATTCTCCCCTTTCCTCACCTGGAGCAACTAAAAGGAGACTGGAAGCAACTGCTTCTGTTTTCACCTAACCAACCACAGTTTGTCTAGGTTAGTACTGGGATGAAGTGTGGCTAATAATAGTTTATCTGTGCAGAAAGACTTAAAATCATGGATTACAATCCTGGCTTGGATTGTAACCCCCTATTCAGACATAACCAACCATGGTTAGTTGAAACAGAAACCAATGCATGACCTTTGCATGACCACCACGCCAGAGGAAGAGAGATGAGGGGTGGCAGGCACATGGATGTAACACAAAATTATTATTTTATTATAAATCAATCAGTTCAGCTACCATATATTTAAGTGATCAGAGCCTCTTTAGTTGTTGGCATCCATCTGTCTTGAGAGACAGCAGTGCCCCTCTGGGGGTGAAGTCAAGTGTTAACCCTAGAAAGCTGCATTATGGCAAAAATTTTACTAAGAAAATAGGCTGTTTAACCAGATATGGGCATGAATCAGGCTGCGCACATGCACATTTTCCGATACAGAGTATAAATAAAACAAATGTTGAACAGACATTATTTTCTGCTACCGGTATGTATATGAGCGCATGCTACATATGTGAACGCCCAAGAAAAAACAGAAAAATTAAAGAGGAAAGCCTGACCCCCTGAAACCTATGGGGATAGGTTCCCAAAAGATTTCTTTTGGCTTGTATATTTTGCTTTAGAATAATGAACAAAATGTTTAAGACAAGGCATTCATACTTCACTAATCCAAAATTATTTCTTAAACTGTATAACAAAAAGTGTTTTATGTACAGAATCAGATCATCACAATTCCTGTACACTGGAGGACAAGCAAGTCCTGAGTAGTATAGTGAGAGTATAATTTTCAAATGCAAGAGCAAGGTGCATTCCAATTCTTGAAGGGCAATGCCATTGTCACAGGGAAAGAAAGGAGTCAATGCATTATTTGACTTTGCTTTCCTCTTGTTGGCATAGCTGGTAGATCTGTTTCTGTCCTCTTCACTATGTCTCAAAGGAGTGGAAGAAAGTACAGAGCAACATAATTTTGTTGCCATCAAGTTCATGTTGTTGCAAAACTGTCAGATGCAAAATTCAAAGGTAGAAATGTAAATTATGATAGCCCTGCTTCTGCATTTGACTGGATTACAAAACAGGCTGCAGATTTAGGGAAAGGTACTTTCAAATGTTGCAAAGCACAGAACATCTTCAAGTATTTGGCCAAGGAATGCACTCTGGGATTCTGCCAAGCATATCCCTCATGTAACATGGTGGCAAGGCCTTTTTTGCACAACACAGCCTCTGACTTCTCTTGGTTCTCACCTACTTCAGATTCCTCCATCTTCTGCAGCATGTTGAAGAAAATGGACTATGTTTGGATATACATTAAATCAAGAAATAAACTGACATGTGAAAGGATAAAAGCTTGTTTCAATCTGGGATAACCTTCAGTCTCTAGAAGTCCATGATAAATAGGAAGACAACTATGATGAACAGAAAGTGATAGCAATAACTTAGAGAGACTAACTTACTGAGTTTTGTTCCCTTTCTCCTCTTTTTCTCAGTACTTTTTATAAAAATAAATGCCTTAATAATGGGAGTCATAATAATTTTCCAAATAAATAATAATTGATTTTACTATAATGCAAACAGTTTGTTTTTATTGGTTTTTTTTTTGCGTGCTTCTCATAAAGCGGAAAAACTAGATGCTAGGTTTCTTAAGAGTTCAACAGCTTGTAGCTCCATTTGTATCAAATACTTTTAAAAACAAATATAATTTGTAACTATTGTCCCATAAACTGAACTTTCAATATACAAAAACTGATAACTCTAGGGTATATCAAGTTACACATAACACATTTTATGTTGCTAAAATAAAAAGCAACTTCCAAAATGTGAAGAGTGCTTTAAGAGAGAGAGAATTGCATTTTTAAAAAAGATTCTGAAAATTTCCTTTTCCTAAACTTTTACTGTTGTAGCACATGCACATACCGCCTGCTACATAACAAGTCAGTTCATATTTCACCATTCTCACATCTTCTAAATTCACTAGCATTGACCAATGTAAACAGAAATGGTAACATTACAGGCAATCAGTCTCCTTTTATCAGTACTCAACATTGATTTTATCATCTGCTTCAATAAAGCATCTCATTTCTGAATAAAATGAGGCTGGTACTTAGTTAACATTATAACTGAAAGTATGCCACTTTCTCTCAATGAGTTGGGAAATATGCACCCTGGCTGTCTACTAACCAACACTTTCAAAAGTGTTGGTAGGTAATTATATCAGACACATTTATAAAAAGTATTGGCCAAAGCACTAAGGTATGGTCATTGACTTAGGTTAAGCCTCATCAACATCACTATAGTAAGCCAGTACAGTATATTTCTGGCCAAATAATAGGGGCATCAAACCCTGGAAAAGATGGATTTTAAGTTTAATTTTTCCATAGCCATGCATTACCTTCAGAAGCTCAGCGGCTACGTACAGGACATCCTACCACCACCACTGCCGAAATACATGCAAGTAACTTGGAGAAACTGTACTACCACAAAAACGAAGTTCAGAGGTCTCTGAATCAATTGGCAACACATCACACCAGTGAACAGGTCATGGAACACTTCTGCAAAATTCTGTTTAGCGTTGTAGGCAATATGCAATACCTCACATTGACTACATGTTTCTTTCTCAAGTGAAGGATTTGTAATACACTGTTACCTCTGAAGTGTTTTCTTTGTAAAGCTTTTCTAAGAATCCTTTGAAAGGATTATTTTCAAGTATTTTAAATAGTTTTACAAAAACTGCCTTCATTAAACATTTATTCACCACACACACACACACACAAACTCAATGTTCTAATGTGGTTACCAAGGGGCACAAGACTAGTCTGTGATGTCATTAGAATGTTGAGCGATCTCTTAAAGAAATTCAAAGATTTCTTGCAACCAGATTCCACCACAAGGTTTCTCCATCCACCCCCCCCCCAAGTTCAGTGCAGACAATACCGGTATTATTTTCGGTGATGTACATGGAAGATTCAGGTATGCCGACTGAGCCACAAAACACTGCAAATGGTATAAGTGCTTAGAAATGCAAGTGTCTACCATTTATATTGTCTTTCTTCAAAATTTCCTCACTGTAAAATGAAAGAACATATACATAAGCTTGTATCCAGGACTGTGCACATCCTCTTCCTGCACACCCAAAAATCAGTTCTGAAGGCTTCTTCAGCCCTCTGGATCAAATTTTGAGGGTGCATGGGGACACTGCAGGGAAAAGAACAATAAAGTTCCATTGTGGAAGTACAAATCTGCTGCACTTTTGGAACAGCAGTGTTGGAAACAACCCTATATGTTTATTTCAATGAGAATTATGTATCCTGGCATCTAACTCATGTTATCCTTATCAATATTTTAGATGTTGCTTTAACACTGCAATTTTACACATACCTCTCAGAAGTAAGTACCAGTAAGTTCAGTGGTGCTTAGTCCCAGATGAGTATAGGCCTACAGCCAAACTAATCATTTTACCATTTTTTAAACAATATTAAATCTTAATCAATGTATTCAAAGAAGCTCAGAACCCCAAAGACATTTCTGACACTTTAAAAAGGATTCTATAAATAAGAGACTTCAACACTTGGCAAATAAGAAAGAGGAAGGGAGCACACAAGCTTCCATTCAAAACTTAGCATATATCGGCAACTTTCTTAAATGTCTGAGCATTTCAGTGCTTGTATTAGAGGAAATCTCTAACAAATCTTGAAGCGAAGACACACTACTATTATAGAGATCAAAGTGTCACCATAACTCAAATGTTTTAGCTCATAGTGTATGTGAAAACTTTATATGGCATTGTAAGTAAATTAAAAAAATCAAAACTCCAAGAGAGCAAAACCAATGTCCTTAGCAATGTAGGACATGCTTTGCATGCAAAAGGATCCAGATTCAATCCCTGATGCCTTCAGTTAAAAGGGATCATATAGCAGGCTAACAAGAAAGTCCTCTACCTGAGATCCCAAAGAGCTGCTAACAGACTGAGCGAGATGGAGTTTTGAACCTGCAGATACATCCACTAACAGAAGAGGGGGAGATGATTTTCACCAGTTCCCACCTCTCACCCCAATACACCTTGCATGCTGCTCTGAAGAGTCCCCCAGCTCTCTAAAGCTGATTCAGGTGGCTGCAGACAGGAATCTGGAAAAAAATATCACCTACCGGTACTCTCTCCACTGAATCAAAAGTGCCGGAATGGCTCTGGAGACATGCTCTTCAGCAGCACCTTGCTCAACAACTGCTCCTGAATCAATGTATCACATGAGACCACATCCCAAACTTTGCTGTTTTCCTCTAGTCCAGGGTTTCCCAAACTTGGGTCTCCAGCTATTTTTGGACTACTGTTTCCATCATCCCTGACCACTAATCCTACTAGCTCAGTTGTTGTAGTCCAAAAACAGCTGGAGAACCAAGTTTGGAAAATCCTGCTCTAGTCTATTAAACCAGTTGGTTAATCAAGAAGGAAACTAGGGTAGTATATCTTAGGTTGGTATGCAAATTTCTTCATCAATAATGCCATGCTGACAACAAGTAATATTCCATATTCTCATGAGAACTTACAAGTTTATTTGTTTCATCATTTTTCAAGCACAGACACTAAACCAAGTTTTTTCGTTTTTGTTTTTAAGACATTAGTACCATTTGCTCTTTAGTCTCCTATGACTGTACCACTGTCTCATGAATTCTGGAGTTCAATACTGATTAACTAATGAAATCAGATTGTCATCATTTGAATGACTGTAGATTATCCAAGAATTCTTAAACACACTTTCCTGTTATCCTGACAAGGATTTTTGCCTTGCCTTCATTGGTGTTCTATATCTAAGCAAGGCTCCATTCTCTGTAAATATCAAGTTCCTCAGTCTCCATAAATTCTGTCATTTTTCCTGTTGAAGGTAACTGTCAATTCAATATGCTTTGAGTTTCTTCAGATATACTTATAAAACCTTACTGTGGTTTTTCATTAGTTATTAGTTACATTCTGGAGCCAGTCCAGACATTACATTTTTCATGAAGAGGAAAGTTGTAAATTATCACCAATTATCAGCTTTTGCATGTTGCTGCTGTAACATGCAGTATGACTAATCATATGGGTTTTCTGGTATGAAGTCTTTCCATGCCACTGCCAACACCTGCTATTATTAGGAACAGGTGGAGCCCATGTAGAAACTCTTTTTTAAATGTGAAAAAAATCATATTTTAGCCACTGCTACATGTTGTGGTGGAGCATAGAGAAACTGTCAAGTGTGATAAAGGTAACACATAAGCCAGAAGTTGTGCATCTGTTTCTCTCCTGTGTTAATATGCTCATACTGTATTAAATAAATATATTTATGCCTTTTCAAAACTAAACTCAATTTTAAAATTTCTCTTTCCTTTCCAATTGCTTAATAAACTCTGAATTTGTCAAAAATATGATCCTAAACTGTAACATTGTATTTACTGTTCAACCTGTTCTTACAGTAAAAACAGATGTAATATTTTAATTTTGCTGTAAATTGTTTGAACACACATTTACTGCTGTAAAAACACATTTCTCTTCATGGCAGTAAATATGCATTTCAATGAGTTCCATCACACTTATGTTTGTCTTCACTATTAGAATTCCAAATTATGAGGATCATAAGACTCT
The DNA here is from genome assembly GCA_034641385.1 of Darevskia mixta. Lineage (NCBI taxonomy): Eukaryota > Metazoa > Chordata > Lepidosauria > Squamata > Lacertidae > Darevskia > Darevskia mixta. The sequence continues at coordinate 13,621,903 of JAWWNH010000030.1, forward strand.
CAAGGTGCCATTCTAATTTTTGTGTTCTTCATTGTTCCGTTACTCTTCATTAAACGTAGGATTCAGGACTTCTCTATAATCCTTAAAATAAGTTTAGGAAGACTTTGATAACTTCAGCACCTACACTCTAGCTTTATACTTCCAAATATAGCCCCCTAAGTTCAGGAAGAGTGTGTTTGGGTATAGATCTCTGGACATGCAGATGATCAAAGTTGTAAAGACTTCTTAAACTCCAAAGCCATAATTTCATTATCAATGTCTTAGTTTTATTGATAACTGAGTAATAATGGTAATGAAAATGAATTTTATATATTTACATTTGAGGCTTGCCAAGGGTCCACAATTCCAATTACCATGATGAGTTCTTGTAAGCACAATGCAACATACACAAACTCTCTTGAGTTTAAAGCTGGGGATGTGGGGAGGGGAGAAGTTATCTCCACATTTGTGCTATACCAGAGGCCCTCCAAAAAAACCAATGCAATTGCAATGACAATCCCCTATTCAGCTCCAACTCCAGGCCCAAGAGGAGGGCTAGAACTTGTGCTTGTTAGATTGTGCTTCCAAGGGGCCTGAACTGGGAACAACTCTTTCCTCCACTGTGGCAAGTTTGAAGCTGGAAAGGGCAGCAGATAATTTTCCTGGTCCTCAGGGTACAGTGCAATGTCAAGGATTACACCTCCACGCATGTGACCTACTAAGGTAAACTAGGATTTGTGGGCTCCTGTTAAGGGCCACACAAGACATGACAGGAACAAAAAAAATTCTTGACATCCATTGCTTTAATGTATGGTGATAAGAATCTACATTTTCCAGCAAAAGGTTTATAGCTGAAAGCAGCTGAACTCTACCTCCTCCCATACCTTACATCCTGAACCCTGCATCCCTTTAGGCTCTTTTCTCCAAGCTTGGCTCCAATGTGAGCCAGGCCCATGACAAAAGTTCTCCAAACAGCAGTGTGTAGGAAGTTCAATTCATAGCATCCACACTTTGCAGGCGTAAAAAGTAGACTTTCTTGCTTCCTGTGAATGGGGCAAGTATGCAAACAAACATACTTGGCTGCCTCACCACATATAGCTTAGCACAATTTTATACAATGATACCTCTGGTTACGTACTTAATTCGTTCCGGAGGTCCGTTCTTAACCTGAAAACATTCTTAACCTGAAGCACCACTTTGGCTAATGGGGCCTCCCCCTGCCGCTGTGCTACCACTGCCCGATTTCTGTTCTCATCCTGAAGCAAAGTTCTTAACCCGAGGTAATATTTCTGGGTTAGCAGAGTCTGTAACCTGAAGCGTATGTAACCTGAAGCGTATGTAACCCAAGGTACCACTGTAGTCTCAATTATAACAAATGGGAAAAGTTCTTGAAAAACAGACTACTCTGAAATAAAATAAGTGATTTTTTTAGTATGGAGATTTTTGAAAGCAGCTGAAAGCACCTTTTGTCAACCCTTATTACAGATGCATTATCTAATTGGACAAAATGCCAGACTGTGCACAGGATTGAATGTTATAGTGACAATATGCTTCAAGCAGAACTCTATTTTTAAGACCCACCTATTCTCTCAACAGCAATTTGCTTTAACAAATTTTAATCTTGTATTTTTAAATTGTTGTAACCTACCCTGAGACAGCCTCCTGCCCACCTAGCAGTTCGAAAGCAAACAGTGCAAGTAGATAAATAGGTACCGCTCTGGCGGGAAGGTAAACGGCGTTTCCGTGAACTGCTCTGGTTCACCAGAAGCGGCTTAGTCGTGCTGGCCACATGACCCGGAAGCTGTCTGTGGACAAACGTCGGCTCCCTCGGCCTATAGAGCGAGATGAGCATGCAACCCCAGAGTCGTCCGCGACTGGACTTAACAGTCAGGGGTACCTTAACCCTTTACCTTACCCTGAGACAGCATAATAATAATTGCAATAAAAATACCCTCCTACTACACACTGAAGTCTTGCCCCCACCACCATAACAAGCAATTAAAAGACGAGGCCTGTGATTAGTTTGTGACTAGGAGTTCAACCTTAAATGTGATTGGGATGTGTTCAAAGTTCCAGAATCTATCAGCACTTCTAAAATCCTGCCAACAAACACACCAGCCAGAACAGAAGGGTGGGGGGTGGATGGACTTACCTCTCTTTGATCTGTGAGTGTGTGAAATAGTTACACCAATACCAGACATACAGGATCCAATTTAGGACCTCTCGAATGAATGAAAGAACCTTGGATCCAAGGCTGCCTATGTCCTGGCCCAGAAACTCCCATTTTACGGCGCAATGCCTGCTACCACTGGTAGAAAGACCACCAATGGTAGATCTAAGTATATGGAGGCATAGCAGGGTCCCTCAATGGCAGGTTACCTGTATGTGTCTCTGCTGGTGAAGCTCTTCTCTACTGGAGAGCCATTGCTATTTCTTTCTAACTCCCTCCAGCCAGATGTGGGGTTCAGAATTACAAGGCTGCATGACTTACCAACTGGGAAACTCAACACACACTTGCTGAAATTTCATTTAGATGAATTGGTCACCACCTCTATCAAACAGAGAACGCATCATTATTCAAATTAAAAATGTGAAACAAACTACAAATATATCTCCTAAAGTAGGCTATTGTGAGATTACCTCACAAAGAGACTGAAAGGGATTAGGCAGTGAACAATGGGCTCAAAAACAGAATTGTCACCTTCTAGTAGGACTGCTGCATAAAATATGTTTACACCAATCTGCAATATTTTGCAGTGTCCTTGTTTACAAAATATTTAAGTAAGACACAAAGTCTTCAACTTAAACAATATACCTATATCTATTGCTGTCTGACTTGGCCACTCCCTATAGCAGGAATCACCAACTTTTTTAGACCAGAGGACAACTTTTGAATTTTGAAAGAGTGATGAGGGTTCCCATTACAAATCAACTGCTGGGGTGAGGTTGTGGTATAACACAAAATGGCTGCCATGGGGAGCATGGCATAACACACAATACCGGTAGATTACCACCCATGACATGTTTACTATGGGAAGCCATCTATGTCCTGCTGGTTCTTACTATGGAGGTCACACAATATTTTTTTTTCTTTTAAAAACACACTGCTGTCTCTGTCCAATAGTGACAGGAAGCATTCCTCAGCACCAGGAAAAAAAATACAAGGTTCCAATTTTGACCAGTAGAGCCCACAATCCAAAATCCCCAGGTGAGGTAATTGCGGTGGTGGCGTGGCAATGGGTGAGCCGGAGCTGCTTGTTGCTGCTGCCAGTGCTGGGCCTGGTGACAGCCTGGGCTGGACTCTGCAAGATGCAGGGTGCAATCCACCCCAGCGCCTAGCTGAGTGGAGTCATCTGGTGCTGCTGACTTGCATCTAGTAAATAACTAAGTGTCAACTCAGAAGAAAGTTGCACTGAATTCAGTGGGCCTTATTCCCAGGTAAAGGTGTGGAGGGGATAGTGTTTGATCTAGGCAGCCAGTACTCCTCCGGATGACAAAATCTTTTTGCACCAGGTCAGTGAGGAGCACTTGCTTTTTAAAATTCTCCCATATATACAGAGCTCCCTGCATGCCTTTTGGAATTTATCTGTAGGTTTTCTCCTCTGTGTCAAATAATGTGTTGTTTACTTTTTATACTACATGGAAGATGGATCTTCCTCAGAAGGTTCTGCACTCTCCTTCCTTGGAGGTTTCTAAGCAGAGGTTGGATGGCCATCTGTAATGGATGCTTTAGCTGAGTTTCCTACATTGCATGGTGTTGAACTAGACAGATGACCCTTGGGGACCCTTCCAGCTCCACGATTCTATGTTTTTCTGCTTCAACAATATTTCATTATGTTCCTATCATTTTATGTAATTGTATTTTCTATAAATAATAAAAAATTATAAATAAAACATGTTCTATTTACAAACAAAACATTTAAATAGCTACCTTTCTACCTGTAGGATGAGGGGGGCATGGGCGTAGACAGGATTTTGTTAGGGGGCAGGCTTTTGTTGGGGGGGCAGAACATAATATTTATATTGATTTTTACTTATTGGAGGGGGCAGCTGCCCCCCGCCCTTGGCTACACCCATGGGGGGCCACAGGAAGGAAACAAGGTCAGAAGAGGGCCATGGTCAGGAAAAGGTTGGGAAACTGAGCTAAGACACCATGAACTTCTAAGATGGTAGAAGCACAGTTGGATGTTGCCCCAACCATTTCCTAAACTTTCTGAGACTGTATTGCTTTGCTATAGGGGATGGAGAGGTTTTCAGAATCTGTCCAAATTTCTGTTGGAGCAAAATAACTTTTATTTATTACATCTATATCCTGCTTTACTTCATTTGACATTTAACAGACATTAAGATTACATAACAGGCACTGAATTAAAAAGCAGATATTGTGATCAATGTAATGACCTGTTCAATTACTATATTGAACTTAGGTCAGTTGATCCCTTAACTCCCAAAGAAAAATATGCTTTCTTTCAGTGTGTTCCCCTATGAATAATAAAGTCAGTTAGAAAGCACTTTATAGGTCATTAAGTGTAACCCATAAGATTTTATTAGGGGTCTCTCACAGGATTGTATGCTGTTTGTGCACAAGTAGAACAGAAGGCTAGAAGGCCTTCTGGAGCGGATTTTGGGAACAGATTGGGAGTGTTATTTGAGGGAAAGGAAGGTTAAGGCACAAATACAAGTCAACTTATGCAACAATTAATTCTGTCCACAAAATTTTACAAACCACTAGCAAAAATTTAAAACTTTCATCAACACAATCCAAGGTCAATATATGGACTAAGTAAGGCTGTCTCAGCATGTGATCAATACTACATTGTACATAATTTTATGTACTGTATAAAATAGTGTAGATCGTGGTTAACTATCCCCATAATTCACCTTTGAATTGTGGGCATCTATCTTTTTGTCATTTCTCTTGATTTTCTAATGCTGCTTTTTTGCTGAATAAGTTGCACCATGCTTGGTACCCATGTACTGAAGATCTTTGCTTCCATCGGTAGCTTAGTGACAACTTCTTGCCTACTGACAGCCTTCAGTCAAATTACTTCAATGCAACCCTTCCCCATGATATTCTAAAGAGATGAGTTAAAAATATGCTCCCCCTCCCCATCCCAGGCCAAAACATGAAAAGGTATGCCTCAAGGAAAAAATGCAAGGTTTTGTTGTTTTTGCTTCATTTTGCTGCTGTTGGAAGTTGGGTGGTAAAGAATGGCAGTTTATATATACAGTGGTACCTCGGTTTATGAACTTAATCTGTTCCGGAAGTCCGTTCTTAAACCAAAGCGTTCTTAAACCAAGGCATGCTTTCCCATAGCAGCGGGGGACTCAATTTACAAATGGAACACACTCAACAGGAAGCAGAACATTTTCGGCTTCCAAGGCAAAGTTCACAAACTAAAACACCTACTTCCAGGTTTGCAGCGTTCTTAATCCAAGTTGTTCATAAACTAAACTGTTCTTAAACCAAGGTACCACTGTATATAAACCTGTCTAGAAATTAGCTCCAACTGGTGGGTTGGACTCAGTACCAGATCAGTCTGATCCAAGGTAGGATGCAACTGCAGCACTACCACAATACATACATACACACACATACATGCACAAATGCACATATATAGTATGGGGGGAAATACAAAGAAACTGGGTCCCCAAATACATCTTTGAGTTAAAGGCCAGTCCCAGGTCCAAAAATGTTGAAGACTACTGTTAGCTTGCTTTAACAATGGTTATTTTAATTATCTTCTATGTACCCTCCCCACTAAGTAGGCATTAAATATAGCTATTTTAAAATATATTTCTAAAATGAGCCACAATTATGACAACTGCTAACAAAAACCACTTTTACAGGGAAAACAATGTTCTACTTTGTGTGAGAAGGCTGTGTGAACATTCTTCACCCACTAACATTTTATAGGCTCATCTGCAAGAAAGGAAAATGAAAAATGTTTACCCTGACTGCAAACTTTGTTTCTCTCAATCTGTTCAACTCCCATATACAACCAAGTGTTTGATGCATAAATCTCATCATCCAAATTTAAAAGGCTTCAAGAAACACTTGTAATATATGTTTTACTTAGAGAATATTTGTAAAACACTGTAAGCAACTGTCATTGTTGATTATCATGATAGCATCTCCCACTGTTATTCAGGCAGCCAAAACCAACTTTAACTGTTTCAAAATTAACTTGTCTAACATGTTGTACTTTCAACAGCTCCTAAGAACACAGCACTTTATTTAAAAACACAGATCTCCTTATCTTCAGAATCTATTACCGGTACATTGTCATTCAGGGAGTCAATCTTAGCTGAAAAACAGGGTAAATATATAATAAGCAAGTTTTGTTGCTCTTTGTCAGAGTTGATTTTCCTAATCTAACTATGCTGACTTGGAAGAAAACACTAATGGTTTCAATTGGGCTTCTGAATAAATAGGATTGGGCAGTAATAACTTAAAAGATATAAATACAAGTTTAATTTTGAGAATGGAACTGCAGGTTGATCAAATGCTGACAGTGACAGTTGTTAGTTCATTCACATAAACAGGTAGAGCCAGTTTCTTTGTGAAGGCAACAATTATTTGCCACAAGTTTCCTGACTCAAACGCAACAAAAACTTTTGCTCAAGCCTAAAAAACGTACAAACAAACATCTCCTTTTAAGCATATATGTTATGTGTATAAACACTCCAGTACTTTGGCAATCAGCAAGTCAGATATCCTTAAAAAAACAACAAAAACAAAACTTTACATGTTACAAAAAACAAACAAACCCAGGCCTTCATCTTGGGTGTCCATTGGCTTTCAATCTTCAGCTGAAACTACTATCGGTCAGGAAAGATATGAGGTAATTTACCGTACAAATCACCTCGAAAATGCTCCCTCCCCGTATATGACAACCCCACAGAGGGGGGGAAATGTCATAAAAACTGTCGTGTCCGGTGTCAAAATCCTTACAATAGTCAGCTTCATTTATTGATACTGGCGAGACAAAAAAACACACACACACCAAGTTTGAAGTTGATACAGAACAAGTATGACGCTGGACTCTTCGGGCGAGTGTGTGTGTATGTGTGTTGTTAAGACCTCCACGCAATTTATTGTCATTATTATTATTTAAATAGCAGGCGGTGTACTAGGCAGGCCATTGTCAAGGGCCCGAGGGAAAAGCCGAGATCTCCCCAGAGCGCCTTTGCTGGGGCGAGGGGGGGGGGGCGCCGGGCCCTCTAACCTGCCTCTCCCTTTCCTGGGACGGGAACTTGGGCTCCCCGCCCGCTGACAGCCTCTCCTGAGGGGCTCCCCGGAGGGCCTCCCCTCAGGGCCCGCGGCCCGCTCCCTCCGCCGCCCCACAGACGCCCCTGTGACAAGCCAGGTCGGGCGACGAAGAGACGGGGGCTCCCTTGCACGCAAGGCCGCGGCCGGCGGCTCGTCTCGTCGCCAGGCCCCGGTCCCGGCCCGGCGCCGCGACGTCCCTCACTCACCGGGAAGGCTCGGATCCGCATCTTGGTGTCCTTCCGGCTGCCGGTCCCCTTGCTCAGGTTCGACATCTTCGGGCCCGGCGGGAGCGGAGCCCCCCTTTCCTGAGGGGCGGGGAGAGGGAAACGGGGCCGGGGAGAAGCCCCCCTCAGGCGGCGGCGACCTTCACTCCGAGGGCGGGCGGAGAGGCGAGGTTGAGGCGAGGCAGGCCCAAGTGGCCGTCTATACGCGGCGGCGGCGGCGGCGGCGGCTCCCTCAGCCTCCTGCGCCTCCTCCTCCTTCTCCGCCGCGATGGCGGCCAAACATCGCTCAGTGCGCAGGGCCGAACAGGCCCCCCCTCCCCTCACGCAGAGACACAGACAGATCCGGCGGGGGCGGCGGCGGCGCAAGAGAGAAAGAGAGGAGGGGAGGGAGGAGGAAAGGGGAGGAGCGCAGCCGGCGGGGAGGAGGGAGGAAGGGGGAGCAGAGTGGAGCCGCCAAGTCTCGCGAGAGCTCCAAACGGCTCCCGCGATAATAGGAGGCGCGCGGGGTGGGGGGGAGAGGGAAGGAGTGTTGTCTTTCTTCCCACAGACCCTAGGGAAGCTGGAGGAGGCGGGCGGGCGAGCGATGCTGGTGATTGGCGGGTGGTGGAGCGGAGGAGGAGGCGGCGGCGAGTGGGTGGATTTAGCTGTCACGTGGTACGCAGGCGGCAGGAGGCGGCGATTCGGGTTTGCACGTAGTGCGGTTGGTCGTTTGTTTCGGTTAAACCCGCTTTTAACCCGTTGCTTGCCTGGAGGCCTCTCTTAGGAAATCACTCGGGAGGTTTGGAGCCCCCCCCCCTTCGCCTTGAGAACCTGGCCAAGGGCGTTTGGCTGGCGGTGGACCAAATAGCACATCGATGGTAGTCAGGGATGCTGAGGGATGTCTCAACACCTGGAGGGTCATAGGTTGCCCGCCTACCCCATGTCTCCCACAAGGCATCACTACTTGTATTAGTTATGATACAGCTGTGTTGCATAACCAAATAGAAAACAAAACTTTCCCCAACCAGGCATACTTAGGAAATTATATTTTATTTTAGCTGTTGAAAATACTTGACAATACTCTAGCTTGTCTACCATAAGGTAATTACAGAAAACAGATGAATAATACAAACCAGATGAAGGAGCTGCAAAAAAAGCCCATGGAGGTGACTGGGTGAATTAATCCCAAGAAAAGGAAAGGCAATATGTTTTATTAGGCTGTGTGTGTGCACACACACACACATATGCATAAAGTCAATAAACAATCTTTTAAAATAAACAACAGCTGCATAACAATTTACTAAATAACAATCTACCATAAGCAGCAGCAACTAATCAATTTATCAGATCAGGTCTGATAGATAGCCGTGTTGGTCTGTCATAGTCAAAACAAAATAAAAAAATTCCTTCCAGTAGCACCTTAGAGACCAACTAAGTTTGTTCTTGGTATGAGCTTTCGTGTGCATGCACACTTCTTCAGATAAATAGAAGGGGTCCTCCGTAGAGGGGAACCTCCATGTTCAGGGGGCTACCAGTGAAAAGACCCACGTGGCCCCACACCATGTAATAATATTTAATATTTAATATTTTATGATAAGCCATCCGGATAGCATGCTTGAAGGGAGGGGTATAAATCTTAATTGTAAACTCTGATTGGCAGCTTCCATGGATGCAACAGGACTTCGTCTTCACTCTCATCATGTCTCATCATGTCTGCTTGAGCCTTCTGTCTACTGCTATTTGTTTATGCACATTCCCCAAATTATTTTTCAAACTTCTCCTGTTTTTGCACAAAATTTAAATGATCACACCCACAGAACATTAGTCTTTGCACAGATGTCAAAATCATAAAGTACCAAAATTTCGTCCAGTGTAAGTAGAAACCACATATAGCATATATACAGGTCAGCTTGCCTTCATTTATCATGCTTGCAATATGCTTTATACTGAGATTGAAAAAACAGGTTGTTATTCATTTCAACATGCTAGTGTAGAGCTAAAAGATTCAGGTCTAAAGATAAATGAGGTGCTTACTGAGTGCCAGGTGCAAAAGGAAATCCACAATATGGTAATACATTTATTAAAACAAAATGTCAGAAAATAGTACTGCTGTACTATTTTGGACTTTCCCCCCTAATAGACCAACATGGCTGCATAAGTCCCCCCCCCCCAGTAACTGGGAACTTAGAGGGCTGAACTTTGCATTGAAATTCAGACTGTGAAAATTGTTGGAAGTCAACAGTATTATTCCATATGCACATTAATACTTTGCAGTATTGAAAGAAGACTCTTATAACTGTTTTGAATGGTGTCGCTAAGGACAACAGCAAATACATATTTTTCTCAGTTGGGAGTTTGATAATTTGTGAAATGAAATGATAAGAAAGGATTGTAGGCCTGTTTCAGATATATATCAGTGCTAAGACACTTTGGGGATGGTATGAAATTTGAATTGATGGAATTGATATATGAAGGCCCTTTTTCAAAAAATACAGTTTGTCATGATTATAGCAAATAGGTTTCAAGAGGGTTTTAGCAACTGATACAACAGAGGCTGTTTTAGTTCAATCGGTGCAGCGGTGCTGGGCTGCAGGGGGCACCACAACAATGCTGTAGAATGGAGCATGAGAGGTGGGGGGAGCACCAAATTTTAGCGTTGCTACTGAAATTTCAGAGTCCAAAGTCCACTACTGGATATAACCTCTGAAGTCACATGTTTATACCAGTTGTATCCAACTAAGTGAGCCATATCCATTATTTTCAATGTGTCTACTCAGAGTAGGAGTAACATTGGATACAATGCACTGTATCCATATACCCTATTATGTGGAAGTCACTTCTGTGACAGTCAGTAGGCTGTCAAGAACACACCAGTGATCAACTTTGTTTTCCTGTAGTTCAAAATATCTGGAGGGTACCATGTTATGGAAGGCTAAACTAGAATGAGATTTTTTATTTATTATTTATTACTGCCAGAGACCAGCTCGCATACAGCATTCGTGAAGATAAAATTAAAATAGATTGCAGCAATAGCTCATGAGTTAAAATTGAAATATATACATACATCCATACGACTGAGATCTGGACTACCCTAAAAACTGATCCTAAGGTGCCCCAAAAGGGGCTTCAGCTTTTCCCTAGAAAGCTACCGGTAGAGTGAGATGATAGGGCCAGCTTTTTGTACAAGGCAGAGAGAGTGACATCCAGCAGATTTGAGCTCCAGTACCAATTATTTTAGACAATAAGAACTTTGTAAATAAGCAGCCGTCAGGCTTGTGAAGATGGATAGGTATGCATCATATTATTCACATGTGCAGCATTGACTGCAGTAAAAACATTATTTTGCCTGAAGTTAAATGTATATTTGAGTGTTTGTAACTCAGCATTGTTCATTGCACATATACCACATATACAAAGTCTGGCTTCCTGTTATTTGAATCTGAGGGTGCATATTCAAGATCACACCTCCAATGTCTGCTTTAAATAACTCATAATAACTAACTACCTCTGCCTGGTTTCCTGTTTGTTATCACAAATGTGAATCAGAATCTCCTCATAACTTATTAGCATACATTGGAAGAGCAGGAGGAATTCCAGCCCTTTACCACCCTTCAATTACTCTGGTTGATGGGTTATGGATGCAAAGGTCTAGCTAAACTATGTTAAGGGAACATGACTCTACAGTTTGTGTGACCTTGCATTCTTTTCGGCTGTGTACATACTGACCCGTTTGTAGCGCAACAATATATTTTATTTTCATTCCAGAATTGCTCATGCTCGTCCTCAGCGTGCTGCTTTCAACCTAGATAAATTCTAGATTTTGTGGTCCACGAAGGTGTGGTTACTTGGTACACATTTTAAAACCCTCCCCTTGATTAGGTTACCTATGCCTCTTACTCCCTACACATGCCCCAGGTGAATGAAGAATGAAGTGGTGTTTGTGATCTTGGTATACACCCACCCACAACATCATTGGGCAGGTGTGGTTGCACAACCCCCCAATTGCGAGGATATCCTACATGATCTGTTTCAAACTCCTGACCCACCAGTGGAAGAACAATGATCCAAATCTCATAACCTAAATACACACAAATAAAAAAATCACAGTTGCAGAAAGTAAACAAACAGTATATTGCAACCAATAGATCACACCAAGCTGGCACACCTCAACTGAAACGGCTCTGTATGCCATGCAATAGAACTATAAGTATTATTTTGCAGAGATTGCATATCATGCTCTTATTACTGCCACCAAAAAAGGCATCAACATAACAAGCTGTTAGACAGCTTGCCTCCACACTGGAATTTTGATAATGTGCTGTGGGCACCAGGGGGTCATGGGGTTATGGCATAATACCTGCCCTATCTTAACAAGCGGATGCCATCTACCCTTCTGAACTGTATTTAAGTCAGGCTGCTTGGAGTACAGCAAGACTAGTGCCAGAAACTTAATTGTCGGTTGACTTGTTTTGCTTTGTATTTATGTACTAAGACTAGATTGTTAAGGGTTTTTTGTAATATGGAATTTATACTGTTTTTGCCACATTGTTGATTTTTGTCATCTTTTTATTTAATTATTTTTATATAAACATAATGGCTTAAGGACGGTAAATTTTATTAGTTTATATTTCTAGAATATATTTTAGATTGTTTTTATGTGTGTGTGCTGGTCGTCGACCGTAATAAATATTGACTTGACTTGTCATCTTTTAATTTAACCATCATCTTCTGTGTTTTGCATGTTTCCAAGTGCTCTCTATGTTGATGCTTTGAACGTTTGCAGTAAGCCACAGCTCATTGTGGAAAAGTGGCATATGACTAAATCAAACAAAAAGACAGGACTACAGAATTGTGTGGGCATGCCCGCCATCAGCTGCCCCATCAATGAGGGAAAAGGCAGCAGCCACCACCACACACAATCACAAAGAGAAGCTCATTGCACGTCTCCTCAGTTCAGAAGAGATGGGAGGGTGGGTGTCCAATTATGGCCTCCAGTAAAGTGTTTACTGGACCTGTTCAATGGAGGAGAGACTGACTCAGTGCAGGAACTGAGCAGGAAGAGCAAAATATTTTTGAGTGGATATTTACTAAGACCTTTCATAGGTACCATAGGAGGTAATGGTGCCTGTGAATGCCGCATTTGTGATCCCTGCAATATGTTAAGCAGTTCTTCTTCCCTATCACATTAATTATTTTCATTTTCTCCATTTTGTGCTGTCTTGCAATTGTTCTAAGAAAATGGTATATAAGTATATATTGTTTAACAAATGCATTTAGACTGCAGTCCTGTAGAGAGCCAGTGTGGTGTAGTGGTTAAGAGCGGTAGACTCGTAATTTGGGGGACCGGGTTCACATCTCCGCTCCTCCACCTGCAGCTGCTGGGTGACCTTGGGCTAGTCACACTTCTTTGAAGTCACTCAGCCTCACCTCACAGAGTGTTTGTTGTGGGGGAGGAAGGGAAAGGAGAATGTTAGCCGCTTTGAGACTCCTTAGGGTAGTGATAAAGCGGGATATCAAATCCAAACTCTTCTTCTTCTTCTTCATCCCTGACCACTGGTCCTGTTAGCTAGGGATGATGGGAGTTGTAGTCCCAAAACATCTGGAGGGCCTAGTTTGCCTATGCGGGGAATACATAGGAATAGAGCAATAGAAACATTAAGACATGCTGTTTTCAAATGGTACTTTTCCAGAGATGGGTGAAACAAATTTTTCACTCCCATTCTACTAAACTATCCAGGAAGGACTTGTGAATTATAAATTGGCCTACTTATTGGCTGACACAAATAAAATAATAACAGTAACAGTTGCTAGATTTCTGTTTTCTGCTGCAAGGACCCTTAAAGGGATTTTCTTAGGTTAATTATATATTAGTTTGTTTCTGTATGATTGCTGGAGTTTTATGACTTTTGAGTTTCAATTTGTTTTCATCAGTTCTGTGACCATGTAATAAAAGTTATTGTTCTAAAAAATGCATAGAATTGTGCTGTTAGTTTCTCAAGAAATGTTGTTACTATTATGCATGTACACGTTGGAACACTTTGACAGTGATTTCCCCCCTTTACAAATTGCTATGATTTCCCCCCTTTACAGATTGTAGATATTATTGTGCACAAATGTCATTTTGAAAAGAGACACTATAAAAATCTCTTTACCCACATAATTTTCAGTGTAATATATGTTAAATCACAAAATAGCTGTAAATGTGCAATTCACTTCATGTTTCAGTCCCCTGGGCAATTGAAAATGTTGCATCAAACACAGTGGGACTTACATCCAAGAAAGCATATATAGGATGATGCGCCAACTCTCATAGATCCAGTTGGAAATATATATGTATGCACAAATCTGTGCTAGATGGTATACAGTATATCATCTTTATTGGTACCTCATGCCCTGGTTTTATTGACTTAATTCAACAAGCCAAGCTGAAGAAAAACAACATCCTCCTTGTTCTACCAGATCTTGTTCTACTAGGTGTCAACCATATCCTGAATAATCCCTGGTGGCCTGCTGCCATTTAGTATACCTTGAAAGGAAAGGCTTAAGATCACAAGGATGTTATAATTACACCATGACACACTTTTAAAACAAGTCTAGCCGGAGAAAATCTGTAGCACTGAAACAGATGGGTGGAGTTTGCCTCTTGGTGTCAGCATGTCATGTTCTACGACTTCCTCACACAGGTGTTTCTATTCCCTTCCTACTTCCTAGCTTAGCCTCAGCAGCCTTTTATACACGGTTTACTATTCCCATGCCAAATAACACAGCAAAAGCCAAGCAACAGATACTTCTGCTGGACAAGTGGCTGAACCATCAGCGGTAGATAGGGTTGAGGAACATCTCCCAACCACAGAGAAGGAAGAAAATATACTTCTTGACTTCAGCAGGGTGGCCCAACCAAGGACTTCACTTCCCAAATAGTGTAGGAATATTGGGGTACAAGAGGGGGAATTTTTGACACCACTTGGGGCTGTCTCCAGGACCACTTTTTGTTGCTGGATTTATTGTGGCGTTTGCTGGCCTGTGGTCAGCTTCCGAGTGTTGCTTTTGCCTGTGCAGTCAAATTATTTCAAGCTTCTATCTAGTGCAGTTGAAGACAGTTTGCCGGGACAGAGAACAGTAAACAAACAACCAGCTTATCATAATGCATTGGTGCCACTGCTCATTTAAGGACTCGCCCATCTTATGTTTACATCACAAAGTTGTCCTTCAAGGAAGCCTTTTAATGACACACCTACACATGAAAACACATCACTGCTAGAGCCTACATGAAGTTAATGCTGCATCATTTATATATTCTAAAGATCCAATGCACATGGTTAATTAGAAACCTGGATAAACTGGAAGGCTATTTGTAAAGGCATGACCTATCATGAAGTACAACTGTGAGGGCAATGTGCCATAGAAGGATTTATGAATCCATTGATTGCTTGGCTGAGAACTAAAGCTACAAACCTATGAGCACTTACCTGGGAGTAAGCTTCATAGAACATAGTGGCACTTCCAGGTAGACGTACAGGATTGTGCTGTAAGAGGGTCATTTTGTACAATGAATGTTTGGTTTCTGGTGATATCAATAGCGCTCAGTGCACCACAATTCTCTAAGCAGTAAGAAGTTCCAGGAGTTCATCATTTTTCCAAGTTCAGTTTCCATTGGAATGAGGTAACAGGAAGCTTATGGCATTCCAAAGTGCTTTTGTGCCAAAACTGCATGAGGGAGGTCAGTCACACCAGTGGTCATTCAGCTACCACTCTCTTCCTCACCTCCCCCCCCCAAAAAAAATAGTCCGGCCCACCACATGGTCTGAGGGACGGTAGACCAGCCCACGGCTGAAAAAGGTTGCTGATCCCTGCTTTAGGATGATGCCCAAACATTACATAATCAAGCTAACCTATGGGAGACTCGTTGGAAAAGTGCAATTCACAGGGAGGGTCACATCAAGTTTATAAATGGCATGTAGTATCTTTAGATACTCAAAAGTGAGGGAGAATGGAATATCAGCACCATTTTGATATTTAGAGTCTGTTTAGTCAGGAGGCTTTGACTGACAGATTGCAAGGTGTATCCAATGGGCTTAGTTGCACAGTCAGGGAAGGCACCTGCCAGGAGCTGGGTTGATCAAGGTGTCAAAAAGAGATTGGCCATCTTTTCCTGGCATGTTTGTTGTTGTTGAGTCGTTCAGTTGTGTCCGACTCTTCGTGACCCCATGGACCAGAGCACGCCAGGCACGCCTATCCTTCACTGCCTCTTGCAGTTTGGCCAAACTCATGTTAGTAGCTTCGAGAACACTGTCCAACCATCTCATCCTCTGTCGTCCCCTTCTCCTTGTGCCCTCAACTTTTCCCAACATCAGGGTCTTTCCTAGGGAGTCTTCTCTTCTCATGAGGTGGCCAAAGTACTGAAGCCTCAACTTCAGGATCTGTCCTTCTAGTGAGCACGCAGGGCTGATTTCTTTAAGGATGGATAGGTTTGATCTTCTTGCAGTCCATGGGACTCTCAAGAGTCTCCTCCAGCACCATAATTCAAAAGCATCAATTCTTCGGCGATCAGCCTTCTTTATGGTCCAGCTCTCACTTCCGTACATTACTACTGGGAAGACCATAGCTTTAACTATACGGACCTTTGTCGGCAAGGTGATGTCTTTGCTTTTTAAGATGCTGTCTAGGTTTGTCATTGCTTTTCTCCCAAGAAGCAGGCGTCTTCTAATTTCGTGACTGCTGTCACCATCTGAAGTGATCATGGAACCCAAGAAAGTGAAATCTCTCACTGACTCAATTTCTTCCCCTTCTATTTGCCAGGAGGTGATGGGACCAGTGGCCATGATCTTAGTTTTTTTGATGTTGAGCTTCATACAGGTTATCAAAGAATTGCTCAGATTGTATACTCGGAGTGATGGGAATTATGTGGTTTCCCAGCTTGGACATGGGTTGAGGGGTTGCAGAGAGGTGTGTCTTAAAGAGACATACCTGGCAAGGTATATCTGAGTGTCTCAAGTATTTTTTAATGTTTGTGTTTATTTACAAATACATAGGCTGAACAAAGGAGGAGATCTAATACATAGATTCAGTTTTCTACAGAGAAGTCTACTTCTTCAACTTTATTTTTTTTATTTTATTGCATTTATATCCCACCCTTTTCTCCAAGGAGCTCCCAGATTGTGAGCCCCCATGGCTGCTTCTTGAGGTATGACCAGTCCTAAGCATGTGATATGAATATGCTTTTGATGTAACACTTACCTATCACATAGCATAGGAAACCACTATTGAAACCATTAATTGAAAGCAACTTAATATACGACAGAGGAAACTGTTGCTTGAAGTACAAGTTAACAGCTCCCACCTAAAAATACTCATATGTAGTAATTCAGGTCAAGGCATACATGTTTAAAATTAATTGTTACGTCTTCTGTCCATTGTACAATTACTTTAGTACATGCACACCTTGACCTGAATTAAGGTATGCATATTTAAGTTTGATTGTACAATGGACAGAAGGTGTGACAATTAATTACAAACATGACTGTGAGAAGCAAAAGTACAAGAAAGATGGAAAACTTTCAGACACGGGGACTCCAGGTACAGATCCGTTTGCATAAATGAATGAACACACTGGGTTGGTCTGCACTGCCAGCCACACATTCCACCGCCTGCTTCCACTCCCCATATTCCTATAAAGTAAGTATTGTTTTGTTTTATTATGGTTTGATGGTGTTCCTTGTTTCTATTAAAAATTCAAATGAACAAAACAAATGAAAAAAAAATGTCCAGTACATAACACTGAGATTGGACATCTCAATATACCTGAGTATATAAAGTTTGGTTAGCCTGGTTGAAACCAGTCAAGTGACGCGATCTCTTTACCAGTAGATGCTGAAACTGGATGAGCGGGTGCCTTCCCTATTCATAAATAATTTATCACTCACAAAATGTCATTTAATTTAGCCCTCCATGTTAATTAGGAATATTATACACCTCCTGCCAGTCCTTTCATTTCCCTCTTTGAATTGCCAGCCTACTTTAAGGACTTAATATTTCCCATAATGCAGTGGAATCAAGGGAGGTTGCTTGCCAGCCCCTTTAAGAATTCCCAGGAACTAACTCTGAAACAGAAAGGAAGCTGTGGCTCAATTTACGTTCCATTTAAAATCTTTTTACACTTGTTCCTCTTTAATCTCCTCTAAGCTCTGTGTTGGTATCCATTAGATGTAATAAGCTAAGGCTCTGTTTTATTTATATGTAGTGTAAACTCAAGCTGTTCCTCAGTGCATCAGGTTAGACTGCCTTGTTAGGGGTTTGTAGTTTAGCCTTTTCTGACCTTCTCAGGGAGAGCCTATTCAAAGTGCTGGTTTTGATCTATAAATCTTTACGCAGCTTCAGATCTCCTGGATCTGAAGGATCACCTCTTCCCATATGTATCTACTCAGGCCTTAAGATCATCAACATAGGCCATTCTATGAGTGCTCCTTCACTCTTGACATAACAGAGAGGGTCTATGAGGGAGAGGCTTTTTTCAGTGGTGGTCTCCCAGTGGGGGAATGCTGTCATTAAAGAGGCTCATCTGGAACCTATAGTGATCATTTTTAGTGCTGGGATAAGTCTTTTTTTGTTCTCCCTTTTTACTATGTTGACATTTTTATCAGTGTTATCATTTAAACTACCGATCTCCATATTCCCCTCCCCACTTGTATTTGCTCTTCATTTGTTTGCTTATCTGTTACATTTATATCCCACTTTTTCTTCAAGGAAAAAGTGTGTTCCATTTTCTACTGAACACACTTAGAAACTCTCCCCCACATGGGAAATCCCAATAAGCCAGGATTCCTGCTGGAGGGGAGGTTCCTAATAGAACACACTTAAAAGCCCTCTTCAGACCTTCAGCTTGATCACACGATTTCAGGCAAATCCCTTAACACAGCATCCTAATCACCTCTCTTTTAATTGGTGACAGTAGACTTCTCTTGAATTCCACTGGTGTCTGCAAGATGTTTCAAGACCACATACAGATATGCTATATAGTGCCTGCATTTCACAGTCCTCTGTCATTCTGTCTCTGGAGTACTGGTAATCCAATTTACTTAACAATGCCACAGGTAAGAGCATGGGTAGGCAAACTAAGGCCCGGGGGCCGGATCCAGCCCAATCGCCTTCTAAATCCGGCTGCGGGCGGTCCGGGAATCAGTTTGTTTTTACATGAGTAGAATGTCCTTTTATTTAAAATACACCTCTGGGTTATTTGTGGGGCCTGCCTGGTGTTTTTATGTGAGTAGAATGTGTGCTTTTATTTAAAATGCATCTCTGGGTTATTTGTGGGGCATAGGAATTCATTATTTTATTTTCCCCCCAAAATCTAGTCCAGCCTCCCACAAGGTCTGAGGGACAGTATACCGGCCCCCTGCTGAAAAAGTTTGCTGACCCCTGGTTAAGAGGTTTAGGGATAGTAACCCCAGTCTGACCAATGACTGGTTGTCACAGGTAATATTATTGCAAAACTTAAACTTGAGCAACATTGAGTAAGATTCTAGCGGAAAGAATTGTGGGGAAGCTGAACAGCTATTGTGGGACAGTCTTTAAGTGAAGTAACACTAAAATAGACCCTGAAGGAAATGATTCTGAGTTGTGTTTGTGGAGTCTTGCCCAAGGAATGATCAGAGGGCTGCTGAGTCAGCTTTAACTGAGAGTGATTCCTCTGTAGTCTTTAACCCAGAGCAGAGAAAGAACCCCAGGGAGTACTGAAGGAATCTAACACATGAATCTTTCTAACATGGGGGGGGGGAGGGTGGTGGAATACAAACTCGCCAAACCAACTCCAGCTGTTGATTGCTTTTATAGCTGTGTTCACATTAATGCGTGCAGACCCCCATTAGTTATTTCTGTAGAAGATGAGTAAGGAGGACACAGCTTTTCTGTTCACGAACCTTTTAAGAACATGAATATACAATGGGGAAACCAGCAAGACAAATAGCCCCAGCCCCAAACAGGAATTGTCTTGTGCAGGGCTCCAGCTGGGCTGGAACAGTAGCTTTGGAATGCTGTTCAGGGTTTGCATGGAAGGTTTCAGAAGGTGGGAAAGGATAAAGGATCTTTCCCCTCCCTGTGCCAAGCAATGCCAGAGTACCCAGCTTCAAGAATCGAGTGCTTTATTGGTATAGCAGGGGGTGGGGGTCTAGAGAGTGGGGAGTTACTAGAAGGAATAATGATGATTCCACTTCTTTTTAAGCCAGGAAACTCAGACAAAGGAGTGCATGCTGTGTCCATGTTTTGGAAGCACCTTTCTTTTTTATATGGAAGAACTTGCCATTGCTTGCCCAACAAAGGTACTCAAAACATGTCAGACGATTTAATCATGCCAATGAACAGTTTCAGGTTCACCTTCCTTGGCCCTATTCGGTGGTAACATTAGGCCATTAGGAGTTTGGGGGCAAGGTGCCATCTGCACGCTGGTGACACTCAGCTCTTGATAACATCTGAATCAGGAGAGGCTGTGTGGGCCCTGGATGCGGTGGTGGGATGGATGAGGGAAAATAAGCTGAGCTTGAATCCCGACAAGATGGAGGCACTGTGGAAGGGTGGGTCCTGGATTTGAGAAATTGATCAATTGCCCGCCCTGGAAGGGGTTGCACTCCCACTGAAGAAGCAGATACGCTGTCTGGGATGCTCCTGGATGAGAGGTGGGACCAGAGCTAAAGGTAGGTGAAGCTATCCCATTGTTTTACCTTTCTCTTTCCAATGCCTTTATCCCTTCTCACCTCCCTTTGTTTCTGGTACCCCATATTTCCACCCCCCCTTGCCACCTGCAGAAAATTAGTCCAAGGACTTATAGCCCTCAGAATTCTGGCTGGCCACCTGTGTGGTTATATAAAATGGGTCTATGTACTAGATTTGCATGTCAAAACCATAGAATCCTTTGCTTTTAAAAAAGATACCCGTTTGATGTGTGTTTTATAATATTTCTGTAGTTATGAGGTATAAAACATTAAATACAAGGCCTCTTAAAATGCACCATTTTTAGCAATTTCATGTATCCGAAAGAGAGCCTTTAGAATCTGTTAAGAATTTTCTTCTGTCTCTAGATCTGCTACAGAAATGTGATATGGAACCCGTCAATTTCCTCTACTATCTTTAGAATAGTGTGTCAATATTAATCTTTTAAAAATTACATACCGCTTTAAATTACATACCACTGTACAGTTCTTTAAACTGTACAGCGCACTACACCTTCAGAACTTACTTTCTCATATTGAGATGTACTTTATATGTATATTTGAGTAGCATGGCCAACCAGGAAGATTCCTCCATATGAAGCATTTAAAAAAACAACAACCAACAATCAGCACCTGCTATATGATTAAACTATAGTGAGATGAATACTTTCTCTCTCTATGTGTCAGCAGTGAATAGCAGTTTCATGTGAAGGTGAGTATAAGTTTTGTCACAGAATTGCATTGTATTGTCCTGGAAGTGAAATGTGTCAAATAAAGGCAGAGTGGCTGTCAGAATTCCAATTGAGGTGCTTTGCTAGAAATTGTTCGGAGGAAATATTTCCTTACAGCTCTGGTGTTCAGGCCTGCAGACTGAAATGTTTTGAAGGCGAACTGCTGAGATAGTTGGACTATCGGGAGTAACTATTATGGCTTTACAAATGGCTCTGTCTAGCAGAATTTTTTCTGTCACTGCAACATAAATGCAAGGGGTGGGTGGGTGTGTTGGGTGAGAGAGAAAGATAAAGCCTGCATTCAAATGAGGGATATAAGAACACAGGAACTGCCTTATTCTGAGACAGACCTGAATAGCCTTCTCCTGTTGGGCCCAGCTGCTTCGTTGAATTCTGTTAGGCAAACATGCATGGTTCATCTTGTGTTTCATAAGATGTGCAGGAGGCAGTGATGGCCACCAACTTTGGTGGTTTAAAAGGTGACTGGCCAAATTCATGGGGGGAAGGGCCTCTCCTGGTACGCCTCGCGGAGGACCTTATGGTCCACAAACAATAATACTTTGGAGGTCCCAGGTCTCAAGGAGGTTAGACTGGCCTCAACCAGGGCCAGAGCCTTCTCAGCCCTGGCCCCGGCCTGGTGGAACGTTCTGTCGCAAGAGACCAGGGCCCTGCGGGATCTGACATCTTTTCGCAGGGCCTGCAAGATGGAGCTGTTCCGCCAGGCCTTTGGTGCGGGCCCAGTCTGACCCCCTTCCTTCTTCCTTTTTTCCACTTTCTATGGGACCCTGTATGTAATAAGTGGCCTCTTGGCTCCTTCTATCGGCCCACATGGGACCAGCACGGGTGGCCAGGCCTGGTGAACATTTAATATTCCTTACCCCTACGGTTGTGATTCGTGGGTTCCCACCTAATTTTATTTTGATTTTAAATGTGATTTTGAACTGTATTTTAATCAATCGTTTGATTTTGTGTTTTTAATGTATTATATATTTGGTGTTAGCTGCCCTGAGCCCAGTCTTGGCCGGGGAGGGCGGGGTATAAATAAAATTTATTCTTATTATTCTTATTTATTATAAAAGGCTATATAAGGTTAAAGGATGGGAGAAGCGGGTTTGACCACTCTTTCTGTGCGCTCTTATGGTACAAGCGGGCTAGTGGAAATTAAGGGCTGGCATTTATTTAATGGACCTGGGGTATATTCTGGCCAGGATCCTATGTTTTCACTCTACGAGGACTCATAGGAGGACTTTGTGTTGAGAGTCAAAATTAAGGATCCAAACCCAATCTGGATATAAAAAAATAAAATAGGCAGGCAGTTAAAGATGTTGGCACTCTTGCCTTGGTTTTAGAGATGAAACATTCACTGTCTTAATTAGTGTGTGTGTGTGTGTGTGTGTGTGTGTGTGTGTGTGTATGCAAAAGTATCTTATGATACTATAATCAGTTTAGATTATTGCCTTTAAAACCGTATCTCTCCCTGCTTCTTGCTTTGGTTCTTGGTACATTGGTACCTTGGTTTAAGAATAGTCCAGTTTAAGAACGATTTGGTTTACAAACTCTGCAAAACCGGAAATAGTGTCTTGGCTTTAGAACTTTACCTCGGTCTAAGAACGGAATCCGAATGGTGGAAGGGCACCAGCGGCGGGAGGTCTCATTAGGGAAAGCACGCCTCGGTTTAAGAACGGTTTTGGTTTAAGAATGGACTTCCGGAACTGATTAAGTTCGAAACCGAGGTACCACTGTATTTGGAACCTAAATATCTAGAAATAGGCATTCTATTTTCTACTCAGGCTACACATCTAAATGTACACTTGGAAGGAATGCCCTCTAGTGGTAAAACTGAAGATATTACACTATCAATATGGTCCTGCTGTATCAGAAAGAAGAAGAAGAGCTATTCAACCAGGAATCAAAACATTTCCAGAAGGATTTCCCAGAGGAAGTAGCCATACATTGTATTCATCCTTTTGGAAATGTTTCGTCTCTTACCAATTCTCTTCAACGTCTCAGAAAGATATCCAGGTCACCTGGATAAAAAACAAATGAACACAAAGGGCCTCATTTTGCAGTTGCCTCTTTAGTGTCCTTTCCAGCCTGGGATTCAGGAGGCCTTAACTAGGGTTGCTATATTTCAAAAAGTAAAAACCAGGACACCCCGAAAGCTTTTTTTTAGGGAAGTTGCTGGCAAACCCCAAAGTCACTTTTTTTCATTAACTTGCCTAAGCTCCAGAAAAAAGCACCACCTTTCAGATATTTCACCTAGATGTCAATACTGCCTTTGAAATCCCGGTAATGTCTGGGGAAATCTGGAAAATGTGGGGAAGATCCAGCATTGTAGACTCCTGTGCTGCCACCATGGCCACAACTGCATCTGTCTACAGCACATATTGTGTGCATTAGTTGGCACTGCTACATGTACCCATAACTGTACAGTGTACTAACATCAACATAGCCTGAGATGAATAACTGAAACCATGAAAAATATTGGGGGGGGGGATTGTGTGATGTAACAAAAATGAAACACATCAAATGAATGGATGTTTTGAGAGCAGACTATGGACTGCAAGGGTTGGCTCACCTCCAGATCTCACATGCAGAGAGGTTTTGTGTGCATATCCACATTGCCTGCAGGGGAAATGCTTTGCTTGGCATGCAGGTTTCATTGCTGGATCATGGCCACACTATTGCCAGATCTATTGCTGCCTTGCTGATGAACTAAGAACCTTTTTTCTTAAACAGCCAAATGAATCGCTCTATTTTCTATGCTTCAAACCATAATGGGGAAGCATGTGGAGTTGCACTTTATCATAGCCCAGACGCTTACAAATTACACAGTCCGTCTTCAATTCAGGGAACACAGCAGCCTTTTCCAAAAATAAAATCCTCGGATGCCAGGCATGAAATTACTCCAAAATTCAGCACTACTTGGATATGCCAATGTCCCTTCTGCAAATGCTGCTCATGCCAAAGCTGGATATTCTCTCTTTTAAAAAGAAACAGTTACGTATTTTGTTACTGAAATAATGAGGAGTACCTGCAACAGAAAGCAAACAGCACTAAAAATAAAAAATAAAATAAAAAACACATTGATGTCTAATAAATTCTTCAGAATATGAATATAGGAATAAATGGAATGTGCAAGATCCCTGTCTTCATTGTTAACTGTGGCTGAAAATGGTGAGTTGTAGTGCAATTACATATTTTGGATCTAAAGAAAGTGTCTAGGGACAAATTATCATTAGTATCTTTTTAAAAAATGTGTAGTGTAATACCATGTTTACTTTGAAGTAAATCCCCACTGAGTTCAACGGGCTCAAGGCTACAATACTAGCCCCACTTGCCTGGAAGTAAGCCCCATTGAATTAAGTAGGACTTACTTCTGAGTTGACATGGCAGGGCTTGTACTGTAAGACTTGTAGAATCTGAATAATAATTATGTGCATTTTCCAAAGTAGCAATTGAATTTCCTCTACTAGATTTTTCATTAAGGGTTTAAAGAGAAAACATCTTACAAGTTCAGTATTAGTTTCGCAGCTGACTGATCTGCTCATTTAGGATGGTGCATTTTATATTATCTACAAAAGACAAGGAGCATGAGGAAGAAACATAAGCCACTTGGCAAAATATGGATTAAGAAGGACCTAGTCATATCTGTTCATGGTCAAGGTTAGCTAGCATTCATTTTACAGCAATTTTGAACCATGAGAATCATTGTGATTCTTACCTAAGAACATAAGGCAAGGCTGCTGGATCAGACCAATGTCCCACCTAGTCCAGCATCCTGTTCTCACACTGGCCAGCCAGATGCCTGGGTGAAGCATATTAGCTGGAAATGAGCGCAACAGCACTCTGCCCACCTGCAATTCCCAGCAACTGGGATGCAGAGGCATGCTAACTCTGACAGTGGAAGTAGAACAGGAGCCATTGATGTTTATCTGTGAATTATTTTTTCCTGGGGTTTGTTGGCAAAGTCTGAAGAACCATGTTGCAACCTTGCCTGAAGCTAAGCTGATACAGATCTGGTTAGTGTCTGGATCTGAGAAGACTTGGGTCCTATTATCACAGCAGAAAAGTACAATAAATAACTCAGCAGGCTTGGCTTTTTGTTGTTGTTGTTTACTTTCTGCTGTCAAGACAGTCTAGTTCCACATGCATACATTCCTTTGAGACCGCTGAAATCTCATGACAAAAACAAAATGCATAGAGGTTTTGCACATTTTCATCGTGAAGTCTCTTTGCAAATGCATCTAGATTAGGGAGGAGGATAAGCAGCCCTCCCATTTCCCCATCTTATTGAAAGCACTCCAAGATGACCATTGAAGAGCATTTCTGAGGTTCATGGGAGACTCAGCCCCTGTGGGAAAATGTGCTACTATTTCTCCAACATGGCAGAGCCACCCTTCAGCATGAATTCTGTCGCAGCAAAAACCAGAAAGTGTCTTGGAAACATAGGAAGCTGCCTTATACCAAGCCAGACCACAGGTGCCATTTCTCTTTCCTTTTTGGTGCCTACTGAAGACTTTCATCTTCCAACAAGCCTTTCAAAGTAGAGATCTTTCTCCCTCTGCATCTGCACTGGAAATGTCTTATCCTTTGTGTGTTTGCTGCCCTGAACTGCTTTGGGAGGAAGGGCTGCATATCGATTTAATAAGTAAACAATCTAGCTCAGTATCGCCCACACTGACCCAGCCCCACCTAGAGACACAAGGGATTGAACCCGAGACCTTTTTGCATGCAAAACATGTGCTCTGTTCCAGACCTATGGGCCTTCCTCAGTTTCTGGCACCTTAAAGACTAACCATTGTGGCGTAAGCTTCCCTAGACCACAGCCGGTTCCATCAGATGCGTGAAATGTAATCTAAAACAGCCTGCAGGCTTGAAGGCGCCAATCAGCCTCTTCGCGGCTCGCCATTTCAGCACCACAGACCCCTGGACAGCGCCTTCAGCTCCGGGCAGAAGCAACGACTCAGGCAAGGCAAGGCTGCGCTCCGGCACTTGGAGATGGAGGCGCTGCAGTCATGCAGCGCGCAGAAAGAGGCGCTGTTTTCGTGACAGGGCTGCTCAGATCCTAGGCAGTCAAAGGTGACTTCGTGGCAGGCCGATCGTAACCTTGCAGCGGAAGAAAGGACAGAGCCACAAGCCCGTTGTGGGGCTCCGAAGAAGGGGGTGGGTGGGGGAGTGAGCATGGGGGCTGCAGGCTCGCCGCTCAGATTTCCGAGCCCTCGAGGAGAGGCTGGTTCCTTCAAAGGAGTCACGACATCCTAGCTCTCCGCCCGCGGAAAGGAGCTGGCCAGGGTTCCCGGACTAACGTTGCGTCTCCGGGGAAGGAGCAGAGAGCCAGAAGGATCACCCTGAGCGACGGGAATAAAGCAATGTTGTACGATTCTAACGCTTGAGTCATGCGCCAGAATGGTGAGTAGCGACTATTTGTCTCCCCCACCGACCCCCCCACCGACCTTCCACGGGAGGTTTTTGTTTTCAAAGTTAACAGAGGGATCCGGGATCTGGAGGAGATGCCGATGACTTTGTGTCAGATCGATTTTAGAAAAAAA
Organism: Darevskia mixta; assembly: GCA_034641385.1. Taxonomy (NCBI): domain Eukaryota; kingdom Metazoa; phylum Chordata; class Lepidosauria; order Squamata; family Lacertidae; genus Darevskia; species Darevskia mixta. Next base: position 13,648,342 of record JAWWNH010000030.1, read on the forward strand.
AAAGCGCCTCTGAGCAGTGGGCGGCGGGGAGGGAAGTTGGGGGGGGGGGGACGTTGCTGCCCGTTTAGCTCTGTTTTGCTTTTCCCGGAGAGAAAGAAAAGCAAGGGATCCTCAACTACTTTGCTCCGCAGCAGCCCTAGTAACTTTAGAGCAAGGGCGCTGAGGACCATGCTAAGGTCTTGCCAAGACCGTCTTGGTAGGAAGCCGGTGCCACGAGCAGAGGCGATCACGTCCACTCGACGCCCGTCAGTCAAGTGGTTGGAGGACCAGCATCAATAGATTCTGGAGATGGCAACCTGTAGCTGTCCCCTCCCTCCTCGCGTCAGTGGCCGAACCAGCCTCCAATGAAGTCCGAGGAACTGCGACTGATGTCAATAGGGGGCGTCTGGCCGCACGTCGGTCTGGATTCAGGAGGTAGTAAATAAAATATCCCGAAGCGCACAAGCGTCTGCTCGCGCCAAGTAAAAGTCAAGAAAAGAGTGTTACGCACATTCTCGTTGTTGTTTTTTTAAAAAAGCTGACAAGGTCAGTTTCCCCTCTTTGTCCCCGCTTCTGCCAAAGCTGGAGTGGCTTAGAAATACGGAGAGACGATTTGTTGTGCGCTAGGACAGCGCTTGGTTTTGGCAATCCAGTTAGCGGCTTGGAGACGCATCAGCGCAGCTGTGCAGAGAGGCGCTGCGGTTACCAAGACCGCCACCCTATCAAGACGCGCTGATCTCTAAGCTCCGTTGAACACTGTGGGATTCGGGGCTGATTCAATTCAGCTTCACACCTCAGAGCGTTTGATGCCTTCTCCTATTTATGGATCCGGGAGGCACGCAGAAGGAGGCAAGAGAGAAAGGCTCCCTGGGCAGCAAACCTGTAAAGGGTGGGGATTGTGGAGGACATTCGTTTTTTAAGGAGCTCAGAGGGCGTCCAGAAGAAAAGTGCTTATTGATGAACTGGGGGAAGAGGAAACTAAGAGGAGTGGGTGGGCAAGAGCTCACTGTAATTGTACTGACCCAAGTAGGTCATTTCGATCAGGCACTTCTTTTGGGGATGCGCATCATCTGAATTACTAATCTGGACGACTATTACTGGACATCTAAAGTAGAGTCTTTTCTCATATGCTTTGTAACAGTACCAAAAAGTCAAGCAGACATGCAGAGAAAGCTATGCATGCAGAGAGAGTGCCCCTGAATCAGGAAAATGGCAAATTCCTCCCTGACTTTTAAGGGAACGGTGTGTTTGTTTCCTTTGCTCCTGTTTCTGTGCTTCTGCCCGGTAAGGATGTTGAATAGCAATAACATAGGAAACTGGTCCGTCTAGCTCAGTACTGTTGGGCTGACATGGTTGCCTCAATATATTGCTGGACTCATCAGCTACAGTCATAGAATCATAGAATGGTGGAGTTGGAAAGGACCATGAGGGTCATCTAGTCCAACCCCCTGAAATTCAGGAATATTTTGCCCATTGTGGAACTTGAACTCACAACCCTGAGATTAAGAGTCTCATGCTCTACCAACTGATCTATCCAAGTCTGTCATGTAGACTATTATGGTACGTTTTTAAAATTCTGAATTACAGCAAAATAAGCCTGAAGACACTAATAGTAAACTTCATTATCTGGCCGATTCTGTATTCGTTGCGTATTCGTTTTGTAAAAGCAAGCCAAAGTTTCATGTAATAAATATAAATGCAAATATCATCCAATGTGATGCAAATGTAGCTTTTTAAAAGAGAACATTCTATTTCCCCATTTTCATGCATTTGCTTTTGCAGTATGGCTTCATCAATACATGCCTGAAGTCTTTGGTGGTTGAAAAATATGGTGAAGAAGTATGGGAGAAATTAAGGTAATTTATACCTGGAGGAATTATTCATAGACTTTCTGTTTTGTTCCCTCTGTGATTTCTAATAATAATAATAATAATAATAATAATAATAATAATAATAATAATTCAGAAACACATTTTGAAATCTTAGGAAGTGTCCTGCAAGGTACAAGTTGACAAGTGCTTCTCTGTATGCCCACCAACACACCATAGTCTTAGACATCAGACCAGTGAATAATAGGGAATAATAGTTTGTCCTACTGAGGTGGATCATTTGGTCTGTCTCTCGATCCCAGTATTGTCAACCCCAACCTTTGCCAACCCTACTGCACACCAGATTTTTTGGGCTACAACTCTCATCGGTCTCAACCAGTGTGGCCATGCTGATGGGAGTTGTAGATCTAATCATCTAGAGATGGCACCATGTTTGCAAAGGCTAGTACACTCTGCTACCAGAATTCGGAGCCGTGGGATTGGGGCGGGTGGAGGGAATTGATACCGTGGCAGCATTTCGCAAAGACACAACATTACTCAGTCAGGAAAGGAATATTGTTGCATGCCACCCCAATCTCTGAGCGTTGTGAGATTCTAAGGGTCCCAGGTGCTTACTGAGGGTTTGTGTTTTCTTCGGAATGAAGGACAGCAGACACTGGTGCCTTCATGATATATGGTTTATTTACACATATATACAACCTTGAGCCCACAATGGAGAGGTTCACAGCATTAACACACCCAAGAGGCCTTTGCTTTTCCCAATAGCCACAGCCTTGGATGCAAGCAGAGATCAAGCCCCTCTTTCTCTCTCTCTGGCTTCCACCTGCTTCAGTTTCTCAGCTCTTGCCTTTGTCTTTCTAACTACCGGTACCAGTCAGTTGAGGGAGGGGGCCCACCCATTTGTTCTCTGGCACTAAGCCTTTGTTCCCTTAACGGCTCTTCACTTCACCAGGAAGCTAGCCTGGCTATTCCAGGAACTAGAAGAGGGCCAAGGCAACCTAACCCCCACAACTCATAGCAATATGTACGGACTTCAGAGCAGAAAGACTGAATGCAGGGACTACCCATTAGATTAAATCTATAGAATTGTAGCACCCCCAAAGGAAAGTAAAAGCACATACATGCCTAACATCTGGAAGCACAAGACTCTCATCGTGACTCGGCATTTGTTGTCGCCCACCCACCCCACCCCCAGCGAAGAAAATGCCTTTAGCCCAAGAATATTTAAGTGAAAGCAGAAGGAATACCATATTGCAGGAGAATGATTTCCCTGCGCTGAGGATAACCTGAAACAATTACTGAAACAAAGGCAAGAGATTGCCTCATCACATAATGCTACTCTCCTCTAATTGCTTTATTTGTTATGCAAAATGATATAGAATGGCATGTGGATGGGTGAACATTTTTGTGACAGAGCAGCGGCTGAAAACTCATCATACTGGAATGAAGCCACATCAAATTTTGAAAGTATTACAGCAGGCATCCTTAAGAAGTGTTATTAACTCTAACTGAAAGCATTATATTCTCCCTCCCTCCCTCTGGACATATTCTCTTGACTGCTATGGGCTTATTCAAGGCCCACATTTTAGGAGCATAGGAATCTGCCTTATAACTGAGCCATTCCGTCTGCCCATCAAGTTCAGTATTATCTATGGGTGTGCTGAGACCTGGGGATTATTGCATTAGTTTCCTTGGTTATAATGTTAGTGCATCTCTCCTGGTTTCCTGGTTTCTAACATTCCTTTTACATTGCATTACCTGTTGTGGTATGGAACTGTGGCTTTCTGTTAGATATACTGAGGTCCAGCTGTGAGGGCCTTCTGGCAGTTCCCTCACTGAGAGAAGTGAGGTTACAGGGAACCAGGCAGAGGGCCCTCTCAGTAGTGGCACCTGCCCTGTGAAACACCCTCCCATCAGATGCCAAGGAAATAAACAACTACCTGAGTTTTAGAAGACATCTGAAGGGAGCCCTGTTTAGGGAAGTTTTTAATATTTGATGTTTTATCATGTTTTTAATATTCTGTTGGGAGCCGCCCAGAGTGGCTGGGGAAACCCAGCCAGATGGGCGGGGTATAAATAATAAAAGTATTATTATTATTATACAGCTATCCCACAGAAAATTGCATTTTTACCAGGGACCATGTCATGACACAACAGCAGATGCCATAGGACATGTCACTACCCTTTATGCACATGTGTGCTTCTGTTCCCCTATGATTACCTCATGAAAATGGCGGGAAAGAACTACCGGTATACCAGGGCGGAATGTCTTATTTCACTGCTTGAAGCAAAACAGGAAGTGCCTCCTACTGCTGCCGCCAACTGTTCTGCTGATACCATGCACCTTTTCGCATCTGCTGCAAGCAGAGAAGCTGCACTGCCATCACGGCCAATTTGGGGTGAGATCTCAACCAAATGGATCCAATCTTGCTCCAAATTGGCATTGGTGGCGCTTCTCTGCCGATGGTAGAGGTGGCGGGCAGGTGGGACACCCGTGAGTGTGCTGCGGGGGGGGGGGCTTCCGCCCCCTGAAGCAGTGGCGTAGCGTGGGGGGTGCAAGGGGTGCCGGCTGCACCGGGCGCAACATCTGGGGGGGCGCACTCGCACCTCTCTGCCCCTGCCTGGCTCACTCACTCTCTCTGAGCGCGGAGAGAACTGAGCGCGGGAGAGAACCGCGGCAGCGGCAAAGAAAAACAGCTGAAAGGGGGGGGGGAACAAAGCAGGCACTTTAAAAGCGCCTGCTTTGTCTTCCTTTCACCCCTTTCAGCTGTTTTTTTCGCCCCGGCATGGAGGAGAGGGGCGGGCCAGTAGCATGGAGGAGTGTCACCCCTTCTGGCTCTGGTCTGCCCCTCTCCTCCATGCCGACGCCGTAGCTCCGCCCGGGAGCGCAGCGGCAAAGAAAAACAGCTGAAAGGGGGGGGGGGAACAAAGCAGGCACTTTAAAAGCGCCTGCTTTGTCTTCCTTTCACCCCCTTTCAGCTGTTTTTTTCGCCCCGGCATGGAGGAGAGGGGCGGGCCAGTAGCATGGAGGAGTGTCACCCCTTCTGGCTCTGGTCTGCCCCTCTCCTCCATGCCGACGCCGTAGCTCCGCCCGGGAGCGCAGCGGCGAAAAAAACCCGCTGAAAGGGGTTTTTTCAGTGGCTTTTTTTGCCGCGGCATGGTGACGCCATGTGCACGGAGCGACGCCCCGCCCCCAGGGGTGCCGCTTGGCTTGCCGCACCGGGCACCCAAGTGGCACGCTACGCCCCTGCCCTGAAGCAGTGGCCTCACCCTGCCTAATGACTGGGCTGGCTCTGGAACTGTATGCCAGGATACTGCCCAAAATTTCATCACATGGCTTGATCCTAAGAGGGGTCAGTAGTGGCAGGCCAGCTGACTGAATGAGAGACTGAACCCTAAAAATGTTATTAAAATGCCAGCAAATATTAATTTCTATTACAGAGTCCAAACTGGAGTACAGGATACCTTTTTGACTTTTGAAGTTTACAGAGATGAAATCACAATGCAGCTGATTGATAAGGCATGCAAAATGCTAGGTATGTATGGTTTGGAAAGTAATGCAGAACCTGGGCTCTGTTGGCATTTGATGTTTGTGGTCCTGTGGGTACTTGCAAATGACATTTGCCACATTTCCAACAAATATTGCTGACTTCAAGATACACCTTTGCTGGTTTTTGTGGTGTCTTATAAAACAATATAAAATCTTGCAGAAATGTTTGTTTCGATTGACTCGTGGAGAGATGATTGGGCTTGTTTTAACTTTATATCTTTGGCTAATTATTCCACCCCTCCTGACCAGGAAAATCAGGCCTTGTCCAACATTTCCATGTCTTAAATTTGTTAGACTTGAAACACTTTACCTGAAACTACAGGTAACATGATTTTGGCTATGCCTTAAATTTAAATGTGCATATTGGAGTAGCCAGGATTTTTCTTTTTGGGGGAGCCGCAGACTTTATGCTGGGGGAGGGGGGGAAGAACCGAGTTATTTGCAACAAAATTGGTAAGTTAGTTATTTTTATTTATTTCCTTGATTGGGGGGGCAGTTCCCCCCCCCCGGCTATGCCCATGAATGCGTGAAGCAGTAATTTTGACCATAGGCACCAGATCCTAGGACCAATGCAGTAACCGCTTGCCCCTTAACCCCTTTGTGCTCGTATGATTTCCCTTTCAAAGAATTAGGCTGTAAATTGGTTTAGATTCAAAGATTTTGCCCTGATTGAATTGTAATTTTAGATAGGCCCAAAGTTGCAATCTTGCAACCAAACAGGAAAGTGGTGATAGAACAATGTGAGCTAAGTATTCTAGGTTAACTGAAGCTCAGTAGTGACTGATGGGGTGGCAAAGGTGGGGCAACTACACTGTGCCAAGCTCTCTCTTGGTAGCTGGCAGTCGCACACAGTGTTGGGGATCTTTGCTTACAATGCAGCCCTGACTGCACCACTCCACCAGCAGACCCTCCAAGTGTCCCTATTTTCCAGGGATGTCCCCGATTTAGAGAAGATGTCCTGGTTTCTGATTTGATCCCACTTTTCCTTAGGATCAGGGGTGGAGCAAGGGGGAGGCAGGGTGGGTGGGCTGCCCCGGGTTCCGCCCTGGGGGGGTGACACTCTCGGGGCCCCACCCCCGCGATCGGAGACCGCTGGCTTGCTTTATTGGTGTCGCTCTCTCACTCAGCCAGCCGGCGCCCCGCCCGCTTTCCCCCTCGGCTTGCGCTTGCGTCACCGAGCGCGGGGGTGGGGCCGGCCCCGAGAGTGTCACCCCCCCCAGGGGAAAGCGGGCAGGGCGCCGGCTGGCTGAGTGAGAGAGCGACCAATAAAGCAAGCACGGCTGGCTTGCTTGATCGGTCGCTCTCTCACTCAGCCAAGATCGCAGCGGGAGCAGCGACGGCCTGGCGATGGAGTGCGCATGCGTGAAATGCCGCGCGTGTGCACTCCGTCGCCGGGCCGTCGCTGCTCCTGGCGGCAGCTGCCCGACGACGGAGTGCGCACACGCACATTTCACGCATGCGCACTCCATTGTGACGGTGCGTTGTGACGTCACAACATAACGTCACGACGCCCCGCCCCCAGGGGGATGCCTCCGTTCGCTGCCCCGGGTAGCGAGGAGGTTTCCTCCGCCCCTGCTTAGGATGTCCCTATTTTCATTGGAGAAATGTTGGACTTATCCGACCCCCGAGCCGCCTGAAGGAGGCAATGCTGTATAGGGATTTTTTTTATTTTTTTTTAAGTTTAATGTTTTATTACGTTTTTATATATGTTGGAAGCTGCCCAGAGTGGCTGGGGCAACCCAATAAGTTGCGTGGGGTATATATAGTAAAATTATCATTATGGAATGGGACGTCCCTATTTTCATTGGAGAAATGTTGGAGGGTCTGCACCAGCCACCGCTGCAGGTAAAGCACATGTAAAGCACATGGCTTTCCTCAAGGAATCCTGGGAACTGTAGTTGGTTAAGGGTGCTGGGAATTATAGCTCTGTGAGGGATAAACTACAGTTCTCGGGGTTCTTTCGGGAAAGTCATGTGTTTTAAAGGTGTGCTGCATACACAACCCAAGTTAAACTGGGTTCTTGATCCTAAAACATTAATTAATAGATAATTTTTTTTTCAGATGTCCCCCCTGATATGGTCCTGAAGCAGTTTGGAGAATATTTCTTTGAATTCTGCAAGCGGTCAGGTTATGACCATATGCTGCGGACTCTGGGAGGGAACCTCTATGAATTTATAGAGAATCTGGATTCATTGCACAGCTACCTAAGCCTGTCTTACCAGGTAAGTGCAAATAACTTTTGTGGTTTTACATACACAGCACATGTTCACAGCACCATAATGTGAGGTATGTCTATGATTATTATACATATTCTCACTGATTAGTTGGGCGTATTGACCTTGGTCTTGAAATATTTACCTGCTGTTTAATTGCCTTTCTCCATTGCATATGGAGCATAGGTGTTTGAGTACAGTCAGGGGTTCTTGTTGGGTTTTTTTTTTTGGGGGGGGGGAAGAATCCAGAGAGATGTAACATTAACTCATGGAATGCCCCCTAACTCTTAGAACTTTGTAAAACAACTTGTTTTTCTCTATTTGTTCAATAGTGAGCTTAATGTCGGCCACACCTTGTTTGTAATTTGGAAGAATTACCACCACAGCACAGATCATGTGCTTAACGGTGCCCAGGAAGGTTGCCCATTCTGCTTCAGGGCAATATTGAAAAATGAGCTGAAATATGAGATGCGTGATTATTAAGAACTCTGGGTGTTTTTCAGGAAATGAACGCTCCTTCATTTAGGGTGGAAAAGAATGAAGATGGGTCGATGCATTTGCATTATTACTCAGACAGGCGAGGCTTGTGCCATATTGTTCCAGGTATGTAGTTTTCTCTGGAATGGTTTTTGAAAGGTGGAATAGTCAGCTATTGGATTAATGTCTTCTGAATGTCCTGCACACCGTGTTTTTCTCTTCCAAACCCTCCATTCGCTATAAACTAGCAATTGTCCCAGTGGTGTGATGTCGTGTTGATTCCTGCCATCATTCTTATTGTATATTTATTTAGAGAATAATAGCTTTGTAACAAAGACTGGCCCTCTATACACTGACTGACAAACAAACAAACAAACAAAAAACAAACAGGAAAAAGGACTTGGTTAAAATGCCATAAATTTATGGTTGCCATATTTCAATAAGTAAAATTCACCCCAAAGAGACAAAGAGTGATTCCCTGTTTAGGGAAGTTTTAAATGTTGGATGTTTTATTGTGTTTTTAATATCCTGTTGGAAGCCACCCAGAGTAGTTGGGGAAGCCTGGCCAGATGGGCGGAGTATAATTAATAAATAATAATAAGAATAATAATAATAAGAATAATAATAATAATTATTATTATCATCTCAAACACACACTTTCTGGTTCTGTTGACAAAACCCTGGACATTTTGTCAATTTTTCAAAATTCCACCTGGACACTAATATTACCGTTTGAATCCCAGACATATCTGGGAAATCCCTGACATATGACAACCCTAATAAATGGCTATGGTGATTCAGATGTTTAATTTGAAATCAATCTGGATTTGAGTTTGTTGGTGTCTCTGGTAACCTTTCTTTTACATCATGGATGTTGGGTGGTAGAATGGATGCATGATCTGTATTTTTTTTATTGGTACTGATGCTGTAGGTTTTCATGGCCTTTGGCTAGAACAATAAACTTATATTGTTGTATCATCTATTGGACTACCTTTGAAGACTTCTTGGATACTATAATTTGTCCACAATACAGCAGCTAGGCTGGTTGGTATGGATCGTGCTATCAGAGTTTGTACAACATTAGTTCTGGCATAATCCTGAAATGAAGCAAGGTGTGTTGAAGGCATTTTGGGCTTGTCTGAAGTGAAGCAGGATCTCTACAAGATGGCATGCATCGAAGCAGGAACCCCTGATGTGCTTTGTGGCACATGGGTGATCTAGACATGGGGGAACATGCTGCAAACAAGTGCCTGCTAAAAGCAAAAGCAATGTCTCTAAGCTTAGTATTAGTTTAGGGTGGGGTGACGGAGGAAAGGAAAGAAAAAGGCAGAGTAGGGAGCAGGTGCAGAGGAAGATTTTTGCTCTCACTGACAAATCTAGCTTGCAATCAGAGGGATATTTTTTTTATATCTAGAAAGTAAATCCCTTTCCCCCCTTCCCACTCCAGAAACACTTTAAAAGTATGCAGCACCTGAGCTCCTGGGCCCATTTAATTGTAATTTAGCAGATTTTATCCAGTCTTTATGGGCTACAATACCTGCAAATTTCATTCACTTCTGTTAACAGGGGGAAAGGTTATAGCCATTCAACAAATTCCCAATTTGTGAATGGAGGCAAGAGAATGTATCCGACTCGAATCCCCAAGCATAAAACTGGCATCCAGAACAAATCACTGCATATCCCCAATAACATCTAGTCTTTTTCTTTTGCTTCAGGAATCATTGGTGCAGCAGCTTTGGATTTTTTCAACATTGAAATTTCCATGGAAATAGTCAATCAGTCAGAAGAAGAAGAAAGAACAGGGAAAAAGGAGCACATTGTATTTCTTGTGACACAAAAACCTGTATTTTCATACAGAAGGCGAAATAAGTTCTCTTCCTCTTCACCATTCCTTTCAAGTTCCGGAACACTGGTGGAAAAACAGCTGAATAAAGAGGTACTGTGATATTCATTTTTGTATATATTGGCAGGAAGACTTATATATAAAATAGATAGCATCGAAGCAGTTTTAAACTAATAGGTTGTCTTCTTCTACATCACCATCATCAACAACATTAATGAAATTACTATTACTATTAGTATTGCTACTATTGTTGAAAAAAGAAAACAGGTGTCAATATAAGACACTTCCTGTTCAGAATGCAGGCATATGCTCAAAACTCTGGATATTTGCCTCCAAAGAGTTCGAAACAGTGAAGGATACTGGAAGATATTCCAAGTGCATTCCAATTCAAGAGTAGGAAGAAATTTAAGTTGCGTGTGCCTTCCATTATTACATTAATTATTTTGCTGATGCAAAGACCTTGGTACACTTCTCACTTTTAAAATATTAACAGTTTGGCAATTGCTTTGGGTTCATTCCACAGGCTACTGAAAGAGCCATGAACAAGAACAGGGATAAAGCCAGCCCCCCCTCGACATGCCCTGTCAAGAAAAGTCATTGGGAAACAATTAAAGGAATTGTGACAATAGGAAAAGGTAAAAGTGTAACTTTCAAAAAGCATTTGGCACCAATCATTAATGCTTTCGGTATGGCATTTAAAACCTGGCCTTTTCCATTAAATATTATTGATTTCTATCCCATCTTTCCTCCAAGGAGGTAATTTTACCTCCTTCATTTTACCCTGATAACAATCTTTTGAGGTGGGTTAGGCTAAGAGATGATGAATAGCTCAAGGTCCCCCAATGAGCTTCATGTCTGTGTTGGGATTTGAACTCTGTTCTCCAAGGTCTTAGCCCAACACTCTAACCACTACACCATGGTGTCATCTCAGTAAAAACAACCACGTTGTATTAAGGAAAATCACAAGATAATGGTTGTGTTTACATGTCATAATTTTTATTTTTGAAAACCCTTTCCAGGTTCTAATTTATAGTGGAAACCTGTTCTGCCTGTTCTTCCAATCATATCATATTCATATACATGGAAAGTCCTCATGTACATTATTCTGGAGTTCTTGGAGGAAGACGGAGGGAAATGAATGAATATTTATTTATGAATGAGAATTAAATTTTTTTGAAGAATCATGCTACCTGAATAATGGTACTGATTCTATCAGGGAATTATGATAGGATTGAAATTACCACCTCCCTGCCCCATATTGCAGGACGACTTCTGAAAGGATTTGATCCTGTCTATCCTAAGACCCTCTGCATAGATCCGAAGACATTTTGCAATGGGCTTCCTTTCCACATTGTATTTGATGAAGAGGTGAGTCAAACTAATGATAACTCATTTCCCTACATATGTGAACAAACACAGCAATTTTACAACACAATCGTCTGCATAGCAACTCAGAAGAAAATCAGTGAATTCAGTGGGACTCGTTCCAAGATAAGTAGGCATAGGATTACAGATTCAATCACCTAATGCAATAAATTGTTTACTGCTACTGCCTAATGTTGACCTAGAAGCTTGTTTGCATGATAAGTTAACCTGAGACATTCTGTTTCATAATATATTAATAGTGGGATTAATAACTACCCTTCTAGTAGTTAGCTGCTGAAAATTGCCCAAACAGCAATCGAGCATCGTCTTATAGCCTACTTTCCACCATTATTCCAGCATGGTCCCAGTAATACTGTTATGTGAGACAATGCAAAATCCACTCCAGCCTTTAAGTAGAGAGGCATGGGATGGGGGGGTGAAGGTCAGTGTGCTGCCTCTGCCCCCTGTCACTCTTCTGATGGTGTTCCATCAATGGCAGGCCAATCTTCTAAAGCAGGAAGCCTTCTGTCCCTTCCCTGCATGCATTCAGGGTTCTAAAATGTACAGCAAAACTTTCATGTGTACAAGAGGCCCCTCACTTCAGAAGATCACTCTCCAACTCATGGAGGATGGTCAGAGCAGCAGCAAGGGATTGGAAATAGTGGACTTCCCTCTCATGTTTACAGTGGTACTTCTGGTTACGTACTTAATTCGTTCCAGAGGTCCGTTCTTAACCTGAAAACGTTCTTAACCTGAAGCACCACTTTAGCTAATGGGGCCTCCCGCTGCCGCTGCACTGCCACTGCCCAATTTCTGTTCTCATCCTGAAGCAAAGTTCTTAACCCTAGGTAATATTTCTGGGTTAGCAGAGTCTGTAACCTGAAGCGTATGTAACCTGAAGTGTATGTAACCCGAGGTACCACTGTACTTACATTTGGGATGGCCTTCCATATGTTGTTGACTCCAATTCCTACCAGCTCCAGCAAGCCTGGCCAATGATCATGGATGATGGGAGTTGCATCCCCAACCTTGCCACTGCCCTATCAACCTAGTGATAATGTTACCAGGTGGTTGGCTCTGTGGCGCTACCATTCCATGCTGGCTGCTCCCGTTCTTGCTCCAGAGGTAGGATTGCAAGACAATTTTGAGGGGGGCTGCTGCTAAAGAGTTGTGATTCTATCTTTTAAGCTTAGAGTGAAGCAAGCCGGAGTCAGCATTCAAAAGATCGTGCCGGGCCTTCAGACACTGGGCATCCGCCTCAACCAGTACTTCAGTATCGTACGTCCTGAAGTGAAATTCACCATCTCCAGTGTCCAGAAATTTATCAACAGCCAATTTGTTTTCCGGACCAAGAGGGAGATGATGCCAGAATCTTGGAAGCAGCGTCCTATGTTAGAACTGAGAGGTAACTCATTGTCTCCATAAATATCGGGGTCAGGCATGATTAAGGTGACCAGATGAAGAGCCGGCTGCAGGGCTGGCCAACCCTTGAAGTGTGGTAAGGAAGTTGCTTCAGACAGCAGGCTCTGAAAAGCAGCAGATCCAGGTTCTGAGGAGTGGGACACCCACCCCCCACCCACTGTTACTCCCCACTGCCTGTCGCCTGGACAGTAGCAAATATGGGAGCACCCTCCCCCCAAATCTATTCCCTAACCTTCTCTCTCCCCCCCCTGAATTCTGAAATTGTGTCTTCATTGTAATAATTGAGACAACTTTTTATATGTTCTGGGTGTTAGGATTCTTTTCCCGTGTTGCAGTCATGGGATTGGTTTTATCACATGACGGTGTATGTTTTCATTCCACATTGTGGGAATTGACAGAGACAGGATGTTTTTATTACTGTGTTTCCATGATGTAGGACATTTGTCCTTTGTTCTCTCTTTGCTGTATGATGCTGAAGAGGAAGGAGCTGCGTTACGATGCTCCAAGTGTATATATGTAAGTAAAAGTAGTTTAGCCAAAAAGCTGCGCTACCGAGTCTGAACGCTGACTGCCTATACTCTGCCAATCCTGAAGTGTGCTGATGCCTCTGAGGTATCAGTTGCTGTGATGTTCAAACTGGAGAAAGATTTTGAATAATCTGGAGGGAAAGAACAGCAACAAAAAACTTAAATAACTAGAATGAATGGCATGCAGGAAAAGTACCTGTGATTCTGTATTTATTTATTTTATCAGGTCAGATGATTTGGATGGAGTCTGCCCAGTGCATGCTGTACCTTTGCTCCCCTCTCCTGCGCACGCTGCATGAGCTGGAAGAGAGGCACATGCACATCGCCGACATTGCCCCCCACGATGTCACCAGGGATTTGATCCTTCTGAACCAGCAGCGGCTGGCTGAGATGGAGCTGTCCAATCAGCTTGAGAGGAAGAAAGAGGAGCTGCGGATTCTGTCAAAGCATCTCGAGGAGGAGAAGAAAAAGACAGAAGCCCTTCTCTACGCCATGCTCCCAAAGCATGTGGCCAACAAGCTTAAAGAAGGGAAACGAGTCGAGGCAGGTGAATGAACGCGAGGCAGATAAAACATTTGGGACCAATGTGCAGGTGCTTAACTTGTAAGGAAGGCCAAAACGAGGAACTTCGGAGAAAAATTGGTCCAGGCTCCCTTTCCCCTTTACTCTAATGTTGCCATTAGCCATTCATTTTAACGTCAAGGGTTGGAAACTTGTGGTCCTTCACAAATTTGTTGAACATCAGCTCCAATCTCCTACCCAGTCAGTATGGCTAATAGTCAGGGAAGAAGGTAGTTCATCGATGTTCCCCAGAGCACCTCCATTGTTTAGAGGGCACATACTTCTAAATATATACTTCTAAATATCAGATGCTGGGGAGAAAGAACAAGGAAGGGCTGTTCTCACCAGGTCTTGCTTTGGAAGCTTGTAGGAAGCATCTGGTTCTCCACTGTGAAACTAAATGCTGGACTAGATGAACTTTTGATATGATCTAGCAATGCTCTTCTTGTTTTTATATGGATGGAGAGTTAAGCATGTGCTTAACTCTTATAACAAAAGGGACTGAATCACTCTTGGCCTAGATCAGGGTGGAGAATCTGTGACTTTCCAAGTTCTGTTGCACTACAACTCTCAACATATCAAACCATTGGCCATGCTGGCTGGGGCTAATGTGAGAGATGGAGTTCAACAACTTTTGGAGGGCCAGAGGTTCCCCATCCCCAGGCTATGTCATGCATGTATATATGTATGCATATATAATTTTATAGTTGGCTGTTTGGATCTTTTGCTGTGCAGTTGCATGAATTTTAGCTATGTAACTAGCTACATAATTTTATTTTATTTTTAATTACAAGATCTAGATATCTAGGAATGAATGAATAACTTGAGTGTAGGTACAGGTCTTGACCACATTAATTCACTAAACTATCCCCACTCCTAACCTTTGTCCTTTTGGGCTTGCAGGAGAGTTTAAAGAGTGCACCATATTATTCAGCGATGTTGTAACTTTCACCAACATTTGTGCCCAGTGCGAACCTATTCAGATTGTCCTCCTGCTAAACGCGATGTATCTGCGATTTGACAGGCTGACCACAGTGCATGATGTCTACAAGGTCAGTGACAAATGTTCAGCGACAATTTCATGAAAGTGATGTTAGTGGGAAACAGGGAAAAGATGTCAGGGACCATTTCTCTCTCCTCCTTCTCCCCCCCCCCTTGGCACCTTGTAATTCCCTGCTCTCTTTGGCTCCACCTTCTCAGCAGCCCCTATAAAAGAAAGGAGAAAAGAGATGGGTAAAATTATCCTGTCTTATTCCCAATACCTGGGCTCTGATCGCCCCTTTCCTTTTGCCTTGCTCTGCCTGAATCCTGTCTAAAGTGTGTGCATCTTCTCCGTCTGCTTACCCTTAATGTGGGGTGGGGTGGGGTGGGGGTGGGGTGGGGTGGAAATGTCTTTGCGATGACAATGTGGGCAAGGCTCTCACATGCCCACTGCAGTCTGTTGAAAGACATCAGGTGGGCCTGAGGGACTGAGATGCAAGTGGCAGCAGCAAAATGCACAAAGGAAGTTGAGGAGGAAGTGTGGTGACTAGCACACAGCAGCAAGGGAGAGATAAAGAGCAAAGGTGACCTCTGGCCCCATGAAGTTGTTTGGAAGGAATATGAATTGAAAGTGGGAGAATAGGAAAATGGGGTGCGGGGAGGAGTGGTAGAGATAAAGCAGAAGGTCAGGGTGAGACAGCTGTGAGAGAAACATCTGTGAAAGAAAGAGAGAATAGAATAGAATAGAATAGAATAGAATAGAATAGAATAGAATAGAATAGAATAGGAATATATTTTATTGTCATTGTCCCCTTTGGGGACAATGAAATTACTCGGCTGCTCCATCCACCCAGATAGGGCACTCCACGCAAAAACAAAACAACTACAAAAACACTGATTAAAACCATACAATATAATACAGCATAACAGGTAAGATTAGATGACTTTCAAAGCCCAGGCTTCCCATTCAAGGCCGAGATCGCTCTGGAGAAGAAGCTGTCCCTAAGACGGCTTGTTCTTGTCCTCATCGTCCTGTATCTCCGTCCCGACGGCAGGAGCTCGAAGAGACGGTGACCAGGATGCGATGGATCTTTCACTATGTCCAGTGCCTTTCTGTGGCACCTCGTAGCATAAATCTGCTCTAAGGTGGAGAGCGAGCAGCCAACAATGCTCTCTCTGCTGCCAGATAGCTGGGGAGAGGGCAGTAAATCTGAGGTTACAAACTCCATGGCAAGCCTGAGAGAATTTATTAGGACTGCATATAACAAACAGGATCCTGTGATGAGAAGCTACTAGGGAAAAGTTGGAGTAAGGAACCATTCTTGGACTCTGAGGTCACCCTGTGTGTTGTTATAGGGAGCAAGAATCCTGACGGTTTTCCTCTGAGGCCCTGGTCCGTTTATGGCGTCTGTGCTCTGGCTTATCAGTAGCTGTATCAGAAGAGAGGGTAGCCGTGATTTTAAAAAACACTGCACAAAATCACAAAAGGAATGCAGTGTTGGTGCTGACCTTTAAAGCCCTAAATGGCCTTGGCCCTGTATACCTGAAGGAGCATCTCCACCCCCATCGTTCTGCCCAGACACTGAGGTCCAGTGCTGAGGGCCTTCTGGCGGTTCCCTCGCTGCGAGAAGCCAAGTTACAGGGAACCAGGCAGAGGGCCTTCTCGGTAGTGGCGCCTGCCCTGTGGAACGCCCTCCCACCAGATGTCAAAGAGAAAAGCAACTACCAGACTTTTAGAAGACATCTGAAGGCAGCCCTGTTTAGGGAAGCTTTTAATGTTTGATGTGTATTGTTTTTAATATTCTGTTGGAAGCCGCCCAGAGAGTGGCTAGGGAAACCCAGCCAGATGGGCGGGGTATAAATAATAACTTATTATTGTTATTGTTATTGTTATTTATTATTATTATGCTTTAGTTTCTTGAAGAACAAAAAAGGGTTTACATTATCGTTCAAAACAGCAATGTTACGTGTTAAAATAATTTGAATATTAAAAATGTGAGAATTCTGTGCTAACGATATTTCACACTAACCCTCTCTTCCCAATACCAGATCTTAAAATAATTAGGCAAGTCCTAACTAATATTAGAATTCATTCATTTATTTATAAAAGTATTTATAGTGTTAACACACCACCCCAATCTCTGAGTGGTGTGAGATTCCAGGGGTTCTGGGCACTTACCCTGGAATAATATAAGCTCAGGCAGAAACTATTGGCATGGCAGGGTTTGTCTGCTTCTTTTTTAAAGGTGGAAACCATAGGAGATGCCTACATGGTAGTAGGGGGTGTTCCTGTGCCTGTATCCACACATGCTGAACGGGTTGCCAACTTTGCGCTGGGAATGATCATAGCTGCAAAAGACATAAATAATCCAGTGTCTGGGAATCCTATTCAAGTGAGTAGCTAATAGACACATGCACATTATCTGTTTACTGTTTGCAAATGGTGATGACGCAATGTAGGGCCATAATGATTAGCAATCTCAGACTTGATTTGTGCCTCATGTGCAGTAAATTGTAGGCTGTCATAATAAAAAGCCAGCATGTAAAAGATCCCGTTGGGTGACTTGACAAGTTCACTGGGATGACTAAAGACCAATGTCCCAAAGGCCATCCGTTCTTTTCAATTGCAAGATATTTAATGTGCACACAGAGCTCTGAACCCTGCAAGGGTACCATAATTCAGTTCAAGGGAACAGGAAGCTTTGCGCATGCAAAGGGATGAGTGTGTATAGCTGGCTTGTGCATTAACACAACAGGGATCCCTGATCATGCAGGAGGGAGTCTCTGCACACAGATTTGGACTGGGGGATATATGGCTAAAGGTTCTGCTTTTATATGTGAGATATAAGGGCTAGAAGGACAGGAGACCTTGAGCACACACAAATGTCTCTGCAGGATTGGTCTCGAGGCCTGGAGGACCCCATTCAGCCCCCAGGCCTGAGATTCCCCCATTCCAGTTATAGAAGTTCCCATTTTGTGTACTCGATAACTCCATTTTCTTTTAAAGGGTTGGGGATGTTGAGCAAGACCTTCCTGGTAGATTGTGTCCTCCTGTGTCAGCTGTAGTAATGTCCTTGCAAGTGTGATCGAGAGAGTTGCACTTATTTTCAGACCTCTGAATTCAGGGCTAGAGCTTCAGCTTCTGTCTCTCAGAAAGAACAGCCTGATAGATTTGCTTCCCAAACTGCACCACGATGCTTATGAATAGTATCAATTTTCATGAAGAATAACCGGTACAATGGCCTGGGTTCAACAGTGCTTAGAAGCCATTTTGGCATGTAAGCAGTATATAAATTTATTATTATTATTATTATTATTATTATTATTATTATTATTATTTTATTATATTATTATTATTCAACAGAGCTCATCACAGGGAACTGTGGATTATGGCTTGTGACTGTTTAGTTTGTGTTTTAGAACTTATGGATAGATTGTGCTTGAAACGAAACCTGTTGCGGAAGTGATCTTTTCCCCAAAAAACTCTTGCTCAGATCAGAGTTGGGATCCACACAGGGCCTGTCCTTGCTGGGGTGGTCGGAGAAAAAATGCCACGTTATTGCTTGTTTGGAGACACAGTGAATATAGCATCCCGGATGGAGAGCCATGGGGTACCAAGCAAAATTCACCTGAGTGCCAGCGTTCATCAGTGAGTAAGCTCCGACACAATCCATTAAGAATGCTTTGCACTGAACTCTTGACTCTGCATAAGGCTGTTAATGGCTACTATTCATAAGGGATAGATTGCCTCCTGTATCAAAGGCAATATGTCTCTGAATATCAGCTGCTGGGGAGCACACGCATACACCCCCCCCTTGTGATAGGATAGTGTCTGCTTTCTTATTGGAGCTACTTTAAAAGTATTTAGATTTGTTCCCAAATTAGTGGAGTTAATTACCAAATGTTCCCTTCCTACAAAAATACATGTCATTTACATTTCAGCTCTTGAGCTCTACTTAACTGGGGAATGGTGATTTTTGTGGTTGTGATTTTGAAAATACAAGATAGATGATGACACTATTTAGAGCACAGAAGTCCCTAAGGATTCTTTTTGGATGACGTTGATATGGCCAGGTTGATACGGCCAGGTTCACAGGTGATGGTGACCTGGCCATATCAACGTCATCCAAAAAGAATCCTTAGATTCTGGGTGTAGATTCAACCTTCCACACTCAAGATCCCCTAGGGTTAACGTGAGATCCTTGTTTTGCTGGAAATTGCAGTGGGATCATTTTTAGTGCAGTAATTTGGGTGGTGACATGGAATGTCTTGTTTGTCTGCCCCAGGTGAGATGTACTTTCAATGCCTGTTACAAGAGAACAATGTGGAGAAAGGCATTAATGTAGACAAGACGCCTTATAAGAATCCTTGCTTCTGTGAAGGGATGAATTACTGCAATAAAAATGCATGTTTCCACCTGCGTTTTCTGCATTTTAAAGAAAATAACCATTGATTTTAATTAATTCTGAATGAGTGGGTTGTTTTTTTTTAGATTCTAGTATTTATTTATAGCATCCTACCTCAATGGGCCCCACCGATGCTTTATTTGGACTGAACACTGGGACATAAGCATCATTGTATAAGAACAGTGATATTGCTAAGTGGTGACAAAAGGGAGGATGGCAGGCACAGTTCATGCCATTCAGGACACTGTCATAACACCGCTAATATTTCAGGCAGGTGCAAAGCCTTCACTTGAAGGTGATGGGCTGTGAGTTCAGAGGCCATCATTCTATGGCCATGACTCATACTGGAAAGCAAGCATTTCAATGCATGTTCTTTTATAAGCTTCTGCTAGTTAAATTACCATTGTGTCACCATTCCAGGTCCTTCAACAGAACCTAAGCTGTGTTGAACTTTCCACATTAGAGGCTGATATAATTATTGTCATTGCCCCATTTTCATAACCCACTGCTTAGATGTGCTGCTTTATTTGTGTTTCAGGTGCCTAAAGGACAAGAATTTTGAAATGTTGGAAAGGGGAGAAATTGATGTAAAGGGCAAAGGGAAAATGCACACTTACTTCCTGGTCCAGAATACAATGGCAACTAAGGATGAGATCATGGGAAGACCACCGGGGGATCCTGTTCCCAGCCATGATTCTGCTCAACTGTCTCTCGAGTGTAGCGCTGAAGCATTCCAAAGCGCATGTCCACAAGGTAGAGGAAGGAGAACAAATGGACTCCGTTTTATTTCATCATTTCACTGTTTCTGATGCTCAGGCCATGAGTGCCCTGGCTTATGTTGTCAACAGGGCACCACCCATCATGCACTTTATCACATACACAGCCCAACAAGACAACAACAAGAATCCGCCGACAGCATACGAATCAATCTGGCTAACCTGATCCAAAAACACACACATACCCCACTCTCACACAAAAACAAATCTCACTACAGCCAGCCAAAGACAACCAATCACACCCTAGGCCACCCCCCCCAACATCTCTCACCCACCAAGGAAATACAACAAGCAAATAGTAAGAGAACCCACATGTGATGCTGACCCAAAACCCCACACATACACTAAGTAGAATAGAAGCATTGCCACCCAACCCTAGCCACTCACCATTCCCCCCTCCGCCTCTTTCCCCCTTTTCTTCCTAATGTAACACTAATGTCTCACAACAAATGAAACTGATCTGTAGAAAACGCAGCTTGAAAAAAGAGACTGCGGGTATTTTTGTAAACTAAGAAATCTTAATAAAAATATATTAGAGAGAGAG
Source organism: Darevskia mixta (assembly GCA_034641385.1). Lineage (NCBI taxonomy): Eukaryota > Metazoa > Chordata > Lepidosauria > Squamata > Lacertidae > Darevskia > Darevskia mixta. The sequence continues at coordinate 13,668,815 of JAWWNH010000030.1, forward strand.
AGAGAGAGAGAGAGAGAGAGAGAGAGAGATCAGCAGGCTTGAGGTAACTCCAAAGTTAACAGAAGCATAAAATAATTCTTTTGATATTGGGAAACAAGGGACTCCAAAAACATCCCGACTGAATGTTGAGGGGTGGGGAACAGAAAACCAGCTGGAAGGCGAAACAACATGGAGTATTGTGCTGGAGGACATGGCTGACTTACCGGAAAAGTTAACAGGAGAAGCCATACTACAATATTTTGCTGCAGCACCCAGCTGTAAAAAATAATTGACACGTACCTATTTCTATTCCTTTTCAGATTCAGATGAGAAATCACTTCCTATCATAGCAATGAAATATGCAGATAGCCCCATAGAAGCACACACCAGCGTCAAAGGAAGAAATGAATCAAGAGCAAAGGACTTAGCAGGTATTAAGAAGTCAGGCAGAAGTTAGGGTTTGTGGGAATGAGGCTAGGATACACCCCACCTCTGGGGTGGGGCAATGGTCCTGAGGTAGCAGTGACCAAGGCCAGCAGCCAAGCTGCCTCCCACACACCCAATGGGTCTCCTCACAGGAAGGCAGGGAGGGAAGAGGTGGAGACAGAGCAATGACAACAGAAAGAACGTAGTCTGGGGCCTGGAGGGGTACCATGCCACCCCCTTCACCATCAAGAGTAGGAGGGGTGGCAGAGGGAAGATGGCAGCAACGAGGGGGGCACAGTGTGATGATTTGTCTTGCCCCCACCCTCCCAGGGACAGTCCTGCTAGGGTACCAGTAACTTCAACCTTGGATGGGAGATACAGCAGTCATGCTTGCCTTGTTGCCCTGCACTAAGAAATAACTTGATGTTGATAAAAAAAATTCCTTCCAGTAGCACCTTAGAGACCAACTAAGTTTTTTCTTGGTATGAGCTTTTGTGTGCATGCACATTTCTTCAGACACGAAAGCTCATTCCAATAAAAAACTTAGTTGGTCTCTAAGGTGCTACTGGAAGGAATTTTTTTATTTTGTTTCAACTACGGCAGACCAACACGGCTACCTACCTGTAACTTGATGTTGATAGATAACTCTATGATTCTGTCGTACTAACATCATATGATGCACCAGTTTGCATTCACGCTACTGGCTCTCAAATCACGGCACATTCAAGTTAGTGGCTGAGTAGAGGCATAGCAAGGGAAGGTATTCATTTGGGAAGAAGGAAAACAGTCCAACCCACAAACCAACCTACAGCTTCCTGAGATATTTCAAGGCAAGCAGCCTGGCTTTTGCTTGTTTTAGCTTTAGGTTTTATGTACATTCTCAGAACATTCTCATGTTACTAGAGAGATGAAACTCTGTGTTAGAAAATGCATGCAGTATTAAATGATTGAACTATGGTGCAAATGTCTTTTCTTTTGTCAAGAATACCTGGTTTGGAAAGCCATAGCATGTATTGGAAGAAAAAAAAATGCTCATTCAGACTTTATATCAGTATTTTTATCCAGCAGGTCTTGTGGCCCCTGTGAAATGGGAGGCTGTTTCAGAGTAGGTTTTAAAGAAAATCTCTCAATGTGTTCTAAGCAAAATCTTTGTCCTATAGTACTCAAATATATATTGATGAGGCAAGAAGACACCTAAAAAGGGTTTATTCTCCACAGAGTGGAGTGTAGAGGGGTGTTGGGAGAGGATTCCTTCAACATAACACAGAGATAGTCAACACGGTGCCCTCCAGATGTTGTCGCACTATAACTCCCATCATGCTTGGAGTTGGAGTCCAATAACATCTGGAGGGCACTGTGTTGGCTATCCCTGATGTAGCAAATAGCACTTGGCACTGGAAGCAGAGCTTCTAATCACGGTTCTCTCCATTCTCAGGCTTTAAAATGACCCCAGATTTTAAAGATAATGTTAGGCTCAGGCTTGATGCTCTTATTAAGACAGGGCCCACCATCTTGAAGAGCTCTCATGGAAGGAACATGTCTTTACAGGCAAACCTCGTGATTCAGAGCCCAATGTAAGTCTCCATGGTGACCAGCAGTCAAGCAAAGATCCTTATCATCTTACACAAGGAAGAAGCAAGCCAGCAGCAGAGGCCCCGCGGATCAGGAATGTCCGATCCAATTTCTGCAATTTGCTTTAAGAAGCTTCTGAGTTTTAAAGTCGAAGAGTACAAGTGCTTTCTGTAATGTAATGTTTTGCTGTCGCTCTCCTGGAGTCCTACTTTGCTTACAGTAGTAGTACATCAAGTGCACTGATATTGACATATTTTGAAATCACTGGTAGCAATAATGACGCAAACTCTGGGTATTTCCCCGTTTGCAGTCTTGACTTGTTTTCTGTGTATGAACATGACACATCTTGTTGTGTGAGATTGAAGGGGGTTGTGCTCCAGATGTCCGCGTATTTAAAAGTCTTTGTCACCTTATCCTCAAACTGTGTTTGACTTCCAAAAAAAGAAAGTAGAAACATAGGAAGATATAACCGGTATGGCAGTGCATTTAAGCTTTACTAAGGGCTCATCCATACTTTGCTTTTGTGCTGTGTTTCTAGGCACAGCTCTGCGCTTGAGCACTCCCCTCCCCCCCGGGGCTTTCCCCACAAAAACCCACTCTTTATCGCTGAATCAGAGCAAGTAGCAAATTGCTGTTTGTTCCGATTCAGCATTAAAGATCAAGTTTTCCTGAGGAAAATGGTGGAGGAAAACAAAGCGCTCAGACATGGACCAGGAATGGGTCCTGTGTATGGGAAAGCATGGGGCAAACGGTAAGTGCGGATGACCCCTAACACGATGGTCAGTGGAAGCTGTTGCATGTAGAACTTAAATTGCCCAATATCCCCTCCCTCCCTCCCTAAACACACAAAAACACACAAACAGTATGATATAGGGATCTGTGTGTTTTCCTTTCAAGGATGAAAGCAGCCCAGGGAAGGATTTGGAGCTGGAAGGAAGAGTTACACAGCCCCCCCCCCACCTCAGTCCTGTACTAGGCCCCAAAACACCTTCACTAGCATTACATGAAAAAACAGAGAATAGAATGTATTTTGATTCCATCCACAACTGTTTTATATCTTCGTTTCACCCATGTTAGTAAAAATCAGAAAAGGTTAGCAGCCATGGTTGCCGCCCATAGCTCACTGGGAATCGATGGCTGGTTTCCAAGCAAATTCAGTATATGCAGATCTGTATGAGTGTCACTGTGAAGGCACCTTCCTGGTGTTTGGTATAGTTTCTACTTGGACAATAAATGTTTTATATGAGACATCAAATTAGCACTTGCTTTTGTGGCATGAAAGGAAGCGCCTGTCATTTGCAAAGTGATCTTTTAGCAAGAATCGAAACAAAATAAAAAATAAAAAAAATCCTTCCAGTAGCACCTTAGAGACCAACTAAGTTTGTTCTTGGTATAAGCTTTCGTGTGCATGCACACTTCTTCAGATACACTGAAACAGAAGTCACCAGACCCTTATGTCATTCTTTGCCAAAGGCCTCATTTTTTGTGAAATGTTTCAAGTAGGGAAATATACTCCCTCAACAATTCCTCATAAGCACCATCACCTCTCTGGATCTGGACACCACACCTCTGTTGACGCAGCCCAGAACAACACCAGCCTTTTTTGCTGCTGCATCACACTCTTGACCCATGTTAAGCCTGTGGTCCACCATGACCCCCCAGATCCTCTCCACATGCATCCCTGGCAAGCCAGATGTTGCCCATTCCATACCTGTGCACCTGGTCACTCCTGCCCAAGTGCAGAACCTTACATATGTCCCCACTGAAATTCATTTTGTCTGTTCTGGCCCAGCTCTCCAATCTGTCAAGGTCATCCTGAATCCCAGTTCTGTCCTCCACAGCATCAGCCACCCTCCCAGATTAGTGTCATCTGCAAACGTAATGAGCACCCCCTCAATTCCTTCATCCAACTAGTTTATAAAGGTGCTGAACAACAATGGGCCCAGGACCCTGTGGCACCCCACTTGTCACTTTCTTCCAGAATGATGAGGAACTACCAGTGAGCACTCTTTGGGCTCAGTCAGCCAACCGGATACAAATCCATCTAACAGTTACTGCATCCAACCCATGCCCCACCAGCCTCTCTGCAAGAATATCATGGGGGCCTTACTGAAATCCAGATACACTATGTCCACAGCATTCCCCTGATCCACCAAGCCTGTAATTCCATGAAAAATAGAAATGTGAGTCATCTGGCATGACTTGCTTTTGAGAAAGCCATGCTGGGCCCTAGCAATCACAGCATCTCCCTCTAAGTGCTCACACACCAACTGTTGAATTATCTGCTCTAGGACCTCTCCTGGTATTGATGTTAAGGTGACTGGTCAGCAGTCATAGAATCAAAGAATCATAGAGTTGGAAGAGACCACAAGGGCCATCCAGTCCAACCCCCTGCCAAGCAGGAAACACCATCAGAGCATTCCTGACAGGTGGCTGTCAAGCCTCTGCTTAACATCTGGGTCTCCACCCTTTTTGAAGATGAGGACAACATTTGCCCACCTCGAGTCTGCAGGGACCTCACCTGTTCTCCAAGTATTCTCAAGGATTATGGACAGGGGCTCTGAGATTACACCCACAAGCTCCTTCAGTACCCTTGGGTGTCAGCATTCAGCTTGCCAAGCATCTCTGAGGACCTTTTGCCTCTTCTGCTCTCATTGCCATTGACCTCACTCTTGCGTCTTGCCTGGGGGGTTGTATCCAGACTCCTATCTTGCTCCATGTAGATTCATTGAAATCAATTAAGTTAGTTATGGCTACCTTAAGTCCCAATTATTTCATTGAGTCTACTTTAAGCATAACGTAGTCTGGACCCTAGGTCTGATCCAGCAATGCTCTTATGGTCTTCCTTCCTCAGGAATATTTAGCTAGAGGAAACTAGCCATCAAATATTGTGCTTTGAAAATGAAAATGCCTACTCATGGAAGCTGGTTTAATATCTCCTGCTAGTAACAGTTTAATTACAAGAGCAATTAAATGCACATATCAGTCAAGTCAGGTTCTGTGTGAGCAAGCATAGTGAAAATGGAATACTTAAAATCCACCATGTTTTAATATGTATGTTTTTAGTAATTTGTCAGAATGTTTCAGGGGCTAAATGCAAATGGACAGAAACCATACTTTTATTATTTGAAAGACAGATAAAGGTAAAGGGACCCCTGACCATTAGGTCCAGTCATGTCCGACTCTGGGGTTGCGGCGCTCATCTCGCTTTATTGTCCGAGAGCCGGCATACAGCTTCCAGGTCATGTGGCCAGCATGACTAAGCCACTTCTGGCGAACCAGAGCAGTGCACGGAAACGCCGTTTACCTTCCCGGCAGAGCGGTACCTATTTATCTACTTGCACTTTGATGTGCTTTCGAACTGCTAGGTTGGCAGGAGCAGGGACCGAGCAACGGGAGCTCACCCCGTCGCAGGGATTCGAACCGCCGACCTTCTGATCAGCAAGCCCTAGGCTCTGTGGTTTAACCCACAGCGCCACCTGGATCCCTTGAAAGACAGATACGCTCCTGTATTTCTTTCACATACTTTTTAAAGCTTTATAAAATAGACACTATCTCCTGTTCTTTACAAGTTTCTATATTTCTGGCAGCTTGAGCAGTAAACGGAGGTTATAGTACTTGCTCTTAAAAAGACCACAGTGAACACTGTTATATAAAATGCTGTTTAATGGGGTTCCGGAAATAAACCATGAAGTAAAAAAATAAAATAAAATACAGCAGAGAGGCATTTGTTATCACTGGGTTTCTTTCAGCCCTCCTCGCACAGGCTTTTGACAGTCTCCGTCACAGGTTTTTTTTTCCTTTGCAAAACAATCTGCCAATGACCTGCAGTGCCGGCCTGGGCGATTCTCTGAGGGCGCTCTGCCAAACAGCTTTGCAGAAATGTAATCTGATGCAGGGCTCTCGCTTCAGGCGAGTTTATCTCTGAAGTCAACGGTGGCCCTTTAAATATTCACCGGCTCACATGTCCTTTTCAATAATGGTGCTTAACTGTTTTGTGTTCTGATTTTGCGAGCATGTGAAAGAGCCTTGATTTTCTGAATAACGTGACATGTCCATGGGTAACAGGAAACTGACAGCCTTTACTTTACCCCTAGGGAAAAAAGAAACATGCGCAAGATATTTGGAACAAAATGTTATGCACTATGTTTTACCTTCTGGATCACAAATGTATCAATGCGACATAATTCATCATTGCAAACGTATCCTGAATTAGATCAGGGCTGACGAACCATTAGCTCTCCAGATGTTGGACCCCGACTTCCATCAGCCCAAGCCAGCATGGCCAATGGTCAGGATTGATGGTAGCCATAGTCAATAATATCTATGGGCCACAGGTTGCCAACTTTATCCTAGTTTGTATACCTTTTGGGGGGAAATGTTTGGAAAGCATGCTAATCCATCCCAGACTATAATGTTAAATGAAAATGTATTTGAATTCCTTTCTATTCCCCCATGGTGTAGACTGCACTTCCTACTCTTCTAGATGAATCCTCCAGCATTGTTTTATAAGAATAACTACTCAACGTGGAAGACTCACGGAATAACCAGTTCGAAGCCACAGTGCACTATAACAAGACTAGCCATGTAGAGCCTTGCAGATGTTGCTGGACTACAACTCCCATCATCCCTAACAATGGATGGGATGATTGGGTGGTGGGAATTGGTATACAACATCTGGAGGGCACCATGCACTTGTATACGCTTGCAAAGGGTTTACATCTGCAAATACGGCTCTGCATTGTTAGCAACTGTTTATTGCTTGACAGTTAACAATTCATGTGCAGCGTCAGGATCCTGGTGAAGCTATCCTCTTATGAATAGGGCAAAAATGTTTCTTGATGCTCCTGTTCCTCAAATGGAAGCTAATTATAGTCAAGACATCCAAAATTATAGTCAAGACACCAGTGGGATAATCGGAGGGGACTGTGATTATACAAGTGACCTTGTAATCTGATGCATGTTAAGTCAGAAGGAAATCCTACTACAGCCAATGAGGTGAAGGTTGTAGGAGTCAGTGAGTTTAGGACTGCAGCCTGTGTCATACAGAGCGCTTCACGTAAGCTTCCACTTGATTGCCATGACAGTGAAACTTGGCATTGCAAAGTTGACATGCTTTGACCAAGGGATATGGACTCCGTAGCCCTCTAGATACTGTTGGAACACGGCATTCATCATCCCTGATGACTGGAGCTGATAGAAGTTGCATTCCAACAACATCAGGAGGGCCACAGGTTCCCCATCACTGTTTACAACTTGCAATATTGCACCGGATATACTTTGACTTTTTTTTTTGTAAGCCTCTGTAAACCAAATTTTGGTGAACAGCGGAAAAGAATCTCTTAATAACTAATTTGTAAGTAGATAATGTCTAAAGGATGAATATGGTCATGAGATTTATCAAGCTCATTCTTCAATTAAATATGCTCAGGTCCAGTCCCATAGCTGTAGGAAGCAATACCAATGATATGAAATTGCCAGCCTCTGACATCATAAAATGATTGGAGCCATCAGGTAACCAGACTTTTGCATCCTTCAGTAACCTGACAAGGGATTTCTTGAAGCTTCAATTATCATTTCAGTTGGGCCTACCTGCATTTGTAAACATGGTCTTGGAAAGATCTCCTTTTGTTGGATGTACTGCTGGAGAGGCAATCGGATGGAATTTTTGCAACTCCTTTTTCTTCTTTGTTGGTTAGTTGCGTATCTGTGGGAAAGGCCGGCGGCTTGATTATCTCCTTCACATCTAGGGCTCCCTTGAATGCATTCCTCTTGTCAGATTTATGGTGTTTGTTGCCAGGGAGTGAAGGCACAGATGAGGAGATGGAATAGCGCCTCACCGTCATAATGCTACCTGTGCAAAGATTGCAATCCATGTAGTTTGGTCTTTCTCATTAATAGCCTGGAGTGACAATCTTAACCTAACAGGTCAGGTGGAATCTGACTGAGGTGGTGGGGAAATTGCCCATGCATCCTAATGGAGCAACCTCCACTGTTAGATAGCACTGACCAGCTTCTCACCTGAGAAGGTATTCCTCTGAAAGCACAGGCTGGCTGATAACCTCCAACCCGAGAAGAGCCACCCTTGAAAAGTGCAGATTAACTCGCTGGAGACCTTTAAAAGGCAGGATCGTAGGCTTGATGAAATTCAACCTAGCCTGTGAGACATTGGCCCCCCTCACTTCCTGTTGTACACCATCTCCAAAAAAGAGAGAGATCTGAATTGTACTGGAACCAAGGGAACAAGGGGGTATCCTTACATTTGAGAGCAGCCAGTACTGGAGCCAAATTGATTGCAAATGCAAAAGACTAATTAAACTGCAAACTGGGGACTTCCTTGAGATATTATTATAATTATTTATTAAATTTCTATACCACCCTTCATCTGAGGATCACAGCGCGGTGAATAATAATTAAAAAACACAAAAATACATACCACAGTAACAAACAAACAAAAATACCCCTCACAGTATTATTACTATGTGCAACTTGTGCCGAGCTGTCGGCTAATTCTTGGCCATTCCCAAAGACCTTTTTGATATGCTGCAAAATGCTAGTTAACTAGGGGTGCCATGTTATCCAGCTGGCCAGATGTTAGGCATGCCACCCAATGCCCATTTACACCATTAGCTGGACTGGATTTCTAGTTCTCATTTTTATTTTAAAGGAAGTCTCTTGCCCTCTGTCCTGTGACAGAAAGCAAAATTTGCTGGCACCATTCTCCCCAGTGGTTTTGTGGGAATTGAGCCTGTTCCCCCCTTGCACTCTTCTTAGCATTCCTATGAGAATTTACTCAGAAGTGAGATCTCTCTGTGTTTTTAATGAGGCTTACTAAGGCTGGCCTGCCCTTGAGGTGAGGAGGTCGCCTCAGGTGGAAGGTCTGGGCCCAAGGAGCCTGCTGCTTGCCCCCACCTCCTCCTACTTGGCTGTGCCCCTGCCTTCTCCTCCACACTCATCTGTGGACCAACAGGACAGGTATATGGTGCACCTGCATCAACGTCATGGTGGTGACCTGCAGCATGGTGCACCCCTGGGTGTTGGAACCAGTGGTAGGTTCATTTTATTTTATTTTTACCTCAAGTGGCAAAACGTCCAGCCTGAGGTTTACTTTCAGGAAAGTATAGCCAAATCCCATCTTTAGACATCTTAGTTTTTATTAGGCTGTGAAGGTTTGAATGCAAGCCTTCTCCATGTAATATGAAAGGAAAGCCCAACACGCCACTTCCCTGCTGTTAAGGTAAGAGACTGTATGAGGTAAACAAAAAGCAGTGGTGGGTGGTGCTTAGCCATTTCCCAACTCACAACTTGATTTACATAATTAGCAAACCATCAGACTGCCTAGATTTGGGAGACTGGAATATCAGAATTCTGTATTCAACCTTTAGTTCATGCCTCGTTACAACAGCTGCTTTTAAAATGTGGGGTTTTTGGGGGGGGGGTGTTATTGGGTTGTTGTTTTTATTTTTATTAGGTATTTTGTGCTTTTAAATCTTGATTTCATTCTGTGAACCGCCCTGAGACACCCGGGTATATAAATTCAATAAATAAAAATAAAAGTAATAATAATTACTGCTGTCCTAATTTCAGAGTGTAACAGGATGAGTTTCTGAGGCCTACCCAGAGCACCTTGTGACTATCAGTGGAATACTTTAGCTTACCTCAGGGTTAGCCAACACGGTGCCCTCCAGACTACAACTCCCCTCATCCCTGACCATTGACCATGCCAGCTGGGGCTGATGGGAACTGAATCCAATGACATTAGGAGGGCACCATGCTGGTTATCCTCCCTCTTCCTCTAGCCCACGAAGGGTCACTAAACAAAAGGTTTAGTCATAACTTGCCCCATCAGGAATCATGGGTACCTTTTTGCTCCTGTAGTGTCAGAGCAGAGCCTGCCGAGACGTTCCTGCGCAGAGTCACCGGAGAAGCAGCGGCCTCTTCGACTGAGTCCGCGAGGCTCCAGCCCTTGTCCTTTTTGTCTTCGGCCCCTTCTCCATCCTCTCGCTTTGCTGCCTTCTGCCTGCTGCATGTCAGTTGCCCGCGGAGGGCTCTGTTCTCTCTCTCTAGCTTGATGATTTCAGAGCGCATTTCGTGGATGACCTGCATGAGCCGCTTGTTCCCGTCCATTTCCCACCTCCTTTCGCGACGGCCAACCTGGGCACCGCTTGCTTTAAAAAGAAACCATGAATCCAAGGTGAGGGGCTCATGTGGCACATAAACACACCTGAACAATGGCACTCCCTCCTCCGGGCTCAGCATTGTGCTGTCTTTCACCACCCAAAGAGCCTTGGATAAACTGTCAAGGCTTGAAGAGCCCCTCCATGATTTATTCATTCCGGGTTTCATTTTTCCAAACTGAGTTTTCCTTTGGTGGCAGCTATTTCAGTGCAAAGACATTGGCCCTGTGAAAGTGGCGATGTGTGGGTGTGTAGTCACGATAATTCAAACACAGCGTTTGTTGTCTCTCTCTCTCTCTCTGTGTGTTTGTCCTCCTGCATTTGTCCCACATGACAAGTTCAGGCATCTCATGCTGGAAGGCTGCATTCTGCCTTCAGCAATCCTATCCTGTCCAGGGCTGCTGAATGCTTCAGACTCAGAATTATTCTGAGCTGAAGCCAAGTTCACCCAGCATGCACCTCTCTCACCTCCGCCAACATGCATTGTTCCCTTCCCTTCTCAGCTTCTTGAGAAGTTCCATTTTCAGAAATGACTTTTAGGAGGAGGGGGAAACAACGCCTTTCCACAGTTCCCCGCGGTTCCCATTAAACAAAAAAAATGCATTTCTGGCTGCCAACTTAGAATATATTTCCACCCGGCTACAGCTCAGCTTTGTTTGTGGCATTTGCTTGAACAAAGTGTGCACAGCAATACTCTGGGAAGGTAAGGAGAGACACATCAAGCATGAATGTTGCATTAGAAACGAAAGGCAATATCGCGGGCTGCTCCTGTTACCTACTCCCTGCGAGTATTTCTGCGCAGCAAAATGCCCTCCTGTAGCACTGAGAATTTTCCTTCTGTGATTTGGCATTAATATTAAAACTCAGTGTATTCTCTGATCAGCATAGAAATTATTTAAAACCTGCATGCTTTGAACTGAACTCCCTCCACCCCACTTTATCACCTTGGAAGGGAGTGATTTTGATTCATTATGCAAAGTGGCTAATCATAGTAAAAAAATGTGTGCATGTGCCATGATTGGCTCTCTGGATTTGTTCAGTAAATACAATGAGACTCACTTTGCAGTCAATGTGCACTACCCATATCAGGGGCAGTCAATGTGATGCTCTCCAAATGCTGTTGGACTCCCATCAGCCCCAGCAAGCATGGCCAATGGTGAGGGATGATGGGAGTTGTAGTCTAATAGCATCTGGAGAGCACCAGGCTGCCTACCCCTGGCCTATATTAATCCATCAGAATTGATGGAATATTTTTAGTTGCTAATGTCAGCAGGTGGCGCTGTGGGTTAAACCACAGAGCCTAGGGCTTGCCGATCAGAAGGTCGGCGGTTCGAATCCCAGCGATGGGGTGAGCTCCCGTTGCTTGGTCCCTGCTCCTGCCAAACTAGCAGTTTGAAAGCACGTCAAAGTGCAAGTAGATCAGGGGTCAGCAACCTTTTTCAGCCGTGGGCCAGTCCACCGTCCCTCAGACCATGTGGTGGGTGGGCCTGACTATATTTTGGGGGAAAAATGAACGCATTTCTATGCCCCATAAATAACCCAGAGATGCATTTTAAATAAAAGGACACATTTTACTCATGTAAAAACACGCTGATTCCTGGACTGTCCGCGGGCTGGACTGAGAAGGTGATTGGGCCACATCCAACCCACGGGCCTTAGGTTGCCTACCCCTGAAGTAGATAAATAGGTACCGCTGCAGTGGGAAGGTAAACGGCGTTTCCGTGCGCTGCTCGGGTTCGCCAGAAGCGGCTTAGTCATGCTGGCCACATGACCTGGAAGCTGTACGCCGGCTCTCGGCCAATAAAGCGAGATGAGCACTGCAACCCCAGAGTCGGACACGACTGGACCTAATGGTCAGGGGTCCCTTTACCTTTACCTTTAATGTCAGCTGACAGTCTCTCTCTCTCTCTCTCTCTCTCTCTCTCTCTCTCTCTCTCTCTCTCCCTCTCTCCCTCTCTTTCTCTCCCCCTGTGTGTGTGTGTGTGTGTGTTGTATAAAATAAAAACAACATCAAATGAGTGAACATGTGGCAGGAAGGGAGCATATAGGTTCAGACAATGAAACATTTTATGTAGCCAGGTACACATTTTAACATATACCGGTACATGCATAGACTTTCTTCAGACATAAAGACTGGGGTGAAGCCTGCTTCTCTCTGCCCTGTGTGAAAACTTGGGATGGGCAGATATGTCAGTTTCAGTTTCTCCCAGTTTCTCATTTTTTCAATAAGAAGTTCAATTCTCCAAATTTCTGCACAAGTTTGCATTAAAGAAAAGTCCCTATGAAAATTCACCATCATCTTTCTACAATATGCCATTTTGCCTAATATACACATTTTTTTGCAAACCAGTTTCCCCAAATAGGATGCATTTTAATACTTATTTTCACTAAATAAGTTTTAATACATGTTCCTTACCCTAGTGCCTGCATTTGTGTACACATTACTTGGCTGGAGAACTGCATTGCAAAATTTGGAGAAGTGCAAATTTTGAAAGATGACCGTTTTCCAGGCTGCATCTTGTTTTGGAAAGAGTGAAAAAGGTAAATTCGCCTGGTCAAGTTCTAACAGTTTCCGTCTGGATTGAAGCTGCTTCTTCCAAAGGGAGCATTTCCCTCTCTGCAGACATGTTGCAAACGTGGTTACACAACAAACCACATCTGCAACATCTTTTCAGCATCTCTGAGGTAAAGAAACTAAATTTGCCCCAAAGGGAAATTTTTAAAAAATAGAATATATATACATATACCAGAAAGAATCAGAGACCACAAGCAATTTGTTATTACCCTCCCTTTGTACAAGGCCCATTTTTGACCCAGTGGTGCTCGCAATTTTACTAAGAGGCTTTGGTCAATCATCTCATGGGTATCAAAGTTTGCAGAGTGAAAAGCAATGGCATGTGAGCGATTCAAACAGAATTCTGTCTTCAAGTTTCTTATTCCTATATTCCCCAGCAAGGGATCATGTGCAGGCTAAGTGACACCAAAAGCACCCAATTATAGTATCATTTCTGACCTCTTGGTTCACTCTGTCAACAATCAGCTTCCACTAGAGGAGTTTGAATGCGTGTGACCTTTTGATCTTGTATAGGCAGTATCTGCTTTAGTCATTTGTTTCTGGAAGTAATGTCATGCATCTTTTTCCAAAGACACCCAAGGCAAGAAAATATGGAACATTCAAGGCCATAATTGTTTAATAAAAAAAAAAGAAAAAGAAAACAACCAATGGGTAAAGGTAAAGGGACCCCTGACCATTAGGTCCAGTCGTGACTGACTCTGGGGTTGCGGCACTCATCTCGCTTTATTGGCCAAGGGAGCCGGCGTACAGCTTCCAGGTCATGTGGCCAGCAACCAAACCAGATAGATACCAGCAAAATGAAGGAACCCTTTTAACCTGCTATTTCCCTTGTGCCTTCAAAGAATACATGAAAGGGGAAGGTTGGCTCTGTCCCCAGGATCCACAGCCATTGGTTCCATGCCGAAGGGCAGTTTGGCTGAATGTTGGTAGACTCATCTACACAATCAGGAACTTTGCATGATTGGAGCTCCCTTTTCTAGAGAGGATTATTCACATGTTCACCTGAACTCACAAGGAATCCTCCTTTGGCCCTCCCACCATAGCTGTCAACCTTTCCCTTTTCTTGCGAGGAATCCTATTTGGAATAAGGGAATTTCCCGCAAAAAAAGGAAAAAGTTGACAGCTATGCCTCCCACCCAACGCACGAAGGTGTGAAGCTGCAGCCCATGGAGATGGGGATGGTCCAGTTAGTGTGCACGACCATGCTCCCTCCAATATATCAGTGGTGGAGAACTTCTGGTCCATTGATCTCCAGAGCTCCCCATTTGGACCTTGAAACTGTTTGGGTATAGCCACACCTACCTGCCCTGCACCTAATCTCATATATGATGTCAGGTACGGAACAGGTAAAGATGTGGCTGTGATGACAGGTGACGGAAGGTGACAGGTGGTCATTGTGATGTTAGGTGAGTCACAGTGGTCAAGCAAGGCCTGCAGGGTGAGAAGAGAGGAGGAGATCAGAATCCTACCCATTGGCTGGATCCAGCTCCCTGTCTCTGCTCTGTGTGTTTCCATGCAAAAGGCCTGAATCGTGGGAAGGTTAACACACAATAATATAAATCAGAAAGCACCTAATTACATTTCTGGCACAAATGAAAAACAACAATCCACAGTTGCCCTAAAACTAAGCAGTGAGATGGACCAGTGAACCTCCCTAGGGAGGCTATAGCATAATAGCTGCAATGCTTCAGAGGAAGCCTGGTCCAGCTCCCAGGACATCCTAATGGGACCTTTCAGAAACAAGGCAGATGGAGAAAACATGCCCAAACGCGGCATGTGTCCCACTCTATTTGGCAAACATTATGACCCATAAGTGAAGGAGGATGCCTCAGGAATTCCGAGTGTTCCTCATAAAAGCTTGCTTTCAGTAGACGGTGACAGCTACTCTGCTACTGGAATTGCTAAGCAGCTGTTTACATCCATTTGTTATGCTGAGCTGCTTCTGCTGTTCCAAAATTTAGACAGGTCAATTCTTTGTTGTTTCAACAAAAGCCAAATGGTTTTGCAAATAATCACTGTGAGCCTGGAATGCGCTTACAGATATGGAAAGATTCCCCCCCCCCCATAAATGATGGATGTACATACGCAGACACCAAAGTCATTCGTCTGGGATAAATTCAACCAAGAAGGTTTTAGGAAGAATGCAAATTTATCTAATAAACTAATGATTTAGTCACTGGAATGTTAACTCCCTGCTTTTCAGATGTCATTGATCAAATACAGTGAATGCCTTACCTTTTACACAAATGTCCTAATGCAGTTCAGAGGCATATAAACATGGACATCCTTGGAGGTGTTTAAGCAGAGGTTGGATGGCCATCTGCCAAGGATGCTTTAGCTGAGATCCTTGCAATACAGGGGGTTGAACTTGATCACCCCCGGGCATAGGCATAGCCAAGGGGAGACAGGGGGCAGCTGTTCCCCCTAGATCAAGTAAAACAATAGAAATACTTAACTAACTAACTGACCAATCACACCAGTATGGTGTAGTGGTTAAGAGCAGTGGACTCGTAATCTGGGGAACCGGGTTCGCGTCTCCGCTCCTCCACATGCAGCTGCTGGGTGACCTTGGGCTAGTCACACTTCTTTGAAGTCTCTCAGCCCCACTCACCTCACAGAGTGTTTGTTGTGGGGGAGGAAGGGAAAGGAGAATGTTAGCCGCTTTGAGACTCCTTCAGGTAGTGATAAAGCGGGATATCAAAGCCAAACTCTTCTTCTTCTTCTCCCCCCCCCAAAAAAAATCCTGGCTATGCCCATGCCCTTGGGGTCCCTTCCAACTCTATGATTCATGTTCTAGATGGATGAGGATGAGCCATTTGACTGAACAGGTGCTGCATATGCACTTACACCTCCAATCCAATAGGTGGTGTTGCACACAGGAGAGTCTTGCCAGAAATTCAGCAATAGAACTTCCCAGCTAGAGTAGTGATTAAGGTTTCCAGGATTCCTGGGCTGAGGACTAATTGCCTGTTATTAATAAACACCAGATATATGCATGTACTGCCTGAATACTGCTGTGTGCACTGTGTGAGTCGCAGCAGTACTCTAAGCATAGGAAGACGTGTTGTTCTGGGTGGCTGCTAATGAATTTGTAAGCCTCTTCTCCTAGAGACTCACCAAAGCCAGAGCCTTTATGGCTTCCTTCACAAGACATTTTATCTGGCTGCTGTTAGTTAAGGATGGAAAAGGCAAGGCAGAAGAAACAGCCCTTGCGATCAAAGGATTATGCATCCAAGTCATGCCACAGTTGAGTTGGGTATGAAAACATGACTCAGGTAGATCAGTTGCTTGATTTTGACACATTAACCCACTTGGACCAACATTAATGTCTCTTACATAAGGGATGTGGCTTGGGCTTACGGCGTACACACTAAGCACCGTGTGAAGGGTGTCTTCTCTGCATCAAGAAAGCTGTAGGAACATGGCATGTGCGATCTGGAAGATCTTTCCCCTTCTGACAAAAGGGGTCATGCCAGTTAAATGATTTATACTTCTACTTGTACATCTGACCAGCTTACCTATGTGTTCCCAGCCCACATCATGCAAGGTTGCTGCTGCAAGGTGACTATAGATGTGATGGGATTTGATGCTATGGATAGGACAATAAGGTGTCAGTGTCAAGTTTGAAATGTGTTATGAGAAAGGTGTTTTCTCAGCCTCTGTACTACCCTGTTGGGCACACACACAAGATTACCAGGGCCAATTGAACCTAACTTGCAACAATCTGTGGCTGCACATACCTGACTTGTCTGAGGTCCTCCAAACCTGCCTGATTTGACCCGTTGTTGGCCAAATCTGGTGCATAGCCCTATTAGATTGGGCAGCCTTTCCCACCAAGGACTGTCCTCTTAAAATAGGACACGTTACCACCCTATATTCAGGGAATGGTAGAACTGATAAGACAATCTTTATATCCATTAATCCACAAAATCCTGTAGGTATTAGTGTGACATTTTACAACTCCAATTCAGAAGGAAAAGGTTGAGAAATAGAATGTATTCTGCTGTGTTTACTTTTTTATGCTTTGCTTTCTTTTCTCCAGCATGCTTACAAACAGCTGTAATGTGCATGCTATGGAAATAATTGTTACAGGAATTGCCAATGTTGTAAAAAAGTAAAGGTAAAGGTCCGGTCAAAGGCGACTGTGGGGTTGAGGCACTCATCTTGCTTTCAGGCCGAGGGAATTTGTCCACAGACAGCTTTCTGGGTCATGTGGCCAGCATGACTAAACCACTTCTGGCCCATCAGAACACCATGACGAGTGTCAGAGTGCACAGAAACGCCGATTACCTTCTCGCCACAGCCGTACCTATTTATCTACTTGCACTGGCGTGCTTTCAAACTGCTAGGTTGGCAGGAGCTGGGACACAGCAACAGGAGCTCACCTGGATTCAAACCAGTAACCTTCTGATCGGCAAGCCCAAGAGGCTCAGTGGTTTAGCCCACAGTGCCACCCGCAACCCTGGAACCTGCAGAAATTAGAACCTCACACCTGAAATTAGATTTAAAAGAAGAATTTAGTTCTGGCCGATAGAGCAAGTTGTGGTGTGTGTGATTGTGGTTTCAATTTCCAGTTTGAAAATTCAGCCAAAAAGGTTGATGACTCCTCTTATAATGAGCGTTACGACAAAGAATGTTATTACTTATACTATACAGCTACAGCTGTTTATTTCTCATGTGACTGGGCACTTGCCTTTGGACACAGATTTGAAGATGGACATTCTGAACAGTCCAAGCATTCACCTGTACACCCCATGCAAGAATATCTGCACCACCACTGGGTGGGTGGTGGGAGGTTTTGCAAAGAGCACAAAAGAGATGCCGTCTGATCCAGTCCTTGTTTTGCTTTTCCTATTAATGCAACAGAGGGCTCTCTCCATCCTTTTTACTGCTCATGTGTCCTTTATGTGGAATTTCACATAATCGGGTATGGAAAAAGTATGTCACATTCAATGCAAGGGTGATTTAATGCTCTCCCTTCTTTCTCAATATTAACCAAATATGCGTGCTGCAATCAACCAAGGGTCATCTAATAAAACTTCCCCAATGAATATCGAGACATAATTACTCTGCAAGGAATGATTCCTATTAAGCATTAAATGAGTCTTCAATTTGAAATGGAAACCTTTGCCTGTGGTTTGGTGTCGCTGAAGATGTGATTAAACATAAAATATGCATAACTCTTAACTCCTTTAGGGGTGTTGGGATGACACCAACTAATGCATAAATAATACCTCAATAGATTCGTCCAATTTTACCCAACGGCAGAAAACCTTCATTTGTGAAAAGTGTGTGCTATTAGAGTTCACAAAAGTTTTGAATGCTAGTGGTATCAGGTTGTGACCAGGTGGCAACACAAGGAATTTGCCTTATGCCAAGTCAGAACATTGGTTCATCTAGTTTGATATTTGTTGACACTGACTGGCAGCAACTGTACAGAACCTGTACAGAACCCCAGCCTTTCCTGCAGACACCAGGGATTGAACCCAGGACCTTCTTTGTACAAAGCAGATGCACTACCCCCAAACTAGGGTCATTCCCCTTAGTTGATGATGAAAGTAATAATAATAATAATTTATTATTTATACCCCACCCATCCAGCTGGGTTTCCCCAGCCACTCTGGGCAGCTCCCAACAAATTAAAAACAGAATAAAACATAAAATTTAAAAACTTCCCTAAAGAGGGCTACCTTCAGATATCTTCTAAAAGTCAAATAGTTGTTTATTTCCTTGACATCTGTTGGGAGGGTGTTCCACAGGGCAGGTGCCACTACTGAGAAGGCCCTCTGCCTGGTTCCCTGTAACCTCACCTCGCAGTGAGGGAACCGCCAAAAGGCCCTCGGCACTAGACCTCAGTGTCTGGGATGAACGATGGGGGTGGAGACGCTCCTTCAGTTATACTGGACTGAGGCCGTTTAGGGCTTTAAAGGTCAGCACCAACACTTTGAATTGTGCTTGGAAACGTAGTGGGAGCCAATGTTGGTCTTTCAGGACCAGTGTTATATGGTCTCGTAGGCCACTCCCACTCACCAGTCTAGCTGCTGCATTCTGGATTAGTTGGAGTTTCCGAGTCAGTTTCAAAGGTTGCACCATATAGAGTGCATTGCAGTAGTCCAAGTGGGAGATAACTAGAGCATGAACCAACCTGGTGAGACAGTCTGCGGGCAGGTAGGGTCTCAGCCTGCATACCAGATGGAGCTGGTAGACAGCTGCCCTGGACACAGAATTGACCTGTGCCTCCATGGACAGCTGTGAGTCCATAATGACTCCCAGGCTGCACACCTGGTCCTTCAGGGGCACAGTTACCCCATTCAGGACCAGGGAGTTCCCCACACCTGCCCACTCCCTGTCCCCCCAAAACAGTACTTCTGTCTTGTCAGGATTCAACCTCAATCTGTTAGCCGCCATCCATCCTCCGACTGCCTCCAGGCACTCCAGCTAATCTTTCCCCCCTCCATCCCCATTTTGTTAGATCAGCCTGTAAAGCCAAATAATACCTACCTATAATTCCAAGGAGCTTTCATACTGCACTTCACCAGTGATCAACAGCTTAGCATCTGCACTCAAGGTTTGCACTACAACAGCTGGAAATTGACAGATTCTTGATTGGAAGACGTGTTTCCGGCTGTTCCTCCAAGTCTGAATCCTGTCCAATTTGCAAATTGTTATAACATCCAAGGTTCTTTCTAGGTATTAGATTAGATTGGAAAAACAAAAAGCACTCCACAGTTCAGTGGCAGGGTATATGCTTGGGATGCAGAAGGCCCCAGGTTACAACCCTGGCAGCTCCTGTTGAAAGGATCAGAGTGCAGGGGGTGCGAATAGTCCCCTGCTGGCAATGTGGAGAGATGTAGCAGGGCTGAAAAGACAATACCAGACTAGATGGCCAGAGGAAAAATAACCTCCCTAAATTCCTGGGCACTGCTCAGCTTTGTGATACGTGATGGGAAATCTGAAAACTCTCTAGTCTGGGATTCTAAGCACGAAGCCTTGATGCGTGCTTGCTGTCTCTAATGGTCCTGCTAGACAGGGATCAAAGAAAACTGACTCACATTTCTGAGTGGCGTGTTGGGAAACTGCGAAAGGAGGGCCAAGAAGCTAAACGTCACTTTGTTCTTAGTTTTGTTTTGTTTTTCACTCCGTGACCAAGAACTCTCGAGAGTATCTATTTTATGCTCTGCTGTTCTCATGTCACAGATCTGAAGAAGGAACTGAGAAATTCAGCCAGAAATTCTGCCCCTGTTTCCATTTCACAAGCAATGGCAACCTATTAGGCAGGCAGCCCAAGTGAGGGAAGCGGAAAAGTATTTCAAAACAATCCCAAAGTGAAAACCTTGTCTAAATGTTAATTTTGTCATATTTTAGAGAGGATGGAAGGTTAGAGGTGGCTCATTAATACCTTGCAGTAATTAATGCCTTGCTGCGATGGTTGAAACTATCCAATTATTTGAAACTTGGTGAGGAATTTGGAGGGGATCTCTATTTTAAGTTCCCCCGCCCCCAACACAGAGATTAATTGCCTGGTGAGAAAAGCAATGTAGAAACCGGCCCCAAAATGAGGTGGAGAACCTCAGAACCAGCGGGAAATGTGGCCCTCCAAAACTCTCTGTATGGTCCTCAGGACTCTCCTCATGTCCCATGTTTCACCAACCCTACCTCATGCCATTCTTGAGTGTTTTTGCCTGTCTAGAATGTTTCTCCTGGATGGAATTTAAGCTCCTTGATGGAGCACAAGAGGGTGTGTGTGTGTGTGTGTGTGTGTGTGTGTAGAAACTAGCCTAATGCATTGTACTTTTGTTGCTGCACCCACTCTGGGCTCTGGCCCCGCCCACCACTGACTTGTGGCCTCTGGTAATTTGTCCAGAAGGAAATGTGGCCCTCAGGCTGAAAGGCAGGGGTGAGGAAACGTTATCAACCAAGGGCCATGTTATCTTCTCTGCCAGCTTCTGGGACCACGTGCCAGTGGTGGGTGGAGCCAATAGCAAAGGTGGGTGGAGCAACAAATGTTAATGTCCCTCTCCCTATCAAGCCTCCATCTTAGGTGAGCAAGAAGCGTTATCAGAGTTCAAAGACCCATTATAGCAAGTTGAAAATACTCAAAAGGTGCAAAACAGGGTTGGGGAGGGGTGTATGTTCTGGGAAAAGTCTCAAAGGACCAGACAGAGAGAGGACTGGAGGGCTGCCTTTGGCCCCCGTGCCTGAAGGTCGGCCAACAGCATCATCCATCTCTCTGATGATTAGAGAGAGTGGTTTGTCTAAAACCTTTTAGTGAGGTTTTTTTTGTGGTAGGGGGTGAGGTACAAAATGAAAAGCCCCTGATTCATAGCTCAGTAGTTGGCCACTACACCACAGAGTCTACAGGTTGATATGTGGATGGATGGAGGTATAGCCCAGGCTTAAGCAACTGGGACATGGGGACAACCCATCAGGATAAGGTGAAGATTAGTTACCTTTCCATCTACAGCGGAATTTGATGCTCCTCTACTTAGAAGCAAGCCATTTGAGTTCAATGGGTATGTGTGCATAGGATTGCGGCCTGAGGGCAGGACTAGGTCTGTCCAAGCAGAGTGGTGGCCTCCAAGATTGGCACCCACTTTTCCCCACAGCCCACCCAATCATTAGGCACCTAAGGCGGCTGTTGCCAAGGGGCAAGAAGGCCACAGTTGTGTGTCAATGCACTATAGCAGGTGTTGGGACCCTGTGGCCCTCCAGATGTTGTTGGACTCCAACTCCCATCAGCTCCAGAACCCCGTGCTAGAACATTAAGCTTTGCATCCAGGGAGACCTAGGTAAATAATAATTAACAAAGCTTACTAGGTGTCCTTGGGTCAGCTGCATACTTGGATCCAGGAAGAAGGATGTGTGCTGCCTTGAGTTCTTTGGAGGTAATAAATGCAATAAACCATTATCATTCCTCTTTAGGAGAGGAATTAAGCACACAAGAGATTGCCCCAAGTCAACCAGTAAATTTCAGACCTTTCAGAGGCCTTCTACTTAATTCTACTGGTGTGTGTATATTAATGCTGGGGAGTGCATTAAGCACGGCTGCAGAAAAGAGAAATACTCTGTGGTACCCAGTGC
Source organism: Darevskia mixta (assembly GCA_034641385.1). Lineage (NCBI taxonomy): Eukaryota > Metazoa > Chordata > Lepidosauria > Squamata > Lacertidae > Darevskia > Darevskia mixta. Next base: position 13,690,625 of record JAWWNH010000030.1, read on the forward strand.
TTTTTTTTTTTTTTTGGGGGTGAATCTAAGTTTGGTCTCATTGAGGGGCAGTATTTCAATATGAGTAGGAAAATGAGAGTACCCGTAAACACACACACACACATATATATATAGGCACTGGTGATACCAGAATCTACAGTTATAAATAGAAATGTGCTTGGACGCAATGACAACTTAATTCAGATTTCAGGTGGCTGTACTGTAGCATTAATCAAGCCTCAGAGTGACAGAACATCTCAACACAGTTTAAGAATATTGCAGTTACTAACACATACTGCCAGGCATAAAAACTGAACATAATGAAAGAAATTTCAAGGGTAATTGCTTTTATGGATAGAGTAGCTTGTGGCTTGACCACAACTGTAATTACATTTGTATCTTCTTCCTGATAATGATGAAAAGCAGCACAGCAAAGAGGAAGAGGTGTCTATTTTCTAAATGCGGTTTTAGAACTGAAACCATCTCTCATAACACGGCTATCTACCTGTAACATCTCTCATATTTCTAGGATGGCAAGGGCAGCCTCAAAGTGTCAAACAGGCACTTCTCCAGGAATTGCCAGCTTGAACTACAAATATACCTTAAAACAGTGATGGCTAACCTTGACACTCCAGATGTTTTGGAACTACAACTCCCATAATCCCTAGCTAACAGGACCAGTGGTCAGGGATTATGGGAGTTGTAGTCCCAAAACATCTGGAGTGTCAAGGTTAGCCATCACTGCCTTAAAACATATGAGCTACACATTAGCATCTGGAGGTGTGACTGCCTGCTTATCTGGCAGAGGTAGGGAAATTCAATACATGAAGTTATATTCTTTCTGGGCCACAGCTGGTGGTTTTAAGTGTTTGCACAGCAAGCATTTTAAACTTGATTTCCATTAGCTAGGCATCCTTATTGGAAAATATGCATCTAAATTGCATGTTTATTCAGAAGCAAGTCCTTCTGAGTTCAGTAGAGTTTACTATGTACCAAGTAAGTTTGCACATAATTGCAACTCCGCAGTGCAATCCTATATACTCCTTAGAAATAAGCCCCACTGAGTTCAGTAAGAGTTAGTCCCAAGCAAGTGCGTCTATGATTGCAGCCTTGTATATCTTATTTACAACTGCACATACTGCAGTTATACTGGACAATAAATATACAACCATGCAGCAATAAGACTAGCACATTTGCATGGTATAAAATTGGATGGGGGTGTGCATGTTGAGATTCCTGCAATGCAGGGGGCTGGACTAGATGAGTCTCGGGATCCCTTCCAACTCTTCAATTCTATCAGCCTATGATTCTATGAAATATTCAGACCAGAGTGACCAGGCTATCTCACTTCAGCATCTGAGGCACACAAGCCACCAAGATCACTCCAGGAGGACTAAAACCATTTGCAAAATTAAGCATATAACTGCTGGTTATATTCTGAAAGACCAGTACTTATAAATTGTACATTCAGATCTTATAGAACCATTATGTTAGTCGAAGATGCGGTGTCCTGCTCTAGCAGACCTGCTGTTGCTTCGAAACTTTGCCACAGCTGTGCTGGTGTTTTTGATTCAAATGAGCTGAAAAGTCTCCCAGAGGAAGTCTGACCATTAGGTCCAGTCATGACCGACTCTGGGGTTGCGGCGCTCATCTCGCATTATTGGCCGAGGGAGCCGGCGTACAGCTTCCGGGTCATGTGGCCAGCATGACTAAGCCGCTTCTGGCGAACCAGAGCAGCACACGGAAACGCCGTTTACCTTCCCGCCGGAACGGTACCTATTTATCTATTTGCACCAGTATGCTTTTGAACTGCTAGGTTGGCATGAGCTGGGACCGAGCAATGGGAGCTCACCCTGTCACGGGGATTCGAACCGCCGACCTTCTGATCGACAAGCCCTAGGCTCTGTGGTTTAACCCACAGCACCACCCGTGTTGTGCTTAAGTCACAAGTGGCATTTTAAATGGTTGTACCGTATCTGGAACCAGGAGGGATGCAGCAATGCTAGAGCTAGTGCCAGCCCTCATTTCAAAACATACTGGTAACTAGTGACATTGGGCTCAAGGATCCTGATGATAGCAGGAAAAGTGATGTGCTCAGGTAACAGAATATAGGGCCAATAAATTGTTCCAATTAGGTCCCCCTTGCCTCTATCCAGATAATGGAAAAAACACTACCGGCTCCTCCTGATCACTGTTACCAACCTTCAGAAAGAAGCACTTTAAACAACATACAGAGGCATTTTCTTGTTATATTTTCCTCAGCAATGCAGGAATTGCAACTCCTAGAAGATCGCCGTGTAACTAAAAAGTTACTTTCAGACACTGCGTTTTCGTTAACAACCCTGTGATTTTAGTTGTTTTTAATTTTCCCAGTGCTGAATATGAAAGGCAGAGCTGTCCTCACCAGCATGAAGATTAGATCCACATTCCTTCCATTTGGTTATGTGGCTGAAGCTGATAATGAGACGCAGGCTGATTTTCATTACAAGCAAGCACTTCACTCAACAGTGTGTATTATAGAGGTGACAGACGGAACAATTATCTATACACAAGCTAATGCCATCACTATATAAATGAGAAAAGGGAACTGGAGCAGTATAGTGTATTATGAGTAAGCAACCCCCCCCCCCCGTTTTATGAATTGTCCAACCGGGTTTAAAGCTCCCTTGAATGTGAGTAAAATACACAAATAAGTGCAAAAGTTGATAATAGAGGGGTAAAGGATAATATTTAAGAATGATGAAATTTTACCCTTTTCCTCTATTATCAAAACTGCCTTGATTTATATATTTGCAGACTGTCCGAGTCAGCAAAATTGCTGTGTCCCAATGAGAAAAGTAACCAGCGGCAACTCACAAAGTGATGGGACTGCTGCTTCTCTGGTTTGAGCAGGACTGAGGATCACCGTTCACTCGATTTCTTCAGTCCCCCCCCCATGTCTTTCACTCACTCAACACATCTTGTTTGATCTCCATTACGTACCGGTACTGCTCTCTACAGTCATACACACCTTCACTCATTGTTCCCTCTGTGTACATGGACACACATCACCCAACTTTTTAACATAATGAGCTACACATCCCATTCTTTACCTTCACAAATGCACCTACCAATCCATCAACACACACACACACACACACACACACACACACACACACACACACACAGCTCATACCCCAGTTGCACACAAATATCATACACCCAACACAACCAGGCAGGGTACCACAAGCCCTTTTAAATCACAGCAACTTCATCCAACTTTGAAAGATAATCACCTTTCTAAATCAACTTCATCTCAGCAAGGGCTAGGCAGGTGTCAGCAACATTCAAAGGTCTACCCCTCAAGGGAACCTCATTTGCATCGCAACAATCCCAGCTCCTCACCTTTAAAGACAGGCAAAGTCTTCAAGCACAGTTTGGACAACTTCCTCACAAGGATGTTCTAGCTCTGAAATTCCTGTATTGAGCAGAAGGCTGGGCAGGAAGATCTACAACAGAGATGTTGTTGGACTCCAACACTCTCAAGGTGGCTCACCCAATAACAACGTAAAATCGCATGTAACCCTCAAGCAAACCACCCTGAGCTTCTTGGAGGAGGGGCCAGATAAAAATGTGATAGATCAGAGATAGATCAACCCCATCAACCCCAGGCAGCAAGGAAATCCAGCAACATCTGGAGAGTGTTTGGTTCTCCACTCAGAATTGTGTGTGAATGTACCTTAAGTTTATAATGCCAGAGTGGGAGGTGATTAATGCCTCCTGAGCCCAGCTGAGCCTGTAATCTTCTGGCTGAGCTGGAGATCTGCTGCATCTTAAACAGCTCATCCCAATGGATCTTACCATAGGATTGCCCCTCAATGAAGGACTTTTTAGGCAGGGGAGAAAGGAGAATACGGTAGGCAGGGAAAGGTGAATGAAATTGAGTGCATGGAACCCTGAACCAAAGCACTGCACACTGAAACATTCCTGTTGCAGGACCCAACTTGTATGGTGCATTCCCAATGGACATTGCAACATGCCGACGAATTCCCGCATCACAAAGAAATAATTATCAGTAATTTTCTACACATAGACAAATATTTTAATATAATTGTATCTGAAACGTTATCCACATTTTAGTAATTATTAACTAAAAACTTTGTAAAAATGACATATTTTACACATCTTCTATTTACAATTGCAATATTCTTAAAGGTTATAAAACATCCACTTTTGACTTTTAAAATATATGTATACTAGGACTTGTATTAGATTATATTATCATTTACAGCAAGCGTAAGGCTTGTTGAGAAACCGAACTTTCAATGGAAATATCACGTTCAGTCTGTTTAATAAAGGCTGAACCATAATAAAGAAAACCATAGGAAATGTGCAAATATCAGGAAAGGCAAGAACATTAAAAATATCAAACTTACAATTAAAAAAAAAATTAACACTGAAAATGTTCAATAAATTAAAACAATGCACCGCGTTTCATTTTCATGGGCTCCATCATGATTTTGCTTATTCAGAATAATCCCAGTTTTCTAGCAATCCGTTGAAAGTCAATTTCAGCGATCAAATGTCAGCACTGGAGGCAATCAGCGGCCCAGGTGGGCCTGTGATTGTTCTACTGATTGCATGGGAATAAGTTGGTTCCACTCCTTGCTGCTTTGCCGAATCCTCCTTGTACGTGATCTTTTAAAGAACAAGTTTTTTAAAAAAAGACTTATGAGATGCAGAAAAACTGGCAGAAATCAACACAATTGCACTATATTAAACACAGTTGTTCTACAATATATCTTTCCAAGGATCGTACTGGATGGCAGTTACTGCCATATGAAAGGGAAAGCAAGTATGGGTCCTTTTGCCACCTTGCTCATTCCTCCCCCAGCCCCCTTCCGGAATCCTGTAAGGCGGAATGTTCCCTGAATTAGAAGAAATAGGAAGCAGAAAGCGAAACACCCCCCCCCAAAAAAACACCTGTCCTGATTCCAACTTTTGCTTCTTCTGTCTTTGTAACATCACCATGCTACTTCTACTGGTTCGAGGTTCTTATATTAATTTACAAAGCCCTGAACAACTTAGGTCCAGGGTGTCTTCAGGCGATGTCTGAACACTTCCTTATATCCCAGCTCCATCACTGCGATAATCTGCAGGAGCCTTGTTGGTCATTTCCCAAATTGGTGATGCTCATTTGACAACAAGAAGAAACCGGTCCAGCATTGTGGAATACTCTGCCAATAGAGATTCAGCAGGTGCCTTTTGTACTACCCTTTAAATGCCTACTGGAAACTTCTCTATTCTGCCAGGCTTATGCAGGCAATTAAGAAGATAACTTTCCACATTGGTTCATTGATGTCTGGGCTTTTAAATATTTTTATATGTTTTTTTGTTGCAGGTTTAATGTATTATTGCTGTAAATAACTTGGACATTTTCCTTTTTGTGATGTAACAGTATAATAACAACAATAACAACAACAACAATAAAAAAACATGATTGTTATGGCACTTCTATATCTCAAAGCATATATATATATATATATATATATATATATATATATATATATGAATCTGGTTTGCTGTGATTACAGGTAGCATTTACTAAGTTAGGCAAAAATAATAATGTTTGTGTGGCACAAATGTTCGAAAGAAATATTAATGCAATTGAGAAGTGTGTGTATTAAAAAATAAACATAGGAAATGGGACTCAGTTATAAGTCCACAAAGGCCTAAACAAGAGTACACTGTATCCTATCCTTACATTTCTCTCTGATCCCATATTATGTCCTAAGCTCCTTAAAGGAAATGGTGACTCGTGCCCATTTCCCGTGCTATTTTTCTAGAAAAAGAGGCGCCGGAGCTCACCAGGAACTTTCCCCTTGTTCTCTTAGAATGTCAATGGCATCCATCTGAGAGGTGCTGGAGCTGAGCTCCAGCTGAAAAAAAGCCCTGCCCATTCCTATGCTACAAGAATCGAAACAGAGATGATGTCCTAAATAGACATTAAAAGTCGGGCTACACAGAAGACTAGCCAAGTGAGGATGTATGACAGTAAAAGAGCATGTAGACATAAAGAAAACCGAACATACCACTTTTGGCTATAGTATTGAGGGAAATGTTAGACAGTGAGGCAGAGAAGTTGTATAAGCAGTGACCATGACAGAGCTGTCAGAAAAAAAGAGAAAGAGAGAGAAATGGTGATGAAGATGCCACTGCCATGGAAGGCACAAACAATGTGACAATGAGCAATGCAATGAGCAAACCCCAAAGCCCAGGCAAGAAAATGCAGTTAAGGGCTATTTGTGGTCGAGACACGCATGTTATACTTGGATGCGGTAAAATTACAACAGGAGAGTTGACCTTTTTGGTTTGCATGGTTAATAAACGTGCTGAGGTGGTGAAAGCTGAGATCTACCAAGCAAGCTTAAAGGGGTAACCCTATACCCAAGCAACTCCAGTGGCTATCTGCTCACTCAGGTGCTCTGGGAGGGCAGAACTCTTGGGGTGTGCAAGTGGGAGAGGTGCCACTGCCAGGGTGCATGAGGCAGTCAGTTGGCTACGTGGAGGAAGAGGTCATCAGGCCTCCTCAGATGCAACCCAGTGGGGCTGGCATATTGGGCAGAACAGCAGGAAGGTGATGGGTGATATCACTGAGGATGCTGTACCTGAATGGGGGTTGGCTCCCCTCCTTTTCCAGTGCAGATTTGAACCTAGAGCCTCCTGTGAGACCCGAGCTGTGCCAGCAGGCTAGGGTTCTTCCTGCAGGCCGAACTGACCGATGGGACAGAGACAGAGATGCGTTGCTAGGGCATAAGGAAAAGTCTAATGGACAACATGGTGGGCTGCATTTCTTTTCCTGATCAGTGTTGATCTTACTTGAATCCTAGTGAGATGTGAGGAAAAGGCAGGGGGTGTATGTCTGGGGCCTGGAGGTTAAGATCACAAGAAGAGCCTGCTGAACCAGGCCCATGGCCCATCTAGTCCAGCATCCTGTTCTCACAGTGGCCAACCAGATGCCTGTGGGGAAGCTCTCAAGGAGGACCCCAGCACCAGAGCCCTCTCTCCTCCTGTGGTTTCCAGCAAGTGGTATTCAGAAGGATTACTGCCTCTGACTGTAGAGGCAGAGCACCACCACTGGTAGGGCTAGGCTTTGTAGGATGAGGTTGAGGAGTGGAGCTGGGGGTGTCTGCAGCCAGGAATTGCTCTCCAAGTGAAGGAAGTTTGGGAGTTGGAAGACCTGTCCCTTCCTTTCCAGCTGGACTTCCAGCCCCCACTCCCCAGGTTCTTCTCCAAGCCAGACTCAGGCTGCCTCCTGTAACATCTCTAATGCCGTAGGAATAAGAGAAATAAAATAGGTCCAAGCCATCAGTCACAAGGAGATAAAACAGAATTGCCAACCTGTTCATTCATAACTTCAGAGAGCTCACTGAGCATATCCTTGTAATGAGATTTCATTTCTTCCTGGTATTCCAGCTGGTCCTCCTTAATCAGCCGCTCATTAACTTCCAGAGCTTGTCCGCATGCATCTGCAAACTGCCTGCATAGCACAGGAAACGCCACATTTTTAATATCTAGGCAAGGCAAAACAGTATTCTTCTCTCATTATGGATTTAAACAGTGATGGAGACAGACGCAACTGAACTTCAAGGGATTTCTCTCTCTGCGTATGGACAGAAGAATCCGGTTCTGTGTTTGCAGCCTGGTGCTTTGTCAGGATTTGTTTACCATTACGTCAAATAGCTTTAGTTTCATTTGCTTAACATTTCTTACAGGAGTGATTGCCTTGCTATCTCTGGAATGGAAAAGCTTACCTGAAGATTTCCTTCAAAAGTTTAACTTGGTTATCTGGGTATTTCTTCGCATTTGTTTCTTCAAGGAAAGCTCGCGCATAAGCCATTGGTCCTGCATTTACCTGAAAGATAAAGCATGCTGCTTCTTAATAAGGAAGGGCAAAGCTGGAGAAAGCCCTGTGCTATCTTATCTTGTGCAGATGTGCCATTTCTTTTCATTTATTGAACAGGATTTATGTTCTGCTTAATTGTCCACACCTTTAAGCTGGGGGGACGGACGGACGGACGGACAGACTTGGCTCCCAGGCCTCCCCATGTGCCCTGCCAGGCTGTTTTTGGGAAGCCATGCCCGTCCACTTCACACCTGACTTCATACATGACATCAGGTGTGGGGCGGGATGCCAAAGGAACAGTTTCAAAGTTTTTCTAAATCCTGTTCTGTTACCTAGTATGAATCCAAATTCCACTTGAGGTGGTAGAAATTGTCAGCCTCAGGCTTGAAAACAGTTTGCTTAAACAGCAACGCAATGCAAGGTCTAGGATAGGAATCCTGGTAGGAACTTGAATAACTTCCTATAGGTCTCAAGCTTCTCTCTTTCTCTTTCTTTATTTCTATTGTCTTTTTTCTCTTCTTTGTTTATTTCTAATTTTACTGTATCATGAAATTTTTTTAATAAAACTTTTTACATAAAAAGGGATGCCCTGTGTTTGTCCATTTCCAGCTGCTATAGTACAAAACATTTTATTATATATATATATTTTAAAAAATAGGTAACAATTTATCTACTTGCTTGAAACCTATAGGGGACATTGTGGTTTTATCCTTATAATATTCTCATGCACCCTGCAGTCTTCAAGAGGTGAGAGATTTTTGGGTTATCGGCACATACCTCAGGTTTAGATTGTGGTAGCTTTTGATTATGAGTAATAAAGTCCATAACAGAAGAATGACAAAAAAGTGTAGATTTTGTTCCTTTTGATAACGCGTAATCTGAAATGTCAAAATCCTTAAACCTCAATGAAGGACCAAGCCATATTTACCTTAACACTGACACTGCCTTGTAGCTTCAGTTGTAGCCTAATCATATCTACTTCCTCCATTGTGCAAAGCTGATTGAGTTCCAAAATCTTTTTAGACATCTCATCAATGGCTACTTCAATGGGGTTCAGCTCTGTGCTTGTTTGGCTTATGACCTGTATTCTTTTCTTCACATAAGGGAATAAATGGCTGGCTGCATGCAAACACAAGAGGGCATGTTTAAGGAAAATTCCCCTTCTCCTGTATTGTTCAGACTGTGCGGCAGTCAAGGCATTAATCTCACATATTCACAATTAAAATGCAGCCATCATTCATGCAGTGCTTATGTAATAAATCCATTTACTGGACTTTCAGTATTTTTTTTTTAAATGTTCTGAATACTGATGGACACAATACACAAACTGCATCACTACACACCAGAGTTTATTCTCAGAGTAAAAGAACAACATCATTCCTATTATCAAATCTAGCACTTTATTTTTAATTTATTCTCCAGTAAATTAGGAGATGAGCAAATAATAAGATTAATAAATTTATTATACCCCTCCCATCTGACTGGGTTGTCCCAGCCACTCTGAACAGCTAACAACAAAAATAGAGAGGGAAAGGAAAACAAACAAATAAAAACACCAAGCATTAAAAACTCCCCCAAACATTAAAAAAGGTAAAGGGACCCCTGACCATTTAGTCCAGTCGTGGACGACTCTGGAGTTGTGGCACTCATCTTGCTTTACTGGCTGAGAGAGCCGACGTTCATCCACAGACAGTTTTTCCGGGTCATGTGGCCAGCATGACTAAGCCGCTTCTGGCAAACCAGAGCAGTGCACGGAAATGCCATTTACCTTCCCGCCGGAGCGGCACCTATTTATCTACTTGCACTTTGACGTGATTTCGAACTGCTAGGTTGGCAGGGGCAGGGACCGAGCAACGGGAGCTCACCCCATCGCGGGGATTCGAACCGCCTACCTTCTGATCGGCAAGCCCTAGGCTCTGTGGTTTAGACCATAGTCCCAAACATGGTGATATGGAATTCAATGTCGCTACATCTGCATCAGTCATGTGGCTTGCCAGATTGAATTGCCCCTCCTTCCTTTTCAGTGGGTTCTCCAGACTCCCCCAAGCTAAGCTCAGGGGGGCGTGGGGGGAGGAGGCCCTGTTGCACAAATGGAAGTCCTTGCACAGGGCTTCTACTGATGGGAATGCTTAGGGGAAATCTGTCCAGCATGATTAACTCTAAAGAAGCTTCAGTAGAAACAGCAATCTTGCCAAAAAGGAGTAGTTTTTGACCCAGGCTATGTTAATCAGCGGGTGGCGCTGTGGTCTAAACCACAGAGCCTAGGACTTGCTGATCAGAAGGTTGGAGGTCCAAATCCCCACGACAGCATGAGCTCCCATTGCTTGGTCCCTGCTCCTGCCCACCTAGCAGTTCGAAAGCACGTCAAAGTGCAAGGAGATAAATAGGTACTGCTCCGGCAGGAAGGTAAATGCCGTTTCCGTGCGCTGCTCTGGTTCGCCAGAAGTGGCTTAGTCATGCTGGCACATGACCTGGAAACAGTCTGCAGACAAATGCCAGCTCCCTTGGCCAGTAAAGCGAGATGAGCGCAGCAACTCCAGAGTCACCCGTGACTGGACTTAACGGTCAGGGGTCCCTTTACCTTTATGTTAATCACTTTAGGCTGCTATTGTATGCCCACTTAACTGGGAGTAAGTCCCATGGAACGTGATGGGAATTTTGAGTAGACATGTACAGGAAATCAGTGGGACAAAATTGGGCACAGCTAGCTCAGTGGGAGTTCAACAGGACTAAAGAGTGTCCAACATAGGCCTTCATCCAACTCAACTTGGATGGCAAAATAGCATCTTTCCACCTTTGCTCAATTTTGCACAAACTTCTCTGTATCTGCCTGCTAAAACACTATGTGTTTTCTTTCTTTTTTTTGCAGTGCTGAGAATGTGGAATAGCTTTCACTTTTGTTTCAGTAGGCATGTCCAAGATATTGCCTCTCTGCTTCCCCCCCTGTAATGGTTGTTTATTTTTTTTTATTTTTAAAAAAATACATGGATTATTTAATATGCGTTTTATAGGCTTTGTGTATTGAAGTTCTAAGGTACAGTACTATATTTGATATAGGAAAATGAGGTCCAGATTGTAGGAACAAACAAGCTTTGCTGAACCAATAACTCACACAATTTTAACAAAAGCGATAAAGAACTTTGGTCCTGGGAAAAAAAAAGGTTATGTGCCAAATGTCCTAAAAACAAAGATTCCCTCCTGAAACCACACATTCCTGAGCGCAACCTTTGGCAGCTCCACAACAAGCCTCCCCTGTGCACTAAATAATGCAGCAACCATCATACTTGTCAGAATGGTCCTTCTCTTGCATTGCTCTTCCACCCCTCCGTGTTTCTTCCCTGACAACGTGAAGGGCGTTTCAAACACAAAGCGATTGATGTTGTGATGCGTTTCAAAGTCAGTCTTCCGCTCCTCGGTTTCTTTCTCTTCAAAGAAGGGTGTGACGTATGTCACTTGGATGTAAGCGTATTTCGGATCTAAGTCTTTGGGGTTAACCTGGAATGAAATGAAACAGCTGAGATCAGAATGGGGAGTATGACCAAACATTAATTAAAGACAGCTATAGCGACAAATGGCTCGGTAGTGGGGACGGGCTGGAGGTGGGTGGGGGGGCGGAGGCGCAAACAACCCCAGCCTCTTTCTTTTAATGGCATGGGCAAGGAAGATCAGAGTCCTTTTTCTATGCATTCTGAAAAGAATGGCAGTGGTTTATATAGCCCTGTGCTCTTTGCAGTTGACAGGGTAGCACATGAATTTTGTACCTGGGCATTTCTACTGACTAAAGTGTGTGTGTGTGTTTGTGTGTGTGTGTGTGTGTTTGTTCTCATGACAGAAAATGAAAGGCAACAATCCCTAAGGAAGGCAGTTCCACCATGATTCAACCCTTCGCTTGGAAGTTAGACATGCAAACTCTTCCTGCTTGCACTTCGATTTGGTGCGTGAGGTTAAGCTACCCAACGAGTTATTTGTAGAACTGTACATTGTTTTAACTGCTTTCAATATTGTATCTTTATATTGCTGTAAACTTATGGTTGTAAAGTTTCAACAATGTAATGTTGTAAGATTATGGTGAATGGCAGGTAATAAATAATAACAGTAGCAACAACAACAAAGTCTGAGGTTGTATGTCTGAGATTATTTTTTAAATATCTAATTTCAAGCACGTCATTTCAAGTCTTCTGAATGGAAAAGGGTAAGCAGGCAAATCAGAAGAAACTCCAAATGCAATTCAACCCTAAATCTGTATCCTCATCCAGCCTTCCATACCACCTCTGAGACCAAGTAAACTGCAGCCATGTGAGAGGAAGAGCTCTTTGGAAATATAGGAGGATCTCTCATTCTCAGCAATAGCCTAGTGTAGCTCTCCCCAATCTGATGGCCTCCTAATGTTGTTGGACTACAACTCCCATCAATGGCCAAGCTGGCTGAGGCTGATGGGAGTTGCAGTCCAGAAGGCAACAGCTTGGGGAAGTCTGGCCTAGTGGGTACCAAAAGTGGAAGGGGCACAAGGCCCTCACCCTTCTAGTCCTTCATTGTACAGACAGATTTTACCATGTGTTTTCTTATAGTGGGTTGCCTCCAATAAACCCTACCCACTGAAATGAATGGATAGGAGTAAGTTAGGTCGATTAATTCCAGCTGGTCTACTCACTGGATGTAACCGCATGTCAATACATTTGGCAATGAACAATAAACTTTCCTTTATTTGCTGGTTAGTGGAATTAGCCCCTGACCTGCTCATTTAAGTATTATGAACTACTACATGCTAACAAGGGAACAGCACTGTGATTACTAAGATGTGCTAGAAATCAACATCCTTTCACGTCCAGAATCTGCGAGGACAATCCATCAGGACTTTTCCATTTGCAAACTCCAATGAAATTCTGGGAGCCAGATAAGAATGTGTTTCTGCACATATTTCACTTATTTCAGTGGGGCCTGTGCAGCAGAACTTCCGGCTACCTTGTGCTCAGAGTCTCGGGGGAGCTAATTTTTTTCCATACCTTGTTTGAGTCTTGGATTATTTTCACGTTGTCCGCTCCGAACTTATCTGCGTAAAGCTTCAGCAATCTCTGTGAGATCTCAGACAAGCCTGTTAATTTGGGCTCTTTGTAGATATATTCCTTGCCCTCCTCTTCTTCAAAAAAGCCCTATTTGAAAAACAAACCATAATAGTTAAGAGGAAAGTAAGCAAGGCAACACTTCCAAGCAACCCACTGTGGATGGAAGGTGTAACATATCTAATTGATAAGGGACAAAAAACAAACCACACACACCAGCTTATCTGAATGCTGCAGCGTGTGTGTGATGAAGGAATGGGAGGCAATAAAACCAAACTCTATATATTAGCACAGGATGAATCTAATCTTTTTACCAGCGGGACAAAACTCTGATGTGAAATGTGAAAGAAAATCTCTTTGGAGAGCAAACAACTAGTCAGTACAAATAGGGGCACCTGCATTTTGTGGAGACTGCACCACCATGTGGTGCAATCCAGTAATTGTCACAGGAGATGTGAAATAATCTCACAGCACCATTAATATATGTTCAACCCACTATTCAGCCAAAAATAAACATAACAGGGGGGAAAGTCTGCAATTAAAGTAGGACAAAATGCTTTAGAAGCATGTTAGGGGTTAACAGCCAACTCTAAACAGAATTTACACTTAGTAGGTGGAAAAGCTGACTGGACACAGTGGGATTCGGTTGTGAGTAAACATACACAGGCTTGAGTTGTTAGTCTACTGCAGTGTTTCTCAAACTTGGGTCTCCAGCTGTTGTTGGAATACAACTCCCATCATCCCTAGATAGCAGGACCAGTGGTCAGGGATGATGGGAGTTGTAGTAAGTGTGGATAAGCCCTAAGTCTATGTCCTATAGAAATGGAGGGCAAGAACTTGACAGAGGGCTGCCATGTTTCTCAAAATGTGAAGTTTTGCGGTAAAACCAGTAACAAAGCCGACTCTGGATATATTCCTATGAAGTGCTGTGCAACTACTGAATCCTTCCTATGTGCCTCCTCCACATGTTTACAGAATCCTCAAGCTCATCAGGAAGGATCCTGATGTAGGAAGAAAATGTGTTTCCTTTCACCATTCTTTTTTGTGTTGCGGTGACTCATTCACTCTGACTCTGCTGGCAGCCAAACATTTAGAGGCGGCAATTAAGAAGTCAGCAGCTCTGTGAAAACGTTACGGTTTTCAAAACACCCTTAGGTACACATAATTGCACCTATTTTGCAGAACTTGAGTGAAGCATTATTTTCGTCTGTTGTTCAGGCTGGCTTGTGAATAGTCAAGTCTAACACATAGTTTCTCTGTGAGCCCCTGAAATCCTCATTTAGGAATTGTGTATTTCAGATCTGTGTTTGTGAACCATAGAATTGGAGTCTTCTGTGGGTTCTTCATCAAATGCGTTCTTGCCAAGAAAGAGCTGGTTACATAAAAATACTAATGTTGTCTGTACATACATGAGTACTAAATAAGTCAAATGATAGCAGTTCTGCTTCTTTTTAAAAGAGTCACTGTTGACCAAGAAGCTTTCTCATAAGGTATTACTAAACAACATGTTTTAAACATGTGAAATTTCTGTAGTTTACTGGGAAGATTTACTTTTTTCAGTTTCTTAGGTTTAGCTCTCTCGGTGTTTTTGAACTGGACTGTGAAATTGAGTATGTTTGGACACCAACATTTCAGTATAAACTGCTGGCTTGCCAAGCATCATGAGCAGCCTCTAATATATAATATTGCCAGGGAAGGAAAACCTGCAAGTTCACAATCACCATGATGACAAGGTGTTGGTGCTAACTCAAAGAAAGTATGTCGAAGCCTCAGATAATTTTGAAATAAACACTTTTAAAATCAGGAATGGGGAACCTGTGGTCCCCCAGATGCTGTTGAATTTCAGCTTCCACAATCTCTGACCACTGGTTGGTGGGAGATGATGGGAGCTGGAAGGCCAACAACTTCTGGGGGGCAGCAGATTCCCATCCTTGCTTTAGGTGAACAGAACTGCTACAACAGCCGAGCGGATGAAGATCTCCTTGCCACTCAATAAATGGGTGCACTGAAATATTTAACGTGTAGAAAGGTCCAGGGGGACAACACATGCTAAAATAGATTTTCCATACATGAACACAACTTTAAAGTCCACTCTTCCATTTTTGGGGGTCTTTTTTACATTGCCCTCCCTTTCAGAAATCAAAGCTGCAGATTGAGCAAAAATTAAAAGTGACAACTGTCTGGTTCTTTGGCTTTTAAATCTGAAACCAGAAAAGCAAGGGCCAAATTCATTTCCTGTCCATTCCCAGCTTTTTGCACTGGGTTTTGCCCTTGTGATTCCCCCAGAACAGCTTGTCTCCAGCCACATAAGAATGTTTTATTTCAAGCCTGGCAACTGCGACAGGGTCCAGAAGAAGGTGTAACAGCAGCCTGTCGATGATTACAGAAAAACCTCTCATAGTCCTTTCTGCCTCATAACCATTTCTTTATTGCTGCCTCCTCCTCCTCTTACTTGCCAAAATGGCTCTTAATCAGTTTGGATATAGCAAGGGATAGCCTTGAGGTTTGTGTTCCAGTCTCTTTTTTTCAAGCCTGCCCTGAGTTACATCACATGGGCTCCACTGAAAGTAAGTTTAATAGAAGCATCTGCCTCCTTAAGAGAAGGGACAATTCTGAGGGCTTTCTTCTTGCCAAATGAGTGAGCAGGTGAGACTGGGGTTAAGCACAGGACTTGCATCCAGGAGAGCCTGTGGTTGGCTGTCCACATCGCCAGCCATATGGGCTCTTCTGTCTATCTGCTGGGATGTCCTCTGGAATGCAAAGGCTTCCTTGTTTCTTCATCTCTTAGTCAGGTAGGTGAGGTATAGATTGGTCCAGGAACAGCAGTGTAGCTCCTCCCAGACATGCTTGTTTTCCCTCTCCATCATCCCTCTTGATTTGCTTTCTGTTTTAGCCCTGATCTCTCACCCCTGTCCCCCTGGCCTTGGGTGCTTCCTACAAGGTATCTCTGGATTCTGGTTTTGAAGGTCCCAGCTGACTGGGGCTACCTCCTCCCTTACTGGTTGGTCACTGGGGGTCCAAGGTTCTCCTCCTCCACCCTGGCTTCTCCTAGAGACTCTTAGTAGTGTCCCCATTTCTGCCATTTCAGTGCAGTCTCCTCTCTCTCTCTTCTCCCATCTTGTAGGCAGGCAGGGGCCAAATGCAACCTTCTCCATTTGGCCTCCAGGACTTTCCCCAGGTCACAGCCACTCTTTCCAGGACACTTTCCCCACCAGCCATACTTTGCATCTCCAGCTTGGCTGGCTTGCGCCCTTCAATTTTGAATATGTTCCAGATATGCAAACAACCAACCACATCTAGAGGTCCAGAGGCACCCTATCTTTGGTCTTCCAGAAGAAATCTTCTGGAAGATTTCTGGCCTCTTGAACATTTATTTGAGGAGCTGCACAGAGATAGGTATCTAAGTTGGGCAATAAACCCAACAATTCATGGCAACAATGCCATGCATGCATAAGACCCTGAAATAGTTTCACTGTGGGTGGGGATGGAGATACCTATAAATACCTTCTTAGCTCTGCAAACACATATCTGGCAAATCTGCTTGCAGTGGACATTTCAGTGAAAAGGAGACATGGCCTGAACCTGTTTCCCCTGGACAAAGGAACAGGATTAAGCCTCAAGTATGTAAACAGCAAAGAAACAGCTGTAATTTCAGAAAGCAGAACAAAAGAATTAGTTTTGCAAGATGCGGCACGGCATATAAATGAGTGAAAGCAATGTCATTTCACCTCTCACACTGAATGCTAAAGCACTTGAAGTTAGGTTTAACTCATACAGGGAAGACAATGAGTAAGAAGAATTAAACAAAAAGCATGCAAAAGAATAGACAACTTACCACAGCCTTGAATAAGATCAAGAGAAGAAAAGAGCAAATTTCTGCATTAAAACCTAATTAGCAGACAGAATGATTCAGATCAATCTGTTCTCTACACACCTCCTCTTTTCGTTAGATTAGGGGGAATTGTTTGCCTGCAGAGCACTCTCTGAGAGAGCATGCTTAGTCCCCTGACCCAACTGGTGTATAGCAGAGGCAAGCGTAAGCACACACTACACCAATACAAGCATGCAGAAAGAGCACGTGCTCCGAGACTACTCTACAATGTACTGCAGAGAGCATCAGAGGCAAGCTAGAAAGTGAAGCCAGAGAGTCTACAACTAATGTAGGGATGTGAATTTCAGGCCACATAGGGGAAAAAATACATCTTGATTGCTTAAAACTATTTTGCAGTTGTAGTAGGGATAATTTTGGATAACATGACAAATGTCGAGTGGCAGGAGGAATCGCAAGAGGATAAATGTGGTATTTGTATCCCTTTGTCTCTGTTTCCCATTAGAAAATGTGCATCTCTCTTTTATCTCCTAGTAAACAATTGAAACGATGAGACTGGCTATTGGGTCTGTTGGTGCCACAAAAGTCAAAAGTGATAGACCTGCCATAATTTTAGACTACCTCCAAGGACTATGAGGTATGTTATGGGATCTCAAATAGGTAAACATGGTTAGTGACCAATCACTTCTGTGTCATCATTCATGGTGCTTCACTGCTGCCATGTTAATTGTCTTTGATCCCATGCATGTTTATTTGGAAGCTGAATAGGACTTACACCCCAAGTAAGCATGCACAGGCTTGTATCTAGATGTGCAGGGAAACAGCCAATTTCTTGTGCAAGGCCCTATGGTCATCAATATTGCTTATGCACTGCCTCAATTAAAAATATATATATTAAAGACCTGACTTTTGCTCTGGAGATGGTAGCACCGGTTCACTCCATTCTTCAGCAAAGATTTCAGAATTTGATCCTTAATAGTAAGTCAACTAGCATCATCACCCCCTATCATCTTGTTTTCTTATTATACTTTCCTTAAGAAGAACATCTCTGGAACTGTCTTTTGGAAATGTATATGGCATCTGTATGTTCACAAACATGTTGGAGTCACTCACCTGCCCATAAAATGCTACCCGGTAGTACCGTCCAAATAAGCGCTTCTCAGAATTCACGACTTCTGCCACTTTCAGATAAGATCTATGGATGTCGTAGTACAACTCTGACAGTCTCTGGAGGTAGAAGAATGAATGAAATAAAAATAGGCTTTTAAAAAAGCGAAAGCACTAATCTTCAATACAATTTTGCACTAAACTTGGGAGCTCCCTGGACCACTGATTTAAGAGGCTTTAGTCTAGCCACATTCGCCATTAATAAGCAAAGTGCGTAAGTCCTATGTCAATTATGGGAGTTAATCTTTTCCCACTTGCTCCTTCTGCATATACTCAAAACAAAGGCTGCATTTGAAAAAAAAGTTTCACTTCTTTTAATTGTAATTGTTACACGGATTTATTAATTATTTTCTCTCTCTATGAATCACTTGTATTACAGGTCTTCTCAAGAGGCTCCCCACACATGTTTGACTCAACCAAGGCCAATTTGGGCTCACTGTACGGGTAAGTATTTAAATGGAAGAGGGAAGGGAAAGGAGAGTAGGCAAGGAAGGGAAAGGGAGAAAGTTGGGATATTATTTGTCTTAGTTGGAAAACTTTTAATTAAAATGCTTTTTTAAAAAAAAGTGTGCATATTTTGTACTGGGGTGTCAGGATTTCCCTTCACATATAGCTGAATGCATTGAAAGCCACTTCTCTATAGTGCAATGCCATAGCTGGAGGAAGCAGGCTGGACATGGATAACAGAATTACACAGGCAAAGAAAATTGTTGTGTCTTTCCTATGCCATCAACACCCTCTGTCCTGGGTGAGCCAACAGTTGTGCAGAAAGCTTCTGGCACATTGGTTTTTGGTGTGTGCAGAATTGCAAAGAGACCAACAAACTCAATTCACATTGAGATGGCCTCTCTGAGGCCTGTGCCCTAGGTGGCTGCCTAGCTGTACTGATGATAGTACCAGCCTTGAGTGGAACAACTGTAGCCTAGAAACTGTCCCCGGCATCACCACCATGCCTTTTGTCACTGTGCATAGGCTATACACAAAGTCTTTAGCCACTAAAGGAGGAATAACATGGAAAAAAGAATGAAAAATGAAAATATGTCCAACTATGCCATTGCATTTTCCAGGACTCTTCCCAGAGCAACTGCTAGATCTTATTTTCAGCTTTTCTTACCTTGAAGTCTCTCTGTTTTTCAAACACTGCAATGATTGGCTTGTTAACTTCAGCAATGAGCTCATATCTTTCAGATTTCCACAAAAAGTCAACACACAATTCCAGCTGCGACACAAGGATGTTCTGTAATCGCACAAGTAAAAAGACTGTTAATTCTGTGTCTTAACACTGTTGATACAGTTGAAGTCAAAGGCCTGGTTTCAAAAATTAGAGAAGCAAGTAACTGAAGCAAACATCTAAGGACATCTTTGCATCCTACTGTACACTGAGTGGGGCTGAGAGACTTCAAAGAAGTGTGACTAGCCCAAGGTCATCCAGCAGCTGCATGTGGAGGAGCAGAGATGCGAACCCGGTTCACCAGATTATGAGTCTACCACTCTTATCCACTACACCACACTGGTGAGGTGAGTGTGCAGGCCTGAGGCTCACTCAGGCTTATCCCAGCTCATGTAAGTCACACTAAACAATGATACAGCATGACATATGAATACAACCAGTGAGACTTATGGTACTTCTGAAAAAACATGCACAGGATCAGGGTGTAAACATTAGCACTGCTGACCTCATTATATGGTGTATCCTGCATTCCAGAGTCTTCCTTCATAGCTCCTTCTTCTTTAATATTTGGTGTAATGTTGAGGAAAGCTGGCCATCCCATAGAAAACAAGCCTTTTAAAAAAAACAAGAGAAAGAGCCCCATGAATCTATTAATATTACACACTTAAAAAGAAGAGGATGCTACTATAAAGAACGCTTTAAAGAAATGCTGAGCAAAATGACTTTTTTTCAGAGCCCACAGGGTGAGTAGAACAAATGGAACGGGGTAATTTTGTGATAGGTTATTTATAAATTCCATTCAGTTAATTAACCTATTGTGGCAAGGCTGCAGAAAGTTATTGTTGGATGATTCTGGCAAATAATATTCTTATTCAAAAAGCATTATTGAGAAACCTCCCAAATAATTGTATTGCTAATATGGCAAGGCGTTTTTTTATTTGGACCATTCATATATAAATAACGCTTCTGGATTCTTTATAAATTAAAAAATTGCTGACAGAATCATATGCTTTGTGTTTAGTCTGAAGCTATGAGAAGATGAATTACCTCCCCATCATTCTGCCCCCTTGCCAAGGTGGTTTAAGAAAAGAGGGTAGGACAAGGTGGTGACAATGAAGACAGAATCTAGCCTCTTTTGAACATGATTCATGGATTGACATGAAACCATTTTGAAAGGTTTTGAGAGAAAAAACTGTTGAAATTCACATTTGATCCACTCATTTCAAGACTCAGAACTATCACCATAATATTTGTGAGTGGTCACATTTTCTCCCTTTCTCCCCAAAGTTGGCTTATGATATTGATTTTGCCACTAAATATATTTTATTTTGCTTTTGGAAACAGAAAAAAACCCACCAGAATGATGTTACATGGATTTTTTTGAACTATAATGCAGGAAAAATGGAATTTCACTGGGAAGAGCTACCATGTTATTAGGCTCCTCCAAATTAATCCATGCTATAGGAGTTTTTTTGTTCTATTAATTTCCTCCACATATATGGTCATTGTGCACAGGATTGCTGTGCCCATGGGCAGCTGGCAGAAGTGGCCATGCTGATTTTGCATGCCCTTGTGTGTGTGTTGGTGTGTGTTAGAGAGTGACATTTGCAGGCAACCAAATTTCGTTTTCTTGTTTATCTTGGTGGGTTTGCTTAGTGATTATTATGCAGGCCTACCCCATGCATACCTTAATGTGGAAAGTCAATGACCTGAGAAGTTGTCTTGGAGTAATCCTTATAAGAAAAATGTATACAGCATTGCAGTAAAAGACTTCTTCTAATTCAGTCTTCCAACCAACAACAGAAACAGAGAAGACCTGACACCTCCCAATGTCAAAGAATATAAATATGCATCATGATATTCCCTCCCTTTTCAGTTAATCTCTTCCTCTGTTGAATCTCTGCCATCGGTGTGGATCAAATGTGGTTGTTTATGCCACATAAAGAGACGTGGTTAGAACACTCACTTCCTCCAGTATGAGTTGTTAGTAAGACATTACTATCAGAGAGTTCAGCATCTTCCAGGAGCATACGAGAGGTACATATCTTTTCCATTTTCCAGTAACCTACGATAGTGTGAGATGTTATTAGCATTCTGCTATCTGTATGTGTTAATACATGCATATTTAATGATACACACTAAAGAAATGAGATACAAATATCCCCCTTCCCAAAAGAGATTGAGTTAAGCTTGGTTTTCACACCACATGCAAGGTTGTAACCATTGATTTTACTAATTGTAGTATCTTACGTAGGAAACATTTGAGAAGAGTCAAAGCTGCTTAAAGGATAACTACAAAAGGACATGAATTTCATCAGATTGAAACACGCGGTCATGTTTTACTGCTCGCTGCGTCGATGCTAGCCTTGGAATAAAGTTATCTTACCCTTTCTTTTCAGGTATTCGGCAATAAGGGCAGCTATATGGATATAGCACATAGCAGCCTGCAACAAGAAATTGTATGCAAGTGTTAATATTAAGCCGCACAGATTTTCTTTATCCTCATAAATGTCAGACAGTGTTTTGCAGAAAGGTAGCCAGGCTTCACTTGACAGATTTATTAGTGTGACAGTTTGTGCAAAACAAGAAATTGATGCTGAAGTCTTTACTTGAGCTAAGCTCCAGTTACCAAGAGATTTGCCTATAAAGGCTAAGAGTATGACTAAATGAGAGCATCAGGATGTCAACCATAAAAACAACTATCTGGGTCATGTGCTTGCAAGCGCTTAGAAAATAAAGAAGTCTAAAATAATTTGAACTCTGAATCAGGTTTCTTTTGGGGCGGGGAAGGATGCACAATAATACTCAATAAAGTGCTTGCATTCTAACAAAATAATTGTTAACAAATGTCAACGGGTGATAATACATGCTCTGCTCCAACCAGATGTATTTAAGTCAGACTCATATAGAGTGCTCCTCCCAATCCCTTTTGGATACAAAATCAATTGTTAGTATTTGCAAGTTACCTCTGATAAGTCACCATTTCTAGCATGGATCTTGGCCATGCTTTCTAGCCAAGTCCTACGCAATTCCGGCGTGCTGGCGTATGAATTTGCCAAACTGTACTGCAAATCCACTAGCATCTCAGGGTCCTTCTCATGTTCCTTCATTTGAGCTGTAGCCATCAAAACCGTCCTTATGCGTTTGGTCAAGTCTTTCACTTCTGCTGGGAAGTTACTGTTCTTTGGGGAGGAGAAGCAGCAGAAGTGTGCTTTTAAGCTTACAGAATTTCTGTTTTCATGTTAAATCACATACTTTTGGGATAGATCATATCGTGGACCATACACGCAACCACTGGATGCATAGTAGGCACTTCAAAATCCTGCGCTTGCTGGCTCCTGCTCTTGCTCATACACAGTTACTGACATCTTTGCATGCCACTCCTTTTTTGTGCATCATCTTTTTTTATATAGCATTTGTCATGCAATTCAAAAACCTTGATCATGTGCAAAGTGATAGCTGAACATCTAGCCATAGACTAGGCAGGTGGGATATACAGGACTTCCCAGAGGTCATGAGAGTTAGCCAAAAGATACTGAGTCAGGATGGATGTGTATGGAGGCAAAAAGCCATGACCCCAAT
This sequence comes from Darevskia mixta, assembly GCA_034641385.1. NCBI lineage: Eukaryota > Metazoa > Chordata > Lepidosauria > Squamata > Lacertidae > Darevskia > Darevskia mixta. The sequence continues at coordinate 13,713,298 of JAWWNH010000030.1, forward strand.
ACAGTTTTGTGAACCCTCTCCAGGAATCTAATACATACTTTGGAAAGTTATTCGTTCACTAAGCATTTGGACACCTCTTGATATACTGTAACACAATTTTGCATGAAGATTATTGAGATCAAGGAGCAGGTTTTTGTCTATGTTTGGATACAACCAGATGTCATTTTGAATCAAGATGGCAGAATGAACCATTGAAAACTGCACTGTTTTTAACTGCTGATTTCAAAACTGCACTGATTTTTGGTCTCTTAGCATTCCAAGGGAACACTGTTGATGAGGCTGCTAGTAGCATACAAAGCAGACTGAAAAGGTTTATAGAATTGTAAAGTTGGAAGGGACCACGAGGGTCATATAGTCTAACCCCCTGCAATGCAGGAATCTTTCGCACAATGTGGGGCTTGAACCCATAACCATGAGATTCAGTGTCTCATGCTCTACTGCGATCCTCAGCTTTCCACCGATATTGATCTCCCCCCCCCCAAAGGACCTGGTCTATGTGATACTTAACAGCATTATCTTTTTATTTATTACATTGGTGCCCTACTTTTCAGCCCAGATTAGCTCCTGAAGAAGCTTACAATAAATATCTACCAGAATATACAATTTCAACAGACTTTGTACTGATAAAGCAGGGGAGAGGGTGCCCAGGAATAACTGTTTCAATAGCCACAAAAATTGGTGTGATTTAGCAATACCCTAAATGATTCTGAACAAATTTCAAGTCAATAATTTAATTTACTTCAGAAATAGCTTCAATGACTGCAGTGATGAACAAAATACAATTCAATACCTGCAAAGATATTAGCAGTAGGGACTGGACTGAATTATGCATCTCAGAGCGATTAGAAAATTAAGTCTATTCCTTTTGCAAAATATATTATTGGAAGGTTTTCACAGAAAGGACTGAGATTGTAATAGAGGATAATGCAGCATCTATCTATAGTTGTAAGTAATACCAGTCATTTCTTACTTTCATTTGCTTGTCTCCGTTAGCAAAGTTATTCGTAATCGCTAGTGAATGCTGAAACCGGGAGCCTCCAATTCCTGCATCTGCAATCAACTGGCTTACAGCTTTGATGAGCTAAAAAAACATTAAAAGGAGGTGTTAGCATAAGTAAATCAAGCTAGCAAGTGGTTATTCCTTAGACGAACTTCTAGTACAACTTAATAGACTGGAAAAGGGCTGTAGTTTAGGGACAGATCATCTGCTTTGCATGCAGAAGGTCCCAAGTTCAACCATTAATTTCTCCAGGAAGGGCTGGGAATGTCCTGTGTCTGAAATCCTGAAGAGCCTCTGCCAGCCAGTGTAGACAATACTGAGCTAGATGGCTCAAGGGGCTGACCTAGTACAAAGAGGATCCTATGTTGACTGAGTTACAACATGGGCAATAGTCCAAGTAGTTGTCTGGGTCTCCATGTATATGCTCAAAGAGGGAACTAACAGCTCAAATGATGGCAGTGTCCCATGCCACATTTCAGAATTATAATCAGGGATATATAAGACACTAAGTGTGTCTCAAGAAGATTTCTACACTGTGGACTGTATTTCCAGAATTAAACCTGCACCCTTCAAACCAGAAAGTTCCCTTTAGTTTAGAAAGAAAAGTTGAGGTTTTGGGGATTTTGTCAAGGTACAGCAGGACTGGAAGAACAGAAGTGCTTGGGAACTCTATGTGATCTGCACATTAGTCACTGCTCATCTCTGAACTGAGTAGAGGCAAAAACTAAAACAACGCCATGACCAGAAAATTCAAAAAGTAATCTGTGTGGGATGCTTATTCATCACCATAGTGTTTACTTACCTGCAAATGGGACCTGACTATTGACTTCTGCTTATTAAATTCAAAGTTCTTTCTCATGAAGAAATACAGCAGAGCAGAGGCTTCCATCTGTGTCGACCGTGACCTGTGATTGCAGCACTTAAGAATTTCATAGCAGAATGAGCCACATAAGTCAGCCTGCCCTTGGAAGAATGCTGAAGGGAACTATGGAGACAAAGATACACCTTTGCTACAACGTAAGAGATTTCTTATAACACAAATGCAGCATCTGTCAGTGCCGGAAGGCAATCAAAGACCTCACGCTGCTTATAAACTGGCTACAGTTGAGAAGGAGCAAGCCGTGACCTACAAAATACACCAACAAGGCACCGCTATCTGCATGGGCCACCGTGATCTCCAAAGATCATTGCTCAAGGTCATTCTGATTCACCCAGAAGTACATGTTGTAGGTATGTGACACAAGTATTGCTGCATATGTGGCTTTCTGACACCTAGATCAATGGTTGCAAGTGAGCACAAGGCAGGAGAAACACGCAGAGAGCAACATGTTGTATGGCCGCTGTGTATAGTGAAACAGACCTCTCCCTCACTAGAAGTCTTTAAGCAGAGACTAGACCAGGCACCCCCAAACTTTGGCCCTCCAGATGTTTTGGAATACAATTCCCATCATCCCTGACCACTGGTCCTGTTAGCTAGGGATCATGGGAGTTGTAGGCCAAAACATCTGGAGGGCCACAGTTTGGGGGTGCCTGGACTAGACAGTCATCTCTCGGGGATGTTCTAGCTCTGGATTTCTGCAGTGTCTAGAGGGCTGGATTAGATTGCAGTAGGAGTTGGCTAAATGGGGGTGCCTCCATGAACTCCCTTCACCGGCATCACTGCAGATTACTGGGAGGAGTGAGGCAGCAGTGGGGTTGGTGTGATGCAGATGTAGCACTGGAGCTAAATGGATGTCCCCACTTGTAGCGACTTTGCGGCTGCCTCACCCCTCCCAGTACGTTGCAGTGATGCTGGTGATGGAAGGTCATGTAAGGGCTGCTGCCCCACCCTTCAACTCTATCATTGATCATGGACTCCTGGAAACCAGAGCTCCCCCTTTCTGCTTGGACAAGCATTACAAACGTAGCCTCAATAACTTCTAAAAACATCATAACAACTGGTTGAAGTAGCTTTAAGTCCCAGTTTGCTTTTGCTTCTGATGGAATTTCTTCTCCTCTTTAATTTTGATAGGATATATCTAATATAAAATCTAAATAAATATAGTATCCAATTAAAGATATGAATAAATGAACTGAGATTTCTCTGAGTAGCAATGTGATCTCCTGAGCAGACTACGGAAAATAAGTAACATTATTCCCTGCATGCCACCTGTTGAGATGAGATTACTGAAGGAAAATGGAATGGAATGAGAAGGAAGAGAGCAACGTTACCATGTCAAGATGGAGCTAACACCCATAGATATTTCAAGGAAGCATCCAAATCCATTTACTCCAGACAATGGAGTGGGTGGCTCAGATGATTGGAGAAGGGCCATAGCTCAGTGGCAGAGAGAACATGCTTTGCATGAAGAAGGTCCCACTGGTTTCTCCAGGTAGGGCTTGGAAAGACTCTCTGCCTGAAATCCTGGACAATCACTGCCAGTCTGAGTACTGAGCCAGGTGGACTAATGGTCTGACGCAGTGTAAGGCAGCTTCCTATGCATCTGTACATCTCCACTCTCCCACTATTAAACAGGCTCCTGACAGTCTGCCACGTAATTGAAAGCTGTTTCTGCTGGGTTTGTCTAATGTTTCCCTTGGCCCTAGAAATATGCCACTGGCGGCGTTACAATATTCTCCTCGCATTCTGTTTTGAGTACTTCACCGTAGGGTTCCGTTGAAGGAAGGGCTTGTCTTTATCCGGCAAAAATTTGGCTTTTAAAAATTTGCCGTATTAAGCAATTACTGAAGATGGTGGAGGAAAAAGCTGTGGATGGAATGGGCAATGGGGAAGGGAAGGCCAATTCAACTCCATGCTGCAGACGTATGAGTAGGACTGCAAAGGCTTCCGACTGGCATCTATCTGGTTGGCAACTGTGAGAACAGAGGATTGGACTAGAAGAGCCTTTGGTCTGATCCAGCAGGTCTGTTCTTACGTTCGTATGTTCAGTAGTCCATGAACAAACACAAGGAGCTTTGCTGAAGAACTGGATTAAAAAAAAAAATGATCCTGGACTTTTTGTCCCAAATAATTCTTTATGAACTTTGATGTTGAATGTTGTCTGGGTATCAAATATCTACTGCTTGATGCTAAAACTTGATTTAATGCCATATTTGATTTTAATATTTGTTATAAGAAAGGATGTGACTGTTAACAAGCAATGGGCTGCCATTTTAATATTTGGCTGTATTTGATCTTCAATAATATCAATCTACGATCAAATATTACAGCTGACATGCAATGCCTTTGTTGGAACTCTAGCATTCGATAGCTAGCATCTGCTTTTTTCTCTTTTTTTAAAGCAACCAACAGACTGAAAACATGTCTATAGCAATCAATGTCTGAGGTAAAAATTTGAATCTAAAATACAAATTTCTATGAGAAATTATCTGAAATTGTATTTCAGTACTGATTTGCAGGATGCAGCTTGATCACCAATTACGTGGCAGACATGATTTCAATGCTGGTTTAAACAACAAATGAGCATTTCTTATCACAGGTGAGCCAACTGTAGCAGGGACGTACCTTACTCACAAACAATCTAAGAGCAGCAAAGACGTGCTTGAGGGCTGCTGCAGAGTGATTGATTTGCAGAAACAGCAGGAAGGTATCAAAGACTTTCTTCATCAGTGTGTTCTGGCAATCTGATTGTTGCAGCTGCCTCTGAAAAACGAGCCAACAAACATCTTTCAGTCTTTCAAAAGCTAAACTGCCTGGGCTTTCTCTGCATCTGTTTCTCCTACCCAAATGGGCAAGGTCTGCTTTAACAGAATTATCAACACAATGTCAAGTCAGCTGCTTCAGTACTACCTCCCAAAGTATCTAAAATAATATCTTCTCCCTTAAAATAATTCTGCCTCCCAGCTACTTGCTGTCCCTTAGGCCAGGAAGTTCCAGGACACTTACATGATGTTCCTCCTCCTACTTTCATCAAAACCTATGTTTCTAGGAAGCTTGTGCCACCAGGAATGGTGGGGCTGCACTTTTCACCTGACCTCCCTTTGGCCAGCTTGTTGCAGCATACCAAGAAGGAAAGGTGGAAATGCACTGGCAGAGCCAATCAGACTCATGTTTGCACAGCGCGGACCTCACTGTTGTCTTGTCTTTCCCTTTCTCCATCCAGAAAAACTGCTGCAACCCAGACTGAGGGAGATCCATTGAGTAGTACATCACACCACTACTGTTTGGCACAATGCCACAATCTACTGAAACTATCGCTTAGGGCTATGTTTTATTGTTATAAAACATGCCTTGCATGCAAAAGCTCCAAAGGAAAAAGAGAGAGAGAGTAAATATACATTTTAAACCTTTTTCAGAACTTTTTGATATTATATCATATGCAGATGGGAAAACCAACACCCTCAGAGGTTCTCTTCCACTAAATTCTAGGGTACATCACCAGTAAATGTAGCCATGTGCATTTTTCTGTCTGAAAGGTGAATTGCTTACATCTCTGCAAATGCCCATCGCAGAAAGATATGAATGGCTATGCAACAGTATATAAGAAACAGGGCAAAGTAGTCCTGGGGAGAGTAGGAAGTAAGAAGAATCTTGGTAGAGGGTTAAAAGCCTATCATAATGATACATAATGCAAGGTGCATTGGCCTAGCATATTCCAGTTACTTTTCCAAGCATGATTTGTAGATTTTGCCCAGATATGATACCTTTGGGTCATGTCTTTCTCCAAAAAATAAACTGTGCAACTATAATAGGTTGGCATAAATAATAGACACTGTAATTTTCATGTAAAACATGATTTTACCATATGGAAATTATACCTGGTGATGTTGAGTAAACAGACATAATAAGTCAAGAATAGTAAGGCAAACTTCCGTGGCAATGTTGGCTTCAGTATCTACGTAGCTCACAATATCTGTTTCATTGGAACCACCTACAACAAAACAAATGTCATGGGAAAATGTATTTGAGGACAATAAGCACAGAGCAATTCACTAATGGCAAATGCCAACAGTGAAGGGTAGGCCATTTTAACAGTATTTGTGTAAAACATTAGGCTTTCTATCACAGTTTTTTTTTTTCTAACTTGCTAAAGATATACGTTTGAATGAGTTGTTTTAATGGATGCTCTGGAATAAGACTCATAAAGACTCATTACCCACATGGCAGCAGCTGATATTAGAGCAAAATTCAACATACACCTAGGCCTTCTTTTGTGCTTACTTGCAATGGTGCTGTCTATCATCTGCAGGAGTTTAGGGTTGGAGAAGGCATTCTTGCCACGTATTATTGGTAAAGTTTGAGATCTGTGGTGCTTGTGGACGTCACTGCTGGAGGCAGAATGTATCCTGCAAATGAGAAGTTAGAGGGTCTTGCTTAAATGTTACATACCATGTCCCTAAAGTTCTTCATTTGCTTCAATATAGAGTAAGATATTCCGTTTTCTCCCAATGTGAATGTTATGAAGCAAGGAGAAGTAATGGGCAGCAAAGTGGGATATAAAGCTCACTAGAAAGATTAGGTAAAGGTAAAGGGACCCCTGACTGTTAGGTCCAGTTGCAGACGACTCTGGGGTTGCGGCGCTCATCTCGATTTACTGGCCGAGGGAGCCGGCGTACAGTCATGTGCCCAGCATGACGAAGCCATTTCTGGAGAACCAGAGTAGCGCACAGAAACGCCGTTTACCTTCCCGCCGGAGCGGTACCTATTCATCTACTTGCACTTTGTGCTTTCGAACTGCTTGGCTGGCATGAGCAGGGACCGAGCAACGGGATCTCACCTCGTTGCAGGGATTCGAACCGCCAACCTTCTGATCAGCAAGCCCTAGGCTCTGTGGTTTAACCCACAGCGCCACCCGTGTCCCAAGACTAGAAAGATTACTTGGCTGAAATTTTGTACATGTGTGTTAAGCAACTTTAGGGACTTGGGTAAACTGGCAATTGTCTCCTCATGCTTTGCTGCAGCAATGAAAGAAGGGGTTCAGGATTGGAAAATTGAATCTTGAGTCACAGAGTCTGCATTTTTGTGTTTTAATGGTGTTTTATGTCTTATAGCCTGATATATTATTGTATGGCAGTTCAAAAACAATTTAAGAAAAAACAGTTTCATGTCTTTTGTGCTTGCAGGCTTCACTGTCGACATTATATAAGAGAGATCAGCTCTCTGTTGGCACCAAATACCCAAATTCAAGAATATTACCTGGCATGCTATGTACTGAACTCTTACTAGCAACAGACTGAACATGCAATAAAATATATTTAACGTGTTGTATATTTAGCTAAATTAATACCTCTCCTTAAAAAGGCAGAAATAAGTATAAAGCATATGCAGTATTAATATGGTTATACTTATTTTTATCTTTTTAAAGCAGAAGATTGTTGGAGGGCTATAAAACATTTTTCCCATCATGGCATCACAATTAAAAATATTATTATTTAAGAATTTTTTAAAATGGGAAGGGGATGTTGATAAGCCACAAAAACACTACTCAGGGGTAAGTTGGATGTAGCCCATGTTATCCATTCCTGCAGATAAGCATATCTTTCTCTTATCAGAGGTGTAGGTTGGGGCTTCAGTAGCAGAGCAGATTTCTTAACAGCAGAACTTCCAATTAATAAAGCTCTCAAAAACAATCAGAAGGAGCACTGGCAATTATCAAGATTCTCTTAAGATACAGCCTTGTACTCTTGTTAAGTTAAAGACACCATGGGAAGCAAAAGACCAAGAGATTGCTATGGAGAGAGTAGAGTGGGTTAAGCAGTGGGTTAAGAATTTGCTGCAGTACACCTCAATTGCTAGGCTTTTGTTTTGTTGAGGCGTCAGGGTCATTTTCCTGTAAACATGCTGCAATACAATGGCCCAGTGAAAGGATTCATTCAGATCTGTAAAGTGAGATCAGGGCTTATTTTGGAGCGAGAAGCAAAGGAATGCATCATTCCCCCTCATGCTTCATTTGGTCCAGCCACTCGCCATGACACAAGGCTATTATACTGGCAACTGTTGAGTTTCAATTAGCTGTGCATGAACAAAGTGGCTCTCAAAGAACCACGGAATAAAAATATAAATGTGTCTTAAAGCCTACAAGCAGAGCAGATTCAAAACGTTCAGCCCTTAACGGTAAGATGCACCTCACTGTCTTCAACGAACCAAATAACAGCACAAGAGGGATTTTAATCACAATACCTAAGGATTCCTAAAGTCAAAAAACTAAAAGTGAAATGGATCGGAACCCATCAACATTTCCATCTTTTACTTTAAAGCAGCAACAGGCTGCTCTGAACTTTGTGCAAAGCTGGTGCTGGAGAAGGAGGATTTCCGCTCTTGATTAATTTATGATTGCTCAAAAGTAAGCCCCATTGAATTCAATGGGGCTTATATCTCTGTAAATGAGATTCTACTCTAAATCACACATCTATCTAAAAGTACTAAAACTCAACAACCGGGGGGGGGGGGGAGATACAGGTACCTCTATTCTGTCAATAACAGCTTGCAGAAACAAATCTTGAGCACTTTCTTTTAAGTAAAAAATGAAAATATTGGGGAGATGTAGCCATGTATAGCTCAGCCCTTAGATTTCACTGCTCACTGGCTGCTTTGCCTGTGGTAGGTCTACATGTGGATCACAAGGCAGTGCTGTCATCTCCAAGGAGCTGTAAGCTCAAAGCAGCCTATTTCACAGCACTGAGGTGACCCAGATGCAAAACTGGCAGGATCTATTAGCGCATGGGATGAACTGGATACAAGATAAACATTACAAAAATACTGTGGTCATGTGGCTTGTTAGATTGAAGTAACTGCATGGAAAGAATATAGAGTAAAAGAAGAGGAGCATGGGATAGGGTTACTGTTGATTCCTTTTATATATTCTATATATATTCTATTCTTTTCTTTTAGCTTGGAATGAAGTTAAAAGCTCAGTAGCAAAATGTATCTTACCATTGGGGCAGAAGCCCAGAGGTCTGGCAGGATGAGTTAGAGCCTTTCAGGGTTCCATTATTCTGTGTTGTTTGAGCAACCTTAAATGCAGCAGCAATTTTCCTAATAATAATAATAATAATAATAATAATAATAATAATAATATTGTTGTAAGCTGCAATCCTTAATATGCTTTTATTTGGTCAGCCTTATTGAACACAACAGGACTTATTTCTGAGTAGACATGTATAGAGTTGCCCCTTTTCGTATGAAGAACACAATGGGCAAAAGGTACTGCAATAAAAATACCAATAGCTTGTTTTCATTTTATAACTGATGGAAATGTAGCAGACAGAGCAGCTCATTGTTGCTGCTGGAAATGAAAAACAAACCATCATAATATTGCCAAGGAAAAGTGTGTGCCTGATCCTTGGCAGCTGCAAAAATAGCCTCATACTTCAGAAATAGTGGCCAAAAAATGAAGAGGCAAGAAGATATTGGATTGCAAATGCTGCAAAGTATTATTGATCCACTTTATACTACCTGTCATAGGAAAAGTCAACTGTTAAAAGCAACATGCAGCTGCTAATGCCATCAAATTAGAAGTTTTGTACACAGGGACGAACCCTCCTTAAGTTTTTTATGTACCTAGTTACTTATCTTCTTGGTAGTAACAAGGGAAGCAGCATTACTTGGAATCCTACCAGCTTGAGTGCATTGGAGCTCAGCTTTCTGAGAAAAAAGCCAGTCTGGATTGAACTTATATACACTGATATTTGGGTCATTCATTTACATGCCAGCTTCAAAGTGTGTTTGAAATTTCATCTTACCATATGTTATATGACTAAAGCACAACTTACCTCACTATGTTTCGTTTCCCAAGATACCTGAAATTTTGGAAGCAAACCCTGAAAGAAAGAAAAAGTAAGACACTGCTAGTTTTTGTTTGATAGTACAGGGATGGCCAGGCACTCGCCTGAGCATAAAGTCAGAAGTTTGAACAGCAACAGGGCATGCACCCCCCACCTCCTTGCATGTGTCCATCCCCTAAGTCTCCAACTTTCTTCATACTGTTCAGAGAAGGTCTTGTAGGAGCGAGGAACCTTGGTTTAACAGGGTCCCCGATTGCACAAACAGTTCTACTCATGTTCAAGTGAGTGCAAGGAGAAGCCCTCTCCTATGCCGGCTTTGCCTCTGGAATATGGTAAAGGTCAGGAACTGAGTGGGGTGCGCCATGTGCATTGGGAGAGGGGGTTGTGTGCATGCCACACTTTCATACCACACTTTCAGCATTTGCATGTTCAGGTGAGTGCCTGAACACATCTTATATAACAATGCTGTATTTGCAAAACACACACAGTTAACGTTCCAGCATACACATTTACATTGAACCATTTTTTTCTCTTGCCACGAGTATGGCACTACAGCAAGACCAAGCTTGCATAACCATATCTAGCTTACAAGACTTACAAACCACCTTTCAGCTCAGGTTTTCCATGCCTTTGGAAGTAGACAGGCTAGGAAAAGGGAAGCATTGGGAGTCATGATTTGCCTCCAATTCTGAGCAGAAGTCATTGGACTACAACTCCCATCATCCTGTATCATTGGCCAAACTGAATGGGCTGATGGGAGTTTGAGTCCAACAACATCTGGAGGGCCAAAGTTCTTCATCTCTGCTCAGAGGATTCCTGGACAAGACAGAACTGACAGTGTAATAATTTCTCTATCATTTCTGTGGTAGTTTTATAAAGAAGTGAGCACCTTCTGTGCCAACCTTTAAACGTTTCTATTCCACCAGGCTATGCAGGCAATTAAGAACACATCCTTCCACAATGGTTAATTGATGTCTTCTTTTTATGGTTTTATTGTATGGTCTTATGTTTCCATTGCTGGAAACTGCTTTGATATTTTTTAAATGATATAGTGGTATACAAATATTTCTATAAATTAATAACTGAGCACATCCACATCTTTCACCTGCAGGTAACTGGCTCTGTGTATAGCAAACTATAGATATCACATGCATAGTGCTGAGACAGCAGAATCCTAGGCATGTCTACTCAGAAGTAAATTGAATGGGACTCACTGAGGAATGCATGCATAGGAATGCATGCATAGGATCATCACCTAAGAGATATTGGGAGATTCTGAGCACTATCATGGCATGTGATCTATAGTGAGGCTGACATAGGGAGCAAATAATTTTCATTTGTTTCATAACAGAAAGAAGGTGAAGGAATTTGTCCCATATGCATATGAAGGAATTTGTCCCATAATGCACATGATGAAAACATTTTCTGTTCTCTATATATGGGAGACCATAACATGCCATGATTTAGGCACAGATGTTATTAGAAGAGGTTCAAGATTCACAGATTTCCTAGGTATATGGATGGGGAGAGGGAACAATATTTCAAAAGGCCAGCAAAGATTGGAAATAATTGGCCTTTAACAGTTCAAAAACAACGCATATGTGGATTTGAGGCTTAGAATTTTCAAAATGTCAGTAAAACCCAGTATTTACACCTTGTTTCTTTCTATTTGAGTCACTGCCAATGCAGCCTTAGAAGGACAAACCTCAGAGTGAGCTTACTCTAAAATGCTGAAAAAGTCTGTTATCTCTGTGAATGGGGCTCTCTGCCAGTAGGAGATCAATGTATCTGAAAAGAGACATCAAAAATATAAATCTATTATTTGCCCATAATTAAAGAGCTGACTCAAAGCATTAAGAACACAAGAAGAAGTGTGCTGGATCAGAGCACAGGCCCAGCTAGTCCAGCACCCTGTTCCCATAGTGGCCAACCAGACGCCTATAGGAAGTCTGTAAACAAGAGCATAGGAACACAGGAAGCTGCCTTATAGCAAGTCAGACCACTGGTCCATCTAGCTCAGTATCGCTTATACCGATTGGCAGTGGCTCTCCAGGGTTTCAGACAGGAGTTTCCCCCTGCCTAGCTGGAGATGCTGGGAATTAAACCTGGAATCCTCTGCATGCAAAGCAGATGCTGAGCCATTGAGCTACAGCTCCTTCCAAAGGCCAGTTGGTACACCACCATTCTCGCAGCCTTGTGAGGTAAGCCTAGTGGGAGGAGCTATGTAGGATACAAATGAAGCCGAGGACATGAATGCAGCAGAACGCTTCCCACTTGTCAGTCCTAGAAACTGGTATTCAGAGGCATATTGCTCCAGCTCTGGAGGTTGAACATAGTCTTCATGGCAGGTAGGCATGACAGCTTTATGCTCCATATATTTGTCCAATCCCCTTTTTAAGCCATCCAGGTCAGTGGTCACTGCTGCATTGTGTGGGAATGAATTCCATGGTTTAACTATGCGCTGTGTGAAGAAATAATTTCTTCTTCCCATGCAATATTCAGGTTTATTTGAGGTAGGGGAAACCTGACTCTATCCACTTTCCCCCCACACCATGTGTAATCTTATCCACACCATGTGTAATCTTATCCACTGCTACCATGTCCCCTTTTATTTACTTTCCTAAATGAAGCTTGAAACATTTTTGTGTGAGTGCTTGCACTCTATGGTCTCCTCACCTTCTGAAATTGTTTTCATAATGTGAAGGAAACACATCAGGAGACTTCTCGTTTCAGCCTGATCTAGTTTGTCAAACCGAAGAGCTGAGCCAATCAGGGATAATGGCCTCACAATCTGTTAGGAGTGAAGTACAAAGGATCTTTGTAGTGACTTGGAGGCATTCAGATTCTGAAAATTGTTTCCAACCGTTCACCCGCATGCGTACCTTCTCACAGGTTTCTGTCGCCTCACTGTTCTTTTCGTTGGTGCTTGGGTTAGAGTCGAGACTTGCTAAGGAGCCTCTGGAGTCAGCATGGTTTGCTGCAGAAATAGCTACTGATGAAAAAGCTGGAAACAAAACCCACAACGAACATGCTAAAATGATGTTTATGGACACAAAAATTAGGCAGAAGAATGAAAACTCAAAAGTGTAGGGTGGAAAAATGACACAGTTGTGGAACACAATGTAGCTCAATTAATGAAGACACTGATGGCCATGGGTCTGAGTGTATGAAACACTGTTGACATAGGATGATAAATACACAGGGATATTTGTGCTGTTGTTATTGATGATGTTAGGTACATTCTGAGACACAATGGACCAAAGATAACTGAAATGAAGAATTTTATTACGCACAATTAGTATATACAGATATAAGCACATACATCGAACAGTATTTCTATTATATCATTTGGGCCAGAAGTTAATTTTATTTATTATTACTTATTTTAAACACTTGTATCCCACCTTTGGAAGGTCTGTAACAGGAGAAGGAGTTAATGGTGCCCATGTTTCTGAGCTCAGCCAACCTCTGCTGTTAACTTGTGTTGGGGTGTTTTTGTTATGAATTATGTCCAAGTCAAGTGGCTAAAGCTGCTTGACTGCAATTGTATAGCTGTTATCTCTCACACAGTCCTATGAGAAAGTATGTTTTGTTTACTTCCTGCTATGGAATGTACTGTTGTAATCTGAGCCTGCGAGCTCACTTACGTTCTCTTTACTGCTTGTCCTCAAGCCAGACGGACGGCGAAATGGCAGCACCGGTTTTACACGGGCTGGCAGCAGAGAAATCTCTGCACAATTACTTGGAATAAATAGATTAGCCTAAACCGGCTGTGTGTATTGTTTCTATCTGGGAGCAATCACATATTAACTGGCACTCCGGACTCTCTGTTGCTGGGGAATGTGCTGAACTGATGTGCTCTGGCTTTTGGGGCAGTCTCACAACTTGCCCCAGGTCGGGTATATCATAACAGTTTTACCGCTCTGCATGTTCCTGCTGTAGCTGTGGAAAGTGTGGTGGATTGAATTCCTGATGGTGACTGCCAGCATTGAGCCTAAAAACAGAGTGCTGGAGGCCAGCCATAAATCTGCTAGATTCTATGCTGGTTCATTAGGTCCATTACCCACATGGGACCAATCTGGCCTAGAGCTGGGACAGCAAAAAATGGTGGAAGAAACACCCTCCAACCTCCCACCCTGACCAGCATAAGCCAATAATGTTTCAGATGTGGTGGTAAATCTGCCGCTCCTCCTGGGTACAATTTATAATTACTATTCTAATAATTTACTTTACAAAATGAGTAGAGAACAATGTGACCTGTTCAAAGTTCTTTTCTTTTGGGCACCAATTTTTACGGTCCTAACTACAAAGCAGGGGGAAGTGAAGTAAACTGATTAACTCCTCTTCCCTGGAATTATGGGAGAAAGGAATGTTTAAGAATATGCATAGATTTAGGAAGCATGGAGAAATCCCAAAGGGATCCATCTTCCTTAAAACAAGAACAACTGGCTAGGCTCATGTTTGATATCATTAACAGAAGGAATAAGATGAAGTCTGGTGTGAGAGTGCCGTAGCTGTACAAAGTGAAAAACTAACTCAGGCATTCTTTGGATGATGAAAATATATAATATGAAAGTTAAGTTTTCTTGCCTTGCATGTTAAGGAAATAACCAGAGTTTAAAAACTGGTAACAAGCCTCACGGTGGAGCAATCTGCCCATATGCTTTCGTACCTGCTATAGAGTTAAGAACATCTTTGGAAAAAGAGGTATCTACAGAGTTTGCATGTTTCATTGCTGCCTGACTCTGAAATCCACCGGTAGTACTCAAATCATCTCTGGATCCCTGGATTTCAATGAGAACAAGGGAACAAATTTAGTCACTCATATCATCAGCTTTCGAAAACAGCCTGTTAATTTGAGAGTTATATAATTACATTGCGACTGGAATGGTTTTCTGGCATGACGTTAAAAATAAAAACAACCCAGCATCTGCTGATTAATGCCAAGGAGAGCTTATCCTCACTATCAAGTTAATCTTTTATATTTCCGTCTACATATTTTTCCTGTGTGCTCAATTCAAATTCAGATAAAGCCCTATTCGTGTGCTACTCGTGTCTACATATGCATGTAGAGCAAGGAGAGGGACCTTCTGCTGCCTTTGCTTCTAAGGCAAATGTATTGGTTGACATATGAACCCTGTACATCAAGTCAGCCAATATGAATACACTCAGTGGTTGCCGGTGGCGGAGCAAGGTCAGGTGGTACCTGGTGTGGAAAATTTCTTGTCCCCCCCATTGAAATTATTATTGGGGGGAGACCATGTGCCTTGCGATTAGGAGCCGGCCGGCTGCCATACACCTGAGAGAGAGCTGGTGGGAGGACCATTTTGGCAGCGGGAAGCCTGCGTGCGCCAAAGCCACAACATATCTCACAGATGTTGACTGCCGCACAGCATTTTGTCACCCCCCTCGGAGGTGGCACCCGGGGCGAACCACACCCACATTGCGACACCTCTGGTGGTTGCTTCCCCTGAAAGTTGCTAGGTCAGGTGGGGTTGTCTCCCAGAGCAAAAGAAGTTGGGAGCCACTGTACAGGGCTAAGGAGAGCGGGAGCAGAACAGCATTTCTTATGGTTTTGCTACGGAGGCTCTTCCAAACAAGCAATCTCTGACATCAGTGAGAAGACTAAGCTACAACAGTCACATGAGTGGACCATGTGAATGCTTGAATTGGTCCTTAGTTGCATTATAGTAACTCTTCCTCTTGTCCTTCATTATTTCATTTTTTAAAAATAGCCACAGTCACCACCTATTGTTTAGAACAATAGCCAGATAATCCAGATACTACTGTGATATAGCTGAGAAGCCTCTTTAGACAGTGCTATGTACAGGCTTCTATATAATATACAGTTAATTAATCCATAAGGGCTAACACAAGTCTGTTGAGGGCCCTCAAGCTAGATATATGAGTGTGTAACTCATTTAAGGGCCTTCAGCTTAGTGAATTTGGGTCAGTTGTTGATAAATTAACCTAATTATTCACCCAGCAAAGACAGACCTGAAAACAGAAAGGTCTGTATGAAAACGTAACAAAAATGATTCAAAATGAATTTGTGGAACGGAAGCTCACTCTCGTTTACCTGATTGGACGTATTTATGTTGAACGGAAACAGGTCCTTCATATATATCCTTGGCATGTTGTCCAAAAGCATGCCGTACAGGGGCATATACAGGTTTGCTATCTTTGCCTGTTTCTCCTGGGGGGGAAATGAAATTCAAAGAGAAAGACTCACTGCAGGCGGCTGACTGGTAGATTTCAAAAGCACACTGGAATATGCAAGTAAGGCAAAAATTTACCAGGTCGGCATATCGATCATCAAAGGAGTGTTTCGCCATGAGGTTTTTTAGTACTGCCAAGGCCATGTGCCGAATATCCTGATCTTCCTGGAGCGCAAACCCAACCTCTCGCAGAAGTAATCCAATTAAGAAATGCTTTCGGCAAAACTCATTTGTCACAGTATACTCTGGAATATCTTGAAGAGAACAGGCAAGAGGTTCATTGCGTATTACTAAAGTAATGCATGTCCAAGAAATACATATGCGAGCAAGAGACTAGTACTATTATCAGCCATTGCTATTATCCAGTTAACTTTTGTTTTGTTTTTTAAAAAACTCATTATATTTTCACAAAGCTCTTTCGATTGAACCAGTTATTTTTCAAAGGTTCCTAAGGCAATAAAATATTAGCTATCTTTGCAAACATTTCTGTCAGGTATGGTTGGTGGATATTAGTCTCATCCAAGATATCACAATATGGAAAACATCCAAACTGACTCCCAACTATCAACATTTGCAAATGCTTGGCTTCAGGTAATATTGTAGCTAATTTCATAAGTGCTATGAATGGGATTTGGACCTCTTAGTGTGTTCATCCATTAATTTATGGTCATGGAAGGAATAAAACAGTTCACTTCTTACCTGATGCATGAAATTGCTGTGTTGTTTCTGATGGTGTTGCTGGATCTTAAATGATTTTATAGAAACAGAAGGGGAGAGGAAAGTCAACAATTACATTTTTATACAATGAGCTTACTTAGGAAATGCAAAATGGGCACATTGATCCTTCATATAATTATATTAAGCATCAAAGTTCCATTGATTTCCCTAGGGCTTATTTCCATGTAAATGTCTTTAGGATAAAAAAAAGTTTGTTTTCATTGAAAAGAAATAATAAATAAATAAGGAAGTCCTTACCTGGTATGTCTGCAGATCTCATAGGCAGGCACAGAGGAATGAAGTGTTCATGGTTGCATACTTCTTGAAGAAAGTCAAATTTATATTGGAACAAAATCTGAAATGTTACAATAGTGATTGTTTTGCACTCAGTATTGGAGATTTACACTTGCATTACATAGGTCACACAGAAAAGAGAAAACCAGTGGTCCGTCATGTAAAGCAAAAATGGGTTTGGTTTTGCTATTTCACTGCAATTTATTATGGATCCTTAAATATATTTTATTTCTTATGAGCATTAAATCTTTGGGAGAGGGCAGGATATACTGTGTAATAAATGTGAAAATAATTCCCATATGTTGCATTTTTTGTTTGGACTATCTATGACCCATGGGAAAAGGACTGTGTAAGCACTTCCTATTTAGTCAAGAAGCAAGGGAATGCAGAACAGATATGATGGATATTGCACAGTTTGCTGGAGTAGAGCCTTTCAGTATTTCCTTTATGAATAAGCTTTCAACAAGGGGTGTATTTCGAGAGGAAATGCAGTATGCAGAGTGCCCTGCTGATGTAGGCATCCTTTCTACTGCACATACATGATGATTTGTGCACATGATTGTGTCAGAGCAGTCACATGTGATCCCGCTTTGAATATTGTTTGTGTCTGGAAATGCTATGGGGTGGTCTCATTTTTGTTGCCTCTTTGGATAGCAAAAATGTGGTACCGGTAGCATCGGGGAAGCACCACAGAACCAACTGAAATAGAATAATTCCATCACTGATGCACTCTTACTGGGCCAGAATGCACCCTCAATAAAATAATAGTCTGGAGGGGTCTGAAGTCTTGGGGTGTGTAGTAAGACTGGGTATAGCTTTAGGGGCTGCACTGTATAGATAAATGTTGCATAACTGCTTCCACTTATGTTTTGGTAAAGCTTTGATTATAAATGCAACAGAAAAGTAGTATCTTGTAGAGACCAACACTCTCTTCATATTAATCCTGATGTTAGGATTGTCCTACTCATGTGTAAGACCCTGGCAGAGACACATGCCCGACTGGCATGTTCTCTCCCTCCTGGTTGTTTGTTCAGGAGCTTCAAAAGCTTTCTCCAGCCCGAACATCACAGCGACGGATACCAAGAGTCACTGCATGCTTACGGATCCTGCAGAGTGCTAGCAGTTTGTGTAACAGACTCAGTAGCACAGCATTTTGGCTAATCTACTTTATTTACATATAATACACTCGGAGCATTCTGACTTAGCTCCTTCCTCTTTCTCATCAGACAGCAAAGAGAAAGAACAAAGGACAATAGTCCCACATCACGGAACACAGTAATACCAAACATCCTGTCTCAGTCACTTCCCACACTGTGGAATGAAAACATACACCGTCATGTGATAGACAACAATCTCATGACTGCAAGCACGGAGCAAGAATCCTAACACCTGATTCTTTCAGGTGCTGAAGAACTGGGCTGTATGTTTAAACACACATAATTTATCTTACCTTGTGGTCACCTGGTCCAAACATGCTTATATAGCTGTTGATCATCTTAAATACAAATCCACGGTCCATGAATGTGAAACAACGCTAAGAATAAAAATTTTAATCAATCACTCTGGAAAGGGATTATATTAGCAGAAGAAAGGCAACAAAGCACGAATGTTACTATCATCCCGTCAAACAATAAATTGACTGTGGACCATATCTGATCTTGGGGACCAAATGTTTGTCAGCAGTTTTCAGCTCAACAAGGAACTTGCCTTGTGTAAATGGCACTAAGAGATGAAGAGTCACAGTAATTTGGGTTCTTTTTTTGCAGGGAGGGGGAAGCCAGTGTAAGGCATTGTCTAGAAGCCTAACTATAGGTTTGACAAACATGGATTCAATCCCACCCCCACCCCATATATCCATGGACTTCTGACATGGCACTAGAAATATATTTTCTCTGCAAGCTGTGATTTGCCAGAACTAGTTTCAGTGAAAACCTGGTGTCTGTTTCTATAAAGGGCTATAAATACAAACTGAAAGGTAGTACGATAAAGTTGCATAGTATGCTAAATTAGCATGAGCTTCTCCACATGGAGTGTAGCTGCACAGCTTCCAGGTTCTGACTGTTCTAAGCTGAAGGCAAACAATGTAGTGCTGCTTACAGGTGCCCAGAAACATTTAAACGTAGCACATAAGACTTTTACCATGTGGTGTAACACATCATGTTGTGTGAGCAACATGTAGAAAAGTCACACTGTTTGTAGTGGCTTTATGGATGTTGCAAAACAGGGCTGGGAAACCTCCAGATACTGCTGGACTACAACTCCCATCATGCCTAACCATTGGCTGGCCTGGCTGGGGAACTGGAGTCCAATAACCTCTGGAGCGCCATAAGTTCTCCATCCCTGCTGTAAAGTGTAGATCAGACAATATCAAGGCTAAGTAAAGGCTATTTGCGGTAAAAGCATCTTACCTTCAGAAACCTGCCAATGCTGTGATTTGCATTCCTTGTCTCTTCAAGAGCATCCCTGTGTTTCCAAACAACATGATCTGAAATCACCATGATGAGCGTATCCAGCTCATTTTGGAATGATTCTGGAAATCTCTGCGTGCGAGGCATCTGGACAGAGAGTAGATGACTTCTTTAGAATATAAATTTAACCCTGCCACCACTCAAAGTTCCCCAGTGGTTCTCCCCAGCCCACAAAACCCAACAAAGCCACAACTTTCAAAGCTATCAATATGAGTGTGCCACCACTCAAAGTTCCCCAGTGGTTCTCCCCAGCCCACAAAACCCAACAAAGCCACAACTTTCAAAGCTATCAATATGAGTGCTCTATAGGAGAATTTGATGGTATTACTCATGAATAGGTTGTTAGGTAGAGTGGCCCAGTCGTGAAGCCAGCTGAGACAACTGCCTCAGGTGACAAGATCCACAGCAGCAGCTGATCTCAATGTAGATCTCATGGAGGTTCAGAACCATGTATTGGAAGGGAGGAAGAGGTAATTATATCAGTTTTGCATAGGAACCTACTTATAGTAAGACAAACCATTGATCCATCTAACTCAGTATTGTCTATTTTGACTGAGCAGCAGCTCTCCAATCAAAGAAAGAGGGCCTCCAGAAGGATGGTTGCATCTGTGAACCTCCCGATGTTGTTCAACTACTAGCTATTGATTGTAACAATTAAAAATTGATTTTATTTGAGCTCCTGTAAGTCCTACCAGCATGGCCAACTGTGAGGGATTATGGATGTTGTAGTACATCTGGAAGTCCCACCCATGCTCCAAAATTACATTTGATGCGCCATGAGAGCACAAAAATGTACAACGCTACCTAATATTGAGTCAGACCGTCTAATCCAACACCGTCTACGCTGATTGGCAGCAGCTCTCTCTGAGATCTCAGGCAGAGATCTCTCTTAAGAGGTCACTCTAAAGTGGTGATAATGGGGATTAAACTGGGAACCTCCAGCATACAGAGTACATGCACGACCACTGAGCTATTGTCCTTCCTGTACCTAGAGTGCAGTCATTATATTATTAACTTGTGAGAAGTGACAATCTATGCACTAGCTCACACATCTTTGGATCCTGGCAAATGATACTTTTTAAGGGGAAGGGAGGGAAGGAAGGGGATATTAATGGTTTGTTGTTTTTACTTAGCTTATTTCTGGGGGGGAAACTATGCTTAAGAAGGTGTTTACCTGACAGCCTAATGAAATATAATTGGGACTGTGAGTAATCACAGTCTTGGCTCTACCAGACGGAACAAGATAGGGATTATGTCATGCACACTCTGTGCAATTATCTCTCGGAAACAGCAGATGTGTCGCTGTTGCCTCATTTCTCTGCTAGATACACATGTGATTCTGCTGACCGTTTGTCTGTGGGCCGAGCTACGCATTTTCTTAGCTGCATAGCTCTGCCTTTAACTTCAGGGTTTGAGTATATATAGAGGTGTTTAATACAAATTATCTGCAGGGGTGTGTGTGTGTGTGTGTGTGTGTGACAATGGGCATATGCCAAGGTGTCTTTTTATGCTCAGGGATGCTTTTCATAGAATCATAGAATCATAGAGTTGGAAGAGACCACAAGGGCCATCCAGTCCAACCCCCTGCCAAGCAGGAAACACCATCAAAGCATTCCTGACAGGTGGCTGTCAAGCCTCTGCTTAAAGACCTTCAAAGGAGACTCCACCACACTCCTTGGCAGCAAATTCCACTGTCAAACAGCTCTTACTGTCAGGAAGTTCTTTCTAATGTTTAGGTGGAATCTTCTTTCTTGTAGTTTGAATCCATTGCTCCGTGTCCACTTCTCTGGAGCAGCAGAAAACAACTTTTCTCCCTCCTCTATATGACATCCTTTTATATATTTGAGCATGGCTTTTGTTCAAGTAAGGTATTTTAAATGTGTGTCTATGTAAAGATTGATATCTGCTTATTCATAATGGAGAGCAGCACACAGTCTTACCTGTATTCTCTTTGTATCCACCAAATGCTGAGCCATTGATTTTAAGATAATTGCAAAAAAGAACCAGGAGTGCTATTAAAATTGGGGGGGAAAGAGAGAGCAGCAAGTTATCACAATGACAGCAATGCTCGTTTCTTTGTTTTCCTCATTCACCCTTACTTTATAATTTTCTTCCTAAAATCAGAATGATCTCTGTAATTTAGCTGAGACATGAACAAATGTTTTACAAAAAAACCACATTTGGAACATTTGTTTCGATGGTCGGAATATTCCGCTTATTGTCATCTTGTTTCCAGAAGCTGCTGGCAAGATTGTGAACACTGTGAGAAAACTGACTTGCTCTTCTATAATCAGGGATCTAATTTAATTCCCAGTTTGTATACTTGTGAATACAGAAGGAATGTACTATAATTTCATTAAAAACAACAACCCACTAATAAGTTAATAGCTGTCCATAGAGCATATAGCACTCATTTAATTAATAACCAAAACTGAACGATCAAATTGGTGTGAACTTTCAGACTTCAGGGTGAATTCTAGATTAGAGCAGGGCAACAAATGAATATAATGGGTGCCTTGCACTTGTAAAATATGTTGGGCAAACCCTATAGCACAACTGTTCCTATTACTAGGTGACAGTTAAGCTTGTGCACTACAGCTTGTGCAATGTAACTCTCAAACTTCATGTGCAAATGCCACATTGGATCTCATCCCATATCTCCATGCGCTTTACATGCTGACACCCCAGTCAAGAATCCCATATGAACATCTAGGGGCACCCAGTTGGGAAGATCTGTTTATGCAAGCGGCTCTGTTCACTTCAGTGGAATGGATAATCCAACAAACACAAATGAAGTGAAGCACTCTCTGGTGTATGGAGCAGTAAAACGCCAACGATACACCAAAAAGGAGCATGAAGAAAATGGTAAATCTATGCAAACCTTTGTAGAACTTATAGCTTGGGAAAAGGAGAAATATTCACCTTTAAAACATGTTTTACTGTTCTTTGCTCATTTGACTTCAACAGACCGGTCATATTCTTGGCCAGCTCCTCGTGAACTGTTCTTTCTTCAAATGACTTGGTCTTGAATACATACTAAAAACATATGTATATATAATAAAAAAAATAATAAAAACATCATCCACATACACAGAGGAATAGTTGGCAGTGAGAAGGCTGGACTCCCAAGACTCAGTGTAACATTCCTATTTGCTTGAAATGATTGACATCTGACAGAAATAACAGAAGTGTCACAGTGGTCTTTATATTTAAAGCAGAATGTATTGCACTGATTTCTCATTTCCCCTTTCTCAAGCAGAATGAAAGGAAGAAGCATATCAGTTCGGAGTCCTCAGGTTCAAGAGGAGTTATGTGCTTTCTAGATACAGTGGTACCTCGGTTTACGAACTTAATCCGTTCCGGAAGTCTGTTCTTAAACCGAAACCATTCTTACACCGAGGTGTGCTTTCCCTAATGAGGCCTCCTGCTGCCAGCGCCCTTCCACCATTCGGCTTCCATTCTTAGATCGAGGTAAAGTTCTCAAACCGGGACACTATTTCCAGTTTTGTGGAGTTTGTAAACCGAATTGTTCTTAAACCGGACTGTTCTTAAACTGAGGTACCACTGTATATATATAAATGCAGGAAAAGGAATTATGTATGAATGCTTGAGGCCATGGTGATAATCAGAATCTCCGTATCTTTTTGTTTATCAAACTGCAGAAATCCTGGATTGCTGTTCACAGCATAAGCACTTCAGGCTTTCTTTTGAGGAAAGTGTTCAACACTGTTTCCCCTTAAGTCCTTCTACCTTTGGCATTGGAAATACTGCTTTTATGGACTGAGCTACATGCAATGTGGGGTTTCGGATCACGTATTTCCCAACACCATTTTCTAAAAGCAATTTGTGGGTACTCTGGGACTAAAATGGCTTCATGAGGACAATTTGTCTCTTGCAACTGGAGTAGGGAGTTTTTTAAAAAGTACCAAAATTAAGGTCTGGCACCACTCAGAGTAATCTAGATACAGTTGATTAATTCATCGAATAACCATTACTGTATAAGCATAATGAATCACTAAATATTATCCAGCTATTTAAGATTTTTTAATGCAAATACTTGTAATGGCAGTGACTGGGCTATGATGTAATTAAAAAGAAGTGAAATCCTTCACAAGTCTGCTCAGAAGTAAGTCTTGCTGAGTTTAATGAGGATTACTCTCAGGTACCTGTATAGCTGAATTTGGGAGAAAGGTCCTTTGAACTCAGTGGGTTTCCTTCCTGGGTAGACATGTATAGGGTTGTACTGTGAATATGGATGCATACACACTATATATTTACAACATGTTCAAAGCACATTATTTCCTTCAAAGAATTCTGGTCACTGTGCCTTACCCATCAAAGAGTTACAATTCCTAGCAACAAACTACAATGCCCATAATTATTTGAGGGGCAGGGAATGTGCTTTGATTGTACCTTAGAGGAATAGTGTGTATGCAGCACCTACTCTGGAAATTTTTGGTTTCATTAACTGATCCCCTGCTCTTTGGTTTCCAAATCACGAGAACACTGGACCCTGTACCAAAGTATGGACAGAGCCAACCCTTGAAGTAAATGTTATGGCAGTTTTGTAAAACAAATAAAGAAACAAAAACTCATTTTACAGGGCAATAAATATCTACTAACAAATGAGTAGAAGCATGATCCACATTCCTATTTTACCTACAAGTTTGGTATAAGAATCATTAATGCTTGATTCACACTCTTTCCCCCCCTAAAGGGTCACACCACTTTTAAGTTTACTCACAGAAGCCAGGTCTTCTGATAATGGTGAATAGCAACACCTTCAAAACATGCCTTTTGAAATAGGCAATTAAATGTTGAAAAGATACATTTAAATATTAAAGCATCAATCCTGGCAGCACAAAATCATCAACAAATGCAATTATCTTGCACATGCACCATTCTTTAGCAATAAACTCTCCTTACTGGCCAATCTGGAAATGTATGAAATGTAGTAACTCGCACATTTAACGTTCCCCCCCTGAAATATGGGACGAAGGGGCAAACCAGCCATTCAACCAATGCTGCTCTGAGCATATTAAGTCAGAGAATACTTTTAGCAACAACTAATTAAACACTTACACATTCCTCAGTCATTTACACCTGAACAATACACTACATCTCAGCTTTGCATCACCGTCACTCCAGGCATAATTTGGCTAATGGAATGTGACTTGTACAAGGAATTATGTACTGTGTGTGTTGTGAAACAGCATTAAGCTTAACTGATGTTGAAATTGTTCGCTAATAAACCTTTCATCACACACTCTACTTAGGTTGGAACTTGACGCTATAGGAGATGCAAGGCTACAGTCTGAAAGAACAGACTCCTATAGCAATTATGTGAAATCTTTGGCCCTCCAAATATTGCTGAACTACAACACCCATCATCCCCGACCGTTGGCGACACTTGCTGGGGCTGATGGAAGTTGTAGTTCAGCACCATCTGGAGGGCCAAAGATCCCCCACACCTGGCCTATAGCATCTCTTTCTTTCCTGATTTATATAGGGATAGTGCATATTTTGATATCGTCATGCAGAACAATGGCATCATGCTTTGTGACGAATATCTGAAGAAGGGGAAAGGGGAATAATTCATTTGCAGCAGATGCTGACCTGCTGCCAAAGTCCAAATCATAGAACAGCAGCAGCAGCAACAACAACAATTATTTGTAAACACTTCTGAGTGTTCAAAAAAATCACATACATTGGCTGCATTTGCACATTATGGTAAGTATAAAGCATGGCTTATCATACACGAGTGTGATCATTTCATTCTTCCCCTCTTCTCCCACAAACCATGGCTTAGCATCCAAACCAGGTATTGTGGTTTCTTTCACTCCAACAAATCACATGTAGGCCAAGAGCAAACCTTGGCTACGGATCATGGTTTGTTGGGGGCGAAACAAACCATGATCTCTGGTATGGCGATGATGCTAGCCAGGGGCTGTGGCTTGTTTCCTCCTTTTGTGAGTGGGGTTCATCATGATGTATGAACTGGGCTGTTATCTTGTTTGAATCCTTACAACAACACTGTGAGGTGTATTCATATCTGTCAGATTCACTTAACAGTTGCTCATGAGTAACGACCAAGTCCATCTTGTCTTTCAGCTATTTTATTATGCAAAGTATGTACAGTGCGGAGCTATCCTAAAACATGACCATCTAGTTGCTAGCAGAATCCAGAAGTGTCCCCCTCCTGCTGCAGCACCAACACCAGAGTCTCGGCACCCTAAAGTGCCGCCTCCTTTCTCCCCTGACCCTTCTGCGTAAAGCAGGCGCCGGAAACGGTGTCTCCCCCTCGGAATGGATCTGCTGAGCGGTGCCAGGTCTCTCTGCATCATCCTGCATCATCCCACCTGACTCCTCCCTGGTGACTCCTCCTCCCCCGGGGAGGAGCTGGCAGACTCACTAGGAGACGTGTCCATCGACAGCAGAGGCTGAGGCTGCCGGTACCTACTCAGTGCCTGACTGGCAGGGGAGGGCACGTCCCTGACAATATCCCTATGCAGCAGTTGGAGGATTGAGACTGAGAGGGAGTAGCTTGTTAAAGGCCACATAGTGATTTCATGTCAGAGGTAAAATTCAAGGTGCCTGATTCACAGCTCATTCTCTTAGCTACAACTGCAGAATAGCCCTTGACATTCTTCAGAATGTTTGTTAATTATGGGGTTGCTTCTTTCTCTTGCAAGGTAGTTTTTCTATCCATTGCCCAATTTTTTTCCTAGCCAGTGCTAGATTAAATCCCGTGGAAGCCCCAGGGCCCCTAGGCAGTCAAAATCTCTCCCCTCACCTATGTGCGTGCTCTAGTGGGGTAACAGTGAAATAAGAAAGTTTGATTGTAATGTTCTTTCAAGATCAAGTCAATACTATTTTGATCCGTGGGGCCTATAGCCCAGTGCCTTCTCTGCTTGTTTGATAACCTGGCACTGTTCCTAGCAATAAGCTCTTAAACCCTCACTAAAAAACAACAAGCATACAGAATGAATACTAGTGTATTCCATTCGCCAAAATATTCATGTAACCCACACTTGTATGCTGTATCCAATTACGATTTGAACATAAGAAAGGTGTTTAATTTCCTTTATCACACTCACTTTATACTCATCATTTAGTAGGTGTAAGCTTTCTTTACACCAAAATTCAGCAGTGCACTACTCTGAGAGAACCAAATGAAAAAAGTGTTTCTTGTTTTGTTCTCTCAAAAATGTATACCGGTAACTACTGTAGATTCAATTTCTTTTTTGTTATGCCTCTTCTAGGCACAAAGTCAAGCAGTAAAGGATTTATATCCCAACACTTAATATTTCTGATGGCATATCTGCCTGAGATAACTGCAAATCTTCACGATCTGTGACAATATATGGATGCAGAACTCAATAAATCTCACCCTAATACAGACATGGACTGATAACCATAATTCTTAGCTTTAGGTCATTGCTGTCCTAAACTGTTTCAACTACTGTACACTCATATCCTAATAGCAGGTATGAATACATTCACTTTTTGTTTCTAGGATGAACTGCATGGATGAAATAGCTATCACATATCAAACACCACACTTAGACCTTTCATATCACCTCAAACACAATGCTTTGCAATGGAAGCAGTTCACACATTCCCTTTAAAAACATTCGGCAGAAAGTCACTGAGCAATGATTCTGAAGCTATGTACATGCACATGTGAATCAGCCCTAAGTTCACTAGTTTATTCTTTTAACAAAATTTATATACCACTTATTCTCTAGAAATCCTCAAAGTGGCTGGACTAATACGGTGTAACTCCAGCCAAAGGTGAAGGCTGGCACCAACTGCTCTCTAAATTTTCTTATTCCTTTGTTCACTGAAACACAGAATTTCTAAACTGCTGCTTTTGAACTAGTTTGCATGAGGCTTGCCACTGTCTGTGAGTTGATTCACACTATTTCTTTTTTTCTTACTTCAAGGAATTTTTGTTGTGATAAGTGTACAGTAGAGATTCTCATATGGAAACATTTCATGTGAATGTGTTCAATATGATCCAGTTCAGTCCTTTCTAACCTGGTGCCTCCAGATGATATGGATTTGAACTCCATTCAGCCCCAGGCTTCAAGGCCGTGCTGGCTGGGTTTCATGGGAGATGTAGTCCAAAACATATGCAGGGGTCCTGGTTGGAGTAAGCTGTTCTAGGTCTTTGGCATCCCTCCAAGAGACTGCAAAGTCTGATTTCTCTGGGGATAGGCATGTCGGCAGGCAACAGTTGGAACTTATTTGTAAATCAAGCTGTTATTTCTTATTGCTACTGGAGAAGATCACATGGTTCATTATTATCTATTAAGCTGCAGTTCTGTATTGTAAACATAAAGGTAAGGTAAAGGACCCCTGGATGATTAAGTCCAGTCAAAGGCGACTATGGGGTTGCGGTGCTCATCCTGCTTTCAGGTCGAGGGAGCCGGTGTTTCTCCGCAGACAGATTTCCGGGTCATGTGCCCAGCATGACTTAACCGCTTCTGGTGCAACTGAACACCGTGACAGAAACCAGAGCGCACAGAAACACCATTTGCCTTCCTGCTGCAGTGGTACCTATTTATCTACTTGCACTGGCATGCTTTCGAACTGCTAGGTTGGCAGGAGCTGGGACAGAGCAACGGGAGCTCACCCCATCGCGGGGATTTCGAACCTTCTGATTGGCAAGCCCAAGAGGCTCAGTGGTTTAGACCACAGGGCCACCCGTGTCCCTGTATTGTAAGCAGCACATAAAGTGGTGCATCTCATTTCAGAAATCCATAAACTGGAAGATACCCAACAGATCTAGGAACTGCATATAACTCCGTGGGTGCCAGGCAGTCCACATAACCTGCCCAGGAGGTGTGTGGCACCATTCACACCACAAAAGCTACCATAGACGATTCAAAATTTTCAAAAGTAGGAGGGGTCCGTGAATTGGCTTTTGAAAAAATAGGGTGTTTGCAGTACTTAGCTAATTGGGAACCACTTAGCTGCCTGGACTCCTATGCACATGTCTGATGATGCATGATTTCTATCTGCCCCAAGGGTGGTATTGGTAAAAAGACTGCATGTAATGTACTGAATGTGCATAGAGCTCTATGTATGTACATGCAAAAAAGTATCACTTCCCCATCCACCGAGGATGCATCAGCTGTGGATATTCTTTCTCCTTTTAGGAAGTTAGTCTAATGGAGGTCTGCAGCAGCAGACTGCAGACTTCTAAGTGGTTGCACTGAATTTCTGTACACAAGGATATGCTTTTAAGGTACTTGGTGCCAGCTTCCTAAATATCCCGGGCAAGTTCAATGGCAGTTTTGAGTGAGAAGTGAATGGAGAAGGGGCATAACAAGCAGTGCAGACTCACGATAATGTGCAAAGAATCATGCTGGAAGATTAAAAATATTTAACATACCATAAGCAGGTACAAAAGCACTGTAATTTGGACAAATAAAAAAAAAGTTTCTTAAGAAAATAATGAAAAAAACTAAGGAAATATTACGGCACAAGCAATTTCAAAGCACACAAAAAAGCATCCTTATTAAAATTGACCACCGAAGCCAATCTGACCATTTGTCAATTTCTTGTAAGAGGAGCAATTGATGAAATCACCACAGTTAGCTAATAAAGGAAGATAACACACCTCTTACAACAATGTAAATGCAACTTGCCATCAGAGAGGAAACCTGAGATAGGTATGTAATGTAACAGGGATGATCAAAAAGTGAGTTAAATGCTCTTACCTTTACGTATGTCTGGATACAGTGGTCTAATTGTTCTTCGTGGAACTTGGCAACAATATCAGTAAGCACCCTGTAAAGTTAAATTATTGAATGATCATGAAGATACACCTCTTCCCTTGGAGTTGTTTGACATTCAACATGGAACACAAGAAAATTCAATTAATTAAGGCAGAGGTTTTCAACCTTTTTGAGTCCACGGTTCCCTTAACCAACTACATTCTTTCTGTGGGGCTCAGGAGCCCAGTTATGTCATCCCTTGCCTGCAGAGCTGGTAGCCTCTCGCCCTTTTTCAAACACCCTTTCTTGTAGAGTGTTCCCTCAGCCTCCTCTCTTCTTGGGAGTCCTCAGGGCAGAGGAGGGAGGGAAGGAAAGAAAGAAAGAGGGACAGAGGCCAGTGTTGCCCGCGACACCCCTGACCATCATTCAAGGAACACCAGGGTACCAAAAACAACATTTTATTATTATTTTTTAAATACACATGTGTGGAGCTAGAACTAGTTGACTCAGGTTCTAGAAGCCGAGATTCTAGGGGCCTGCATTGCTATCTGCTTTGGGAGCACTGCTGCACAGGATAACTTCAGGATAAATGCTTTGCTCCATATTTGCCTTTTTATGTTTATTTTTAGTCAGCAGTACTGTGCTACAGGGACCAATGGTCTGACTGCATATAAGGCAGCTTCCTACCTTCGAAGCCTATAACCATTCTAATATAGAGATTTTAATAAAGGTATCATAAAACTCCAGTGCTGTTCTGCCTATGAAATTAAGGCAGTTAGTTCAGGAACGGAAGAAGAAGAAAAATCCAGCATTTTTCATTGAATTAAAAATGGAAGCACTACTTTCTACAAAAATTCATTCTGGACTTCACAATCTACTCTGGAGTTTGGGCATAATGAAATGGACCCAACCTTACATATGTCAAAAACATATTGGATTATTTAGCAAAGTTGTGGCCTCTGTGAAGTCAGCGGCAAAATTCTGCTTGGTGATTTTAGTGAAAGTGAAACTGAAAACTTCATAGAGACATTCCCAAGGCAAAAATAAATACATAGATAATAAAGAGATGTGTCATGCGGAAGTGCATTTTAAATACATTCTTAGTTATTCTGCCCATAAAGGTAAAGGGACCCCTGACCATTAGGTCCAGTCGTGTCCGACTCTGGGGTTGCGGCGCTCATCTCGCTTTATTGGCCGAGAGCCAGCGTACAGCTTCCGGGTCATGTGGCCAGCATGATAAAGCAGCTTCTGGCGAACCAGAGCAGCGCACGGAAACGCCGTTTACCTTCCCGCCGGAGCAGGTTCCTATTTATCTACTTGCACTTTGACGTGCTTTCGAACTGCTAGGTGGGCAGGAGCAGGGACCAAGCAACGGGAGCTCACCCCGTCGCGGGGATTTGAACCACCGACCTTCTGATCAGCAAGCCCTAGGCTCTGTGGTTTTAACCCACAGCGCCACCTGGGTCCCTTATTCTGCCCATCCCTTCCCATAAATATGACCTCTTTGGTGTAGGTGAGACGATCACAGAAAAATTGCCTCTTCACCTCCCCCCCCCAAAACCCTGCATATACAGATGTTTTCAAAATGAATGGATTTTTAAAGTTAAGACGGCATTCCCAATTTTGGTGTAAGTGACTAGAGGTTGTCTGGCACCTGCTGGGAAGGGTGTAGCTGTTTTACATAGAGAAGGTCCCAGATTCTACCCCAGAATCTCCAGGTACAGCTGGAAGAGACCCCCACCTGAGAGTCACTGCCAGTTAGTGTGGACAGTACTGAGCTAGACGGACTAAAGCAACTTCCTATGTTCCCAGTACACACAGCAAACATGAAACGAATACAATGGAAAATAAACCTGGTCACAGCAGTTGTAATCTCATCCTCCTTATTCTGTACAAGTACCCAGAAGAGCTGGTTCAGAATCACAGGCAGAAAATTCACGATGACATGGATCCTCTCAATTTTAAGCAAATTCTGATTAAGAAACAAAAATACATGTAAAGACAGGCAGATTCCCTGCTGCTTTGTGACAACTGCGTGTTAAAGTAATTTCATCAGAGTTATATTTTGCTGTAGAAACAGTTGTACCCAAATCACCTAGGATTTAAACTGTATAGGTATGCAAAGATTGAGCCAGAGCAGTATAGCTGTTCAGGTGTTGAACATAGAGCAGGGAGATGTGGTTTGGATTTATGCACACATCCAATGGAGCTGCCTGGGTGCCACTGATCTGATAACACTTTCTCAACTTAACCAGCTTTAGGTGTCTATTTCTGAAATCTTCTATCCTTGCATGGATAGCCAACAGTGACAGAGTTAAGAAAGGATAAAATACAGTGACCCAATGTATGCCATTGTGAGCTTCTTGGACAAAGGGAAGTGTGAAAAATGAATTAATATCAAGATTAATGGAGAGTTTTCTCTGCAATAGCTTGCTGTTTTCTAAACCTTAAGGCAGTCTTCACTAACCTGGTGCCCTTCAGAGGCTTTGAACTATAACTCCCATCAGCTCCAGGCAGTACATGCTGGCTGGGGCAGATGGGAGCTGTAGTTCAAAACCTCTGAAAGGCCATACATTGGCGAAGGCTGCCTTACGAAATCTCAAAAGAAGCCTTAGTGCCAGCAAATTGCTAAAGACTGAGCTGTGGAAAATGGACCACAAAAGGGAGGAGTGTAGTTAATGACCACATTTCCTCATCCTGTTACTTCCTCTATATGTTGCAGCTGTTTGAATGAGGAAAACCCCAAAAGAGTGACATAATGCTTCAGATTTAGCTTTCAAACTGGCTAAATTTAATTTTTGGAAATGCTCTTGAACGAAAGCATGCAAATGGCTGTTCCAAGAGCATCACGGATCACAAACTGCAATATGCACATTTACCTCACGACAAAAGTGATATCAGAAATAGTGATGGACAAAGAGTTACGAGCTAGTTTTAAAGGGGTGTTTTGATCATCTGTAAATAAGACAATTATTGTTTAAAAAACCCCCAGTGAACCTAAACTTTGTGTCCTAGGACAAGCTGCAGTGATTCCTCCAACTTTCATGACTTTAAAAAGGGATTATACACATTCAGGGAGAATAAAAGAATGCCTGGTCACGATAAATGGCATCAAAAATATCAATGATGGCTATATACTAACCCCCCCACCCCCGATCAGAGTCATCATGCCTGAATGCCGGTTGCTGGGGAACATGGACAGGAGATAACTATTTCACTCATATCCTGCCTGTGTGCTTCCCAAACACATCTGGTCACTCACTGTGGGAACAGAAGGGTAGACTAGATGAGTCTCTGGTCAGATCCAGCATGGCTCTTCTTATGGTATTAGGCACGCAGTGCTGTACATGGGGCATTGCTGATCTCCTGGCTCCCAAACATAGCGTGTCACTAGCTCTCATTGGAGAAAGAGGGTGAGAGGTGGGGCAAGGGGAGTTCAGGGTTCTGTGGCACAACAGAGCCAATCAGATGCTCTTGCGATTACATTCCCAAACAGCTCTGAGCTCCCCACGCCTTACCCCCTCTCTGGTAAGCACCAGCAATATGCAGCTACACAGGCCGCTACTGGTCTCAGGACATAGGGATGCTCTTATGGCGTTCTACCACCTATGCACTCACATAATGAATGGGAAGGACAGTAAACAGCAACACACAAGATCATACGGTTCCTGAGAGTCAAATAAGGAAAGCAAACATTATGTACCCTGGAGTTTTCTTGAATGCTCCAGAACAACCTTGTAAGTAGCCACTTGCCTGATCACCAGTGGTAAATAAAAGTTACATCAGTGCGTCCAGGCAGGATGATTTTTTTTTTCCCATTTGGGAGAGAGTAGGAAAATTTCCTTTTTTTTAAGCAGCCCATGCTGTGAATGGTGAACTTAGGTGGGCAGGTATTAAATATTTGCCATGGGCCTGTAACTTTTGGGCTAAACCTTTGGGGGGGGGGCGATCAGTGTCATTTGCAAAGCTGCTTTGGAGCTATTCAGCAACATGCCATCCATTATTGTGAATATGCGTGCATTTCTAAAACGGATACAATGGGAGTTATTCAAAAGGCAAAGTCAAAACGTAGCATTACTTAGTGGCAATCTCATCTTTATCACTACTATCAAATGCAACATCATTAACACTGCTATTATAAGTTATCATCTTACCTTACAGGAGATGATAAAGTTTGAGGTAGGTGGTTGGGAGAGATCCCTGTTCCTTTTTTGGCACTGCTGGAAAAATCTATTCAGATATGGATCCTAAAAGCAGCAAAATACATTATTTACTTATTTATACCTACATCATGTACACATTGTATCCTGCTCTTCCTCCAATAGGAGCAGAGGGAAATCCAACCATATATGAACAAGAAACAAAACAGCAGTACGAATCCATCATTAAAAACGTATCAAATGCCATCAAACTATTTCTGCAGCAGTGGAATACAACACCAAAACTACCAGCACTCAGTCTATTTCAAAGTGATACACAAAATGGCAGTGAAGCGTCAGAAATACTGATTTGCATTCTTAACGAATAAGCAGAAGTGCAAAGGCAAGCAATGAAACAATGAAAAATTAGCCTGATACAGTTAACTTCTGCATCACTCCTTTATATGTGTTTTTCATGTTTTATTCAGCATTGATCAGATCTGTTGCATTGTCAGCAGTGTCATTGGCTTCCTAGAAAAGAATGTATTTTCTAATTCATTTTTTAACTAATACCTGCACCCTCCCCCTTTCTGCAAAAGACATAATTAGCCTGTTTTCTTTAGCTATTTACTGTGCAAAATCTTACCCCATGGATCTGTGCTGCTGGAGGAAGGTGAAAGAGGTCCCCCACCTGCTGCTGTTGTCCACCAGAGGCCCCCACTGTCATAATGGAAAGCTTGATGGATCCAACAGGACGGCTGGTGGCAGCCAGCACAGAGCCCCAGAATGGGATAAAGCAGAGCACGGCCAACCATAAATCTCCGCATCCTAAGCCCATCCATTCCCCTGAAAGGGGCTTGATCTGGGCTTCTCACACACACAAAAATGAAGGCAACCTTTGCCTCTACCTGCCCTGACCCAGCATGAGCTACCAGGGCTTCAGATGTGGTGGCTGATCTGTTGCTCTGCTGCTGCCAACCATAGCTCAGGACTGCTGTGAAATTTTTGTTTTGACAATCTTTGAATGCAGCGGTACCTTGGTTTATGAACTTAATCAGTTCCGGAAGTCCCTTCTTAAACCAAAGTGGTTCTTAAACCAAGGTGTGCATTCCCATAGCAGCGGGGGACTCAATTTACAAATGGACACACTCAACAGGAAGCCGAACATGTTCGGCTTCCAAGGCAAAGTTCACAAACCAAAGCACCTACTTCTGGGTTTGTAGCGTTCTTAATCCAAGTTGTTCATAAACTAAGCTGTTCTTAAACCAAGGTACCACTGTAATTCCTTGAGGAAGTGAGTACAGAATATCCATATTAAACAATTTATTATAGACTAAACTAAATAGTCTATCTTTCTCCTTTGGTGATCACTTGCAGCTGAGTAAGATTGCCTTCCATGAAAACGTTATTAACAGCGAGTCTGTAAGTGACTGTGGAGGCCAATTCTGGATCCACATGTCCTGTATGTGTATGTGTGTGTATGTGTGGCTTTTTTTGGTGTGTGTGTGTTTTGTGCTGTTTTTTGTTTTGTCTTTTCTTTCTTTCTGTTTTTTACGGGGTGGCATGCAATTTCGTTGCACTTGTATAGCGTTGTGCTTGTACTTGTGCAATGACAATAAATTATCTTATCTTATCTATCCTTCCACAGTGGGGACATAGGTTTCCGCACGGGAGTTGATCACAGTGAGGGTTCCCCAAACGTGCCTTCCTCTTAGCTCAGTTCTCCTTTTCACTCTGAGTTTCTTGCTTCTTCAAAGTCCATGACACCTTTGGTAAAGGCTGTTCTCCAGTTGGAGCACTCATAGGCCAGTGTTTCCCAGTTATCAGTGCTTACACTATATTTTTTTAGATTTTAGATTTTTTAGATTTGCCTAACTATACGTTCATATTCAATACTGCATCTGTAAAATGAAAACCATGGTGACCCTACTGAAATGTTAAGCAGAAATTCTACATGCAGCCTTTTTATTCAGCCTTTCACACACACTGCCTTTCACAAAGATAAATTTTTGTAAAGGTGCTCACCTGAGTATAAACTGTTGATACAACCAACGAAGACACTTTGAAAAGTGGCTTCCCTCCATCTACCCACTTCACGTCACTTCCACTGTGCTGCAAACAATATAATAATAATAATAATAATAATAATAATAATAATAATAATAATAATTTATTATTTATACCCCGCCCATCTGGCTGGGTCTCCCCAGCCACTCTCGGCGGCTTCCAAAAGAACATTAAAATACAATAATCTATTAAACATTAAAAGCCTTCCTAAACAGGGCTGCCTTCAGATGTCTTCTAAAGGTCTGGTAGTTGTTGTTCTCTTTGACATCTGAAGGGAGGGCGTTCCACAGGGTGGGTGCCACTACTGAGAAGGTAGTGCTACAACCAGCACGTATTTCTATTTCATTCCTTAATTTCTAACACTAGATTTGTAACACTTGCTAAATCATGGCGCAGGATCGTTCCAAGGGGGGAAATGGGAAAATGGAGGGTGCCATTAAACAGCCGAACTTTCAGCCTTTCAGAACCTCAGCCTTCTGTTGGATCCCTTCAGAGGTACCATTTTCAGAATGGAAACACTTCCCTGTAGTAAGTTCCGCAGCTGTTGTGGTAAGTGTATGAAGACTGGAAGCACATGGGCAGGACTAATCATATTTGTCTAAATTTATAAAAATCCTGAGTCAAATTCCTCCTGTCACTGGAAATGTAAAATTCTGTGCACATATCCAATTTCGGCAAACTTACCCCCCACCCCTTGACAATGTTACCAAAAGCAAGAATAGCCAACCTGGCACCATCTGCACTATGCATTTAAAGCAGTACCATGCCATTTTAAACAGTCATGGCTTTCTCCAAAGAATTCTGGGAGCTGTAGTTTGTTAAGGGTACTGAGAGTTGCTAGGAGACTCTTATTCACTTCACCGAGCTACAGTTTCTGAGTGGTTTAACAGTCAATTCCTCTTCCCTCTGTGATGGTAAAAGGTGTCTCGTAATAACTCTCTTTGGGGGAAGCCATGGCTGTTTAAAGTGATATGATGCTGATTTAAATGCAAAGTGCAGATGAGGCCTAAACGTTGTTGGACACCAGCACAATGTCCACTACCCCTAATTCAAAGTCAAGTTGCTACATATTTTATAGACTACCCAGAACCAGAAAATGGTGCACCTATTTGTAGATGTCCAGAACAGAAGTAGCTGTTCAGTATGTGATTCCAGACATGTATGGGATTATAACCAACAACTAGAAGAAAAACACCCATGTGCCTTAATACTAAGGGTGTATTTACACTGTACTTCATTGTGTCAGCTCTACTGCAGGTGCAGCATGGAAGAAAATTCTCTCAAGTAGGCCTAATTCAAACTGCATGCAAAATGTGCCAGGTGAAGCAATGCATGCATACACAATTATCTATTTCCTGCTTGGCAGGGGGTTGGACTGGATGGCCCTTGTGGTCTCTTCCAACTCTATGATTCTGTGATCTACCAGATCCGGCCACCACAGAAAAAGGATGTGGTTGTATGAGGTGATTCACACACACACACACACACACACACACACACACACACACACACACAGAGTACACATGAGGCAATGTATGTCTGTGAGCTTGAGGTTTACTTCTGTAACTTATCATATGTAGAAAGTGAACCCCTCTTTCGCCTTCACTTCAGTAAGGCAGTGTCAGACACCAAGGATAATAAAACTGCACAAATACTATAAAGATTTCAAATTGTAAGATTCCCAGACACTTTTCTTTTTTGCTGGAGAGACACAAAAGTCAAATGCTACACAATACCTTTCCAGCTGCAGGATCCTGAAGGCTTAGATAACCGGGAGGCAGGCTGGTTGCCACTGGTATGTTGTGTTCTTGAGACACTAGCTGGTCATCTTTCAATAAAGGTAGCCAAGCGTATCCCACTGCACCCAAAAGGAGGTATTAGCATTAGAACATTTTGCTTTGTTGAAATAAAGAGAAGCAATGATGGTCACACACAAAAAACAAATATTGTCATAAATGCTTGACCTAAAATGATACTACGTAATACAGGAACAATACAAATCATGGCTTCGGTCAAAGTATAGCTACCTGATGTTTCCAGCGCCTCTTTCTTTTTGGCATTAGCTTTCGCATTTATGTCGCAGGTGACGTGATAAAATGAAAAGAGAATGTGGTGCTTCTTATGGAGTTGAGTAGGCAGCTCAAGCTTCACCTGAAATGTAAAATGTTGCAACCATCTTTAGTTGAGATGGACTCAAACTAGAGCAAGAGAGGGATCCTGGGTGGCTTGAGCCTGGTCTTAACTTATCATCGTTCAATACAGACAGCTGCTCCTCTTGTCCCTATGCTGTGGAACCTGTGCGTGAAATGGCAATGAGAGTACAAAACTCTACCCAGTTACATAAGTCTATTACTTTTTAAAAGATGTCTTTTAAAAAACAGCACTGTTCAGGCAAACCTTTGGAACATGTTTTTTCAACTAACCTGTCTTTATTGATGTTTTAATTGATGCCATTGTAGTATTATGTTTTTATGTTGTACACCATATACAGTGCGTTTTATAAATATTAAATAAATAAATAGTAAACAAAATAATTGACTGTGTATCTTATCATTTTTTCAAAAACTGTGTGTGCGTATAGAACCACCTCACAGCCCCAGCCCTTTCCTTAAAAACAGTCAGTTCCAAAAGGCCTGTCTTCTCTTGCCAATGGAAGGACAACAAGGAGGGAGCCAGTCTAACTTTTCTAGGGAGGGAGTTCCAAAATCTGGGAGCAGCTATCGAGAAGGCCCTCTCCCGTGTCCCCACCAAGCGTGCCTGTGAGGGTGGCGGGACCGAGAGCTTTAACTGTTAAATGTATCCTAAATAGTAGTAATACATACGAAGTCACAATAAAGTAAGCTTACCTCATCGTAAAAATCAGGGTTCTGTGAATGGTGTAGAACAGCTGTGTATGCTGCTGATGCAAAGAGTGGTCCACCAGGCTTTCCGTAGATACACTGTTCAAATAGATTGTGCTTTAATTTGTTTGTTACATGTTGTGGGTTGTATTCCCAACAACTGCTTTTAGTGCCCAAAGCTCTGAAGGCTTTATCAACCAGGATTCTCATAACTTATATGAACGCTTGTCATAATGGGGCTGGAAGAATTGATGTGGATCATAGTTTATATGAGACGACAGTGTACACTCGACTGTCACTCTCTCTCTCTCTCTCTCTCTCTCTCTCTCTCTCTCTCTCACACACACACACACACGTATGAAACAGTCCAGTGTACAATGTCCTCTCATCTACCTACCTACCTACCTCCAGAGGGCAAGACCTGAACCAATGATTTCAAACGATAGGAAATGAGATTCTGACTAAACATTAGGAATAATTTTCAGATGGTAAGAGCTGTTTGACAGTGAAGGATGGTGGACTCTACTTTACTGGAATTTTTAAACAGAAGTTGGATAGTCCTCTGTCAGGGAGTTTCCTGCATCGGAGGAGGTTGGACTAGATGACCCTTTGGGTCCCTTCCAACTCTACAATTCTGTGATTCTAAGTACTGCAGAATAGGCATTTCCAGCAAGTCCTACTAATAATTGTTATAATAAAGGATTGTTATGGAAATGCAAAGAATGCATGGAACAGGCTCAGCGGTGCGGCTGCCAAAGAAATTGCTTTTGACTTATTGCTTTGTGAATGAGATCCATCTCTGCTCACCTTCATGGGTTTGGCTCCTTCTTCATCGGAACTTTTAAATTCAATGCAGACTGTTATATTCCGTGCCTGTAAGAGAAAGGTGCAAATGGAAATTATTAGCTCATAAATTACATGCAAATTAAAGACGTGTGAAATACAAGGCTTTGTTCCAAATCTGGAACTATGCTGCCAAGTTGAGAGCAAGCCAGAGCAGTGTTATGAAGCCAGAAAGAAGACTGTGGAATATTTAACCTCTTATCAACTGAAGTATATGAAGTATATGAAGTATATGAACACAGAAAGCAGATCCTTCACTTTTGAATGTTGCTTTGGTTATAATTCACATTCTGTATATAGTAATATTCAAATATTCATTAACTTATTTTTATTTTTTCAGGTTTAACACTACAGTTCTGTATTTGGACATACTGCATTCTTAAATGTGATTTTTTTAAAAAAAACAAACAAACAGGGTATGTCTATGTGGCTGAGCCCTGCTTTAAAGCAGGTCTCATTTATTTCAGTGAAGCACATCTTAATGAAAGTGTGTTTAGAATCAATCCTGGTTCCATTACATTGTAGTTGCTTCTCTAATGTCATTAGCTACTAGTTTGTCAGATCATTAACCCTGATTGAGATTTTGGAAAACAAAATGCAATTTTTAAACTGAGCAAAAGAAACAAACAGAAACGAGAGGCCTATTCCACAGGAAATTCTGCTATACAGGTCCAAATGCTATTAATAAAATCAACAGGTCTTATTTTTACATAAATGCGTGTACAACTGGGGGTTCCAAAGGTGAATAGGGTTCAGACGTTTTCTATATTCGTAGCAAACTAAGGGCCAAATTATCTCCTGGTGAATGGTTATTAGGAGCACAGTGAGCTTTCAAGGAGCAACGAAGCTAGCATTCAACTGCTTAATCGCACTCAGATCCCTTGTGAGAATAGCTGAGGCCAAGCAGCTGAATAATTGAAAGCATCACATAATTGCTAGGGATCTAACCTATGCACTGAAAGCTGATTGTGAATCCTTCAGTTTAAGGGAATCAAGATTTTAGTCGCATACTAGTCGATAGGTAAGTCCCGCTGAACTAAGACTTACTTTTGAGTAAACACACTGAGGGTTGCTGTGCTAAGGCTCTTGCTTTGGCATACCTTGTTGAAGCATTTTTGGCTATCGTATTTCAGATGTTTGGGATAGATGTAGATTTGGTTTTTATATACTCTATAAGTCTGGGAGTACTTTGTTGATTCTTGGACAAATTCTTCCACCTCTACTGTGGGCTGATGCTCCTTGATGTCATTGAATGGCTTGATTGGAATAAAAGATGATGTTACACAGTCTTGAGAAAGAAAAAGAAAGAAAGAAAACCCTTTAGTCACAAAACTGTAGCCTTTTACTATTATGGGCTATAATCTAGAAAGCCCAGCAAACACAGCAGGGCTTCTTATACCTCTTCCCTACAACCCTCACAACAACCACACCATCACAGTTCTTGATGAATCAATCAGATGTTGGTTTTCTGGGTCAAAACTCATAGTTGGCTGAGCAATAACTTGGTGGGTTTGGGGAGTGCTGAATCTCGGAAGATCTGAAATATTCAAACCCTGCTGGGCACCCAGCAGCAGTGAGGGATGAGTGGTGCTTCCCTCTCATATGTTTTCCTTTCTGGGTGATTTTTTTGGGGGGTTGGGGGTTCCCTGGGCTGGGAAACCCTCCAGAACTGGCATATTATATCCTCCTGTTTGGGATAAATATTTGGGTAATTGGAAAGCTTTGGATTGAAGACGTCTTCAGTCCAATATAATACTATGTAAAGATGCACATTATGTAAAGATGCCCACATGGGCGTCCACAGGGTGGGAACGGGGGGGGGGGGCTTGTTTCTTCCCAGCTGGATGAACTGCAATCCACAAATTCCTGGCTTAGCTTTTAAAAAGAGTATAATTCTAGCATGTGTAGAATTATATTATTTGTATGCTGCCCATCTGACTGGGTTGCCCAGAACATGCGATACGAAAGTAAAATGTACAGGTACTGTTCATCTCATGTTTTTGTGAGAAATCAGCCTGCTTTCCCTGTTCAGAGTTTTACTTTTGACCTTCCCCCACCTGGAAAAATTCCTGCGGATGCCTATGGATGCAGAATTTGTTGAAGTGCGACTGACAAAGGAGGAAATCCTATGAAACTGGCAGAGGAGGAAACACGAGCGATACGTATTTCCTTTGTGCATGTTCTTAGGGCTCATGTGAAGATGGGGGATATTATCTCTGTCCCCGTGTCAGAAAAAAAAGACATCTCTATCCATCACACAAAGTCTGAAAATGTATGGGAAGGAATACTAAGACAGTCATGCTTCTGCTCCTTGTATGGAATGTTTGAAATTGCAAATGGTTTTATCCATGAAATTCTATGGTGCACACATGTGCTGATGCACAATGTAGCCTAGTGTCAGATGTGTTAATGGTGCAAAATCTGCCTATCTACCAAACTCCTTCACAAAACTCCACTCCTATGCAAAGGAACCACAGAATCAATAAAAAACCCAATTTTTTAAAAAAGTGATATTCATCCCCCCATTTCCCCATTTAATCCCAGTGTCTCATCACAATGGTTAGCTATTTCTTAGAAATTATAAAATGGAATCATACTTTGGTGCTCCAAAGGTACAGAATCAACTGTGATTTCTAAGCTGCCAGGGATGATCTGAATTTTGTTGATCTTCTCTGCCCTGCAAACATCAGAAGAATATTTTTTGAAAGGTGATGCCGACAGAATAAGCAAGAGCAGTTGTAAGTGAACACAGACATTGATCACATCCGCACCATATGTTTGAAGCACTCTTATACCACTTTACTAGTCATTGTTTGCCCCAAAGAAACCAAGGAATTGTAGTTTGTTAATGCTGCTGAGAGCTGATAGGAGACCTCTCACAGACCTACAGTTCCCAGTACAAATTAATGGTGGGACCATCGTATAAAGCAGCGGTTAGGGAACTGTGGCCCTCCAGATGTTGCTGAACTACAACTCTCATTATCCTTCTCCATTGGCCATACGACTGGGACTGATGACAGAAATAGTCCAGCAACATTTGGAGGAAACCCGCCCCCCAGTATAAAGGAAAATGGAATTAGTGATTTAAGGTACAAAGAAAAGAATAAAGCAAAACATTAAATTTTAGCGAACTGCTGAACTACAGCAAAATCCATTTTTCTTCTCAAATAGAAGTGAGGTAACTGTCAGGAAAAGAACTCTTTTATTTAATCTTATTTCTGCTATTTTTTTCAGCAACAATTATTGTAATAATGGTAGGAAATAACTCTGAGCAATATTCACTGTATTGTCATTCAGCTACGCCTAGCTGAAAAAACGGTGTCAGCTTCCGCATTGTAACAATGAAGGGATGAGGAACGAAGTGAAAGCTCTGTCTAGGTGACCATTATTCCATTGCTGAAAGCTCTTCAATGGCAAATTGGAAAAAGCATTATTAAGGCTAGAATTGCTAAGCCATAAAGAACAAAGCCTTGCTGATGACGAATTGCCGTAGCTTCTGAAAAAGCAAACTATGCTGGATTCAGCCACTGAAGATTAACTTTGTACTGCAACCTGAAGTACAGAGTAACCCTAGGACTCTCTCTGCCCTCTCCTCCCTTGGCTTAAGAGAAAACCCAAAGCAGGCTTGTCATGAGAGCCCTGCCAGGGAGCTGTACACAGCCCTAAGCCAGTTGGGTTACCAGCTCCTGGTATGGAGCCTGAACATAGACAACACAGAAGCCTTGCTTTATTAAATTCTTATAAATCATTGAACATGAACATAAAAAGGTAAAAGGACCCCTGACCATTAGGTCCAGTCGTGACCAACTCTGGGGTTGCGGCGCTCATCTCGCATTATTGGCCGAGGGAGCCGGCGTACAGCTTCCAGGTCATGTGGCCAGCATGACAAAGCCGTTTCTGGCGAACCAGAGCAGTGCACGGAAACGCCGTTTACCTTCCCGCCGGAGCGGTACCTATTTATCTACTTGCACTTTGACGTGCTTTCATACTGCTAGGTTGCCAGGAGCAGGGACCAAGCAACGGGAGCTCACCCCATCACGGGGATTCAAACCGCCGACCTTCTGATCGGCAAGCCCTAGGCTCTGTGGTTTAACCCACAGCGCCACCCGCGTCCCGAACATGAACATAGAGAGGGGTGGAAAAGGCCCTTAATGAAATGAAGCAGTTACTGGATGAAAACAACTCTATACGGGACTTTCTGCTTTGCAGCGAACCCGACAAGTCGTCCTCTCAGGCGCTCCAGTACCCGGGGGACGGGGGTCCCAGATGGAGATTAATGGGGGGTAAGGGGCAGGTCTCCCCTAACCTTTCAAGGGTATCGAAAGGGCATGACCCGTGGTCGTCCGTTAATGCCTTTTTTGTTGTTTGTGAGCAGGGTTGGAAATCCCTGTCTCCCAGACGAAAAGGTAAGGGTGCTGGGCTCAACGGCTCCGTCCAAGGACAGCCCCAACCAGCTACCATGGTGAGCTGCAGAATACATTTGAATTCAGGCATAATTGGCGAGTGAAGAGGCACCCCCCCCCCTTGAAAAGATCCTGATTTATGCTGCAGGAGAAAATAATCTATTTGGAAAGAATGAAAGATACTAATTTCTGCTTTGCTTGAACGGTGGAAGGAGGGGAGGAGAAGCAATATTTTAAGTCATATTTCTTTTCTCGGGATCTATGTTATCCACCCTCCCCAAAAGTAATGGAATGCAATTGGGAAGAGTGGACTTTAAAGTAGGGTTACCAGACGTCCCTGGTTCCCGGATTTGCAAATCT
This sequence comes from Darevskia mixta, assembly GCA_034641385.1. Lineage (NCBI taxonomy): Eukaryota > Metazoa > Chordata > Lepidosauria > Squamata > Lacertidae > Darevskia > Darevskia mixta. The sequence goes on from JAWWNH010000030.1 coordinate 13,757,096, forward strand.
GTCCCCTGACAAATTCCATCCCCAGAGTGTCCCCGGATTTTATTAAATGTCCCCGGGAAACGTAGCAGCAGCAGCGGCAGTCAGCAGCCCGGAGCCAGCCTGGTGTCGCAGTTGGCTCTGTCTGGCTTCAGGAGCTGCTCGCTGCTCACTGCCGTGGCGCCCGCCATTTTTCCTCGCAGAAAGTCCCCATATGATGTGTTGCCCACAAGACACATCATATGGGGGCTTCCTGTGAGGGAAAAAAAAGTGTCCCCCGATTCACTGAAAAAAATCTGGTAACCATACTTTAGATACCTCTTTGCGATGGATTTATTTTATAATGAAGGACTTTGCCTGAAAGAAGGAGGAGAGTAACAACCTTGAGGGACTTTTGAGGGATTTTGACCACCCCTTGGAACTTTGCATTGTGAAACAAAAATAGTAAAGAAGAAAAGATTGGTAAGAACTGGATTGACTGCCTGTTAAGCACTCGGAAGAGAATAAGCTGTGGAGTTGGATGTAATGGAACTGAGGATCGGCAGGATGGAGTGCAGGAAGTTTTATTAGTTTAGGGGGGAGGATGGAGAGGAGATATGGATTTTGTTGAGATTACATCCGCCCATCCCCCTTGAAGCTTGAAGTTGGAAATAAGAACAGTGAAAGGGACAGGATATACCATCAGTGTATACCATCTTGACAGCTTCAGAGACTTTCAGACAAAGAAGAAGAGATATGGATTATGTTTATTTATTAATGGTTTATTAATGAGCTGGTTGCATGTAAAACTGCAGGTTAAATTTGGCGAAATGTGAAGGGTGGGTGACACTGGGAGATTGGCAGTGTTAGAGGGCGGAATGTACATTATACAACAAAAAATAATAATCTAGGGGTTTCATTTTCACCCTCTGCACACAGCACCAGTGAGGTTGAGTTGTTTATTACTGGGACCAGATGTCAGACAGCAATGCTCAAGGCTATGTTAGGGAGGAATGTGTGTATGTTGTCTGGGAGGAAGCAAGATCCGTCTTTCTCAGGGAAAGTGTTACTCAAGAGGTATCAGAAGGTAATGTTTCAAAATTGATGAATGGCTATTATACATAGATAAAAGAGGATTTACTGTATATTCCTGCGTATAAGACTACTTTTTAACCCAGGAAAATCTTCTCAAAAGTCGGGGGTCGTCTTATACGCTGGGCCGTATTTCTTATACGGCAAGTATATCCCAAACTCTATATTTTAACTGGAAAAGTTGGGGGTTGTCTTATACGCCCAGTCGTCTTATACGCTGGAATATACGGTACTCTACTCGACTATTTTGAGGACAGGTTATAGCAATGTACAAAAGCCACAGCAGAAATTGGTGATGTGTAGGGAGAAGGGGGTGAATGGATTTTGAAAGGATAGTTGAAAAAAATATTTCATTGGGAGCAGCAAGAGAGGGAGGAAAATAGAGGGGACATTTGGGGGAGGGAGTTAGTTTTTAAATTTGTATTGAATTTGTATTAATTTGGTGACAATTTGTTAAAAATTATGGAAAATCAATAAAAATAACTGGCAAAAAAAAGAAAAGAACCCCTCTGTACTTCCATTTAGTCAATACACCGAACAAAACACTCCTCCATGAAATGCATCTATATATTTTTAATTCCTACACTTTCCCCTTGCTTCAACTGAAATTAATTCCATTCAGCACTACAATCAAGTGGCCATAAAGCTTGTTAATGCAGCAAACATCTCTTTAGTTTTCCCAAAGAGTTTTGCTGGAAACCCACTTTGGCATGGAACTGACTAATGTGAAAACCATTCCATGTAATGTGGTTGTTTTGGCACTCATCTCTTCTGTGCAAACAAAACCACTGATGCAAAGGAGTTAATCAACACAGCCAAGCAATGATTCCTTACCTTCTGTATTCTGTGACGAGCTTCATTAAGTCATCCGTTGAAATTTTGCTACTTTCTTGCCTGAACAAAGGTGAGAACCGGGAATCTCTGTCAATATTTCCCTGATTATCTTTAAAGACTGGTCTGTAACAAAGGGGAAACAACATATTAAATGAATACCTAGCCCTGGGATGACGAGAGCTGTCATTCACTAACATCTGGAGGGCCACAGGTTCCCCTACCTTTGTTTGAAAATAATAGAATAATAGAATGGAAAGAAGGCTATATGGAAAATATTTTGTGGGAAATGAGGTCTCCAAGTACAAATCCTATTTGCAAACTCTGGCAGCTGTGGTAGAAATATGAGAAAAGGAGACTGACTTCTCACATTGTAATTCTAATGTGTGCTGCAATTATTGTCTCTTGGGAAAGTGTACAGGGCAACAACCCAAATTCCAGGACACAGAAACTTCTGTTGTGACAAAGGGCAGTTCTAGTGGCCAGCTTGAGAGATTGTCAGATTAGGAGTGACTCAAGAGTAAAGATTACATTATGGCTGTATGTGCCTGCTTTAAATTATAATAGCACAAAGTAAAATATAAAAATCCACATTAAATGGGAATAGTACTATAGCCAGAAATTAAAGAAATGGAAAGCACATTCACAGTCCAAGATTTCTGCTTTTCATCATAGCCGAGCCACATTTTGCCTAGTGTCTAGTGGAAATATCTATTTATAGCCTTGTGCAATTACTAGGGCAAATTCCACTTTGTGAGCCTAAAACGTGGATAAATCTACGAACTCCAGGAACTTTACTTTGGTTATGTGAATCCACAATTGATCCACAATTACCAGCCGTGCTAAAGCTATCCTGTGCTTTAATTTAAAAGCTGCTTTTACAGACTGTGAGCTACCTGTATATGGATTGGTACCTTTTCTGTCTGGTAACATATAAGAGCAGGAATTAAATGGGATGGGCGTGAGATGCAGTTACTTGCCAAGTCAATGTCACTCACTGGACCACTCTATAGAACATTTCAAACTAACATGCAATTTAAAATAGTGAAATGAAATTCTGCCCAGCCTTGAAAAGCACAGAAAGGTGAAACAGGAAGTGGGAGAGAGAATAATTTCCACAACTTCCTTTTTCTGCTCTATGTAGTTTTTAAAGTTCAGATCAGCAGCTGAACAGAAAGTGGAGTGACCAAGAGGGAAAGGGGAACAGACCAGAAGACTGAGGAAGGGAAAGCAGAATGGCCAGAGGGGAGAAAGGGGTATGTCACAGGAGTCCGAGAGAGAGCGAGATAGAGAGAGAGAGAGAGAGAGAGAGAGAGAGAGAGAGAGAATTGCTTAGAGGGTGAAGGAAGACACACATCCACATATACATATACTGGTCCAGTGAAATGGATCCTCTCTACCCAAAACCACCAATGAATCACCCATTGAGCTTCACGGCTGAGTGGGGATTTGAACTCTGGTCTCTGCTCTCCTAGTCCAACCCTCTAACCAGTACCCTACATTGGCTCTCTTTTTTTCCTTGCCCTGGAGAACTACACCAATTCACAGTCCTTTATATAGGGGTAGTGTTGTTGTTCTGCATTGCTGTTTCAAGAATAAGGGCCAGTTCCTTTCGCAGCCTCTGTTGGTATGATCAATTGCTGAAAACGACATTTACAAAGGCATTACATACCGTACAGACCAGGCAAAGGGCATCCGGTATTTCCCCAACTTGCTGCAGAATTGCTTGTTGGATTTTAACACTCTCTGGGCCCACTAGGGAAAAAAAACACCAAACTAATTAATAATTCCTATAAAGAAAATTATCTGAAGTCCCATAAACATACTGTAAATGTCACCCTGCTGGATGATCACTTGAAGTTTTAATTATTCACAAGGAAAGAGTGACATAAAAGCTGCACGTTTCAACCACTTGTTGATTCCTCCAACCAATGGTCTATCATAAAATTGGAGGAAGCTCATTTGTCCATCGGGCCCGACTCACTTGCCAGTGCAGGACAATACAGAGCAAGAGCATCTTCAAGAAGTGGCTGTCCACCCCCCTGCTTGAAGACCTCCAGAGAAGGGCAGCCTGCCACCGCTCTAAGTAACTGGTACCATTATGTTGGTTTCATCAATGGACCTAGTTGAGTCATGGGGGAAGGATTTGTAACCATCAATACCATAGCCCAGCAGGTTCAATTACTTAACTATCAGATACTCAGACAATGGGAGTACTCAGGCTATGAGAAACAAACAGAAACAGATCATTCAAACAACTGAAAATCCATCGTGGTCCTATGGATTGCTAAAGCAAGTTCTGAGGAGGTTCCTCAGTACAGTGTTCGACTTGATCCCTGGGTTGCGAAAGGCATTCCATCTTTCAATCACATTACCTTGTTAGAGTCTGGATTCCTTATGTAAGGTTCTGCACTGGTGGCAATATTTCCCATGAGCACCTTTTCAATCTTTGCCACCAAAACTATTTCGGAATGAGGGTTACTTATGGAGAAAACAGCCTGTGGAGACAAGAGGCAAAATTCACTAAGACAGAAGAAGTCCCAGTATGTGAGAGAAACGTTTAAATAACTAAAGGCTCCCATGAGCCAAGCGCAGCTCTTGGCTGTAAGGGCAGGGACTATTATACTACTGGGCCTATTAAGTCACCCTGAGAGCCTTTTCAGCTAAAGAGCAAAATAATAATAATAATGTTATAAATAAATAACTATAATTTTCTGCTTTAAGGAGTCAAAAGCAAATGTCTGTGGAACTAGTGAAGTTTTAGGTACCTGTTTTGGGTACTTCAGCCATTCTTCTGGAAACCCCTTGACCTGTGGTTCCTCGTCTTTGGTGCCAGCAGACTCAATAGTACCATTTTCCAATGAGGGTGAAGGACCTGACATCATCTGTCTAACCAGAGTATGGTTTAGATCCACGTGAAAATCAGCAGAGAGCTTCCTGCTGTCCCGTATATCAAAAAGAGCCACGCTCACAAAGAAAGGCTCAATCTGGAGGCAAAGAGCAGGAACGAAAAGTGAAAAATCAGGATAATAGCAGGCTAAAAGAATTTAAGTTTAAGCTGCAAGGTTTACAGTGAAATCCTATGCACTGTAACTCAGATCAAGTGGCATAAGGCATGGGACTGAGAAGCAGCAAGAAGTGACTTCAACTCTCACCATGAAGGAGAATTGGCCCCATTCATCTCTGAGGAAGGGCCAAAGCTTAGTGACAGAACTTCTGCTTTGCATGTAGGTCTCAGGTTCAGTCCCTGGCATCGCCAGGCAGTGGCGGAGCAAGCCAATCGGGCGCCTGGGGCGGCACATGTGCCTTGCACCCAGGGCCGGGGCCAGCTGCCCGCGGGGCGGGAACAGCCGGGGCAGGACGCTCCGCGGGGCTTCTTAAGAGTCTGCCTGCCTCCTCCCCCTCAGCCACTCTACAGGTGAGGGGGAGGCAGCGGGCGGACCGTTTGGGGCAGGATGGGCGCCCAAGCCACCACGTCACTCCCAGGAGCGGGCCGGCATTTTGTCACCCCCCTCAATGGTGACACCTGGGGTGGCCTGCCCCTACCGCACCCCCTTCCTTTGCCCCTGTCGCCAGGTAGGCCAGGGAATGCTCCCTGTCTGAAACCCTGGAAAGCCACTGCCAGTCTCACAATACTGAGCTAGATGATTGGAAACAGCATTAGGAAGTTTCCTCTGTTGAGTTTAGGCAACTTCTTTCCAGAGGAGTGTATATAGGTTTGAAGCCCTACACTGCAATTATATACATGTTTATATGGATCATTGTACTCAATGTAGGGCTGCCATGCACCCGGAATTTCCCAGACATCATCTGAATTCATCTGTCGAAATTGGCATCAGGGCGGAATTTTTGGAAAGTGGCTGAAAGGTCTGGGGAAACCTGGGCGTATGGCAGCCCATATAGGAAGTGTTGATTTTTTGGTGGTTACCTAACAAATAGTTTTTTTTTAAAAAAACCCTTCTTTTTGGGGGGAGATTTTGCAAAAAAAAATCTCAACAAATTTTGTGCCCGGATTTTCACTTTGTGAAATATGGCAACCCTAACTGTATGGGACTTACTTTTGAGTAGGCATGGACAGAATTGCATTGTTAATCAGCTTAACAAGCAAAGTTTTCACTGATTAATGCACCAGGGTAAGTTTTAATTGGGAAGGCCAAGTTTTATTTTGTTTGAGACTGCATTGGGTCTGTAACTGATAAAAGTAACTAAAAAAAAATGCTCATTATGGTGTTTTCCTATAAGTTTTTAAAGAGTTGGATTAAGTTTAGCCAGTAAATGAAATCTGGTTTACATTTGAACTAGAAATCCTTGTTTCAAGCTAACACTGGTCAGTTTTAACAAGGCAACTTCAAACAAAAAATTATGAAGCTGGCATATTGAAGGAACCAGACTTTGAAACCCAGGTTCCTGGTTTGAATGTAACACTAAGCTCAGATTTCTTAAAACTGGAAAGAAACCTGGCAGTCCTGGTCACAGAGGATGGGGAGAGGAGTGTGCAAGCCCACATTTCATTCATGCTCAGTGAGGTTCAACCACATAGCACTAAACCATGGTTTTCCTTTTAAATTAGCTTGGCTGTTTGTTCGATGATATGCTTTCAGCTAGGTTTATAAAATGTGTTTCTATCAGTTTCTGCAATTTCTATCAACCTGTCCCAACCCATCGACTAAGACTCCATATGATAGTTGCTTGCTCTCCACTTTTTGGAAATCCTGCATTAGCAAAAAATAAAAAAATAATAAATTATGCACTCGCCCCATTCTCACTACAGCTATGATTTTGCCAGCATTTTCATCCTGCCAAAAAAGTATTGACTGACATGTGCAAAATAAACACTGCTGATGTCATCTGCTAATGAAAGAAATCAATGTCTTCTCCAAAAACCACAGAAATTGCATTGTCAGAACCTGACACAGTCCCTTCAACCTCCCCTCTGTAACATAGACACTGGCAAAAATCTGATTCTCCTGAACTGGTATTTTGTAATTTTGTAAAAAAATAAAAAATGTTATTTTGATATAAAAAATAGAAACAGTTTTCTGGAGAAATGTTACCGGCAAATTGGATCCAATATAAGCTAGTCATGTTTAAGTTCCATTGAAAGTTGTAGCAAACTTGTCCCATTGATTTCAATAGGACTAACGCCTATTTCAATAGGGACCCAGGTGGCGCTGTGGGTTAAACCACAGAGCCTAGGGCTTGCTGATCAGAAGGTCGGCGGTTTGAATCCCTGCAACAGGGTGAGCTCCCGTTGCTCGGTCCCTGCTCCTGCCCACCTAGCAGTTCGAAAGCACTTCAAAGTGCAAGCAGATAAATAGGTACCGCTCTGGCAGGAAGGTAAACGGCGTTTCCGTGCGCTGCTCTGGTTCGCCAGAAGCGGCTTTGTCATGCTGGCCACATGACCTGGAAGCTGTACGCCGGCTCTTGGCCAATAAAGCGAGATGAGCGCCGCAACCCCGGAGTCGGACACGACTGGACCTAATGGTCAGGGGTCCCTTTACCATTACCTTTTAAAGGATGGCTAGCTTAGCCTGGGTCCAACCCATGGGCTGCAATTCTGCATGCTATTCCATGTGCAGTGAGATGAGTCCTATTTCAGCTTATAGACTGCTCCAAGGTCCCTCATCAGACAGCAGACACTGTTTTTACTCCCAAGGCCCCACACCCTGAATTACAGTGGTACCTCGGGTTACATATGCTTCAGGTTACATACGCTTCAGGTTACAGACTTTGCTAACCCAGAAATATTACCTCGGGTTAAGAACTTTGCTTCAGGATGAGAACAGAAATCGGACAGCGGTGCCGCAGCAGCAGCGGGAGGCCCCATTAGCTAAAGTGGTGCTTCAGGTTAAGAACAGTTTCAGGTTAAGAACGGACCTCCGGAACGAATTAAGTTCTTAACCGGAGGTACCACTGTACATTACACAAGAGTGAATAGCTAAAGACACACAAACTCATTTATTTGTATAAGGTTTGATCTGAAGCCTTGATGCAGCCAGCTTTTGTACTGATTAAGGTCAGGTAGTTGCAAGCCCCTATTAAGATAGATATTAAAATAAAAAAGAGGCTTAGCATCATCTTTTTTTTTTTTAATTTGTCTTAAATCTATAAGGAAACTATGTTTCAAAAATATGTGGACATTCAGTGTTGTTTATATAAATTGATTTATATAACATCCTCACTCTTTATCCATTTTGCTATTTAGCAGTAAAATAAAAATGCAGAATAAAACCTGTTGTTTTTAACAAATCCACATGAAAAGCGACAGGCTTCAGAAGGGATTTGAGTCACTCTCTTGAGGAAACAAAGCAGTGGCTTCATTCACACACAACACTGGCCATAAACCATGGCTACAGAAACTGCACCTGTGCAATGCAGTTCAATGTCTCTGCTTTGCTACTCCTTTCTTAGAGCGGGGAAATGAACCACACAGCACATCTGGCTTAGTATTATGTGCGAACCAGGGCTCATGGGTTGTTTCTCCCCAAGAGGGCCAGCAAAAGACATTACACGGCCTGGGACTGGCACAGCTATCCTTTTCCACCTCCCCAGCACTTCTTCGAGCGGTAGACTTGTAATCTGGGGGACCGTGTCCCTGCTCCTCCACATGCAGCTGCTGGGTGACCTTGAGCTAGTCACACTTCTCTGAAGTCTCTCAGCCTCACTCACCTCACAGAGTGTTTGTTGTGGGGAGGAAGGGAGAGGAGAATGTTACCCGCTTTGAGACTCCAGGTTGTGATAAAGCGGGATATCAAATCCAAACTCCTCCTCCTCCTCCTCCTCCTCCTCCTCCTCCTCTTCTTCTCTCACTGCTGCCACCATCTCCTCCCTCCTTCCTTGCTCCTGCTGCATATTCCTCTTCTGACCTGATCAGGCACAGGTTCTGAGGAAAGGGGGGGTGTCCTCCCTCAGAGCAAGGCATTGTGGGCAGAGCCGTAGGAAAGGGGGATGCGGACTGCCCCGGGTGTCATCGCTGAGGGGGGGGGTGACATTTGGTGCACCGCCCGTGACTCCCAAACCTACCCCCAGCCGTTGGGGGAAGCGGGGAGCTGCGCCTTTTTGCCTTCATTTTGACAGCTCGGGGGAGGCTTGGGAGTCGCGAGTGGGTAGCGCGCCCAGGGGTGACATTCGGCGCGCTGCCCGCCCGCGACTCCCAAGCCATCAATGGGGGGGGGGATGACAATTATTATTATTTTGCACCGGGTACCACCTGACCTTGCTACGCCTCTGATTGTGGGTAAGGTCACCAAGAGATCGCCTGGCACTTTAAAGTACAGCTCAAAAATGCATTCACTAATTTCCTTTGTTCTGAAGATTTGTTCTTCGCTTTCTGCTCATGGTTTGTTTATTCATTTATATTCATTTATTGCATTTATATCCCAAGAAACTCAAGGTGGCGAACGTGGTTCTGCCACTCCTCATTTAGTCCCCACAAGAAACCTGTGAGGTAGGTTAGGCTGAGTGTCATTGACTGGCCCAACATTACCAAGTGAGCTTCGTGGCTAAGTGGGGATTTGAACCCTGGTCTCCCCGGTACCAGCCTGACACTCTAACCAATAGCACTTGTTGTTGTGTGTGATGCTAAGCCAGCAATTCCATGGTTTGTTTCTCCACTCCAGGAAGGGAAGAGCAAAGTGCGGATTGCTTGAACTGTATGCACCAGCATGCAGCTCATGAAGAGGCCAATGTCCCTATGCTTTACTGGCCAATATTGCTCCTGACCATGGCCAGTGCCTTGATCTTAGCCCCCCTACCTCTGCTTAAGACTTACATTGGTGACGGGGTCACTTTCATTATCAGAAACGCAAGCCTGAAGATTCAGATTAAGGGATTTGCATGTTATCATGATTCGCTTGGCATCCTTTTCCTGAAAAGGCTTGAGCAATGAATCTGCTGCTGGAAATTCCTTTCTTTGAGGATTCAAGGCCTGGAATAAAGACACTGGGATAATTTAGCTTATTGAAGTTAGTATACAGAATTTAAAGGAATAACAGACTTTTCTGGAAAATAGTTGTAAGATCAGAGATCCAATGACAGTCAGCATAAAATTCATTTCTTTACAAGCTAGTTTTTGAAGAAAGATAGTATGTGGGACACTCCTGATAGTTCCAACGCCCTCATAATTGTGATGAATGGTGGCCCAGGAGGGAGTTTTCTCTGTGGCAGCCCTTAAATTGTGATTGAGTTTACTTCTATGCCGTTTTCCCACAATGATCTGTGCCCAAAGCAGTTTACAGCATACATTCAAAACACTGAAATACATAGCATTAGAAATACGTGCAAATATACAAAATACAGAGCAGCGTCTCCCTCCACACAGAGCTGCATTTAGCATTTTCATTACACAGCTTCCATTGTATGTTGATTACAAACCTCTTTAGTCTGACCCTGGACATTTAAGTTTTTTTTTTTGTAGATTCCACCCTTTCCACTTTGTTTAATTTATACTCTGCATCTTTTGCTTAGAATTGTTTTAACTTGTCTTTATAATGGTATATAAACTGTTCTACTTGTTTTAAGTGTATGCATGTATTACTGCAATCTGCCCTTGGCAGATTACAATGAAGAGTGGGTAAGAAAACATGTGAATCAAAGCAATAATAAATAATAAAGGCAAAACAGTGAGAATGACACAGCTGCCTCCCCAATGGACATGCTGGTCACTTTTAGCTTTATCTCACCTAACAATATAAAGCAACAAAGAAAAATACTTACAGCAATATCAGGATCTAGGGAGAATAGATTCAACCTATCCATATTTCGAGATGCTCTGACAGTTTCTTCTGTTTCTGTGAGGTACTGCAACAACAACACCCTCTTATTCTACAGGTAAACATCTTACTAGCTCAAATTGCTTCATGTCAGGGGTTCAAATTTGGTCCACAAAGCTATTTTCCCCCTCCCTGCAACACACACACACACACTCAAATTTATAATTTGTGTCTCTTTTTGTTTCTGGTATTTCTCCCTCTTTTTGAATGTTAGCCTGCAAAGCAAACCCAGGTGGGAAATATACATTTAATCTGGGGCAGAATCTCTAAAACATTCAAGAATATCACATTGGTGTGTTTCAGATAATCCTGTCTTATTTTGAGTAATTCATTTAACCTAACTATCGACTATGTTTAATTTCATCCAACAGTGTTGTTTGTAATTAAAATACATACTTATTTCCAGTGCTGTAGCAAATTATTTCAGATGCACCGGTACCACATTATAAATTGTAATTATAAATTTGCCAACAGCAAAGTAACAAACACCAAGCTGAAAATCCATAAACAGTAAGTGGCAAGGCAACTCTTCAAAATCTGACACTATGTATGCAAATTGTTGTAAGAGAGTCAAATTTACATTCATGTGCTCTGATTTGGAAAAACCTCAAGCTGTTTGGATAAATATTTTCCAAACCAATATTTTTTTTTGGGGGGGGGAGTTTAATTGTAAACTCACTTTAATCATGAAGCCTAAATGATTTCAGTTTCATTTCCTGCCATCTACAAGACACCTTGTTGTTAACAATGGAAAAAATATCATGAAGCACCAGTATTAATGCGGCAACTTATACCGTGAAGAAAATTTAACAGGTGCATTCTGCTACGCCTCATATTACTCCCAGTACTATTTAAAAAGTTTACAACTGAGGTTAACCACATAAATGGCTCCTTGGCTGCTAAGATGCCTTTAGAATGGCTTGTGGACAAAGTCATCTGTCACAATGTCTCCAGCAAGCCCAATCTCCACCCATTTTACACCCGGTACTATGCCAAAATGACACATCTTTAGATGGCAGCTGTCTCCCAGCAAAACCTATCCTTTCCTATCAAAAAAGGTTAGATTTGGAGGAGCAATTTTAGTAAATGGTTGGATTTACTTCAACAAGGTCTAGTGATGGAGACCAACGTGGATGATTTAAAAGGGGATTAGACAAATTTATAGTCAAGATGGCTAGTTTCTACCTCCACTGTCAGAGCCAGCATATCTCTGAATACCAGCTGGGAATCACAAGTAAGGAGCATGTTGTTGCACTCAGGTCCTGCTATTGGGGTTTCCAGAGGCATCTGGTTGGCTACTGAGAGAAAAGGATGCTGGACTAAATGGCACTTAGGCCTGATCCAGCAGGACTTTTCTTATGTGCTTATCCTGATGAGAGTTGCATGGTCCTAGGCTGCATGGTTGCAAGGCTGGAGCTGCATGGTGCATTTTGCCACTAGAGCAGGACACTCTGGACCGCAGATGTGAATGCTTAGCTTTGGCACATGCAACACACAGAGGTTATTATTGTGTTGTTGTTTTTTTAACAATGGTAGTCTCTTACTTTTGAAAAATCTGGATGCAGGCTGTTCTCTGAAGAATCAGTTTCCTCTTGCGGACAATCATAGTTCATCGACATGTCTTCCAAATCTTATAAAATGAAAAGCACAACCGAAGATTCAGAATCAGAAAAATCTTTATTTGCATCAGCCACTAGCCATAGCAATAAAATAAAATGTACTGAAGATAAAGGTAAAAACATAACTATAGAAAATACATTTTGGGGTTTTTATATCAACAATCACATAATAGATCTTATTCTAATTGCCTATGCTAAAAACCTAGCAGTTTTTGCTGTCACCTGATCATCTTGATCTGCTAAAAGAAAGGACACAGTAGCAATGGTTGAGTGACCTGGCATGGACAATAATAGAGGGGTAATAACCTCCTCAAATCTTTATAAAGTGTGAACGCCAGAAGCACATGAGCCACTGACTCAATACTGCCATCTCCACAGGGATATAACCATTTTTCCAGTGGAATTTATTGAAATCGACCCTCAAGTACAGCCGAAGGCAGTATGTTCAATCTTGTGAAAGTGAAAGTGCGTCTGTATTTTGGAATTGTTAAATTTTGCAAACAGAGTGCCAATGTGTCAAAATGACTAGGTGGAATATAATCATACCATGGACAAAATTTCCTTATTGTGGCCAGATTATTCTGTCGCTCAATATCATATAGGAGCTGCCTAATTAACAACTGAAGAGGAATTTCTCCCAAATTCTTTAATGATGAAATCTATGGTCTGATACAGGAGCTCTGCATGTGCAGGGGCTCTCCTGCTTGCTTTTATAAGTTGCCCCCTGCACATCAAATGGCAGGGTAGGGGAAAAGAGCAGGACAACTCTGCCAAACAGCTCTATGTGCCTATCAGTGATATACTTCTGCTAGCACTATAACTTCTAGCTACACAACATAATTTCCCCTTTCTCTCCACTCCCCATGCACCTCCTATATGTGCACCCCCAGATTTACTTCTAGTCTTCCAGAGCAGTTTTTAAGAGGGTGTGCAGGGAGAGGAGAGGAAGATCTGTTGTGCAGCCAGAAGTCCTTGAGCCAGCAGAATTATGTTGTTAGATACTGCCCACTGCCCATCTAGAAAGAAAACCAATAAACATTTTAATAATCTTTTCATCAATACCAATTAGCAGAGGACTGCTACTCTCATCACAAAACCTCTTTAGCAACGGGACATCTCTGTGGCTGTCAAGTAACCATCCTCTGCTGCAATGTGTCAAAGAAAAGTTGCTGTTCTCTTGTGGAATTATGACTCACATGTAGAGCCCATCACAGGATATGGCCTGTGGTTGAAGGAAGGCTTAATAAGAGCATAGGCTCTTCCACTGCGTCTCCTTTGATGTAAATGCATTTTGAATCATAGGGCAGGTCTCACGATATAAGGTCTCCTAAACCTTTAACAGTGTGATTGGTTTGTGGCTTCCTGCCCCAATATATAAATTAGATGGAAACGAAGTGATAGAAATGCTTTTGCTAATATCCTGTATGTACTGGTTTATACCATGTTGGTCTGAACGACACTATAGGGCAGCTAGCACAACTTTTAAAACATTCAACACCATGCAGTTAACAACAGGGATTCCGAACAATTAATGCTTCAACAGATCTATGCAAAGCTTTACTTTTATCATTGCTTTTTTTTTTAATCAATGCACCAAAATTATTAAAGGCATTCTCTGTTACCAAATTTCAGATCTGTGATGTCTGCACTCTTCCTCTCTTGAACGGACCCTTCTGGATTTATCTGCAGGATCTTGTTGAGAGTGAAAATCCATTCATCCATATCTTGCTCATTTTCAGCTGCCAGCACAAAGTATGTCAAGTCATTCATTTTCAGCTCAAAGGCATGTTTTCGAAGCCTGTTATTCTATTGGATCAAGATATTTATAAGAAGCAGGGAGGAAGCAATGGGAAGAAAGCATTAAACTATAATGACAAATCCTATATTGAACAAATAGAACAAGAAGTAGCATCTGTAAGTTGCAGATACAAAATGTTCTCCTTAGGCAGGTAATTGGGAATCAATAGTGGTAGAAGCAATGGAAGGTTTCTGTACCTCCTATACCTCAAACAAGAGAAAAAGCATAGGAAAATGCCTTATTCTGTGTCAGACAAATGGCCCATCTTAGGTCAGTGTTGTTTACACCGACTGACAGCAGTTCCCCTAGGGATTTAAACTGAGACCTACAAAAGAGATGCTCTACCATTGAGCTACAGCCTTGCTAAGTCTTAGAAATTTAAAGTTTTAGTCTATCTCCATCAGGACTCCGACCATTGCCATGGAAGATGACCGCTTGAAATATCTATTGGTGGATGCCAATCCCATAGTCACTCGTGGTGTGGCCATCTATATCCTGCAGGCCCTGAAACTCAGGGCCACCTCGATAGGTTAACCTCCTTTAGCCCTGGACTTGTAAACTTTCCAATAGTTTACATAATTGTTATTGTTTTTATCATACCTGTTTTACTTACTATGATTTTATACCTGATGTTTGCAAATGTATAAGAATGGCAGGCCACTGCCGGAACTTATTACTTGTGCTATGGCCAAATGGCTAACACAATAAACTTTGATTTTGATCCATCAGGACTATTCCTGAACAGATGCTTTGCAATTTGATCCAATAATGTCTCCTCAGTTCCACTCAGTTCATTTCGGCTTACTATCAAGTAACTGTATGTGGGACCACAAACCCAGTTGCTTATAATAGTAAGGTTGAAAGTTGTCCACAACTGATAATGCTCTGAAAGTTTGCACAAGGCAGCTGCATACCAATATTTTTATATGGTGCTCTAATACTCTCTACGCTAGCCCCTGCATACCGGTAGTATCTATGCTTTTTGGGCCACCAGAGTGATGGACCTTGCTACTTGGTTGTATAAAACTGGATTAGTCAGGCTCGTATGGAAGAGCTGAATATAAGACCCCACTCCAAAAAAGCAAGTCACTCTGTAATAACTGCCAGATCTTCCAGGTCATTGCTTGAAATGGCTATTGATTAGCACGTTAAAGGAGACGTAGCCAACACCTTCAGATGTTTCGGACTACAACTCCCATCAGCTACAGCTTTGAGGGTGATGGAAATTGTTGTCCACAACATCTGGAGAGCACTGCTTTGGCTATCCTTGCTTTAAAGAGCAGACTGGATTGATATTCATTAATTGCAGACAGGCTAAACTGTATTCAGAAAAGAGCTGGAAACAACACCCCCACATCCCAAACATGCATTTTGTCAAAATGCAAAGTAATGTTCAGAACAGAAAATAACGTTAATAGAAAAAAAGAGACAGTGTATCCCAATGGAAGCCAAGCAAAATAACTGGGTTGAAATGCATTGAAATATAAAAGCCAGCTAGTGTTTTACATGGCTACTGGTACAGCATGGCCTTTGATCTCTGTCTGCTGACTTAATTGAATTCCTTATAAACGACTTCTTTATAGCATTCCATAACATGCAAATACTTTCTCTCCCAAGAAACACATACAAAGGGGGGAGTCCTTTCTTTTAATCTGCACTCAAATTATTCTTTCCTTGCATCTCATTCAATTCTTAAAGAACAAGAAAGCATCTTGGAAGATGTGACTTACTTGGAAGATTAAAAATCTGCCAAGGGTTCAACTATAGACTGAATCCTCTGTTTATTAAGAAGATGCAAATGAACTGCCTTCATGAAAGCAAGGAACAAATGTCATTTAATTTGAGTGTTTTCTATACTGGGCACTTCACCTTTTCTGCAAAGTCATTCAAATTAGATGACAAAATGTTATCGAGTTTCTTTTTAATTTTTTTTTTTAGCAAAAATCATTTTTACATGCTGAGTACTTAAACATACCAAACAACAGGAATTCAATATGTATTTATAAGCTGTGCTTCAAAGTTTTGGCAAGCCTACAAGGTTCTGTGCAAAAGCTTCTTTTTCATATCTACAGCCAAATATTTCCTTTTGTGGCAAAGTTAATATAATGTCCGTCCCCCCATTTTATTCTTTACTGCTCCTGCCACTGGAGAAATTGGCTTTTGACTTTAGTATTTCCCACATTTAACTTAAAGTTCAACATTATAGTATACATAAAGAATGTCACAAACACCACATCATACAGGTTGAGATAGATATTCCAGGCTTAGCCCAGATTATGTCTAATGTCTACTGGAACTATCCATCTCTTAAAAGATCACAGAGTGGTTTGAGAAGTAATTCACATTTAGAGTTTATTTACCGTAGGTTTTAACTTTCCAACAGCTATTTTATGTTACACAGACCCAGGCCTACGTATTAATTCACATATAACCCCCCCCCCAATCACATATGCCAGAGAAAGTAGATCAAAATAACTATGAATACAGTACTTCTAATGGACTAAATATATTGAGTTTCCATGATGTGAAATATTTTTTTCTACACCAAATAGCTGAACAGCCAAGAGCAAACATGGAGAATTAGAAAGTTGGGTGGCTGCACTACAACATATGGTGCCTGCAAATTTTCACTAATAGGGCAAATAGCACCAGGAGGGCAATTTAAGTCTGAGAAAGTGGTATGGGGAAGTACTTTCTGTCCCAGGATTGCTATCCCAATCTGATCTGAATCCCATCATCATCACTAGCTATGTGACACAATTAACTAACTGTCCCTAGCCTCCAGTCAAGGTTCAACAGACAATACACATGTACTTAACTAAAGTAAAAGTTGCTGAATATCTGGACACAGATCTCCAGGTATCTTATCTAATTTGCCCCTCAGACTTCTACTTTCTTCTCCTCTGATTGTTGAGCTCTAAGAAACCTTTGGCTTCCAGAACAACAAACGTTCCAGATGTTCTAATTTAGAGGTTGCAAATGGCAGGTCTGCTCGTTCACACTTCTTGTCCAACAATACTTTGTTCTCTGGATCAACTCATTTTTATCTCTGAAAATACCACGTGCTAAGAGTTTGGGGAAACAAATAATCTTTTCCAAAGCTTGGAATTAACATTTCCAAATGTTCCTTGTATGTGACATATGGATCTAGACTAGCCGTGCTGGCTAGGGTTGATGTGAGCTGGAGTCCAACCATGTATGGAAGGATACAGGTTCCCCATTCCTGGTCACCTTACCAAACAAAAGCTAGCCAGGATTCAGCGAACTTTGAATATCTATTTTACCATAATTGTATTTCAAAGGGGGGGAGGAACTCTGTAACAATAACTAAAATATGAATGCTGAAATATTTCTGTATGTGGGAAAAATGGGATTTTGTTCCCAGGTGAGGGATAGGGGTGAGGAACATATGACCCTCTAGATGTTTTTAAACTACAACTCCCACACTCCCTGGCAATTAGTCATGCTGGCAGGGGCTGATGGGAGATGGAGTTCAACAACATCCAGAGAGGGCTGCAGGTTCCCTATCTCTGCCTTAAAATAATGTGCTTCAGTTTGCTCCTTTTAAATAAATGGGATAAGTAATGTAATGTGTTATTTAAAGGCACTGTAGAAAAATGACTATGACTAACATTCAACATGCTAGGCTACCAGCCTTCTCTAACAAGTTCCATCTTTTTTAGCAAATAGATTTATGATCATGATCACTAACTCTCCCTTGGTTATGAATAGATGAAATTACAAAAAGCAGGTAGGATAAAACATTTGTATTATACGGCAGAAGAAACACACTCTGTATTTTGCATGGTTGAAATATATGAATGGATGCTACAACTAAGTTAGATGTTGCTCTGTGTTGGAGGCGCTGTGGTCAGTCAGAGAGTATTTGTATCTCCTTTTTGAGGCATGCTTCCTCTGTTCAGCAAAGACGATAAATATAGTACAGTTGTAAAACTTGAGTATTCGCCAGGAAGTCTGGCTGAGCAACCACAGCTACACAGCAAAGTGCTTTAAGAAAACCTCAAGAACCCAAAGAAAACATATTTGTAGCAACCAAAGCAGTCATAAGGATAGGTGCTATGAATCAGGACCCTAAAAGTTAGGCCATTCTTTCAAGAGGAAGAGGGATCATTCATGGCTCACGTGGAACTCCATGTGTGCATCAGTATTATCTCAAGCGTCCGAGAACAACTAGATCAGGATGATTCACTCTCTTGCTTCCAAAGTTGACAAGCGCATGACACCACCAGAAAACATCTGGTGCAATTTAAGTTAGCTCTACTTTGTTCATTCAACAAAACGTTGCAAAAAAGTTCGTCATTAAATGTATTGGCATTTTTTCTTTTATTCTTCTTCTTCTTTTAAAGCAATTAATGATTCGGGTCACTTGGTCATCAGATTTGATAACTACATTAAGGAGATGTTCTGTGAATGATATCCGGTGTGAGTCATACTTGGAATATGACTTAGGTAATTTAATTCTATTGATTTTGAGGGCTCTACTCTGAGTATGACTTATGGAGCAATCTAAATGCCTGAGCAGCAGTGGTAAAGCCTAACAGAGTGGTGCAGCTGCCACCATGTCCACAGCCCTGCCACTCATGCTGGTTGGGGGAGGCTGGCACAGTAAAGAGGCCCAGTTCAGGCCTGATGCTTTCAGGTGATGGTGGTAAGACTGGCTCAGAGTTCAGTGGATATATGGCCACTCTGGTTCTGCCTCCTCTCTGTCTCCCAAAATGCCTCATTTCAGGGATTTTCATTGGCCAACGCTAACAGTAGTTTCTGTGTGCCAGCCTGGTAGACTGAGGATTTGGACTGAAATCTTAGTCAACACATACACACTCTCTCTATGTATATAGATATTGTACATGCCTTCAAGCTTACACAATGGTTTCATGATTACCTGTATTTCAACCTGCATGTATTAGCCTATATACCAATAACAAACTCATCCGCTAAGCACTGATCCATATACAGTATAATCAAAATGGTTGAGCATTCATGCTCAAGACATGTGCCTGATCAACAGGTTTCCGAAGAGCCTCTAGGTATTTAAGTATTTGAAATATTTACTTTTTTACTGAATGATCCTCGGGTCAATTACAATGGGTTATCATGACACACACACACAAAAGTAGTGGTAATATGTGGTCGTGTGTAGCCACAGAGCCACTATCCTGGCATTGGCATCGATGCTATTTACCTGGATAGGATTAAGGTGGGACAGCAGTGAAGTCAGAGTTACCATACTAGGTAAAGGTAAAGGGATCCCTGACCAGCTACCATACTACAGCCCTGTCAATGTAAGCAGTGGAGACGCCAGCATTGGGAGAGTGGCCCTGTGCCTCTGTACCACTACTGTACATCAAGCCACACCACCCAGCACCCTTTGAGCAATGAATGGGGTCACAGAATGCTTCCTTTCAGCTCCGTGGTCTAAGTCAACTGACAGTAGAAGCCAATTGGCAGGAAGGAGGAAGCAAATTTTGCGGGGACAGGGGGCGGGCGGGTGTGGGGGATTCCCTGGTCCTGAATTGGGTAATTGTGCCCCTGAAGGACCAGGTGCGCAGCCTGGGAGTCATTTTGGACTCACAGCTGTCCATGGAGGCGCAGGTTAATTCTGCGTCCAGGACGGCTGTCTACCAGCTCCATCTGGTATGCAGGCTGAGACCCTACCTGCCCGCAGACTGTCTCGACAGAGTGGTGCATGCTCTAGTTATCTCCCGCTTGGACTACTGCAATGTGCTCTATGTGGGGCTACCTTTGAAGGTGACCCGGAAACTGCAATTAATCCAGAATGCGGCAGCTAGACTGGTGACTGGGAGTGGCCGCCGGGACCACATAACACCGGTCCTGAGAGAACTACATTGGCTCTCAGTACGTTTCCGAGCACAATTCAAAGTGTTGGTGCTGACCTTTAAAGCCCTAAATGGCCTCGGTCCTGTATACCTGAAGGAGCGTCTCCACCCCCACCGTTCAGCCCGGACACTGAGATCCAGCACCGAGGGCCTTCTGGCGGTTCCCTCACTGCGAGAAGCAAAGCTACAGGGAACCAGGCAGAGGGCCTTCTCGGTAGTGGCGCCCGCCCTGTGGAACGCCCTCCCAGCAGAGGTTAAAGGAATCAACAATTACATGACATTTAGAAAATACCTCAAGGCAGTCCTGTTTAAGGAAGTTTTTAATCTGTGATGTGTTAATGTATTTTAATGTTTGCTGGAAGCCGCCCAGAGTGGCTGGGGAGACCCAGCCAGATGGGCGGGGTACAAACAATAAATTATTATTATAATATATATATTATTAAATTCTACCCCCACCCAGCTGCCGCTTTGCTGGCTGATGCATGGGCTCAGCTTTGTCTCCCCTGGTGTTATTCCTGGGAGACATCGGGTATGCAGAAGTACAAAAAAGCTTTGGGGGGGGGGAAACTTATCAGTGGAAGGGAAAAGCCCAAAGATCCCCCTGAAGACTGAGGATGCTTCGTGGTCACAGAGCACTAGGTGGCTGCTTTAGTGCAAGAAACGGAAAACTTGAGGGATATTTTGGAAAAGTGCATGGTTGACTGGAAACCTGAACAGGAGCACTTCACAGTGCAACATTCTGTTGCAGGTCACTCTTGCCTTTCAGTTAGACTGAAAGAAGGATGCCACGGAAGCTGTGAGCAGAAGATGCAACCACCTCCTCTGCACAATGGTTTTATATTGTTTTAATGCTGCTTTTATTGGAGCAATTGCTGATATTCACAATGTGCCTAAACTGCCTCAGAAGGATGGTTTAAGTGGGACATACATTATGGAAACACGCACACACATTTGTACATAGCTTATATTTGAAAACCCAGCAAAATGGCTTACCTGAACAACCCCCGTACAGGAATCCAAAAAGATGCAGCCTTTGGGTTCCTTTGATATCTTTTCATCTTTGTAGAAGTTCATTATGTATGAGTTGTCTGACAACTGTGTCAGCTGGAAGTAGCGCTTTTTGAATGACTAGGTGAAAACAAATAAACCAAGATTGGACGTACTGCAAATTGTTTCTGAAAGGTGTTTTATTCAGAGAAGAAATTTTAAGTGTAGCACTACTGATAAACATTTCAAGTATACGTTTTCGGTAGACAATGGCAACATCCACTTTGATATCGCTTATAATGCAATTTATACATTTCTACTCAGAAGTAAGCCCTGCTGAATTCAATGAGGGCTCACTCCAAGGTAATGTGAGAATAGCATTGCAGCCCAAATGCACTTTCATTGATTCTATTTTGAGACAAAGAACTAAATGAAAATGGAAAGCAGAAATGTAATGATCATGGGAGACAGAGAAGGGAGAGGATGGGTAGAAAATAACCAAAACAATGAAGACATAGTACTTTCCTTACCCGAACCATAATGCTGTTGTTTACTGTGCTGTTAAAATTCCCTTTATAAAGCCAGCCTGATTTGAAAACTCCTGTATTTCCTCCTCCTCCACCTCCTTTCGAAGATGAGTGGGATGTTGTATCCTGTGCAAAACACATGGTTAATATTCCCTTGACTTGTTGATTTCCCTTTACTTCCACTCCCCACCTATTTTTTGGCCAGTTGAAAACATCAAGCCATACTATGTGATTGAATACCTTCTTTCTATTTAACAAAACATTTCCCACTTCCTTTTTAATTATATATATTTTTCTTTTTTTGAGCAAGCAATGACCAACAAAGTTTGTTTCTATTAAGTTTCCATTAAAATAAGGAAAACAACAAGATACTCAGCACTGAGGAGGGAAATGCAGGTGGGGGGGGGTGTATGCTTACTTCGTCCTTGTCAACATCTTCATGATCAATTTCAAAGGAATGTGAAGGGAGTTTATCTGGTCTGCATTCATGCCTAAGAAAAAGCAAATGGATTAATTTTCATCTTCATGAAATATAATGGAGTATTTCCTTTAAAGGGGGGGCTGCTAATGCAGTGAGCCAGACCTCTTATTTCTCCATCGTCTAAAAATATAGTGGTAAGAAGTAGATGGGTGCCAAGTAGATGGTGCCAAGCATCGAGGAGCTTGGGAGCATTTGGTTGGCTCTGCCATTGCTCCTACATGCAGCGGCAGAGCAAGCTGATCGGGCGCCTGGGGTGGCACGCATGCCCTGTGCCCAGGGGCAGGGCCAGCCAGGGCAGGACGCTCCGCATGGCCTCCAAGGAGTCTGCCTGCCTCCTCCCACTCAACCGCCCTACAGCTGAGGGGCAGGCAGCGGGTGGACGTTGGGGCAGCGCGGAGCCTGCAGGCGCCCAAGCCATCTCATCACTCCCAGGAGAGACGCGGTAGCTTGGGCGCGCTGCAGGCCCTGTGGTGAGTGCTACCTGGCATTTTGTCACCCCCTCAGTGGTGACACCTGGGGCGGCCCGCCCACACCACAACCCTTTCCTTCACCCCACCTATGTGGTGCCAAGCTCCCCATTGTCTTGCCCTTCCCTCGCTTGATGACCAGCAGTGATGTACAGCATTGGGAAGCCAGGAGAGCAATGCAGCCCCACTAATGCCAACCTGCCAACTGCTTGATTGTGATCTCCTGGTACTGAAAGGATGACTCCATGAGTATTCTAAAAGTGTCTAATAAACACTGGGACTTGTCCATGCTTAACTCCCTTATAAAAGCTACTATTGTATTTTATTTAAAACAAGTTCAATAAAATCAACAAGAATTTAACATGCACATTAACTAGAGATGTGTGTTTTTAATATAACCAGAAAAGGCTTGGACAAGCATGTAGTGTACATTTTAAACAAGTGCCAAAAGCACATCCCAGTTGGCACTTTCTCATTTCAGAAGAGAGACAACTCCCCAAACTGGGCACCACCTCAGGCAAGGCCCTGCTTCCATGGCACAACCAGGGGGGTGCCTTAACTAAAGATCTTATTGAACAGACAGGGCTATCTACTTGTTTATTTAATGAGTTGCTTCTCAGGAAACTTCCCAAAGTGATTAACAATAAAAAAACATGAAAACTGAAAACAATTTCAGATCCCATACAGATCCCATACACCATGGGGTAAGAATCTCCATTTAAAAGGCTTGTTAGAAAAAGAAGGACTTTGAAAGGTGCGGAGATGTGTCTATCATATAGGTCCTAGGAGGGAGTTCCAATGGTGCCCCCACACTGAAGACCCAATTCCTATATCACATTGAATGAACCTCCTGATGAGATTATATCTATCAGCAGCTTTCTCCTGCAGAACACACCAATCATTTGGTGGTTATTTACCAGCTGGGTAAATAACAGGTGACACAATATTTTAGATATCTCAGTCCC
Source organism: Darevskia mixta (assembly GCA_034641385.1). NCBI lineage: Eukaryota > Metazoa > Chordata > Lepidosauria > Squamata > Lacertidae > Darevskia > Darevskia mixta. The sequence continues at coordinate 13,780,447 of JAWWNH010000030.1, forward strand.
AAGTTGCATAGGGCTTTTTATTCCTGTACCAACAACTTAGCTAACTGGCAGCCTGTGTACAGGTACCCTGTTTCCCCTATTTTAAGATGTAGTCATAAAATAACCCATAGCAGGATTTTTTCGCATTTGCGAAATATAAGCCGTACCCCGAAAATAAGCCATAGTTATAGGCGCAGTTCTGGAAGGCGCCAAGGAAAACACGGGGTTGGGCTTACGTAATAAAAATAAGACATCCCCTCAAAATAAGCCATAGTGCGTTTTCTTGAGGAAAAAAAAATATAAGACGGTGTCTTGAAATAGGGGAAACACGGTATGGTCTATATCAAAGAATAGTGTATATTTTCTTAGCAGTTTCACTTTGCAGAGTGAAAAGTTTTGCTTTTCAACAAAAGCCCACATCTTCTTAAAGAAGAAAGAAGTCAGCTGCTCATGGAAAATCTATACTAACTGCTAAATACACATGGTGAGGCATATTACACATTGTAAATGCTTCCCTGTCATCTTACGTCACAATTTAAGGACAAAAAGACTGTTCCAAAGTCAGCTTTTTTTTTTGTCTCCAGATGATTATATGCCCACTTGTACAGATTTTTTAAATCCTCCGCCCCCACCCCCAAATGTTTCCTGCTATTGACAAAATTGCTTTTGAGCGCAGCTGACTTCTCCACCAATCTATGTGCTCTGTGAGTGTCCAAAACAGCCAGTTAACACAACATGCCTTGAGGGAAGGAAACAATTGAATCTTCCCAGTGCAGTGCTTCAAGGTTTCAGTCATGCTGGCAGCATAGTATCACTGCCTGGTTCAAATTCATGTGGTCCTCAGGACAAAATCCAAAGGCAAGGTTCTGATTAGTACTGAAAAATAAAAGTTCTATGAGCTATTTAGGGTCTGGTGAAAAATAGCTTGCTGGGAGGAAGGCACTTTTAAAAAAAGCTGATTTAAAACAAAAACAATCTCCTCACCAAACTTCTAAGTTTCTACAATATAATAGAAGTCAGGATGGGATGAGACACAAGGTGTCCAGTGAAAGGCCAATCCGTTTACTTCTAAGCTGTTATTAAGATGGAAAGGACAGGAGAGATGTAGAAGGGCAGCTGAGAAAGAGATGCCTCAAAGTGCTGGGCCTTCTGAATCTGCCGTGCAGCTCTATGGGCTGTCCTTGTTGTTGTAGCGTGGGTTAATGATTTCAGCAAGTGATTTCAGCTCTCTGACATAGCAGGCAGGAGACAGCTTCTTCATGTAGCAATTCTTTATTCAGGCAAAACAAGACTGAGGGAACTCAGGGTAGGGAAGCTACATTTATAGGGACAGAGGACTGGCTAGGAAAAGATACATTTTGGAGGGAACAATCTCAAGCAATCACACAGCTGCTTTTTGGTGGGAACCAATAAGACTGAGGATCCAAATGCAGCAACTAGAATGCACCAATAGTAACTGTTCCTTTTGGGACAGGAAGGCAGTTACTTTACCCTAATGTGATTACAGACAATAGTAATACAGATATGATAACACTTTGAATCAATACACAACACTTGTCATCAGTGGGCCAGATCACATGGTGTCCCTGTCACACAGGGTTGACAAGTACAGGAAGCAATGAGTGAGTTCTTCACTCGGATCTACTCCCAGGACAGGGAGAAGTGCCCGCTTCTAATAGTGTACATTTCCTTCCCCCCTTTCAGCTAACTAGATTTTTGCATGCAAACATCCTTATGGGCTCAAGCTAGCTTCTGGTTAATGTGGTCAGGAATGATTTGGTGTTTGTTTTTTTGTTTGGTAGGATCAGAGGGGAAAATCTAGTTGGTTATCCTCTGCTGTCCAAAGACATCAATAAGCAGAATGGGGAGGAAGGCAATTTTCAGGGATTTCTCCTCCTCCTTTCCAGCCCCCTAAATCTGCCCCCCCAAAAGCCCAGACCCTTCATAGCTGATTTGTGGGGGCAGGGGCATGCAGAGATGGGGAGGAATGATTGAAAATTGTCTCCCTTTGTGATGATGTCTGCCCTGTTTTAAATACTGTGTAATATTGCTTTAATGTTGTGTTTTAATTGTTGTAACTCACCCCGGGACCTTAGGGTTAACAACATCATCATCAACAACAAGATATTAGTCCCTGAGTTTCATGTGTAATTCAGGGTGGAATTCAATGCGGTGTTGGGCCAAAATGAACATTCCAGCTTGTCAGGCAAAACTATTCCCCTCTTCCTCCTCACCACGCTGTTCTGTAGTTTCTGCTGATGTCCCGCCGCATGCTTCTCAGGGTGGCGGAAATTTAAAAAGTGCCCTACCTGCTGATCTTAACACCCAAGAGCGACTAGCTTTGATGTCCAAACTGCTCTTACAACTTGAAAGGGTTAAGAACCACATTATGTTTCCAGATAAATATCAATTATATAAGAATGTATGGGAGTATGACTTGCCCAAAGACACCTAAGTTGAAGACACTATAAGTCAAGGACACCCAGGCTCACTGCTTCCATTCTTACTCACTACAGCACACCGACTTTGAGATCCAGTTCAGAGTGCATCAAGCACTGCTGTTGCCCAACATGCATTCCAGTGGAGATTAATTACGTGATATGAATTCATTATGACTGAACTGAATGGCAGCCATAGCAGGGAATGTTGTGTATACAGTGTCCTGGGATAACTTACCAGAAACTAGGGGCAGTTCCACTGCATAAACCTAGACACTGACATATAATTATTAAAAATAACATTAAAGCACCGGGGGGGGGGGGGGTGGATATAGAGAGTCTCCTACCTTGGTAATTGTCTAAAATCTCCTGAGTACTGCTCATATCTGTAGTTTACAATGTGCCATTGGGAACTGTAATATTTACAAGCCTAAAAAAATGAGAAAGGAACAGTTACATCAAGCAGATTTAGTGGTGGTGGGGATTGATAATTCATATACAGAAACAACGCAGATCACCCTTGTGGATGCACTCCCACATGTGCAAAAAGTTGTGCATGTCCAACAAATATACCTAGTACATACACTGGTCCTGCACCCCAAATGTACCACCAAATGCTTGGTGCTATTATCACTGATGAACCAATAAGCTGTTGGAGGGAGACCACTTCCAGGCACTGATATTTGCCATTCCCACCCACTCCCAACAGCTGATTGGAGACAACAGCTGGAGGTAAGAAAACCCTTGTGCACAGGATCTCCAGGATCTGTGCCTCAGAAAAGAAACATTCAGTCGTTGTAATCCTCCATGATTAAGTCACACAATGAAATCAGCAGGGCTGAAGTGTGAGTAAATGGGTGAAGAGAAGCTTGTAGGAAAGTATGCAACAGGCCTTTGAGGGTCTTTCCCTCCTGAAAAGCAGCCCTTTCCGTCAATATTGTATGGAGACTGCTGTTTATTCCCCAAAATGTAATTTCACTACCCTTGCAAACTCACCAGTCCTAAGCTTTTCCATTCTTCCTCCCCCCTGTTTTTTCCTAATATTCCTTATGCAATCCCTGTTCCAGCGGAATCTGTGGCGGCTCTCCAATCAAGTTAATGATTGCACCCTCTGTGCTATTAATTATATCTCAACTGTCTTTTTTTTTTTTTTGCCTAAGCAGAACTACTTATTTTTCCTCCACACAACTCATATTTTCCAAACCATGAGTTGGCTTTGTTGCTCATCTTGGACTCACTCGTTAGCACAGTGAGGTATCTTTCAATATGTGTGTGATTCTCTCTGTGTGTGTACCCCTAGTTCATCACATACCCCTCAAGGAGGATCCCTCACTGTCAAGAGGAGTGGAACATTAATCGTGTAAACTGTGTTGACAGTAGCAGACAGTTTTGTCTTCACACTAAAAAACATTTCTCAGTTTATTCTATATTATTCTAATATTATGACAAATTTGCTAAGGAATAAAAACTTCACAAGAACTTCATCAAGAAGTAAGCAACAAAGAGAATGGACTTGATTAAATCCTGTCTTGAGAATTAGGGTTAAAGCTTTGTGGCAGGATTTAATAACTGTACAGCGCCTTAAGAGGACTACAACATTGTCTAATCAAATTGCAAGTGTTCCTAGTAGCAAGTTGATTTATGCACTGCTGTGTCAGCTGAGCTGCCTTGGCTCTTTGTCCTGCGCTTGTGCCACAACATAGCTGTGGAAATAATTCTTAGATGAGAACTAGGAAATAAAAAATAAAAAGGACCACACATGCTGTTCTTCAAATTAAATCTGTGCTTTTGCTCTGATTCAAGTGCCCAGGGCAGGAGTCCTAGAAACATTGAGTTTATTTGATTACATAAAAGCATCCTAGGATTAAGCTTGGAAGACCTGCTTTCCAGTCCTACCACAGGTACAGAATGACCTTGAGTTAGGTTGCAATCCAACGCTTATCTTAATGGAGCAATGAGGCCATCTCTTCAACAGCAGCCCTGCTGTTCACACCAGCATTTTGCTAGGGCAATGGTGGAAGGCGTGAAGACAAATCGCTGCACTAGCCTAGAATCTGGGGGCTTCCCATTGGCTGCCAATGGTGGGAATCCACCTATCCACATGTTTGGCAAGTGGAACAGGGAGCCCCAAACCAACAGAGTGATGCTAGTGGGAGCTGGCAGGGCTGAATGGAGGGACACCTCCGCCAAATCCACCCCAAAATGGCACAAAATGATTTCAGGGTCAGTCACTCTATCCCAGCTTTGACTGTCTGTTTGCAAAAGTATAATAACATTAACCTCCAATGTACAATTGCTGCAAGGATGAACAAAATAAAAGGTGTGAAGAACAGTCTGTGTGTGATGAGGAGCACATTTATTTATTTTCTCCCAGTCATATCCTGCCTTTCTTCCATCATGGAATCCAAGGCAAATCCCATATTATTCCCAAGAAGTCACCCATCCAGGTGCGGACCAGCTCAGACCTGCTTAGATTTTGCAAGGTAGCAGTCCCATGTGCCTACAGACATAAATTATTATATTGCTAACTAGCATAGATAGATAGATGATAGATAGATAGATAGACAGATATAGATAGATGATAGATAGATGATAGATAGATGATAGATAGATGATAGATAGATAGATGATAGATGATAGGTAGATAGATAGATAGATAGATAGATGATATAGATATAGATAGATAGATAGATAGATAGATAGATAGATAGATAGATAGATAGATGATAGATAGATGATAGAGATAGATAACCAACCCAGCATATCTTTCCCACAAAATTAAAGGCAATGGGTTGTGTATCTGGACAAAGTTAATTAAACCTGGTGTCACCAAAGACTTAAATTAAATCTCATTGATTTAAATGGAAACAACATGCAACGAACTTAGTCTAGATGCGAGTTCTGCATGAAATGCTGGACTGGGATATAAGGGGATCAGTCCCTTGTGTGCAGATTAGCAGGTGGACAAGAACATTCCTAGGTCTGTTTTTATCCTGTGGTTTAGGTTTTTCTGAAAGAAAGCTGGTAAACATCTGGTCCATGATAAGTGTATATTTGATTAGCAGCAATGTGTACACACTACTATATGAGCCAGTGAAAAAGCCCTTTCAGTGAGTTGGATAAGGATCAGAAAAGATCCCACACTTCATTCATTTTGTGGCTGGCACATGGACAAAAACTGCATTCTTTAAGAAAGGGCCAGTTTTCTTCTTTTCCACTGGCATTTCTCTTAATAGTCATTATAAGGGGGGGGATGCAATAGTTACGTATGCATTGAAAGATCAACAGAGCATTAATTCGCAATAATATGCCATATTCACTCGAGCATTTGTAAATAGATAAGGAGTTGACACATACAACTAACCACAGTTCTTGGACCTACAGTTTAATACAAAAGGGTTACTTTTCTTCATAGAAATCAATACATCTAATGTAAACAGAACAAAAAGCATATTCAAATAACTGTAGAAGACAAGCTTAAATCTGCAAAGCTAGTTATATGAAGAACTGTATAGTTTTTGGACAACAGTGCACCACAGATGAGCACATGCTAGAAGGGGCAAAGTTCAGATGATGTTCCAACAAGCTACTTCCTGCCAGACCACCCATCTATAAACTGGGCAGAGCCACATCTGAAAAATGGGGAAAAAAATGAATATTCCTTAGTAGGAGCATGCCAGACTTGGATGACAAGTCTTTAAAAAGCGTGCTGATGATATGATGTTTTCCCTTGATACCATTATGGCATGTGTCAGCCAGGAAGGTTAGACTAGGATAAGAATGGGAATCTAGGAGATCCTACAAATGAAAGCTGGAAACATTTATTGAATATACTCAGGTTAAAACAAAATAAAAAAAATTCCTTCCAGTAGCACCTTAGGTAAAGGTAAAGGGACCCCAGTCGTGACCGACTCTGGGGTTGTGGCGCTCATCTCGCATTATTGGCAGAGGGAGCTGGCGTACAGCTTCCAGGTCATGTGGCCAGCATGACAAAGCCACTTCTGGCGAACCAGAGCAGTGCATGGAAATGCCATTTACCTTCCTGCTGCAGCGGTTCCTATTTATCTATTTGCACTTTGACATGCTTTCGAACTGCTAGGTGGGCAGGAACAGGGACCAAGTAACGGGAGCTCACCCCATCGCGGGGATTCGAACCGCCGACCTTCTGATCGGCAAGCCCTAGGCTCTGTGGTTTAACCCACAGCGCCACCCGCGTCCCTTAGACCCCAACTAAGTTTGTTCTTGGTATGAGCTTTCGTGTGCATGCACACTTCTTCAGATACCTGAAGAAGTATCTGAAGTATCTGAAGAAGTGTGCATGCACACAAAAGCTCATACCAAGAACAAACTTAGTTGGTCTCTAAGGTGCTACTGGAAGGAACTTTTTTTGTTTTGTTTCGACTACGGCAGACCAACACGGCTACCTACCTATACTCAGGTTAGACTCAGTTCCTCTTTCTTGACAACATGCGAGAGAAAGGGGATGTTACAGTGCCCTTTTTGACCCCTGTAATAAGCATGGAAAAAATAATTTTCCATGGCAGAAGAATAATATCATTTAACCAAGATGGGTGTGGCATTTCATGAACTTCCTCTGCACTGCAGAGCAAAGTTTGTGAAAGTGAAAACAAATCAATTATTATTCTAGCCAAGGGCCGTGACAAACCTGCAGTAATTGTACCAATAAAACAAAACAGATCTATAATATGAGCCAACACCCATGATTTAAGAGAGAGGGTACCAGAGCAAGCGGCCAGTTGATGCAAGTTATATCATATAGCATTCTAAATATTGTTCATAATTAGCGTGCAAAATGAATATCCATAACATTGATTAGGCATAAATGTAAAACCAGTTATTATATACTATTTTGTATTTCCATGATTTTTCAAAGTGAATGTATACAAAAATGTGTCTCCACAGAACTTGAGGTTAAATTCCAGGAAGTCTGTCCTGTGGATATCATCTGTAAGCACTTTGTGGCTCTGTTATATTTGGGGAAACAATATCCAGCTCAAGATCTTACTAATCATTCCATCAGGCACCTCAACTATATGGGCTGGAATAAAGGAATCCTTACATCAGCTTCCCAGAGCCCTCTATATGTTATTGGATTAAAACTCACACCCCACGCCAGTCATTGGTCATGTTGTCTTAGGCTGATGAGAGTTTTGGACCAAAATATCAGAGATGTACCAGGTTGGGGAAGGCTGTCCTTCATTTCCGAGTGACCTTTATTACTGCTGATGGTAACAAAGAACATCCTTATTCTGAACCTTAGTAATACTTTCAGCCTCAGCAGAGGGAAGAAAAGCCTGGGTGCTACTAAATACTTTGTGCTGAGGTTTTCGTTCACTTGCTATATATAGACTTGGAAATGGAAAGTGGAACAGTTTAAAGCCCTTATCCTGAGACTGTTCCATTAACCAAATTCCCATTGAAATCATAATTCCATCTCCCTGCATTTGCCACTGTGTCACGGCTTTCACACTTCCTTTGGCTCCATGGAAGGCTTCAGCCTAAGCGACAACTTGCCAGTTCGCAATAATTTCCAGATAGAATATGTCATGTTCCGCTCTGAAAGTCATTGCTTTTCTAATAAAGGCAAGGAAGCCAGTGCTGGCTTTGCTACTGTGTTGAGTATTATGTTTCAACTCCCGCCTCACTTTTTCTGAAGATCACAACTGGAAATAGGATACTTTCCCAAATGGAATACTTGCTAAGTTAGGACAACAGCTACTCCACACTCTACAAGTAGTGATTCATGTGGAGGGGCCATAGCTCAGTGGTAGAGCATCTGCTTTCCATGCAGAAGGTCTCAAGTTCAACCCCTGATATCTCCAGCTAGGGATGGGAATGTCCCCTATCTGAAATCTTGGAGAGGCTCTGGCAGTCAGTGTAGGCTGTATTGGGCTAAATCCTGTCAAGATGCTATTGTTCATGCCTCCTTGAAATGCCACAACATTGTTTAATCTTTAATTAAAATAAAATCCACTGCAACAACAGTACCTATGTAAGGTCAAGGAGATAAAGCAAATGTTAATTTACCTCTTTAACAAACAAATGCTCTGCTTTTTGCTCTGTATCTTCAGAAACTGATGAGTACAGTGTTCTTATTTCCCAGGGAACTGTGGCTATCTGCAATTAAACAAAAGAGATTCAAAATGTTTCAGCATTCTCATTTTAGTCTAATAGGGAAGTGGAACAGGGATCTGCTATAAGTGATACAGCAATGGAGTCCTTTGCTTCCCCAGCATCATAGCATTTGAGCTAGAGAATAAGACTTTCCAGTAGATAGCTCATTCAGTAGAGCATGAGACTCTTAATCTCAGGGTTGTAGGTTTGAGCCCCACATTGGGGGAAAGATATCTGCATTGTAGAGGTTGGACTTAGATGACCCTCATGGTCCCTTCCAACTCTACAAGTCTGTGAAACTGTTAACAGAACAATTTGCTTCATCAGCTCAACATGAATTGTATCGGAGGGATGTTGATATCCCTGAAAGCAATTGCTACTTTCTGCATCCTGCTGAAAATGAATTTTCAATGAAATTGCTAAATATATTCCTTCTCACATATATCTCAATATCTAATAATGTTCTTTCACACAGCACTACCTGTTTATTGGCATAAACAGGGAACATTTTATGAAATATCACAATTTCACAGCATGATTGTGGGGATTAAGGAGCGGAACTAGAAAGTATTTTGCAAGGTAATGTGTTCTATATAAATTAGTATTTATGCAGAACATGTCACCAGGCAAAATGCTTTGCAATCCCCATTAATCATGTAATCCCCATAATCATGTTGTGAAATTGATTGTTATTATATTATTCAGTGTGATGGAGTACCTGTAGCGATTAGAGATGTGGTTTTGTATTTAACCCATTGGACTTGGAGATGAAAAATGTCGTCTCTGATTAAAGGAAGTTGGAAGGAAAACTGACAGCTCTACACAGCTTAGAGCAGGGATGGCCAACTTTTTCAGCAGGGGGCCAGTCCACTGTCCCTCAGACCTTGTGGGGGGCGGACTATATTTTTTGGGGGGGAAATGCATGAATTCCTATGCCTCACAAATAACCCAGAGATGCATTTTAAATAAAAGGACACATTCTACTCATGTAAAAACACGCTGATTCCCGGACCGTCCGCGGACTAGATTTAGAAGGAGATTGGGCTGGATCTGGCCCCTGGACCTTAGTTTGCCTACCCATGGCTTAAACCAAAGTCACTCTCTTCGAAGATTGATTGTAGTCAGGAACCAACTGCAAAGATTCTTTGGGGCAAGTTTGGGCTTGCACATTGTGGGAGATGGGAAGAAGCAGGGAGAAGCTGCCTTAAATCCCCAGTTCCTCTCTGAAGTTCACTCTTGTATATTTCATGCCAGGATGTGGATGTGGATGGGAGGAGGAAGCAGTAACCACCAGCCAGAGAGACAAGGGGGCCAGGTGCCAAACATCTGGCAAGTTGGCCACACTGCTGTGAAAATTGTATAAACAAATGTTGTGGCCCCATTTATCAGGTTGGAGACAGAAATTATTCAGCTGTTTTGCTCAAATAACCCACTCAAATAACCCACTAAAATTCATGTTTGAAATGTATGGGCAGTTTGTGGATTAAAAGCCATTGTTCTAATATGCACCACATTCTCCTAAATGAACAGATAATAACTCAAAATTGAGAAAGAACTGGGGTATGAAGAATCCTGTGCTCCTCTCAGTATTGTTCTTCAAGTTGCAATGAACTTCCCTTCTGAGAATTAGGCGTGCTCAGACCACTAGCTTCAAACTCTGCCACAAAAGTGCTTCCTGTTCAGTAGCGTAATTTTGTTTCTAAACTGCTGCAGTTCGTATTAGTCTGAAATGAGTTGATTTTAGCATCTGACAAGGGCAGCAAATGGTTTGGGGTTGTAACAGCTCACATTTTTAAATGGAAAGATTCTCTCACCAAAGGTTGTAGACATGAAAACACAGATCTAGAGAAAGAAACAGATCTGCACAGATCTTCATTTGGGGGAGCAGCCCAATACTCACAGCATGACCAGGAGATGTAGCCCCCTGAAAGCAGTTGCTGAGCAACCTAGTCAATCCATGTCAATGCTCTCTGAGAAGCTCTGCTGCATGTCCATCTCAGGGACATTGGCCCTCTTGCCAGGTCCCCTCTACAATGAGCAATGGCATACAGTGATACCTTGCAGTCTTATAGCATGCCATCTCTATTTTTTGTGATTCGGAGTTACTACCCTTACTAAGCATGGAGGATAAACAGAAATCCTCATGAGTTAGATAAGTTTACTATGGCAAAGTAAGATTGCACCTCAACTGGAAACTGGCTGAGCCTCCCTAGAGAGATGCATCTCACGTTCAGCTCTCTTGATCAAAAGATGAGGTGGCTGAAACTCATTGCCTGCTATTATTAAAATGCACCACTTTCAATGCCTTCTGGTGCAGAAAGAAGCAAAAGCCTATACCACTTGTGATAACATTTCAGCACCCAAATCAAAATATTTAATGAACTAATTTGCAAAATGGCTTGAATGAACAGCGTGGGATGGGATCTTGACCTTGAATTGGATTGACCTACCACAGATGGTCTGAAGCTCAACATCAAAAAAACTAAGATCATGGCCACTGGTCCCATCACCTCCTGGCAAACAGAAGGGGAGGAAATGGAGGCACTGAGAGATTTTACTTTCTTGGGCTCCATGATCACTGCAGATGGTGACAGCAGGCACGAAATTAAAAGACGCCTGCTTCTTGAGAGAAAAGCAATGACAAACCTAGACAGCATCTTAAAAAGCAGAGACATCACCTTGCCGACAAAGGTCCATATAGTTAAAGCTATGGTTTTCCCAGTAGTGATGTATGGAAGTGAGAGCTGGACCATAAAGAAGGCTGATTGCTGAAGAATTGATGCTTTTGAATTATGGTGCTGGAGGAGACTCTTGAGAGTCCCATGGACTGCAAGAAGATCAAACCTATCCATTCTGAAGGAAATCAGCCCTGAGTGCTCACTGGAAGGACAGATCCTGAAGCTGAGGCCACCTCATGAGAAGAGAAGACTCCCTGGAAAAGACCCTGATGTTGGGAAAGATCTACACCAATGCTTAAAATTACTCTTCCAGAGGCAGTCCCCAATGAGCTACCCCCCCTCGCTATCCCCTTCCCTTGGGGAAGCCCTGGGGGAGAGTCTTGGACATTGCTGTGTGAAAGTATTCAAGCAGCAACACCCAACTTATCAGGGAAGTTGCTGTGAGAGATGAAGGGTGCATTTGGTAACTACAGTACATTTGGCTTTGAAGATAAAGAACAAGTTTTTGCTAGAAGAGGAGCTGGACAAGGGGAAAACTTATTGTAACCATACATAGAAAGCACAAGTCAAGTGGAAAAATACTCCGCTCCATGCTTTCTAGGCACAGGACAAGCAGAACTATGGACATGCCCTAATATCCATGTATATATCTCATTGGGTTTAAAAGTTTTCTGATGTAGAGCTGGCTACATTGCTCTCTTCTGCAATAAGAACTGGTCCAGCTTAACCAGGAGCTCTAGATGGGAAATGGTGTTGGGTGAGCTCTGGCTTCATTTGTCGCTTACCGAAAAGTCATCATCTGGGAACAAGATGAGTTCTTTGAGACCGTCGTTTTCAACAGTTTTCTCAATTTCCCCAATGACAGTTTCATAATCCAAAGGCTCTAGAAGTTTGGGTTTCTCCTGCTGATGAAACAGAAACAAGACACAAGAACAACATTAAGCTCAGCTGCATCTTCTCCGGAGCCTCAGTTTCTAATATATAAACAATATATACACAATATGAGATCTGCTGCTTTCATGCACAGCAAGATTTATATTCTCTCCTTTATATTCTCTATACGTACGATTGTGTCGCTGCTCACCCTAGTAATAGGGTTGTCAAATTTGCAGATGACACAACCGTGATTGGGCTCATCTCTGATAAGGAGGGTGAAACGAACTACAGAGATGAGGTGGAGCAGCTGACGAAGTGGTGCAGAGCTAACAACTTGCTCATAAATACAAAGAAAACAAAGGAGCTTGTGGTGGACTTCAGGAGAAAGAAGAACGATGTCCAACCACTTTTGATTGATGGAATCTGTGTGGAGAGGGTAACAATGTTCAGATTTCTGGGCATTGAAATACAGGAGGATCTGTCCTGGAGTGCAAACATAAGGGGGCTTGTGAAGAAGGCGCAGCAGGGACTGTACTTCCTGAGAGTTTTAAGGAAAAACCATCTTCCACAAAAGCTGCTGCTTGCCTTCTATCACTGTGCCATTGAGAGCGTGCTCACTTATGGCTTATGTGTGTGGTACGGAAGCTGTACTACCAAGGACAGGATGGGGCTGGACAGAGTTGTTAAGGCAGCAGAGAGCATTGTTGGCTGCTCGCTCTCCACCTTAGAGCAGATTTATGCCATGAGGTGCCACAGAAAGGCACTGGACATAGTGAAAGATCCATCGCATCCTGGTCACCGTCTATTTGAACTTTTGCCATCGGGACGGAGATACAGGATGATGACAACAAGAACAAGCCGTCTTAGAAACAGCTTCTTCTCCAGAGCAATCGCGGCCTTGAATGGGAAGCCTGGACTTTGAAGTCATCTACTCTTACCAGTTATATTTTAATTAGTGTGTATGGTTTTAATCAGTGTGTATGGTTTTTAATCAGTGTGTATGGTTTTAATCAGTGTTTTTGTAGTTGTTTTGTTTTTGAGTGGAGTGCCCTATCTGGGTGGATGGAGCAGCCAAGTAATTTCGTTGTCCCCGAAGGGGACAATGACAATAAAATATTCTATTCAAAAAAAAAAAAAAGATGTGCTGAGACAAAGCACACATCAAGACAAAAGCATCATCGGCTGGTCAAAATGTTCATTATCAGCCTGATTAATCCCTGATAGTTAGCTTGCTCAAGGAGGGGTGGTGGATAATTATAGCATGTGGAAATAATATCAAATCATCCTACACTGCCATGTTCATCAACACATTTAGCTCAGGAACTTGGCCTTTAAAATAAAATTAAAAAACACACATACGTAATGCCTTGTCACAGCTCACGGGCAATATTCTCAGTAAATTTGCTGCAGAACGGCCTGTTGTAATTTCAAATGTTTCCATGAGCTGCACACTTATCCCCCCCCATTACTCTTTTATGCTTGGACACATTTTAAATTCAGGTGGCTTACTAGAAATAGAAATAAAAAGTACTATTGCTCTATTTAACTTGGCATTTATCCTGATCTCTTTGTCAGGATAAAGTATTTGGCAGTCAGCCCCATTCCATTGCCAGTCAGAAGCTGGACTATATCTTCATAAGCCATCGTGAAAGCATTGTTATTGCTGAAGTGCAATATTAGCCTTTAAAAAAAAAAGTGCTCAGGAGAAGCAGTCAAATAAAAGGTAAGTCTTCATGTAATAATAAAATGTGTGTAGGGGAGGGGTTATTCTTGTTTTTATTATGTATTTTGTCTTTTCTATCTTGTATTTTTATGTTGTGAACTGCTCTGAGATCTACGGATAAAGACCAGTATACAAATTAATTAAAATATTATTATTATTATTATTATTATTATTATTATTATTCATGTGCCACACACCCATACCCACACCAGCTGGAGAGCCCACTAAGTAGGCAAATGAGTTTGAAATGTAAGATTACGGCTACAATCCTAACTCTCATTCACCTGGAAGGAAAACCCATTGAATTCGGCAGAGTTTACTTTTGAGTATACATAGCTAGGATTTTGCTGTCCATGTCAGCTGGGTGATGGTGATCATGCCCATTGCTACGTTGCACTAGGGATGGCTGGGCACAAGAATGTAGAAGATCCCCGCACCCTCTCCAGCTTGGGCTTGACTGTTTTGGTGGCAAACCTTTGGATGTGGAGAGGAGAACAAGGGATTGTTATGACCTGTTGAAGGGGCACACGAATAGGTCAGCAACTAAGGCCTTGGTTCTGAACACAGTTGGATTGAAGGAAAGGCATGGGGGCCTGGTAACCATATAGCTCATCTTAGCTACCTAAACCAGCCAAAATGTGTGGTACTCTAAGTGATGAGTCAATGTGGAACCACGGTTGGGGAAAATATTTGACAAACCATAATATGTGCAGATCCACCACACAGAAATCACTGGGTGAAGTACTGTATTTGTCTCATCTAAAAAAAACTATTGCCTGCAACTGAAACTGCATTCATGTTAACAGAGCTTCCCCATCCTCTCTTCCACCCTTACCCCTGGAGCAGATTTGGAGGGTGCAGGGGGGGCTGCAGCAGGAGGGGGAAGTTTCATTGTACAAACAGAAGTCTATCAAGCAAGCAAAACATCCACTCTACAGTTTGTTTTTATAGGACTGAACACAGTGATATTCAGGCACCTAAATTCTTTGAACAACAAAAAACACAGAGAAGACTTTTGAGGCACTTCAAATATTTATCTGAAGTTTACAGAGGTAATGTGAGGTGAGTAGGCAAGCCTTATTCAAAATACAGTATTCAAATAAGATATCTGATAGTGAGATCCTACCAATTCAGTTACACTAGAATTGTCCCTAGCGTTTTAGCTGACTTCTAAGAAGTTCTAAGATCAAGGTTACTGCGGGTGTTCTGGGTGTGATGTTGCTGTCTCAAAGAGCATTAGTAAAGAAAAGTTGCCAGTATTATATTACAAACTTGAAAGCAACGGGATAGAAAGCCAAGCAGGGAAAGTGCAAACTGTACAGAAATCTTGATTTTGGATGGTCATTGTATTCGCTTATGCAGCAAAGAGAAACTGGTTACTCTATGTTTATGAGGTTCACATTTCTTACTACTACAGCACATTTAGTTCTCCAGAATCTTGTCTATGTTTTCCATTTGTTTTTATTACCCTTGAGTTCTGTGTCCCTATTGCCAGTGCAAAAACATTCTACCCCCCACCCCTGGTATTACACTGGTGCCACCACCATCACAACTTGTGAAATGAGGCAATTGCTAGACTTCTCAAGTGTTGGTTCAGCTATGCTTCCCTAAAGCCCCACAGTTATGTACTGGACAGTTCTAAACTGGATCTTGTAGAGCCATCCCAATGCTGCATAGTATATCACTTCCTTTAGATAAGTATATTGTTACAAAGCATTATTTTACCAGAACTGTAGTAATAGACAGCTAAGGAAAATAGATTCATTCATTTTAAACCAATGTGATTTTTAGTACTAAGTGATCCAATCCTATCCAAGAATATTTCATACTATTATGTGAACCACTTAGATTATTTTTTTGGGGAGGGAGGGGATTAAGCGGTATAGAAATCTTTCCAAGTAAATAAAATATCCTATATGCTCTATATGCTTTGGCAGAAGCTTGGCAAAAATGGCACTATAACACAAGGCAAGTGGAGAATAGCTTTGCACACTTAGTCCAACTACCTTTAAAGGGCAATTTGATAGCGCAAAGCTCACAAATACTTTGAAGATGGCTGCCGTGTGATGTGGGGCTTGTTCATGTACTTCAGAGAAAGAGGGAGCTGAATTCATGATGTTGATGACCAATTGCCCTACATAATGCAATTTCTCTTTCTCAACATATGGATGGGGTGGGGGTGGGGGGAGAACGGGGCCAGTGATTCCCAGACTCACCCCCCACCCACTTCAGGTCTTGGTGGGCTCACTTAATGATTTTTCTGCCTGCTGTAGCAATTGTGATTCCATAGAATTCAAACTGTAGTACAATAAAATACAACATAAGAAATAAAAGAAGCAATTGAAAATGCAATTAAAATCAATACGATGGGCTGTCTCTCATCCACAACCACAAATCCACAGACACCACAGACAACCGGACACCACAGACCACCAGAATGAAGCTTACAGGCCACAGTTTGGGAACCCCTGAATTTTGTTTCAGAAATGAGGTGGGGGGGATTGATATCTGAACTCCTCCCTATGCTCCCAATTGCAGGACCCTAAATAATCAAGAGTTCTAAAGTTCAGGATATGCAGTCTGAGTAGTGATTTCATTCTTTGCAGAGAAAATTGGTTGTGATTTGGCAAACGAAGCCCTGCAATTCACTTCCCTTCTCCTTGCATTTTGAGAGGTTTTCTCTGTGTTTGGGATGGAAAATCCTGATAATTTTTGCTACCGTTTTATCTCTGCACCAAGATCCTTGGGATAAAAAGCAGTCAGGAAAGTCTTACAGCGTTTGAATTAGTGCATTTCTTTCTAGCAATGTATGCCGGGAGATTTGTAATAGAGCTTATTCTAATTTAAAGCTCCAACAGTCTCAGGATTGTCTCGCCTGAATTTAACTTGTCTGGTTCTCCTGGAAATGAACCAATTAGGCAATCTCTGTGCCAAGGCTGAATGATGCAGAATTGGATTTTGATAGTGCTGTTTTGATATTTGCTAGCTTAAATGAGTAATGAATTACGTTAGCGAGATGCAGATGATGTGACTATAAAAAGAGGCACTCACCAGCAAGCTCCTACTATTACACCCAATTTCTACAGACTATTTATTCACTAGGCTGCAAAATGGAGCCTTCCATATTCATTCTCAATAGAGAAGCTATCGTTAACATGCACCTGGGTCTGAGCTAGTGCCAGAACCAAAGAGAATTCCCCCTACAATTCACAGCTGTTATATATGCACTGGCTTCAATGTTATGTAGCTTGTTAACGATTAAATCAAGTCCCACCTCCTACAACTTCTCCTTGTATGTTCCAGTCACAGCACTGTGGCTCTTCCAGCAATGATGACTAAAAATATCCTCGTAATTGATTTCATAGAAGCAGACACAGTGCATCCATAGCTTGCCTGAGGTCCCAAATTTTGACCAGTCTCAGAGAGCTCTTCTTTGGAGCAATGGGGCAAAACAGCACATTCAGATGCAATGCAAGTTGACTATAACCTTTGAGTGCTTGGGGGCACATTGTGCATGATGAGTGTACACTAGAGCTTTTTCTATCACATTACTATCCTACAGGTTTTGTGCAGAACCTCTGAACTGCTTTTTAACACCTCAATTAAAAGCCTGTCTCGAAAGCCCACAACTGCTGAATAGGAATCTAACAGAAAAGCTCCAGTGAGCACAATCTGTCATTTGAGTGTGTGTTAAACCTCATGCTGCATTGTAACTATTATGTTCTACTCCCTGTGTGGTAGCCACAGAAGGGCAAATTGCCTTGTTGGCCACAGTCCTCAAAGCTTCCTACATGGGACTGCTGGGGAGCAGGATAGTGAGAGGTGGCAGGAGACTGGTTGATCCAGAAGCCATCCTAAAGTTGACGTTTTCATAGGGCGATAACCAAGGGAAAGGAAGGGGGGATCACAGTTATAAATGGAGTTTTTTGAAACAGGTCATAGGTCAGGTCAGGAACCCACCTTTCATCCCCAACTTGCTATTTAGGACCCATTTTCAAAGTTCAAGGCTTCAGCCTTCTCTTTATTGTCTTTGTTCAACTCATCCAACACTTTCCTCCCCTCCCTCCAGCTCTCTGCAACTCCTTTAGTTACTATCCATTGTCTATGCCTCACTTGCCTTCCTTTTCCTCTCGTCTTTCACTTCATGTGTTCTGTCTCTTATCCTTTCTTTCCATCAACTCCTCTAGCTGCCTGCCAACCTTTCCCCTCTGCCACCTTCACCTGCCTTCTCTGAATATTTGAACACAATGAAGACACAGATCTAAGCATGCAAACAATCAGGAACCATGGTCAATGGGGTCAAACAGGGTTCTCCCCCTTAATCTGAAAGCCAGCTATTATTTCTTTGTGTTTATTTGGAACATTTATTGACTGCTAAAGATTAAAAACATCATAGGGGATGCACAGCATTAAAATACAATAAAACAGTGTTCTAAAAGGGAGATGGCAGCTCAGGGGTAGAGCATCTGCTTTGCATGCAGAAGGTCCCAGGTTAAATCTTTGGCATCTCCAGGTAGGTATGGGAGAGATTCTTGCCTGAAACCATGGACAACTGCTGTCATTCAGTGTAGACAAAACTGGCCCAGGTGGCCCAACAGTCTGACTCAATATAAGGCATCTTCCTATGTTCCTAAATCTGATATTGACCATGAGTCAACTCATCCTTTTGAGAAGGCCTGAACAAACAGGAGGTTCTTTTTAGCCTCTCCCAAAACGCGTATAGTATCAGAGCTTGTCTAGCTTCAATGGGCAATGTGTTCCATAAGGAGAGAGCAGAGCCACAATGTAATATATTAACACATATTAAAATGCGTGTCAGCTTTACAAATTTGGGTAGGCTTGCCCAAATAAAAATATTTTTAGCAGACGTCAAAAACAGTGCAGCAAAGGCACCCGCATAATGTCAATGGGCAGGGAGTTGCAGAGTGTAGCTGCCGCCGCACAGAAAGTGCAACTCCTTACAAATGCAGAATGGACATTGTGTGGTAGAAGTCTGCTGACCGAATGCTGTCCATGCAAGACGTAGGAAAAAGGAGAGCAGCTGGTTGGAGGGAGGCAGCTGGAGGTTATCTGTTGTGACTACTTATGTGATGAAAAGCCACAATGGAATTTGTTGCCACAAGATGTGATGATGGCCACTAGCTTAGGTGGCTTTAAAAGAGATTAGACAAATTCACAGAGGGTGGGACTTTCAAGGGCTACTACTGCTGTATTGTATAATGACCCATAACCAGGAGGAGGATACCTCTCATACTAGTTGTAGGGGAGCAACAGCTAGGTAGGGTTATTGTCTTTATGCCCTGGTTCTGGGATTCCCAGATAAATAGGTTTGGACAGTATGGGAAGCAGGTTACTGGGCTAGATAGACATTTCCTCTGACACAGCCAAGCTTTTCTCATATTCTGTCGCCCTTGTATTTAGCGAGAGTGTAGGTTTTTTAAAGCATGACTCAGAAATACGTCTCACATGTGAAGTTAACTGGGCGCAGGACGGAAGAACACAGTCAATCTGACACACTATGACCCTGCAGGGAACACTCATGCTTCTGTCTGCCCATGCGCCCAATGAAAAAGAAGAGACTGACAGAAATCCCCAAGGGAAAGTAAAACAGAAACAAGGTGTATTTTACTGCACAGAGAGCCCAATTTTGCAAGAAGCTTCTAGCAAAATCATGATGAGATAGCTGGAAGACAAGTCAATTCCACCCCCACCCATAAATGCAATAAACTTGATCTACTCAGCATTTTCAAGATCAGTCAAACAGCCAGCTGTACAATACAAAACAAACCCTCCATAAATGGCCCGTTCAAGAGGAAAAAGCCTGCTGCTTAGTTAAGCATGGCTTCCTAAGGAGACATTTAGCCACTCAGTTTGCTTTTTCCAGTGCTGTATCCAGGCTAGTCTGTTGCAGCAAAAGCAACAAAAGAGTACCTTAATGACCAACACACTTTATTGCAGCATAAATGTTTGTGGGCTAAAATCCTCTTCAACAGGCGCGTTCTGGTGTCCTGATGAATATCTAATGAAGTGGACTCTAGACCACAAAAGCTTGTGCCAATAAACATGGTTAGTCTCTATGACCTCTGGTTGCTTCAGTTTGCTTCTCTGTGATGTGTACATTTAGGCTGTGGTTAGGTGGGGGTGGAGAACAGGACCTTTGAGCAGTAGTATGGGCCCACTTGCTGGACCTTTAAAGGAGGCCCTTTAAAACATGAGCACAGCTGAATAGATTTTCATTTCCGTTCTAGGCCCTTTGTGGTTATGTAGACTGCGGTTAGATTACATCCTTAAAATTCAGCTTGTCACCAAGAAGTGAAAATATGGCAGTTCTAACACAGAGGTACCCTAACATGGAGGTGCAGAGTGGAGAAAGCTTCTTCTTTTCACCCTACTGTGCTTTTTAGGCCAAATACCACAAGGATTTGGCAGGCTTTGAACCATAATGCTGGGACATTGAGAAAATACTGAAGTATAGTTAAAATCCTGCCAGAGTATTCAAGGGTGTGATATAAAGACAGACTGTTGTAAGTGTAGAATACTGCCTGATTAAATCCAACACTGGAGGAAGCATCGTGCAATTACTCATGGTTAAAGGCCACTGTAGCACTCCAGTTCCAAACCAATGGTTGAGAGCTGTACATAGTTTCCATCCATGGAAGCTGATATATCTAACCAACTTCAGAGAGCCTGTTACTTGCACACACAAAAAGGAATAAAAAGAGATGAAAAATACTTCAGTATTTCAGAACCAAATATGCTTTCATCTGCCATGAGTTTTTTTGTCATATGAGTTTCCAAAGACCATAGGAAGCTGCATTGTACCACATCAGGCCATAGGTCCATCTAGCCCAAGGGTGGGGAACCTTTTTGCCCCACCCCTTTTTCTCTCACCCCCAGCAGATCAACTTTGACAGATTGGTGGGGCCATCCACCTGTCAATATTTGACACCATAATGATACCTTGTCATCTTACCCGCCTGTCAAAGTTGACCTATGGTGAAGGTGGAGATACTGCCCAAGCAGTATTGAGCTCCCTGCACATCAGCTGATTTTGTAAGGTTCAGCTGCACCAGCCATGTCCCGGGGAAACCATTTGGTGAGCCTGAACCAAGAAGGACTGAACTTTCCACACTTCGGCCAGTGAGTTATTCAATCCTGCTTTATGTAGACATGTCTCTACCTGCCCCATATCTGTTCTCTACCTGCCCCACATGTGATGCTGTAGCTCAAGGAAAACAGTCTTACAAGCAAAATGAGGAGGTCTGGTGTCCCAGGTTTCACCTGCAGACTGGAGGTTCCCTACTCCTGATCAAGCCCAATCTTGTCTACAACAACTGACAGTGATTCTCCAGTTCTCGGGCAGCAGCCTTTCCCAATGCTTCCTGGAGATGCCAGAGACTGAACATGGAATTTTATGCATACAGAGTACCACTGAGCTTTGGCCATTCCAACATTTCTTTATTAAAAATAAGGGTGTCCATGAGGCAGGCATATTAAGCAACTCAAGAAGGTAAGGTATGTTGATTGGGCTGAGAAACACCCAATGTGGGAAATCTGTGATCAGATAATTTAGCTTAAAAAAACTTTAAAGCCACTCCATTTTTTATCAGAGCAGCAGCAAAGGTACTTAATAACTTCTGCTTCAGGTAATTCAAATATAAATTTCATTCATTTCTATCATTTCTATTAACATCACAATCCTCTACATTTCTGCTCAGCCCCTTTGAATTCAAAGGGATCTTGTCCCAGGTAAATGAGCCCAGGACTGCAGCCTAAGAGGCCATCAAAGGATTCGTAGAATCATAGAATTGCAGCTGCCTATTATAATCCTGTGTCCTGGCACAGTGAATATTCTGCAAGAGTGCACGGATAAGATTGCCCTAAAACTGCCTGGTGAATTTTGAGATCATATGAATGCTTCCTGAAACTTAGAATTATTTCTGACAACCTGAATTTGATAGAAGACTGTAGGGAAGCTGCAGGGATGGTAGAGCTAAACTGAATATGCAATTGTCACATCGCACGAGAATAAGTGGAAGTGATAGGAACATTTCACAGCAAAAGTTTTAAAAAGGGGGGAGGGAGTTCCAAGTGTAAATAGATTTAGATGCATACTATAATAAAGAAAAATAGTTGTAGTTGCAAGTTGCAAGCAGTTCATAATTTAATGCCATCATCACAAACATCTGCTTACTTGGCCCTACAGCTGTTTTGGGACTACAATTCCCATCATCCCTGATCACTTGCCCTGCTAGCTAGGGATGATGGGAGTTGTAGTCCCCCCAAAAAGCTGAAAGGCCACGTTTGGCCATCACTGACTTACAGTGAACACGCCCCCTTAAACATTAGATGCCAGGATACTCATCCTGCAATCTATTCTGAACACAGGAGAGGTGCAAAGAGCTTCTCTCTATAAGCAAACATAGCAGTAGCCAATTTGAGTGCTCCCCCCATTGATGGGTGGGGGCTGGTGGGTTGATGGGGCAGCATACCTGGACCATTCTGTGATCCTGTCTCTTTTTATGCACTTCTAGCTGTGGCAGCAATTTGGGTTATTCCACACCTGACCCACCACAGCAGCCACTGACACCCATGCCATCTTCTTAGCCTCAAAAGATTGGTGACCCTTGCCTCAAATCAACAGTTTTCATTACTGTTTACGAAAGAAGAACCCAGTAACAGTTCGCCGCAAAGTGGCAGAAATGAATGAGGGATGATTTATTAGATGTTATGACACAGTAATATTATAAAGCTGATTTCAACAAAACTAGGGAACGATTCTGAATTATGTATGCACTGTATGGTAGAAGTCATAGTCACCTTCACTGTGGCTGGTCAGTGCATCCTGGCCTTACAGAATACAATGAAGAAAACTGCAGCTGTTCTGGGGAGGATGGAAGACTCACTCTATACTGACAGCAGAAATGCCTTTGGAACAAGTATTTAGTGTGCTCCAGTTGTGAAATATTGGGTGGGAAGGCATAGGTTATGAACTGCAGAAGTGAAGTCAAGGGAATCCATGTTTCAAGCACTTTTCTGAAGGCAAAACAAGCCACTGAGAAATGCCTGAACAGGACAGCAGGCCACAGTGACTGCAACATACCGTATTTTCCGGCATATAAGACGACTGGGCGTATAAGACGACCCCCAACTTTTCCAGTTAAAATATAGTTTGGGATATACTCGCCATATAAGAAATACGACCCGGCGTACAAGACGACCCCCGACTTTTGAGAAGATTTTCCTGGGTTAAAAAGTAGTCTTATACGCAGGAAAATACTGTACTTTAATCCAAACTCAAAGATGCAGGGAGTAGTGCTTTCCTGTTTTAAGCAGCCACAGTTTACAACAGCTCATCTCATGTTGCATATGAAATCAGACCCACAAATGTTATTAAAAGCAACAATATTATTTTTGTGCTCCAATATTTTGTTTTTAAATCAGGATGTGGCTTCCACACACACACACACACACACACACACACACCCATACCCCACATACAAAATATTATTCTTGGTGCAGTCCTACCCTTGTGTAACCCAGTGTTCACTCACTGAGGGGTGATCCAGTCATATTGATGTATTAATCTGATCTTCTGATTTGTGTATTTTTAACTTGTTTTGTGGATATATTTATATTGTTGATTTCATGCTGTTGACTGCCATGTTATCCCCACCCCCCTTAAGTTTGGCAGCGTACGCATTTTTGGCAAATAAATGAATCCTGTATATGTACTTTCAAAGTAGCAGCTCTGGAAGGAAACACACATTCTGAGTTAAGGTATCCACCCAGCCAATTCAACGGGGATTGATAAGTATTCTGGTGCAAACAAGGCTGCACATCTGCATGTTTGTTAGTCATCTTCCACACAGAGACTTTCCCTGCCTTGTTTCTTACAGAAATTCTCCAAAAACCACTATTTGCAACATTAAACTAGAAGCTACAAGTGAGTTGCATTTTGCTGCATTAAATTAGATTGATCCAGAATGCTAGTTAATTGGCAGTGAGATATTTCCACAATAAGAATGAGGCAGATGAGATGTCCCAAATCGTACGCTGACCTGATAAGATCGACAAATCGAGACTACTATTTATTTTTCAAATAAAGAGACATTTAGAAGCAGGGCAGTAGGTCATCAGCTCCAAAAACATCTTAACGTTCTGTCTAGAAACCCAAGTCCTGAAACAAGGCTCATCCTATTCTGAGACCAGAATACAATACGTCTCTTGTCAAAGATTCAAAATTCTTTTCAGAATAAGTAAATAGAATAGTAACCACAGGAGAGGGAAAATGATCTGTTGAGGGCCACAAAGTCTCGATTCCTGGCCACAATTGTACAGACCTCTAACTATGCCCCCAGCCCTCCTTGCATATCTGAAAGGTCAAAGCAGATTTAGCATAGGGACAGAGGAAACTGCCATACCAGATCTGCTTATGATGCCCATCTACCTTGCAATTATCTACTCTGAGTGACAGCGGCTCTCAAGAATCTCAGGCAGATATTTTCTCCATCATCTTTCACCCAGTCTCTTTGATGGGAGAAGCCAAAGATTAAACATGGGATTCCTGGGACTGGTCATGAGAAAAACATGTATTCTTCGAGTGAACATACTGTCTCTTTAATTTCTTGCACAAAGATAATACAGCATTTGCAGAGTGGGGTATAAGCCTTTCCCCCTAACCATTTTCCAAACATTAATCAATTCTGACACTATCTTGTTCATCCCTCCTGAACCTGCCACAGGTTAGGAGAAGGTTTAATGCCACCACCCCGTCATTGCCTCAGTATTAATCTCCTTTCCCGTTAGGGGAAACTATGCTTCTCTAATGGTACAAAGAGCAGCTGGAGGGAGATTTGCATCAGGAAAATTACATGGGGAAAGGGTTAACTATTGCCAGTGTCATCATGACAACCAAATTGGGGAGGGGCTGTCTCTGTGGCTGCTTTTTTAAACAAAAATGACAAAGAGGGGAGGATCCAATCCCCAGTCCTCAAAATCTTTTCTGGTTTGACCCAGAGACTATTACCAAATGCCTGTGCTTTCTGGAGCTTCTCTTGACAGGCTTAAGTAATTGGATCTTCCTTTTGCAAAGAAACTACGAACGCAGAAACACTTTAAAGATGCAAAATTCTGTGCCAGGTCTTGAATTAAAAACAAGCATGATGAACGCACACAACCGGGGGTAAAGGAGCAGCACTTTCCAAAGGCCTCAGTTTTCAAAGGCTGTATATCAGGAAGGAATGGTGTTTTAAATCGATTGTGTATCCATGTGAAAGATCTAACATTGTGAAAATCAGTCTGCTTGGCCAATTGCCTTGCTAATAACCAAGATTAAAATTGTACTCTTGTAATGCAACATTTGCCTCCTTTGACAGATTAGCATTCCCATGTCATAAACACAAGCAAGGCAACAATCTGAATTAATAATAATAATAATAATAATAATAATTTCCCCCATATTGTCTAAAGCCAAACCAATCTAGATTGTTAGTTCCCTCTTTCTTTTTCCTTGAAGGAACAGGCAAACGAGTAATTCTAAACCCAAGATAAGATTAAAAATTAGATTCAAGCTAATTTTGTTCCGTAACATTCAGACAGGGTTAGAATCATGATATGCTGTTTGACTAGAAATGCAACCTCCAACTTTATAATGTCAATTGACTTTGTACACATATATTAACTAGCTCAAATTCCGCTCTCTCCCCTATTTGTAGAATGGGGAACTTGCATGAGAAAAGACCTAGACAAAAGAAGAGGAAATATATATATAAATATATATATATAATACATACGCAGCTCAACCTGTGGATTTCTCCTTGATTTACTCGCCTAATCGTCCTTTTTCTCCTCCAGAGTTCACTGGGCTCCCTTTTAAATACTTTCCCTCTAAAACTCATGGTGTCAGTAGGAGTCCTGGCAGCATATTCCTTTAACCTTTTGGCTACACCAGCTTCAGAGAAGAGAAGAAACTTAGCTGTACTGTCTGAAGGGGAAGTATAGTCTGAGCATTTACTGCATTCACATAAGCTGAATTTTAAAAAAGCCCCAACACCCTCAGTTATAACTCATTACTTCCTGTGAGCTATAAAAAAAAGATGGTGCTTCAGTGAACCGCAAATAAAATCTTAGTGGGGATGACGCCTTAGGCACAATATTTCCCTTTGCAGACCCACTCATAAGAAAATCCTGTTTCAGTTAAGAAACTCTGATTAGAAGAAACCTGGTTACCCCAAACTCGCACCATTGCTCCACCCAATTAGCAATTTCAACTTCAGTAAGGGGCAAGCAAGGAAGGCTTCCCTAGGAAGATGGAGACATTTTCTAGAAGAAGCTCAAATCTTCTATGACTAGGAGGTGGAAACTGCATGGAGAGTGTCGATTAGGGTTTGGGAAGAAAATCAGATTGCATTTAAAGGTGAATGGACCTGATTCACACTTTCCAAAACCATGTGTGAACTGAATCGCAAGCATCCTTTGAATTTCACACATTTCTGAATTTTGCAATGCAGCTCTCCAGCCAAGCAGTGGTGTTGCATCCTTTGTTGGTGCCCAGGACCCCCATGTCCGTGTGTGCACCAGGTGGGACCAGGCACTGGGGATGGAGGGTGAACAAAACCCAGTGCACAGGCGCAGGGCATGGAGTATGACGGTCACATTCCAACTCTGGCTGGGCAGCCATTCAGAGAGGGGGCCGGGCACACAGCGGCAAGGCCAGGCTAGGCTCTGGGGCCCAGGGGCCCAGGTGGCAGGCAGGACAGAAATCCCTGCATGGGGGCACCTGGTTCACACCCCCTCAAAATCATGCACCTGGGCCTACTCCCCCCCCCCGGCCCTCTCCATGCTACGTCCCTGCAGCCAAGTAATTTGCAGTATCTCCTTCCAATTCCAATTCCAATTCCAATTCAACTGACTTACTAGGGGCCTGTTTCTATCAATTTTCTTTTCCTGTTTCCAAACTCTAGTTAATAAGAGCTACCTTCCTTTATTTCTGATGCTTACAGTTACCCTTGAAAGCAACACCAGCAACTACGCAATCCAGCAGATCCCTATCCAAGTAGAACCCATTTAAACTGCTTTGGGAGGATCATTTATCTGAAAAGGTGATTTAGAAACCTGTTAAATTAAGTAAACCAAGAAAGTTCCCAGTTTCTCAGCAAACTACTGTTCAGTGGGCTTTCAGCTTACCAGCACAGATGTTTCTATAAAATAAGTTCAAGCTTGATGTCTCCATTGGACCTGAAACTGGTCAACCAGTAGTACCCAGTAGCAATAAGAAATGAAACACTGGTATGAATGGGCCCATTTGTTTCATTTGTAAATCAATGAAACAAATAATGAAAGGAATGGCAAAGTAAAGTAACAAATGAGTTTTAAATGGTGATATAACCATTCATTGCTCATTTGTTTAATTCATTCATATATATATATATATATATATATATATATATATATATATATATACTCTCTTCCTAAGCAGCTGAAATAGATTAGATAGGGATTGCAGGGAGGGATAGGAGAGGTGGTAAGCAAGCTTTTTACTTTAGCTAAATCTAGATTTAACCCAAGACCTAGATCCCAATTGCCACTCACACAAGCCAAGAAGGAAAACAAATGAACAAAAACTCAAGAGCATTGGACTTTTGCCCTCCAGACATTGATGAACTACACTTCCCATCATCCTTGGCTATTGGCCATGCCTGTTGGGGCTGAGAGGAGTTGCAGTTCAATAACTTCTGGAAGACCAAAGGTCTCCCACACCTGCTCTAGCGACTGACAGGAATGTCCAGTGATGCTCCCAAGCCTCAGTGGAGAGAGAAAAGCAATAGAATCTCAAAAGTTAGCAGTGTTAGTTTGGGTCACTGGCTGCTTAGTAAAAAGTCTTACATTTTAAGTAATTAGCTAAAACAATGTATATAAAGAATGCTGAATAATTGCATGCATTTTATGAAGTAGTGTTTCTCTTCCTAGCCTCTCATTGTAATCCAGATTGCCATCATAATATCAACTACAGTAGGAAAGGAGAAACGAAATTTTGGAAAGGGCTATGGAACTTTGGGAGGAATGAATTCTAGGACAAGGTATGAGAAACGAAACAGATTTGGGTTTCTATTCTTCAGTTGTATGACTGCTCTTTCAATTTGTCGTTTTTTTAAAAGTGTTGATGTTCTGAGAACCTGATCTGAAAACCTACTCCAGAAACTGTTATGGTGACTCATTTTAGAGGAAATTCCACTCTGCACATGTTTGAAGCTAATTTTTGTTCATAGTGTACATATCGTTGAGCTGGGCCCTGACACAGGAAATGATTATCACAATGATGCTCTGAATCTGGAGTGAAAAATGTCTGCCTGACATTGCAATATATTCATGTTCAACATTGTGCTGGCACCTGTGAAACATTGGTATCCATCCTGTCCATTCTCTCGCTTAATTTGCTACAAGAGCTTTACAATACTTTACCTGTGACAGGGGGTTGACCAAGATGAACTTCAAAGTCCCATCCAACTCTTATCATTTTACGTGGATGGTACCAGTTGGGTATTTGTAATGTGCAATGGTAGCCTCAGTTGAACAGACTCCATGAGGTTTTTTTTTTTCAGTGAACAGACAAATCTGGGGCTTGGGTCCACCACTCTGGCACGAACTCCAAATCCAGCTCCATAGTAGTGGTGAATGTGGAGCTAATCACAGGATAGGATACCATACCATTTAAATATTGCCTAAATAATACACTCAGTAAGGGCACATCCCTTAACAGCTGCAATTTCCTGGAAATTTTCTGGAGCTCAGGTAAACAAGGAAAGCCCTTCACACAGCTTCACACACCAAAAGGTTTCTTGAAAATTCAACATTATTTCATCAGATATTAAATTGATTAAATGACTGGGTTACACCTCAGGCAATGCCTTACAAAACAAAAATGTCTTCAGTAGCTGCCTAAATATCATCACACCAGACACCTGCCTGATTTGGGCTGGTAGTTAATTCCAGGGAGCTGCGGCTACAGCAGCAAAGGCTGGATTCTAGCAGAGGCTAAGCACAACCCTGCGTGGTCATCCATGGAAACAGAGGAGCAACACCCCCACAGTACCTAATCCAAAAACACTCAGGTACAACACTACATGTGGAAAACAAGCTGAATATGCTCACCCGTTCGCCATACAAGAGATCTTGATGGTTGATTACAAAAAATAATTCCCACAGCTCTTCATCATGTAGCAAATTGTTGCTGATTGTAGTAACCTGATTGTTTGCAACACCAAGGTATCAAATCTTGTTTTGGCACTATAGCTAGACCTCTAAAAGGGTTGTGCTGAATTATGGAAGCTTTCATTTTTGGGACCAACAAAAATGTTGATTGCAGTTCTGGTTTGATCTTACAGAAATTATCTTCATTAAGGAACTCTCTAAAGGCCAGTCACGTTTTGCGGGTGGCTGTTGGAGGAACGGAAAGTTACTGTCCTTCCTTACCCAACTCCATCACTCTCAACCACACAGTCTCTTTGCAGTAACTAAGAAGAAAATCTGTACTTACAGTACCCCTTTAACCATCCTTTGCAATGGCAGCAGCCTCATTGGTTAATGGAAAGGCAAAAAGAAATAGGTGAAAAGTTCTTCTCCCACTCTCACATGGTCATGCAGCCACTAGCATGGACACAGCAAAGGGCAGTCCTATTTCTTCCAAATCTGGACCTGATGCCCAGTGGTGTGGTCAGAGACGGACCATTGGGGCTCTCTCAGCAAAATCATCAGGAAGGCCCCCTGAAGCAGCAGAACTAGCATTCCACATTTTGAAGCAATATACATTAATTTCTGAGGAGCCCTCTCTCCCACCTCCATCCGACCATTAAGTCCACATCATTAAATTACCTAACCGCACCACTGCTGATGACCCAAACTAACCACAGCCTCCAGACCCTGAGTTGGAAGGAAGGCAAGGGACAACTTCCTCCATCAGGCAGAAGCATTTGGGATTGGCATGTTTGTGTGCAGAAATTCCCTGCATTGCTTCCTTCCCACCTTCCACTTTGGAAACATAGGCTCCATCCTCACTATACATTTAAAGCACTGGGATAACACTTTAACCGGTTACAGTTTTCCCCACAGAATCCTGAAAACTGTTGTTAAGGGTGCTGAGAGTTGCTAGGAGACCCCCATTCCCCTCATGGAGGAATAATTTCCAGTTCCCTGGGAAGAGGGATTGTTAAAATACTCTGAGAATTGTAGCTCCGTTAGTATCCTAATAACTCTCAGCATCCTTAACAAAGTATAGTTCCCAGAAAGCTTTGGGGGAAGCCATGACTATTTAAAGTGGCATGATACTGCTTTAAGTGTACTGTGCAGATGGGGCAATAATGGCCATTCTTCCAAATACTGGAAGTGCTTTCAAGAGGAATATTGCTCCCTTCAGTATATCCCTCTCTGTGGTGGCCAAATCACCCAATATGTTTTCCCTACGCACAGTATTTAAGTTTCCCCACAAGAATGTGAATGGAAGCTATTTGCTTCCTTATAAGAAAGTAATGGCATAGACTCTGCTTCTAGTGCTGTCCCGGTGTTGCAAATTGGATTGTGGTTCTGGTACAGGCCCTGGCCCTCAGCCTCTCTGCCTGTGTATCACCAGGAGCAGGACAGAAAACTCCTTTCACCTTCACACAGCATGACCACTGGTTGGAGATAATGGGAAGTGTAGTCTGGAGGACTTGCTTGCTCTGAAGACTTGCAGAAGTGTGGATTCACTGTACTTCCACTGAGTGAAGTACTGAAAGGCAATGGCGTCTGGCAATAAAGACTGGAAAAGAAAGCAGAAGGTCTTTGCCAAGCTATGCAGAAATTCCCAGTGACTACCAAGGAAGAACCACAACATTAACAAAGTTGGTATTTGTCCTTGTTTTCTCTCATACCACCAACACTGGCGGCATTCTGAAAACTTCTCGCATGACACTCTTAAAAGAACTGCCAAGGCGAAATGTCCCTGACAGACTCAGGAGTTAACACAGGATCCCTCAAGCCCTGCTGACTTCACTGAAAGTAGAGATTCCCTTTTCAGTAGCTGGAAAGGACATTTGACATTATCTGCAACACTTCATCTCAGGAAAGCATTCTAAGATTTCCTTGCCCCTAAAATGCCTTTGCCATGCAAATATATGTCTCACACACACACACACAGAGAGAGAGAGAGAGAGAGAGAGAGAGAGAGAGAGAGAGAGAGAGAGAGAGATTTGGTTCAAATTGTATAAAGATGAAGAATGCCATTGTTGCAAATAGCCCTAATGGAAGACAACGTAGCTCCAACTCTGCCCTGCCTCTCCGACAGAGAAATACCATAAATCTGCTTTGCCCTTAAAGGGAATATACAAAGGGAGGGAGGCTTTTGTACATTGGCCCAGAGAACACATTGATTTGGCCCAAACAACCACTGAAATGGCAAGATAAGTATTTGAACTTCATCCAAATTGCTTCCACCTAGCAAACGAAGCTGAGACTGTTTTGTCTTCTGCTTTCAGCTTCAAAATGGAGAAGGGATTCTGCAAGTGCAGCCATTAGTGAAGAGCAATAGCAAAGTCCCACTTCCCTCAGTAGATATATAAAGCCATACACTTTAAAATAAGTGGAACCAGATTTTGAACAGGATTGATATCCCAATGAAGTCAGTGACAAAGCGCCATTTGAGCAGAATAGATCTAGATTTAAACACACACACAGAGAGAGGATCTCTGGATGGTTACACACCGAACAGATGCTTGGCACTGGTTTAGGTGAGCCGAGAAGGGCAAGTTGGTTTAGAAGAGGAAGAGGCAATTTTAAGGTTTGCAAAACCAAGGCTGAGCATTATGTTACCACCTCCTTAAAAAGAAATCTGTTGATGTGTGCGCAACACATGGTGTGTGCATGACATCACAGGTGAGCAGTGTGTGCAGTGCTGGGGCCCCTCAATACTGGAGGCAAGACTGCGCCTCTGCATCCCAGCAAGTGAAAGGTAGGTGGTGTATGGCTTGATTTTGCAATCATAAATTGCTTTCTCCCTGAATGTAAGGACAGAAATGTCCTCAAATCCAACAGTCAAGTTTAGGAGCAAGGGTACCTTTTCATGTTTCTAGTCGATAAAGCATGCTTTGACATGGTAACATCCCCAAATGTTAAACTCCCCCATTTTGTTTCAAGGATAAAGACAATCCTGTTTAAGTATCTGCATACTTCTGCATAAGGGTTGCATTACTGGGCAGGACCAGGTCATGTGAATTAATGTGCCTTCATCAGTGTTACATCTCAAAAAAATAGATCCTGTTCTCATGCCCTTTTGGTACAGCCTGGATGGAATCCAGTAAACCCTCCAAACCACTTATTTCTGGGTTATCCTTAACCTAAAAATTAAGGTAGATTATGCATACATGTTCAAAAGTCTAAAAGTCCTGGGTGAATGAAAATGGTGTTCACATAGAACTAGTGCTGTGCCCTATCCTGCATGTCCTCTCAACAATTTCACATCATTCAATGAGATAAGAATTTGCATTTGAAAATTAAAGCGTTACTTTTCAAGGGGCCATGGACTGTTTGTGACTATAGTCTCTTTCATTCTACAAATCATCAGCACTCTGCAGCCTTCCTGGGTGTCCAGGTTTCAATCAAAGTTCAGGAAGAAGGCATGAGGCAACCCCCCCCCCCATGGGGCTTTTTTAGACCAGGAAGCACCAGCAGCCAGGGAGACTGCAGAGCACTGGATAAATGCTTACTGGAAAGAAAAACAGACACCACACCATTATGTTTGGTTGAAAATTACTGACATCTGCCTCTCAAATAGTGGTGGAAGGTTTGTCCACCATCCTCCACAAACCATTGGACCTTGACATATGATATCCAATTGAAGGACCAACAGTTCACTGCTCATTTTGTAGCATTCAGCAGCAAAGCTGCATGTCCAATTTCCTTTATTTGCAGCAATCTGTGAAGCATCTGCATCTGAGTCTCCAGCAACCACAGAAGCTGCACTCTATGCAAAATAAAATAAAATAAAAAAGCATCAAAGGCATATTGTGCTGACTTTCATTCAGCAATGGACAATTTTGAAGGCATGGTAACTTAATCTAAATTTTTTTGATACGAGTTATTCCTCAGCTGAGACAGCACTTGCTTTAATTTGTGAATCAATAGCCTGCAAGCGTACCCTTGCTCTTCCCAACATGTTTGCTATCAGAGATGGAGCAATGATTCAACCATGACTCCATGCAGGACATAATGGAGAAAGTCATTTACAGTCAAGGAGAGATGGGTGATGCCACTCTTTGATAACAAATAACATGCTCCATGCATCATTTCCTGCTACACTTAACAGGGCTTGCAGTAAAGCTGCTGATTTCTGACCTAAAGCATCAAGAAAGAAAGCTTATGAGCTCCTAGCTTGCTCACCTGCCTTCTGCTGCCTTGCTGCCTCCTCCCACTTCCCCTTATTTGGCAGGATCTCCTCAAAAGAGGTTGTAGTTTCTAAAGAAGCTCTTTAATCTTCCCTGTTCATAAGAGATTACAACAACTAGCTATCTCTAAATACTCTCACAAGCTATGTCAAAGTACTGTGGGTTCTGAGTACTGTCTAAACTTCTGTGGGATTACTGACAGCGGTTCCAAGGGTAATCTTCAGCAACTGCCACTGCGTGTCCTTTCTAGCCAGCTTCTCTGTGCCTTCCATCCACCAGAAAACAGAATATGTCAACAGCAGTGCTATTGGGTCATGCCTGTATATTTCACACGCCACATCTACCTACCAGCAATTTCATGATAGCCCAGATGCTACCTTGGGGCTTCTAGAATTGTCAGCAGTAAAAATTGATGCACAACTTCACATTTTGCCCTCCTCTGCCACACCACAGAGGATGCTGGGTCAAAATTCTTACATGGTCATGCATAACTTCTAGGTCATGCACAACTTGGCTACCTAGCTAACTGGTACACTTAACAATAACCTATTTAACTGGTACAGATCTCAACAAACAAGCACTGAGACAGGTAAATCATTGTAAAGTTGACTTTTCCAAGAAAGGGTCTGGAATACTTTAATGCAGATTACCTAGCCTATTTTGGCTCATCTGTTCCAACTGGATCAGCATATGAGTCAGGTTGCTAGCCACCAGCAACTATTTAGCTATCACTTATGTGAGACAACCGTCTTCCCTTGCATGACCTCACACTTTCATCTAATTGTTACCAACAGTCAGTCATTAAGAGTTTAGAGACAGAGTAATAATAGCTTCCTTCCTTCCAGAAGACTTTCACAGCACAGGAGCTCATCAAGCAGAAGTTGAAGGCCAGAACTCTTCCCAATGCCTCTACTTCCAGAGAGAGAACAGTAATTTAATTTGCACATGTCATTCACACTGTGACCCACAAGGGTTTTTCTTTCCTTGATGGAAGTTGATCCCATAGATATTTCAGTATGGATCAAGTAATTTAGAGGCCTTTTAGCCTCATGTTTACCCAAGGCTCTATTTTGAATTCTGCTCCTGCATCCCTGGTAATATGTGAAGCTAGTCTTCCATTTCCTTTAATAGACAGCACATCAGATTCTTAATTGAGCTGGGCTTTGCCTCTACCCATGACAGCCATTTTTCCTTCCATTCTGCTGTGAAAACAGGATGTGTTCCGTAATTGCTTGATCAGCTACTACCTAATTAATTTGGGGTGTTATTTGGTTGAAACATTTTGCCCAGGGATTTTGGGAGCTCTGTTAGGTCTTTTGTGCATCAATACTAAGCAAAGCGGGCCATCTCACATTTGCAAACTTCATTCATGGACCAACCACAAATAATAAATTATTATTATTATTATTAACCATTCCTTTACCTTCAAGACACTTTTGTATGGCACACGTGTAAGAGATTGTGTTTGAGTGTTTGATGCCTACACAAGGGCATATTGATTTATTTAATTTGAATCCTGCCCTCCCTCCCAAAAGGAACCCAAGACAGCAAACAGCAAAAGGTAGTCAATATTCTCTTCTCCCTCAAAAAAACCTACAAATTATTCATAGTTTCTAATTTTCATGGATCCAACAGGATCTTGAATGGTTTGGCAGCTCGAGATAGAAGAGGAGCAGCAGCAGGGGGAGAATGGAGAAGAAACGAAGAAGAGGCTTGAAAGCTGGCACCCAAGGATGGAAGTTCTCCCTTTGAGACTCCAGATATCAGAGAGGGGGGGAGAAGATCTGCCAACTCTCTAAATCACCACTCCTGCACAGCATGGGAATTCATTAGGGAGTGGAGACCAGCTGAGGTGGATGAAGTGGTGGCAGAGCTGCAGTCAGACACAGCGTTGTCACCAAGAACCAGGCATCACCTTGGTAGGTGGGACCAGAAGCCCCAGTCCAGGTGGAGCATGTGTTTCCATATAAAGCAGTCTAATAAGGTAAGAGTCTCATAAGTGAGATCACCCCACCTCATCTTTAAAAGCTTGGCAAGAGGGGCATGACAACAGTTGGGACATCTTGGTTGCTTCTGTTCAGTTCTGCATCTCTTGCCTTGCTGGCCCCTGTGCTTGTGCTGAGCCTAGCATTGCATGGATATGTTTGTGTATTTTTTAATATTTAGTCAAAACCACTTTCCTGATTTTGAGAGCATGGAAGTGAAATTATATATTGAAACCACCCTGAGAAAGGCATTTCCACAATCTATGACTTTTCCCATGAGAACAGCATATTGTGTTGAGGGAGATTTGCAAGATGCCTCTACCAACAGAAAAAAATGTTGAGCAATATTTTGCATAATCATCTTGATTAACTTTTTAAATGCAGGCACAGTTGTACCCTGTGTGGTGTAGTGGTTAAGAGTGGTAGACTCGTAATCTGGGGAACAGGGTTTGCATCTCCGCTCCTCCACATGCAGCTGCTGGGTGACCTTGGGCTAGTCACACTTCTCTGAAGTCTCTCAGCCCCACTCACCTCACAGAGTGTTTGTTGTGGGGGAGGAAGGGAAAGGAGAATGTTAGCCGCTTTGAGACTCCTTCGGGTAGCGATAAAGCGGGATATCAAATCCAAACTCTTATTAAAACAGTCCAATAAAATAAATCATTTGAAACAGTTTGATTGGTCTTTGCCTTTCACAGAGGCCAACATAGCAGTCACCACTTCTGTTACCATTGCTTACGAATCTAACCATCACAAATGAACCCTGTTGTGTAGCTGTGTGATCAATAAGGAGTTGTCTCCCAGATGAGCAACTTGTATTTGACGTGAGCATGTAAGCTTGTGAGAAAACACAGAACTCCTCAGTTCATTTATGAGATATTAGTAGGTAGAGTGGCAGGGATCCTGCAAATGCTGCCAATGCTGAAATGCCATATTTAGAAGAAGCAAAGATCACCAGTGTTGAAGCAATGATTCTTCAACATCAACTTCATTGGATTGGTCATGTTGTGTGGATGCCTGATAACCGCCTTCCAAAGCAACTACTCTATTCAGAACTTAAAAATGGAAAGCGTAATGCTGGTAGTCAACAAAAGAGGTTTAAAGACTGTCTCAAGGCAAATCTTTTTTTAAAAAAAAGTAGTATAAACACCAACAATTGGGAAACACTTGCCTGTGAGAGCTCCAATTGGAGAACAGCCTTTACCAAAGGTGCCATGGGCTTTGAAGACACTCAAACTCAGGACGCAAGGGAGAAACGTGCTAAGAGGCACGCTTGGCAAATCCACACCGTGTTCAACTCCTGCCCGGAAACCAATGTCCCCACTGTGGAAGGACGTGTGGATCCAGAATTGGCCTCCACAGTCACTTACAGACTCATTGTTAAAACCGTGTTTATGGAAGACAATCTTACTCGGCTACGAGTGATCACCAAAGAAGAAGAAGAAAAAGAAGCCATATTCTACATAATTATTAAAGGGGCATGAGCCCTGTACTCCTTGGCAACAGCTTCAGGATTTAAGAACGTAAGAACAAAAGAAGATCCTGCTAGATCAGGCCAGTGGCTCATCTAGCCAACCAGAGGCCTATGGAAAGCCCACAAGCAGTGTTTTCCTCGCCTGTGTTTTTAAGCAACTGGTATTTCAGAAGCATTGCTGCCTCTGACTGTGGAGGCAGAGCACAGCCATCATGGCTAGTAGCCATCAATAGCCCTCTCCTCCATGAATTTGCCTAATAGCCCTTTTTAAGCAATCCAGGTTTATGGTCATCCATGTTGATGACTGTTTCACATAACAGATCTGCCCCAAACGCATGGCTACATGCAGTTAATCACAGACTATTCAAATGGTGGCAATAATTCAAGACAAGGAGCCTCGTTGCCATTGTTAATGTGCTACGCACGACTAGGTAAAAGAAAACAAAAGAAAAACACACACCATGGCTTACAGAACGGACCATATACACACATAAGGAAATGAGTGAGAGAACGGAATTAACAGATTAACAAAGGGAACACAATCAAATCCAGAAACCATTTTCACGGAAGGTAATAACGAACAGAAAATACAAATGAGTAGGCAGTGAAGACAAAACAGTCTTTGTCTCTAGGGCACACTTAGTTGTATCTCACATTAGATTTTTATTGAAGATGAGAGGAAAGGCCACACCATCACTGATGCCATTCTAGTGTTCCACACAAAGCCATTTTCTCCCTCATTATAACCAATCAAGCTCACTAAACCTTCCTAGCAAACATAAAGCCAAAGCCTCCTACAAAAAGGTAAACCGCTTAGAGCTTATTATTTTTACAGCCAAGCAGTATATACATTTTGTTAAATAAAAATAAATAAATAATTTTATAGGGGTATGCAATGGCCCCATGATTCATGCTTTTGTCTGTATGTGTGCTTTTTAAAAATTCCAATCTGTTTCTGAATTGCTCTGTCTGCTTTGAACTGTGATTTGACTTCTGAGCCATTCTGTATGAAAAGCAGCTCTGTGTTCCCCATTCACTCTTTGGGGGTGTCTAAAAACAGGTATAATCTTTTTTCTTTTTCTTTTTCTTTTTGGCAGAAGCAGTTGAAATTTGGAGGCACAGGAGCCCCTCCAGAATTGATTTTTCCTGCCAAATTGCAGGTCTGGGGGCTTTTTGTGGGGGAAGTAGAAAGGATACACTTTCCTACATAATCCATATTAGGTTAATACCTTTGTTAGCCTACTAAAACTCCAAAATCCATATTTGTTTCATATTTTCTGGAAGGGGGATGGGGGTTTATCTTTGGCTCCAACAGGCACTACAGGATGAGGCTGTCTCAAAGAACCAAAGCACTCAGTAAGTTCCATAACTGGTGCAATTTACTTTTCCCATGGATTATGGTTACTAGATTGGATGATAATGTAATTATTCTCCTATACACTGCAACTTATCCTCTCTGATAAGCAATCAAATGTTTCCTATGATTGCCTACCACCTTCAATTTTTATTTTTATTTTTAGCTCAGAATGGAAAGTGTCTCAAGCACTAAATGGCCCTACATCATTTAAAAAAAAACACAGATTATGCTGCTGTGCTGACCCAGCAGCCTCAGTTATAAGTTATCCAGACCTAGTTATCCAGACCTAGTTATTCATAGCGGAGAGACCCACTGCCATCAAGGGGACATATACTAGTCCTGTCTACATTAGCTCCCAGCAATTTCAATGGGCCTACTCAAGCACACTAAGTCTGAATTCAGCCCATAAATTCTTTTTAAAAGTATCAGTGATCAAACTTAGAAATTGACCAAATTCGAAAGGCTGGAAAGTATTCCATGATCTAAAAGTTAGTAATCTAGACAGAAATGTATTTGCCACATACCAGTCATTCTTTATCATATGCTCTTTTTTCTGCACTATTT
Source organism: Darevskia mixta (assembly GCA_034641385.1). Classification (NCBI taxonomy): domain Eukaryota; kingdom Metazoa; phylum Chordata; class Lepidosauria; order Squamata; family Lacertidae; genus Darevskia; species Darevskia mixta. The sequence goes on from JAWWNH010000030.1 coordinate 13,819,068, forward strand.
TTTTTTCAAAATACTGAGAATAAGTCTGAATTCAGCCCATAAATTCTTTTTAAAAGTATCAGTGATCAAACTTAGAAATTGACCAAATTCGAAAGGCTGGAAAGTATTCCATGATCTAAAAGTTAGTAATCTAGACAGAAATGTATTTGCCACATACCAGTCATTCTTTATCATATGCTCTTTTTTCTGCACTATTTTTTTTTCAAAATACTGAGAATTTCAGCATAAGATATTCTGTGAATTAGGTTATAAGGAACAGCCTTAAACAGAAGAAGACAACTGCTTCATCTAGCCCTGCTTATTTTAACTAGAAACAGCTCCCTAAGGCAACAACAGTAATTTCTGCTACTGGAGAGTCAAGCTTTCAGGTTCAAGGGCTGCAAACTGCCTGGGATAGATAAGTAGGTACCAGGCTGGCATCAGGCACATAGCTAAAATTCCCAGTAGCAGTGTTATAGGAATCAGTAGAACAGGGCTGGCTTCACTGTATAACCCGATTCTTCAGGATGAGAATGACAGGGTGAAACTACCTGAAAATGCCTCTTGTGACACAAAGGAAGCTTAGAACTAGTGTCTGACCTGCAGTGCTACCATTTTGAGTTTCATGCCTGCCAGATCTCTGCTGGAAGATCAGCATATCACTGGGACAAACTGTCATGGGTCAGGAGTCAGCTTCACCCGCTGAACAGCAGTCTGAAGTGGCAGAAGGCAGAATGACTCCACCAGCTGAGAGAGAAGGCACTGATGAGAACCAGCTGGCACTTATAAGAACCAGCTGGCTTCGGCCTTCTTAAACAGAGCTCTCAGCAGCAGTCAGATGCTGGAACCAACGCCTGTGGTTCCTGGCCCTACCTTGCAGCTTCCTGTTATCCATCTGGACCCTTGGCTTTGTGATCATTGGATTCCATGATCTCTGGATTGTCTACATCAGGCTTCCTCAACCTCGGCCCTCCAAATGTTTTGAGACTACAATTCCCATCATCCCTGACCACTGGTCCTGCTAGCTAGGGATCATGGGAGTTGTAGGCCCAAAAACATCTGGAGGACCGAGGTTGAGGAAGCCTGGTCTACATGGATTGCTCTTTGCCTGACCCTCGGAATGGACTTCACTTTGTATGCTGACTCTACCAATAGTATCTCAAAAGACTTTTATATTCTGTCTGTTTGGCTCCACACTCCACCAAGCTCTGCACGGTGTTACTTGGCAATGGGACTATGACACAGACACCTTTCTAAGTAAGTTACAGCTATTGGTTTTAGCAGGTCTTCTCTGTGTATGACTTAGCTGGATATCACTGGAACAGAAAGATGTGAAGAATAGGAACCAAATGTAGCTAGTATTTCATTGGAGTGGTTGGAAAAGACCTGCCACCTCATTGCCTCTTCTATAGCTGTGTATGGAAGGCTAGAATCTATAAGAGGAAACTTGATGAACCATTCAAATCAGTTCCTAGGCAAATCAGTTCCTATGCCTATCATCTGCATCTGAGTGAGCTCTGTTGCCACAGAGACAAATGAGTGAGTCTTTCCCCACCTCATCTGGCCAGATGTCACATCAGCCTAGGGTGGAGACAGGCTAGGGCGTGTCTTCTGAATGTGAGTGGGTTTGGTGAATGATGGAAGCTGGAGAGACAGCCATGTCTGTCCCTTGCTGGACCGAAAGCTGAGTTTCGGGCTTCCCTGGAAACCTAATGGGGAGACAAGCTAGGAGCCCATCCAACCTAATGTGTAAATAATGTCATATATTCTAAAGACCCCGTAGTCTCCATTGACCTTCATTCCAAGGAAACCAAACCCTGGTTAAGTGCAGGCACCCCTGGAGTCTCTCACCACGTGGAGAAAGGGGTGTGTGACAATATGTTTTTTCCCTTGTTGTTTAGTCGTGTCCAACTCTTCGTGACCCCATGTTTCCCCCCTGCCTCTCGACAAATATAGAAATAGAAAAACTAGCAACACTCACAGAAACAGCTGAAGTTGCGTGCTGTAACTGCAGAGGAATTTTTCAACATAGGCTGATGGCATCTTTTCAGGAGACAGCCATGCACAAAAAGTCCCCCCCCCCAAAAAAACCCTCCACTTCTGCCTCCAACCCCAATGCCTGCCAGAAGGAAGCTAGCATACACTAGCAAATAAAGTACATTGGCTGCAGTTATGCAAGTCTCTTTATTTGTCTTGGATGACACAACTATATTATCAGCTACCCCTCCTCCCACCACCACAACCATTTTTTGATTATTATTTTTTAACCTTTGTACATGGTCCAGGCGCTATGGTGCCTTGCCAAAGGAAAAGCATTCCTCCCCCCTCTGTGTACAAAGATTGCTAAGACCTCCTTGCTAAATCATCAGAATTGTGACGTTTAAATGTTCCGTAGACCTCTGCTTCCTTGTGCATTAATTGGAGTCTTTGCTCCTGGTTCCTTACTTTAGCCCTAGGGGAAGAGGAGGCCATGCAGAATAAAGCATGGCAGGGGCTCTCTCTCTCTCTCTCTCTCTCTCTCTCTCTGTGTGTGTGTGTGTGTGTGTGTGTTACACCTCAGTTGCGCTCCTTGCAAAATCTGTTAAGCCTATTATAGTCAATGGATCTGATTTTAGGCAGAACAATCCTAAGTAAAGGAAGCTGGTGAAACTTAAACAGGCTTAAGTTTAGCTGGTGTAAATTGCCCCTCTTCCACAATCCATTCAGAAGCAGGGCTACTGCTAGCTGAGGCAGCCTAAGCCTGGCAGAGAGAAAACAAGCCTTTAAAATTCAAGTCCAATAAATGACAACACCCAATATCCTTTAACAAATTCCACATGCAATCCTCGGGGTGGAGCTGAATGAGGGAAGCTTTGTGGAAGATCAATTTACCAGTCATTTCATTCATTCATTTCCATCCCCCCCCCCGCCACACTTTTCTATTAGCTATGCACAAAGTGGTGTACAACAAATAATGCATTAACAATTTTAAAAACGAAGCATTTTTTTAAAAAAAACTACCCTAGCAATGAAAGCTAAACAGTGTAAAATAAAATTAGTGCAGCTTGAAAAACTTAAGATGGCAGAGCAAATGGTATGACTCAAAGGCCTATCCCAAAAGGCAGGATTTCAAAACCCACAAGAGACAGAGCCCGCTGGATCTTTCCCAAGATCTTCTATAATTTTGGCACCAGCACCAAAAAGGGCCCGTCCTTCACACCACCTGTCATTTTCAGTGTGGAGGGGATAGAGAACAGGGCCTCTGAGTTGCTGCTAAGAGTTTGGGCAGGCTCATATTTATTTAGTTATGACTTAACCCATCAGCCAAGTTGGAGTGGGATACACCTCACTGGGGCAATATAAAGCTAGGGTGAGATGCACCTCAAATGAGGAGAAGACAGTCCTTTAATTAACCTTTAAAAAGGAAAAAAGAACTGGACATTTTGGTTAGGCCAATTTGACCTTGACTTGTGACCTTGAGGCAGCATAATAAACTATAGAGAACCTCAGAGTAACGATCAAGAAGACTAGTTACAAGTAGGTAGCCGTGTTGGTCTGCCGTAGTCGAAACAAAATAAAAAAATCAAGACGACTGTATTGCTACCTGGGCTGATTTGGATCCAGCTCAGGTGTGCTGAGAACAGAAGGCATCAAAATGATAATGCATTTGGGGATGGCAGAGTAAGTGGCTGTGTTCATGATCTCCTTTGCAACCCAAATCAGCTTAATCTTGACAGCCGCTGCTTTTCAAGGATTTGTGGAATATTCAGATTCACTGCAGTTTACTATTTCCAGGCATGCTTATTTGGATTTCCACACACATAGCTCTGAATGGCTGCCTAATGAGTACCAGAAATATCTGCAGTAGTTATAGAAAGGATTTTTAAAAAGTTAATTTAGGCAGGAAAGCCCAGCTCAGACACAACATCTGGTTTCTGCAGACTCTGCTTTATACCCAATTTTCCAGCTGAAATGACTGAAGCAGAAGGAGGTCAAGTCCTTTACCCAAAGTCACATTGGTTTCTCAGACAGATATTTCTCTAGTTCTTAGCAGGGGATCACACTCATTCACCAACTAATGCTTAAGCTTGACAATTTCCTATGTAACCTACTATTCATTTGCTTTTTAAAAATCATGGAACCAGCTGATCAAGACTCTCTAGGGGGCTTGCAACACAACAAAGTATATAAAAAGCACTTTAAAATAAGATGATTTTTTTTGGGGGGGGGCAAATACTCCATAAACGAATCCATCAAAATTGAAAGTATTCCTTAAAAAGGAAGTCTTTGTAAACCTTTTAAAGTTAAAAAGAGGACAGATCTATCTGACTAGGCAGATTCAAACAAGGTGCTACCACTGAGAAGACCTCACATCTTTCTTACAGCTTCCAGACACACCACTGAAAAACAGGACACCTGAAGCAAGGCTTCCTATGGTATGTTTTAGGGCTGTGCAACTGATCTACCTGTGCCCCAAACTGAATTGGGGCAGCTTGGGTCAATTTTGGTGGCCACAGGGTGAGGCGAGATAGCCCAAGATCACTCTAAGGCAGAGTGCCCCACTCCAAGTCACTTTGGAGGTCCAGGGAGACTAAGTTTAGAAACACTCAGAAAATCTCTCAAAAATATTTTAAAAATGAAGCAAAAAGTCAAAGATACACAATACAAGGAAAAGGTGTGGGGAGCGGGGTAGGAGGGGAGTTGGGCTTTGCTTATTGACAAACTCTCCTTCCAATCCAAGGCTAGAATGCTAGGGTGGGGAGATGGAGAGGTCAGCTTTGCTTATTGAGGCAGCAGTCTTGCTTCCACTCCTCAACTAGAAAGTCTCATCTAACATCTTTCCAATGACAGTGCTTGTGGGGAGAGATGGTGAAGCCTTAAAATTATGAGCTTTGCCTCCACTTGTTTCACTCTTTTCTTAGCTTTTCTTGTGAGAGGAAGCTTCAAAGAGTTGATCAGCATTTGGTTGTTTTATACTCAGCTTTTCTTGTTTCATCCTCTGGTCCTTAGCATACCAGTACCTACTCAGCCTTATACCTGTTTGTTTGACATGTAAAATCAGAGGTGATTGTACTAGTGTCCCTCACATATGGGACATTGCTTTCAGAATTGCATCAGTAGCCTTTCATCAACTATTTGACATCAACTATTTGACAGTATTGTGTTAACAATGTGGAAGCCTTCCAATGTTGGGTGTCTGTGCAGGGAGATCATATCGACTCATCCCTGGATTAATCTGGGTGATCCATCTGTTTGATTGTCACATGAAAAGATACATAGATTTACTTTGTGAAGCACAAATTGCCACATGAAAAGTTAGGTATGTTTTGCACCAGGCTGGGGCCTCAGTGCATACAAAATATGCACTGTTCAAAAATGCTATTTTCCTAGACACTAAAAGGCTGTGGATTAATTTTTATGAGCAGATACAAGATTTCTTCTTCTTTTTCCTCTAGCATGAACTCCAAACACGCTTACTGGTGGGAAAGCGAATTATTAGCTGCACGAGAAATCACATCTGGAATCAAAATAATCGTTTGACCTCGTCAGAGCTGAAAGTTTTGAAAGAGTTCAGCTGCCATCCTAAGCATGCTTACTAGGTAGTTTCAATGAACCTCAATAAAGGCTTATTTCCAAGTCAACATGTTTAGAATCATACTGCATGTCAGAAGGGTCAGAATTTGGAATGCTGACTGGAAGATAAATAATCTGGCTGTAGCCCCAGTCCTTCCAGAAATGTATTATGTAGTTAAGGATGAATTATTCTGTCACAACTCACATCCTCCCCAATACATTTTCTTATGATGACCCTTAAATGACACAAAGCAGGATCTGTGGAATAAGGAGACCATTTTTGTATTCTTCACAAATACATTTCTCTTACTTCCAAGCACCAAATAAGTGAGTCACATAACTGCAGATGCATTGCCTGTGTGAGGAAATCAAAATTAATTTTGTATATTTCCCCTCCATGTAGGATGATCTGGAGTTCTGTGCAAAGTTTCAAGTACAGAACACAAGAATCCTTGAATTAGCTTTCACGTGACTATATTCTTTGGGAGCAACCCTATGCACAAGAAGCTGGCATAAAACAAGCTGGTGTAAGTTAAGCCCATGTAAAGTTACACCAGATCCAAACCTCATTCAGCAGCAACAGCTGCTGCTCTGTCTAAACCTGGCAGAGGGAAAGCAAACCTTTAAAATAGTGTTCTACACTGGCTTGCCAGCTCACATGACTGAGCTAAATGGCCTTTAGGATCCATCCTAAACCTCTCCCTTCTGGCCCCACTTCTCCACCCACCTCCAGAACTCCTCTTTTGAGGAACTTAAAGGTAAAGGTAAAGGCAGTGGCGTAGCGTGGGTTGTCAGCACCCGGGGCAAGACAAGTAATTTGCGCCCCCTAACCCGTGGATTTTAGCACTCGAGTCTCTTCCACTAGATTAGTTAAAGAAACCCTTACCCCCTAAGCACATGTATTGTTTGTTATGAAAATACTGATGTATTTAGATGCAACTAACTTGTATTTAGATGCATTTTACTTTAATTACATCAGTATTTTCATAACAAACAATACATGTGCTTAGGGGGTAAGGGTTTCTTTAACTAATCTAGTGGAAGAGACTCGAGTGCTAAAATCCACGGGTTAGGGGGCGCAAAGTTAGAAGCTACTGAAGGTAATGGGGCCCTTTATATGCCCAGCTGCACTTTGTCAACAACAAATTGTCACTTTTTTTGTGTTGAATATATGCTATATGGTAATTTATGGACCTAATACCTATCTGATGCAATTTGCACATAAAAAATATGTATTCTATCAAAGTAATTGTTGAACTGAAATACAATTAAGAAGAAGTATAGGCCTATTAATGGTGAAATACAATTAAGAAGTATGTTAATAGTGAAATAATTACCAGTGATATTTTAGGGAGCAGGCTAGCAGGCGGGGCCCATTACTTACATCATAGGAGCCTACACAACACTAAACACTGTTGCTGTATGTAGGTTTTATTTTATTTGTTTTTTATCTTATATTTTGGAAATGTACATCCAGGCGTTTTTTTCTTTCATTTTTTTTTTGGGGGGGGGGGCCAAGAGAGTGGGGCCCTAAGCTATATCTTTAGCTTAAACGTAAAGCCGGCACTGATGGCGATGGAAACTTGTGATTCTGCGCCCGCTCCCGAGCTTCTCATCCCATCTTACTCGGCCTGTGTTCCGGGGTCACGCCCTGGCTTTGGCAACAGGCGCCGCAGCTTGGCCTGCTCACCTTGATTTGAGCGGGCCGCCTTCCCTTCTTCTCCGCCCCTTCTGTTGGTTGTTAGGCACGTGGTGCAAAGCGAGCACGCCGGCTGGCTGGCGAGCGCAATTTAGCCCGAAAAGCGCCGGCTGCTGCGTCCCGACTCTGCGCGCCCCTGTTTCCCCTGCGCTCTCCAATAGGGAGCAGTAGGAGCACCTTTGCAGACCTCCCCGCTTGGCGCTCCGAGAGCGGGGAAGTGATTCCCTCCCCGACGCCAGTGCCTCGGCAGCCTGCAATTTCTCCCGCTCTTCTGGAGATCCACCCCCGGCGGATCTCAGCAGCCTAGGCGTCGGCGTCGGTTCTCCCTCCTTCCTTCCCACCGTCCCCTCCTTCCTTCCTTCCATCTTGCTTCGCCCGCCGGGTCTTTGCGGCTGGGGCTGCCTGCCTCTCCCCAGACTCGCACGGACGCCGCGGGCAGAGGAGAGCGCGCTTAGCTGGGATGGCAGCGGGTGCCGCGCGGGGCTGAATCCGGAGCGGCGCCCCCCCAGATGTTGCGCCCGGTGCGACTGGCACCCCCAGCACCCCCCACGCTACGCCTCTGGGTAAAGGGACCCCTGACCGTTAGGTCCAGTCGCAGACGACTCTCGGGTTGCGGCGCTCATCTCCCTTTACTGGTCGAGGAAGCCGGCGTACAGCTTCCGGGTCATGTGGCCAGCATGACTAAGCCGTTTCTGGCAAACCAGAGCAGCGCACGGAAATGCCGTTTACCTTCCCACTGGAGCGGTACCTATTTATCTACTTGCACTTTCTGCTTTCGAACTGCTAGGAACTTACACCAGCTCCAATGAAACAGTGAGCTTTGGCTCAGCCAGCTGGACCCTGAATGAGCTGGGATGAGCAAATTATGCCAGCATAAAATTGGCTGAGCCAGGGGTTGGGACTTAACAAAGGCTGAGCCCAGCTGAACCAGGAACCAGCTGGCTGAGATGGAGATCTGCTGCCTTCTAAAATGCCCATCCCAGAAGATATTGTCATAGGATTACCCCATAAATAACACATATAGGCATATCTGATTTTATTCTCACACTTGATAATGCAGATATAATTACCAGTTTCTCCTTCAATACACAGTTTTCAGGCTCACTTAGTATAGTGTATTCCAGAGAATTGTTTAATTAATAATTGCAATCTGTTTGTCCGAATAATTTATTTCATTATTGTAATGGAGTGCTGTTGGTCAGGGATGATGGGGGGGGGGGAGTATAGTGGTAGTCCAACAACATCTGTAGGGCCACCATTTTTCCATCTCTGGTTTGTTTTTCTTATACCAAGAAGTCTCCTGTTTATCTTTACAACTCCAGAGGCTTTCTCCACCATGGTAATTCTTTTAGGATTGGATGGTGAATCTTTGGCCTTCCAACACCCATCAACCTTGGCCATTGCCCATGCTGGCTGGGACTGATGAATAATGGAGTCTGATGGCCATGCATGTTTTATAGAATGCCCTTCCCAAGTGAAGTTGTCTTTTTGACATCAGGCAAAATCATTTTTGTTTTCTCAAGCCTTCCAGGGTGGAATGTGATCTGGGTGATTAGGCTGATTTTTTGTGATAGGTGGTTTTATTTTATTTTTTGCTTTTTTCATGTGATCCCATCACTCGTACCTGGTAGTTTAACTTAAAACTAGGGCAGCCTAAAAACAAAACATAAACAAGTCCTGTGAAGTACTTTACATCCAGAGAAGCAGTGATTGTACCAAGGTCACCCAACCAACTTCATGAATGACTAGGGATCTGCCTCTGTAATCTCAGACCAAGATGCTATCTGCTTCTTCTTTTTCTTATGGCAACATTACAGCAAAGCAAAATGCATACCATACTCGTTTCATTGTTTGTTTCTAAACATTACTGATTAGTTCAGTTTTGTTCATATATATACACGTCAGTTGCTTTTGTGCAAAAAAAAAAGGGGGGGAGCCAGCAATTCTGATTAGATTTACATCAGGAAATGATCTGTGTATCTGAAGAAGTGTGCATGCACACGAAAGCTCATACCAAGAACAAACTTAGTTGGTCTCTAAGGTGCTACTGGAAGGAATTTTTTTATTTTATTTTGTTTTGATCAGGAAATGACTCCTTTTTTATTTGCACTGGAGTCAGCACATACAAACATTTCCACAGTTATTCTAATTTTGTTTATCTGTAAACAGCTATGGAAATTCCATATCTGTTGAGGTGGTTATAGTTCCTGATGACCGCATGGCACAGACAAGAAGTCCGAACAATCCAGAATTGACTTTGGTTCAAGGAAGGCTGATGTAAGCACAAGTTGTGTCTACAGAGGGCAGCTCTACATGTTACAAGGAACATGCAGGTGCTGTTGAAAATGACAGGCCTGTGTTGAGTCACTCTCCACAATACATAGTATTCATTTTCTGTAGCTTGCTGCCTATTAAGGGAAGTTCGAGCAGTGCCAGCTCTGGGTTTGGGGGAATCTTCAGGCAGGAAGCTCCCAGCATGGGCCATTTTTGAATGGGCCCATCTCTTCTTTGCCACTGTTACTTCAGCCCACTTGCTTGCATGCTTCTGCTGGGCCCAGTCTACACAACTAGCCAGAGGGATGCTGTGCCATCTCTCCAGTCTGCCTACCGTTTGAGTCCTGGAGAGGGTAGGTAAACAGGGTGATAGTCACAAGGAGGAACAGGACCCGGAGGCTCGGGGGGGCAGCAGAAGGCCCCTTGCATGGTTGAGAGCCTTGTCGGCTACCCAGCAGTGCTGATCCCTGACACCAGCCTAGTCCTGGTAGCTTGCACAAAGGTAGGCTTGCCAATAACTCATTCATTGCTTTCTTCCTTACTGGGTGTTTTATTGATTGAACAAGCTAAACCCTATTCAGGCAGTACATTTTGCAGCAGATATGGGGAAAACAAGATGGCCCTCCATCCTGTTGGATAAAGGCTCCCATCAATACTGACCATTGGCTGTCCCAGCCAGCCAATGGGAATAGGAAACACAACATGCGGAGGCCAAAGGTTTCCAAAGTCTGATGTAGACAAATAACTGTATTTTCCCGTGTATTAGACTAGGTTTTTTTTACTCAAAAATCATCAAAAAACAAAACAAAACTGGAGTCGTCCTATACATGGATAGTGATGGGGGGAGAGCTGCGCGCCGCCAGCCAGCTGGTTGGCGGCCAGCGCACTAGGGAGCTTCCCGCCCGCAGAGGTGTGGGGAGAGTGGCTGCCCACTTTGCCAACCCACAGCAACGGCATTGCTGGGGTGATGGGGCGTGTGCAATTCCCCCTAAAAAAGCTCAACAACTTTGGGCCATCTCCCCTCATTTTCTTTAAATTTAGTCCCCCAAAATAGGGGGCGTCTTATAAATGGAAAAGTGTGGTATTTAGAAACAAAATTGCACACCAGCATTTTTCTGTCATAGTCCAAAGCAGTTTTGAATTGCATATACTTAGTCACAAACATATCAAAATGATAACTGGGTTTTGTCAGCACTTACAAGTGGGGAGTTGCTGAACAATTTATACCTTTACTTATAAAGTGTAGCAAGGAAACATTAGGAAGCTAACTGATGCAATGTAGTAACATTTACACATTTGAAAACTGTTACTTCTGCACCTTCTCAGATTTTCCTCCTCAAGTGTTAAGCAAACACAATTTATTGTCACTTTCCTTCCCCTTTTGTCAATAAACTGTCAAACACCAGCTTATCCTTAGCCAATGCTGCTGAACGGTTTTGAACAATCATGTCTTTTGTTTTAGATATGATGCTTCTCCTAATGTAAGCCAGAATTGTGTTTGGCATTGTTTAGATTCACATTTTGTTTGCAACCCTGAAAAAGCACCCTTGTTAGTTGTGGGTTTTTCTCTTGCTTAGTCTCATGCTCTTAGAGCATGTCTTAAATGGATGCAAATCCATGCCCATATGCTTCCAAGGATATTGTGAAAATAGGCAACACATTCAACGTCTGTCTTTATAGCATCCAAATCCCTTTCTAATTTTGATTATTCTCATCAAAAGACTCCCCAGTTTAACTGAATGACCATTTGCCTTTGTGTTTCCAAATACCAGTAGTGAAATAGAAGAAATGGTGTTCATTAGGGCTGTGGATAGAGGAAATACACCACTAATTTAAAGAAGTAAAATGGTTTCTAAATATAAAAGCTGTCTTGGGGGCCTCATCGTCCAGCTATAAAACTGCTATTTTTCATAGGGTAATTAGCTCAGGAAAATACTATCTCTACACGCTGAGTGATTATAGTTACTGCAAAACACATGTTGATAATGATTAAAAATACATTCTAGTAGTAAAAAAAAAAAGCAATAAACTATTTTGGAAAAATGTTTAAAACCATTGCAAAGGCAGAGATAAACAAACAAGGTCAGCTTATTCGCTCTCGTAAGTGACAGGACTCAAAGGGATATTTCCTCCCTAAGCATTTATGGCTGCCAAATTTTGAGTTGGCCCATTTAAATATGCTTTAAACAGCCGTCTGACCTGAAGCAATTAGCAGGATATATTATTTATCTCCATGATACAAAAAGCTTCATTGGATGATTTCTTTATATCAAATAGCTATTCAAGGTCCAAGAGCAAGCCACGCCAGTTTTTTTCCCTTCTTCTTGCTGCTTGGCAATCTTACGACTTACAGGGATCTGTACTAGGGAATAAAAAATGAGTCTTTTATTGAGGATCCATGCAGCATCTTGCTAATTCTGAACTTGAGGAGACCCAGACAATATGAAAGACAAGTGAGCAAGGCCATTTCCCACCCATTTGCTGTTTCTGTCCAAAATCTCTTAAAGCCATAACGAGAAATGAAACAATTTATTCCTGATATTGCAACACATGAACAACCTAGAATTGGCCCATGAGCTACCTAGAACTGGCACACATTTCCAAGCCTCAACTACTCTTACATCCTGAAAGGTATATGCATACCAGGACATTTATCTATCAGTGACAGCTTGCAAACCTCAAAATCGCCATCATGGATCAAACTAGAGCATTGTGCCATATGTTTTGTTTTATAAATGCCAATTAGAGTAGACGACATTGAACTACATCAGCAATGGGGAACCAGTAGCCCTTCAAATACTGTCAATAGCCTGCTGCACTTTGAGGCCATTGCATAGCCTCATAGGGCCACAATCCAAATCCCTTATCCATTGGGCTGGAGTGGGTTTGGATGAAGCAAAAGTGTTCCTCTACCCAGCCCTGCCTGCTTCTGTCAGTGCAGAGGGCCTCAATGTGCCTTACTTAAACAGTGGTGGGTTGTGTTAGCTAGTGGTACTTAGTGGTAACCTTTGAAATGGGGTGTTTTTGAGGGTAGGGAGAGGGCAGTTGATCCTGAGCCAGCCCTGTTTGCATTATGCCACGGCAATGGGCCTGATCCAGGCCTCTTTGCTGCACTACCCTGGGAGGTGGTATAGCAAAATGGCATTGCTGTCCCCTTCCACAACCCTTTCGGCCCTGGTCACCACAAGCATTGGGACTGTGGATTTAGAAGTGGCTGCACTGCTGCATTCAGCCCACTGCTGTTGGGCAGGGCATGAAGATTGTTCTGCTCGTCACGTTTTAGTCACATTGAAATTAACGGGAGTTCAGCGTTAGCCATGACTCACTTGCACCATTGATTTCACAGAGGATAAAACTTGACCAGCTAAATGTGGATCCCACCCTCTATATTTTCCTCTGCCTCCTGTGGGAGGATATGCCTTGGTGGACACAGAATTTCCACAGGCCTAAAAGCCATTTGGTGGAGTTATGGAGTTGCAAGCTGAAAAGCACAATTCCAGTGACTAAATCTGCCAGGCTCCAAGAAGCCGAGTCCAGCTGCAAGAATTCAGGCTCCAATGTGTGATGCTGATGATGTCAGTGGCGCTTACTCCACGCTCACAGAAAGGACATGCAACCCATAAGAAAGCACAGCGAGTGCTGATTGCTTGATGGGAAGATCTGCTCTGGAGTCTGTGCCAGAAACAGCTTAATCACTCTCCATTCAGGTTTCGTTAGATGCTAATCCCTGAAGTAAGGTAAGATGGTAGTTAAATGCACAACATCGAAGGATTTTCTAGCGGGATGAGGGCTGCAGAAAAGAAATTTCAGGCTAAACATCATAATAAGGAAATTAGAAACTGAGGTATTAAGATAGACCAATGAGAGACAGTGGTTAGAAAGCGGATTATAATAAACTATCTTTTCAATAGCAGTGTGCCAATTTAATTAGGGCATTTTACATTTGGCTTCTCCTTCCCTGAACTCTTATACTGCCTCTGCCTCTTGATCTTTCTGCTTTATCCCCCCTCTAGTTTCCCCACGAAGCTCTTCATTTCTGGCATTTTCTTTTGCTTGGCTGACTTCCTCATCTCGTCTCTCTGCTTTATGGGTCTGTTCCTCAATCAGTGCCTCTCTTGAAGAAGTGCCTATTTGCTTCCAACACTGAGTTTACAGACTTTTTGCTACTAGCCAGAGTCCTGGAGACAGCTTCTAAGTATGTTTACACCTATCCAGATTAACTGCACTGAGCTGGAACCAAAGACAAATATACACTCAAGAACAAGTCCAGCTTACTTGACACGCCAAGCAAATGGGTTGCAGCTGAAAAACAAACATGTCTGGTGCAGCTTTTTAGCTGAGAATAGATTAAAAGTAAAATTAGCCTCTCTGCATCTGCCTAAAACTATGTGACACCAACTATAGCTTTAACTGCTTGAATTGGGACCAAAGCCACATTTGTGGATTCTCTTTCTCCCTGTTTCTCATTTTTATTTAAGCTCAACCTGACAGTAAACTAAGTAAAGCACAGTCTTTATTTTGTTCTTGCCTTCCTATTTCTCATCTCTCGACTTCTATCTTTTACTAGCCTGCAAAAAAGAAAAAGAAAAAGCTGGGAGTAGGCTTCACTGAGGCTAATAGGTTTTCTTTCCATGCTGGCAGCAGAAGAGGAGAAACACTGCTCTCCTTGCCTCACATGGAAACATAGACATGCTGGAGCCGGAGTAAGTGGTAATGTGTAGACAGCCCAAGTGGGCTATCGGAGGAGAGATAGATTAATCTGTTCCTTCTCTACCAGCCTGCTCACTTAGCTGCATTAACCAGGTGAGTTCTTAAATACAAAGCTAGCCTAACACTGTCTTTCTATGTTTATTCTAGGGCTGCATTGGATACCGGCCACTTTTTGGTTTTTACCCCAAAACTGGCAATTTCTGCTCTCATCGAAATGTCTCATCCCAACCAGTAACTTAGTCCCCCCCCCAAAAAAAAAATATTCACCTTTTCCCAGTCCTGTTCAATACAATTGTTTCCTTGGGTGCATAGCTGTCAACTTTCGGATTTGAAAATAAGGGATTTTTCCAAACTATCGGATTTGAAAATAAGGGATGCCGCGAGGGTGGTGCAATGGCACCAAGTAGCCTCGCCACCCTGCGCTCCAGAGGCTGCGCGCGAATGGGTAAGTGAAAGAGCGAGTGCGTAGACGGCAGGCAGGCTGGCTTTCTGGTTGGGCGTGAGGGTCTGGCTGCACAAGGCATGCAAGCTCCACCCCCAGTCGGTCTCAGACTCCTTATTGGCAGCCGAGCAACGCAGCTGAGGAGCCTCCCTGGCCGGCAGGGAGGGAGAGGAACTGCTTCCTTTGAAATCCGGGAAATTTAAGGGATATCAACAATCCAGGATAGCAGCGGGAAATGGCATTGGAATAAGGGAGTTTCCCGCAAAAAAGGGAGGGTTGACAGCTATGCTTGAGTGTTGCTTCTTCAGCTTTGCATACACACGTGTGCCTTCCATACCTGCTTATTTCTAGCCCTGGAATCGTCACATGGGTAATTTCAGTCCATCTGAATGAGATAATTTCATGATGCTATAGCTGAGTGGATAATTTTGATACTACTAAAAATATTTATTTCATAAAAATCATATAATGCTTGACTTTAAAAAAAGAAGTCTTGACTGTAGTCATTAATTCTCAGATACAGAGAGCATCTATCTATTTCTTTTATATCACTATGTTGTCTAAACAGAAGCATGGCAGTATATGGCTGTACAAGGCTCAGCCTGTGATTGCTTTGCGTAACATTTTCTGACATAGGAACCTTCAGTCTATCTTAGGAGTAGCCAACATGGTGCCCTGATATTTTTTTGGCCCTCAACTCCCATCTTCTCTAACAGTTGGCTATACTGGCTGGCACTAATCCAACCATGTCTGGAGGGCACCAAACTGCCTATTCCTTGGTCTAAGTCATGATTTCCTACTACCTCCTATGAACTACCAGTAACACTCCTGGAATCCTCCTAAGTTGCACATTCTTTAGAGCAACACAGAAGACTGAGATGTACAATGGCTTCAAGTACCTAGGCAACTAATCACTTTAGACAAGGTAACATACATTGCTACAGACCTTTCCCAGTGGAAATCTTGTTTCCTGTTATAAGACAATTGACTTTTATGGGGTGAAAAGAACCACACAGGTTAGAAATAGAGCATCCCTTCATCTTCCAGTGCTGAAAAGCAGGAAGCCTAATATCTTTTCAGCTGACCCAACTACAGTGGTACCTCTGGTTACGTACTTAATTCGTTCCGGAGGTCCGTTCTTAACCTGAAACTGTTCTTAACCTGAAGCACCACTTTAGCTAATGGGGCCTCCCGCTGCTGCTGCGCTGCCAGAGCACAATTTCTGTTCTTATCCTGAAGCAAAGTTCTTAATCTGAAGCATTATTTCTGGGTTAGCAGAGTTCTTAACCTGAAGCGTATGTAACCTGAAGCATATGCAACCTGAGGTACCACTGTACTCACAATCACTCTGACCTAATGGTAAATCTCCTGCACAAAGTCATATGCTTATTTGTGATTAGAAAATGTTGGGGAGAACACAAAGCAGTACAGTGGTACCTTGGGTTAAGTACGCTTCAGGTTAAGTACGCTTCAGGTTAAGAACTCCGCTAAGAACAGAAATCGTGCTCTGGCGGCGCAGCAGCAGCAGGAGGTCCCATTAGCTAAAGTGGTGCTTCAGGTTAAGTATGCTTCAGGTTAAGAACGGATCTCCGGAACGAATTAAGTACTTAACCCGAGGTACCACTTTTATTTGGAGTTGGCATCCGAGTGGCTACTCATTGATTGGAAATTGTACATAGTGTTGCTGTACTAGTGTTTTAGGTACATCCACCTGGAGCATCTCAGTGATGGATGCATTATAAAAAACAATCAATAAATACATCAACTTTAATAATTAATAAATATTATTACGCATCAAAACTTCTGAGTACGCTAGAAAGCAACCAAATTGGAAAATCACTGTCTCCCTCAGATGATACGGCATACAATGTCTGACTAAATGTAGCAACCTTGAGGTCTTTGGATGAAACCCTCTAGCAAATAATAGTAAGTCTTACCATGGTTCAACCATTTAAATTTTAATCAGGTGCAGCTATTTAGATGTCTGCTTGATAATTCCATCCATGCAACAACTGATCTTATTCTCAAAGAATCTAATGAAGGAACTGAAACACAACACACACACAACCAAGTCACACAAGTAGCCTCTAATGACAGTCTCAAATGGCTGTCCAAATTCACAGCCCACTCAGTTTCACAATATTTGGGTGTATTTGCTGAACAAGGCACAAATCCTGTTTACTACCTCATCTTCTAGAAAGAACAAATACTTCAGGTTCTTTTGTAAATTTCTCTGTTCTACAGGAAACAGAAATTTAGCAAACTTCTTTTTAGATTGCTTCTTATGGACTCTGAACTCAATAAGAAGGAACTGACTGAGCTTGTGAAAACAGGGAAAGGCTATTCACTGAAGTACTGATATGAGGCTATGTAATTACACAAAGGGTACTATACAAATCCTATAGAAGTCAATGCCTCATTTTTTTATTTTGCAAGGCTCCTGTGACTTTAAACAGTTGTATGATCAACTGCCATGGACTGGTTGGACAAAGATGAATGGTGGGAGGAACCAGCTGGGGAACCCCCAAGTGAAGAAGGCTCAGAGTCCAGAGAGTGGTGGTGGGATAACAATGAGTGGTCAGAGGTAGAAGAGGAAGAAGACTGGGAGTAGGAGGGGTTGGAAGCTGAAGAGGTAATGGGTTTTAGTGAGATGGGAGAGTCTGTGGCAGGGGGAAGTCCAGACTCAGAGGCAGAAGCTGAAGAAGGAGGTCAAGAGGCAGAGATGAGTCTGGCTGGTGAAGAGGCATGGGTGTGTCCCCCTCCTGCTGCGAAAACACCCCCCCCCGGTCTGCCAGAACCAGGAGAGGCATGAAAAGGGTGGAGAAGTTCATGCAGGCATAGTCTCAGATTGTTTGGGGAAAACCCTGTGGGGAGGCAAGGCCCCTCAGTCTCAGCAACTGAGTCATGGGGGCAAGACTTACTGGAGATGAGTTGCTCTGTTCATTAGGCCTGACGCTCCTATGCAGATCCTGTTTTTTGCTAATAAAGAGTTAACTCCAACTTGCTCAGTGTGATCAACATATATTAAGTGCTCCCCACAACCCCCTCCCATGCAGCTAGAGTAATGGGGAAAGGTTAATATATGTAATTCATCCAGCTGCTTTAAAGACATAAGAGCTTCCAGGTGGGGAGGAGATGTTGGCAACTATTGTGTCACATACTTTTCACTGGTTTTAAATGGGTTTGCATTTCTATTTTTTATTCTAAGAAAGGAAGTAATTATATGAAAGTGTTCTATTATACATTCAGAGCTTCCACATTAATAATAATTTTTCAGCTGATGTCAATGAAAACGGACAATCTGTGCATACATTGGTTGAGAGCTCCTCATGTACCTTTGAGCATTCACAAAATACCACATTTTGTCACAAGTAAGTAGCTCTGTGGTTGAATTTCACAGCTCTCCAGGGAAGGCTTACCCAAATAGGGAGCTACTCCACCAACCTCATCGTATGCTCAGCCAAATACATTGTTTCAAAACATAGTTACATGCCACCCCAATCTCTGCTGAATGGCTACATGAGATTCCAGGGGTACCAGATGCTCACCCAGGGTTGTGCTAACCAAACCTAGTGTAAGACGGCACCTTTTTCTTGCTGCACAGCCTGCCACCATGACCTTGGCAACGTCTTGCCTAGTTGATTGTTTCCGCACCTTTTGCCATTCTTAACAACTTCTATCTGAGTTGAGGCCCCGGCATCTTCCCTTCGATATTCCAAATATTATCTAAATTCTACAATTTATTCAATTCTAACATTCACTAACTGTAGCAGTTATGGGTGCCATTGCACCCCCAAACCTGTAATAGTATCTATTTTCTGGCCAAATACTTGCATTGTAAAATGCTTTCCATGTAAGAATGTGAAAGCAATACGTATGTTGTTCATGTGCACTATTTCAGTGTAATACCTATGTTTTAGAATTTCTGCTCAGGAAGCTCACCTGTGATGCATGTCATTAAGAAAGAAGATAAGCCCTGAATGGGGGCCAAATTTTGGCTAAACAATTCCTCAGTGCTAGATATTGGTGAAATTTGCTTTCTCAGAAGGCCTTCTCAACCATGGCATCTCAATCAGGGAATGCGCTTCCCAGAGAATTCCATCCTTTTTCCCTTCTGGAGCCATGATAATGCATTTTAGTTTCCCCAAACCTTTTGCACATAATTTTAGTCCTACTGATTGTTTTTATCTGGATTCTAAGCTCTTGCTGCCTTTTAGTTTTTGTGTTCACTGTGATAATCTGGATTTGTATTGTTTATTTTCACCCTAATTCACCTTAGTTAAACAATCCCAGTATAAATATATCTATAATAAATCAGTTAAAAACAGAAATGTTCATTAGAAGAATGTGAAATTTTGAAACTTGTGAAGACAGGCCACTGCGGTCCGTAAAGAGAAATTGTGCTAACAATGGTGCTAATAGTAGTATCTGGATGATACTTAGAGGATACCTGGAATATCATTTGTTAAAACAGGGAGTCAATCACAAAGACTGCACAGTCCACACTTGTCCCACAATAGTCCATGTCAGCTGTCTAGACTGGCAGAACACAAGTGAATGCTGAATATGTATTCTGCAGGGACAGAATGTGCTGATATCCAATATGAACCACGTAGACATTGTCATAAGGTATGAGTATGGGACCAAAATCATACTTGTTCCATTTTACATTCCATATATCTGAATGTCTATGAATGATTAAGAGGCTCTTTACTATGGAGCAGCATTCTGGACTATCTAATCAGGTGCAATGTGCTGCAGGAACCAAAATGATATTCACCGATACTTTACCCTGTGGGGAAAGATGTGCATAACATGTAGAACTGAGCAATATTAACACGAGGCAACATCATACCTGTTTTGAGACTTTGCAATGTACTAGTGCATCTGAAAACACTGTGCTGTGGTCATGGTAACTGGAAATAAAATGCTGAGAACTAAACAATCAAGGCCATTCTTGTTTTATACCCTAATCGGGGGGGAAAATAAGTAATTCAGTTGGAGTGTTTTGGGGAATGGAAAGGGGAGTGGGAGGGTGGTCTCATTTCATCATGCTCTTATTCTTAAATCTTCTGCTTGAAAAAGCCAATTCTAGCACAAACAATATACCTAGTTTAAATTGGAGGTACATCTCTGAGCCCAAGTCACCACGATTCTTTTCAACCAAAGCAAAATAAATATGGAGAGATCTCTTGTATTCATTCATAATCTAATATGTCACTCTTAATGTGGAAAAGCCCACTGGCAGGGTAAAGAAATCTCTAGCTCCCATAAATAAAATAAAATAAATAAAATAAAAACTTAAAGACTAAAAGGAATCATTTGCAACAATTGGTTGTGAGGAACTATGGGAAGGTGCTAGGAAATCACTTTGCTCTATAATATGGCTGTGTCTATACCACTGAGGCAGAAGTTTTGAAGGAAGATGACAGAAACACTATAGAATTCAAAACAAATTATAGTCAAAATAAAATGATGCTGTTTGCAGCAACTAGAACAAAATGCAGAAACAAATCCTGTCAGATAGCAAAATGCCCTTTTCTCTATTGCATACAGACCTTTCCTAGTTTCAGCTGCAGAGAAGTGGAAATTGCACTCTGTTAGGTAACAGGCAGAATTTCAATTAGAGGGTTTTACAGAGTTTCAAGCATGTTAGCAAATGCTCTTTTCTCCTCCTCTCCCCCACTGTCTATCACAAGTCAAGAAATCACAAAACAATTGTCCTAAAAACCCCTCTCAGCTGTCACTGTATGCAAAGAGTATACGGTACCATTATGATGAGAGTTCTGGGTCTGCTCATTTCATCATCACTATCCAGAGGCAGGATTTCATGTGACAATTCCTCTTGCCGTCTTCTACAAATATGTGCACAGTTCCTCTGTACCACTGAACGAAAGGCTTGAAGCAGAACAATGCTGGCAGCACAGCCCATAGCTGCATCCTGAAGCCTACAAAATAACTTCTATGTTTATGCTATGTTTGAAAAACAGTAGCTCCTTGTCCCTGAATACAGCCTACAGTGCAGCTGCAGCCAGCCAGCTCGCTCCAATCATTTCCTTGAGCTGCAATCATCTGATCACAACCAAATAGCTTGGATGCAGATATAGGAAAGATTTGATCCACTGAAACAACATAACACACACACAGAGAGAGAAACACACAGAGTATTAAGGTCCTTTCTTTTTTTCTTTTTCTTTTTTGCGGCAACTGTTTCTGAAAACACAGAACAATTTTTTTTTCCTTTAGCAATAATCCTCCTCCTCCTCCTGATCCCAGATTCAGAGAGCTGAAAAGTATAAACCAGCTGTTTAATAAAAAAAAAAAAATCTGGCAAGACTCATTTAAATGCCTGTTAACAACCACACAGAGGAAAATCAGCAATGACAACCATAAGGAGGATTAAACAGCGATGACTAAAAATGAAATACTTTGTTGTAGTGCTTTATTAAGAATGAAAAATAAAATCCAGCTTCTGCTTCATTGAGGCACATAGGCTGGTACCTTTGGGTGAAAGTGTTTCATTTTCTCAAACGAAATTAACATGTCAAAGTATTTAAACATGATGGGGGAGGAATGCAACATAATAATAAATGGGTTGCACAGCTCATGCCCGAACATCAATGGCTTCATGAAAAACACCACTGTTTAGTTATGAAATGTTTTTCAAGACTAGTTTTTTTGTGAGTGATCCCACACAAACACTTCTGCAGACTGTGGCATTTTTTTATACTGGCAAAGGCAGCTTGTGTGTGGCAAATCTTTCTAGGAGGGCTCACTTCCAAGGAATTAAGCACAGATTATCTCCCCCCCCCCCCAGTCACCACCACCCCTTAAAAGAAAAAAGAAAAAAAGCAAGGTAACCAACCGGGAAGCATTTGTAAATGTTTTATTGCTAATAATTAATGCAAAGAAAGAAGCAGGGTTTGAGCAGTTAACAACTTAGTATTCCAACTGCTGGCAGAGAAGTAATCGAGAAAGCTGCTAAAAAGAGGTACTTAGTAACCACATGACCCCGTTTGGATAAATATCAAGATCTTAATGGTACAGTTGTGTGAGGTAAGAGTACTTCAGGGGAAGTTGGCACTAAGCCTCGTTTCTCACAAATGAAGAGACCTGCGAGTGTTGCAAGTAAGATGTTTTCAAAAGGAACAGCATTCTTGTTTCTATGCTTATTTTCTTACTATCTTTCTGTTGCATCTGCAGTCACATCTGTCTTGACTTTTTAAGCATTGTTTCTGTATACACACACATGTGTGCGCACACACACACACGGCCCTGCTGCTTTTTTAGGCAGTGGGAGCCTTGCCATTCACTTTCATGGGGACTTGAGTAAGCCTGTAATTCTTGTTGATGTAATCTTTGGAACGGCTGTTTCGTGAAATGGATTGTTTAAAAAGAGAATGGCGCTGCTAACACTGTTCTCCGGAACCATTTTACACAGGGGTTGATTAGGATTTAATTGCTCAGTAATCTGTCACAATATGGCAGCATTTAAATGAAAATATTTACCAGGGCCATTAAATGACTTGCTTAAAAAAAAAAAAAAGTCTCCTGCCCACTGCCAAATGTTTCTCTTTGCTTGTATCAAGAGCAAACTGACTACAGTACTTTGATCTATTCTCTCTCGCTCTGTCATGTATGCATATATGAGAGACACACAGGCATAGTACACACAGGCATAGTAAACAGCATTTGCATCTATCTGCCTTGAGTTTTGTTAGCATCCTTTCAGGAAACGCTTTGCTTCCCCCCCCCCCCCAAGTCATCTCACTAGACAACTCCTTCTCTTGAATCATGATCTGGTGCACAGGAAAGTTACACGTTAGAAAATTCCAAGGCATACTTTTTTATGCTTAGCAGTTTCATTTCTGCAAATACACTTGCAGCAACACAGTGCTTTCATTCCTGCTTCAAAATGGGATGCTTCGCTGCCTCTTGCCACTTGTATTTTCATTACTTTCCTTCTGCACATTGGGATGAAGCTGACACTTTGAGGAGATAAGAGACTAAAATACTTATCACTGCTGGTCTTAATAGCACCAGTCCGGGTTTGACTAACTTCCATTATGGTGTATGTAGTTTGCTCTTCTAGTGTCTGCTGCATGGCCTTGGGCAATATTAATGTCCCTGGCATGACAGGCTGCTGCTGTTATTTTACTCATATCATACTGGAGTGCTTGGAGTTTGGTTTCTATGGCAACAAGGCCCAATTTCACCATGCAACTGGATGCCAGACAATTCTTTTCCAAATCCCTTTAAAAAAATAGTGGAGGAAATTCCCACAGAACTGAAGAGTCCTGGATCAGGTCCATTCTCTTTAAATACTTTAATAAGGAGACAGAGAAGAGTTGCTCGAGATACGGCTAGGAAGAAGCTGTGGCTTATAATCGCTATAAAGAAGTGTAAAGAGAACAAAGCCTACCCCAAGGGAACAAGACAAACTTCTTGTAATTCATAGAATTGTAGAGTTGGAACGGATCCAACCTCATGCAATGCAGGAATCTCAACTAAAGCATCCATGACAGATGGCCAGCCAACCTCTGCTTCAAAACCTCCAAGGAAGGAGAGTCCACCACCTCCCAAGGGAGCCCATTCCACTGCTTTAACAGCTCTTACTATCAAAAAGTTCTTCCTTAAGTTTAGTTGGAATCTCATTTCTTGTAAACTGAAGCCATTGGTTCGGGTTGTTCCCTCTGGAACAGGAGAAAACAAACTTGCTCAACCTTCCATGAGACACCCCTTCAGGTATCTGAAGATGACTATCATAGCTCCCCTCAGTCTCCTCTTATCTGGAAACATATCCAACTCCCTCAACCATTCCTCATAAGGTTTGCATTCCAGAACCTTTATCATCTTGGTCACCCTGATGTGTGGGTGAAAAGCCAGAGGAGTTTTGTGCTTCAAACTAAGGCAACTGTAGGCCAATGGGTTGCAGAAAAGGAGAGCAGCAACTCCACTTATTTACTGTTAACCAGCCATTTATTTACTGGGTATCTTACGAAATTATCTTTATACAGACAGCAATGTATAAACTAGATTTGGATATCTGGAAGGGCCCAGATAATAATCTACAGAAGGCTTCCTCAACCAGGTGTCATCCAGGTAGTCCAAATTGGGCTACAATTCTTTTCAGCTCTGGCCAGCATGGCCAATGCTCAGGGATGCTGGCCACAGTAGTCTAAAACATCTGGAACGAACCAGGTTACTACCCAAAAGGTAGGATGATCCTTTCACCCAGATCCATCTAGGCCAGTGATGGCTAACCTTGACACTCCAGATGTTTTGGGACTACAACTCCCATCATCCCTGACCACTGATCCTGTTAGCTAGGGATGATGGGAGTTGTAGTTCCAAAACATCTGGGGTGTCAAGGTTAGCCATCACTGATCTAGGCACATGCCGTTTGGACTACTGTGTACAGTTCTGGGGCATCACACTTTAAGAAGGAAGTAGGCAACCTGGAAGGGATGAAGAGTAGTGCAAGATGATGATCAGCACTGTGGCAAGCAAGTCATATGTCAAAAAGTTGAAGGTGTTGGGCATGCTCAGTCTGATAAAAAGAAGATTGGGGAAAACAGAATCATAGAACTGTAGCATTGGAAGGGACCATAAGGATCATCTAGTTCAACCTCCTGCAATGCAGAAATCTTTCACTGTTGTGGGGCTCAAACCCACAACCCTGAGATTAAGAGTCTCAAACTCTACCGCCTCCGTGCCAAAAGAAGTGGTCTGGGCTGAACAGAGGAAGACAACCTGTCAGCACAGCAGATCAACTGCTTGGCTTGAACCACCAAACTTTTTTCCCCTTCCAAAACTGTCACCCTCTCTAGCTGATTCCATGGTGAAGGCACATATAATAAGGCCCGTGGTCTTATTTCAAAGTTTGATCTCTTCAACTTCTCTTGCTTTAGGGCAGATTCTGTTCATATCCTTTCTGACCATTGACAGAATTTATTTTTGTAGATTTCACATTTTATCTTTTGTTATAGCATTTTTGATTGAAATTACTTAGCCAGGGATCACACAAGTGATGAAAGGCAAGATACAAATTGAAATAATTAGTCAATCAATCAATTGGCAGTATGGTCAAAGTCTTTAGCCAGTGTGGTGTAGTGGTTAAGAGCGGTAGACTCGTAATCTGGTGAACCGGGTTTGCGTCTCCGCTCCTCCACATGCAGCTGCTGGGTGACCTTGGACTAGTCACACTTCTTTGAAGTCTCTCAGCCCCACTCACCCCACAGAGTGTTTGTTGTGGGGGAAGAAGGGAAAGGAGAATGTTACCCGCTTTGAGACTCCTTAGGGTAGTGATAAAGCGGGATATCAAATCCAAACTCTTCTTCTTCTTCTTCTTCTTCTTCTTCTTCTTCTTCTTCTTCTTCTTTATGCTTAAGTCGTATGAGCTCCATTCATCTGTAAAGCAATACGTCTAAATTTCTATATTAAATCACCAAGGAAAAACACCTATTAAAATCACCTTGATTCAAATAAGTTACTCATAAAAAGGTAAAGGCACCCCTGACCATTAGGTCCAGTCGTGTCCGACTCTGGGGTTGCGGCGCTCATCTCGCTTTATTGGCCAAGAGCCGGCGTACAGCTTCCAGGTCATGTGGCCAGCATGACAAAGCCGCTTCTGGCAAACCAGAGCAGTGCACGGAAAAGCCGTTTACCTTCCCGCCAGAGCAGTTCCTGTTGATCTACTTGCACTTTGACGTGCTTTCGAACTGCTAGGTGGGCAGGAGCTGGGACTGAGCAACAGGCGCTCACCCCGTCGCAGGGATTCGAACTGCCGACCTTCTGATCAGCAAGCCCTAGGCTCTGTGGTTTAACCCACAGCGCCACCTGGGTCCCTCACAGTTACTCATACATTCATCCTATCTCATTGTTCTCAATGCCACAACTAACATTTTTACATTTGCTGGCTTGCATCTTATTTATTTATTTATTGCATTTATATTTCACCATTGCCCCCTCCTCATCTAATGTTCACATCAACCTTGTCCAGTAGGTTAGGCTGAGAGGCAGTGACTGACCCCAGGTCACCCAGTGAGCTTCATGGCTGAGTGGGTATTTGAACCCTGGTCTCCCAGGTCCTAGACCAATACTCTCCCAACCACTGCACCACATTGGCTCTCATGCATTCTTATGTGTTAATGACTCCTAAGAACTTGTGGCCAAGACTTGCAGAATTTGCAGTGCTGAGAATAAGGAGATCTGCAGCAATCTGAATGTGTTTTGAGAGCACTTTTAAAATATATGATATTCATTGCTATATGTTGCAGCTAGCTACTCCTGCTATGTTACAGACACATGCAAATGAAAGAAAACTCAAAGCACATTCACAGCCCAGGGGGAAAGGATAAGAACCACCGTTATCATTGTGAGAAATGGTCCATCTAGTGCAATAAAGTGACACAAAATAGAAGCTGGATCAAATGAGACAAAAGGAACTGTTCAAGAAGCAGAGCACTTACGGAATGAGCAAACAGAAGCGGTAGTTAGCTATGAATATCTAGCAGTCAGTGATGAATACATAAATTGGAACAGGACCAATTACAGATTCCCGCGGCACCCCGCTTTCTGCAACAAAAAAGCAAACTCGAGTATGATAAATACAAAGTAATTTAAAACGTGCACAACGAAAGACCAACTTTTTTAGTATTGAAGTGAAAATGTGTCGCAGTACAGGAACCAACCAACGATACATTGTTCAAAAGAAATGGATCAATATAAAGTTAATTCTGAATCCCCCGAACTGTCTTATTACAAATGATGGGCAGATATAGTTGCTGTTGATGAGGGTGAACGTGTTGCTGTTGCTGTTGTTGCTGTTGCTGCTGTTGTTGTTTTGCATAGACACTCCATTCTTTAGAAAGGGGAGCAGCATCCATTTGAAAAATAAAACCTCTTGCATCAGACAGAAAGAGAACCACAATACCTCTCAGTTAAAGAGTGACATAATTTCTTCAAAATACTACTGTTAGCAAACAGACAAATGAGGAACTGCAGGAAATTAGTAAGCATATGGCACCCTCTAGGGAGTAACCCTCGAAAGGCAGCTAGATCACACTGAAATATTTTAAGTAAGTAGCTTTCCAGATTGCAACTACAGTATGCCTACTGAACTTTCTTTAGAATTTTTTTAAAAAAAACTAGGAATTTTTAATTCCAGATGACCACTTTAGAATTTAGAAAGAAGGCATTTGGACTTAGTCCTGCCTTGAACAATGGATCATCACTATTACAGGCAGATAGCCCAGGCAGAAGCAAAGCTCCACATCAGTGTTCCCCAGATATTGGGAAGTATCCCCCACCCCCCAACTAATCATTTCCCCAACTGCTAGGGAATAGCTCCATAAAGCATGAGTTTGCACATCTGAAGCCGTTGTGATGCAGTGCTTGTCACTGTCCTTCCTCCCTCTCTCTTCCAAGTTTGCTTCTGATGTGGTTGCTGAGAATATTTCTTTATTAGTTAAAGGCAGAATGCTTAGAGAATATTTATTATAAAAAGTAAAACCTTAAGTAAGCAACATCAACAAGAACCATTCTTTGGTTCAACTATACCAGCCAGTTGAGGGAGGTCTTTCTTATACTAAAGACCTGTACATATGGGCATTGTGGCCCTTGATCAGCTAATTCAACAATGGAATCCCCCAAACTCACAACAGTATGCTTTCACCTTCATAAGTCAATAGTTCTTCCTCATAGTGGCAAGTGAGTCACAGCATTTGCAAACAGTGGAAACGTCACGTGGCAATATTTCTGAGAAACAGGTAGGTAGCCGTGTTGGTCTGCCGTAGTCGAAACAAAACAAAACAAAAAAATTCCTTCCAGTAGCACCTTAGAGACCAACTAAGTTTGTTCTTGGTATGAGCTTTCGTGTGCATGCACACTTCTTCAGATATTTTTTTTATTTTATTTCTGAGAAAGTTAACATGCCACCTCAAAGCAGCAGCAACTTCCTGTTGAGCTATCTAAAGTCACTCGGTCACCTAGCAGGAAAACCTAAACTTTGCTGTTCTCTGGCATCATTGCCATGTTTTGTTTTGAGCTGGCTTTGTTTTTCTATCTTGCTTTAACATGCATTGTTTCTCTTGTCCCTGCAAAGGCTTTCAAAGTAACCACACTTCATCAGAAAGCTGAGACTGGGATAGGATTCACATGAGAGTGTGCCATTCAACTAAGGTTTACTCAGAGCAGAGCCATTGAAATTAAAGGACATGATTAAGTTAGATCCATTAATTTGAATGGGTTTACTCTGGATAGCATCTTTATGTACTTAAGATTAATGGGTAGGGGGAAAGTATATGCAAGAAAAATCCAATTGATTTCAATTATATTAATTCACTAAGACCTAAAAGATCGTAGTGCTTAAGTGTGAGAGGAAGCAAGTGCCTTTTTCAAATCTGGCCTCAGTCATAAATATCACCACAAGGTGATAATAATACTATACTATCATATGGGATTGTGGTAATTAATACTAAGGTAATTATATAATACTTGAAATGCACAGCATATGCAGAGTATGAATTAATCTGTGAAAAATTGTCTCAGTTGACTATGTAAAATAAATAAATGGCCATGTAACATAACTGGGGAGTCAGCTTGTGTCTCTGACAACTTTTTTTAAAAAAACTGTGCCTGTCAAACAAAGAGAGAACTTAATTAGTTGGAATTTAATATAACTTGCTCTGTAATCCTAAACATGTTTACTCAGAAGTCAGTCACAATCAGTTTAATTATCAGAAGTCTCTATAGCTGAACTAAATTCAAATTAGGGCTTGACGGTTCAGTTTGTTCATGGCCCATCTCAGTGTCACATAAATTACATACATCTACTCTCTCCCCCCCCCACATTAATAAGTGATTCTCCCCCCCCCAAAAAAAAACCCTGCTTGAAATTTTATATTTAAATACATATTTTTGATCCTATTTTCTCACAAAATACAAATTTCTAAATGCAATTTATGCTACATTTTGATATATATGCATTTTTGCTATGCTTTTTAAGCTGAGAACTGCATCACAGCATTCTGAGAAGAGAAAAATCTGCAAGATAAGCTGTGTTCTGATCCACTGATTAGTAAGGAAGGGCAGATCAAGCCAATTCAAATCAGAATTCACAAAGAATGGGTTCCTCAAGCACCCCTAATAACTGGGTGAGGTGTGCAGATAACCTCTTGGGCTTTTAGCCACCTTCTTAAATGAGCCATTGTACACATATACTGTACATTTCTGAAGATAGAACCATTTAAAATTAAACACTATCATTCTAAAAGGACTGATTTCTTATTACACAGTGAATAAACACAATTTGACACTGTGACACAAATCACATCAAAAATGTGCCATACACATTGAGAGACATGGGGTTTTTTTCTCACTAGATGAAATGTAGGTTAAGCAGCAGAAACACAGACAAGACAAGGTTTGACAACAGGCAATAGTTCACTTAAGGAGGTCGAGTGGGTAGAGAATGTGCTGTTTAAGGGAACTGAACATCAACACATGAGCTTTAAGTAGAGATGAAAACACTGGTAATTATAGGCAGAAACAACTTTAAAAAAAGAAAGAAAAGACACCCCCCCCTAAAAAGGGGGGGTGTAAATACAAATGTCATTGTATTATTGGGAGAAACTATTTCAGAATCAGAGTTCTGGTCTAAATTCCAGCCATAAATATCTTATTTCCAAATAGTTTTAATTGAATGTGATTTACCTACATCTGGGCCAACGTCCTGTTCTTGCAGCGGCTAACCAGTTGCCTATGGAAAACCCATAAGCAGAGTGTAACACCATTTTCCTCAGTTGTGATTCCCAACAACTGGTATCCACAATGTACCGGTAATTCTCATTTAAGCATAATATGCATTGCTGTCTGACATGCTCTCCGCAGAAGGACTAGATCACTTCCAGGTTCTAATTCTATGATTAAATATTATTTGCTGCATATTCTTGAAGCACAAAAATGTTGTGGCTGTGATCTTTTCAGAATCATCTCTTTCACACCTGCTTTTCTTTTCTTTTTTTTTTTTATTTATTAAATTTTATTAGAATTTACAAGGAAAAAAGAAAAAGGAAATTTGGCACATTTTGCCATAGGGGGGGGAAAAAAAATACATTTATAGAATTATACATACATAAATTTTTACAATTAATCTTAGCATTCACACTCCTCTCACCATACCAATTTCTCATGCATCCCTTACTTAAAAAAAAAAATCATTCTTACAACCCCTTTCATTCTCTACATCCTATTTCATACATTTCCACTCGACATCCTCTCTAACACATACATCCTATCTAACCAACCTATCTCTCATACATAGCTCAACTTACTTATCTATCCAATACATTCTCAAACATATAACATACTTATATTTAAAACAATATATATTATATACAATATAAAATAAAAAAGGAAGACTTGGTGACCTCCACCACCGTTCGTTACACTTCTTTTTCCAACCCGTATTATTCCCTCCTGTTGTTTCCTTAATTAATTCTCTTTCATTTTCAACCAATCATTTTTCTCTATTCAATACTTAACTTACAATTCAATTTTACATCTTCTCTGTTTAGATATTCATTTAACGCTTTCCATTGATTTTCCACTACATTCTTTGATTTCTGTCTTATGATATTTGTTAGTCTCGCTAGTTGTAGGTACTCGCAGGTTTTTTGCATCCATTCCTCCTTAGTTGGGGCATGGCTTTCTTTCCAATGGTGGGCAATTGCTATTTGTGCTGCTGCAGCTGTATATTGGAACAAATTCATTTTTCCTTCTGGAATATCTTTATTGTAGATACCTAATAGATAGAGTTCTGGATTTTTACCAAATGTTTGTTTCATTAATTTTTGGGTTTCTGTATGTACGATGTCCCAGAATTTTTTAATTTCTGAGCATCTCCACCACATATGATAGAAGGTGGCATTTTCCTCATTACATTTCCAACATTTAATTTTATTTGTCTTACTCATTTTTCCTATTTTATCTGGTGAGAGATACCACCGGTGGAGCATCTTCATTATATTTTCTTTTATTTGGTATGAAGCCGTAAAATCTATTCTGCTATTCCAAATTTTTTCCCATTCTTTATATTCTAATTCATGTCCAAAATCTTTCTCCCAATTTAGAATATGTTTCCCTTTCACTTCTTGTCCTGATTCGTATTCTTTTAGTAATTTGTATATTTTAGATATTAATTTATTATCTTTTCGCAGGACCTCTTTGTCAAATCTTGAATCAATATTCTCGAATCCTTTCTCCTTTAAATCTCTATCAAAATTTGTTTTAAGTTGCAGATATCCTAACCAGCCAATTCCTTTCTTTTTCACTTCCTCAAACTTTTTCAATTTTGGGTTAACCCCTATTTGTTCTACTAAATCTTTATAAACCGGCCATTTTTCTTTAATTTCGCTTTTTATAGTGGTGGATGCTTCCACCGGTGATAGCCACCAGGGTGTTTTCTGAACTATCTTTTCTCTAGTTCTATCCCAGACTTCCATCAGCACCTTCCTGATGGAGTGATCTGTGAATCTTCCATGTACCTTTTTTTCCCCATACCATAGGTATCCGTGCCACCCATATAGACGATCCCACCCTTCCACATTTAACAGCTCTTCATTTTCCAGAGTTAACCATTCTTTTATCCAAACCCAGCATACAGCTTCATAATATGTTACCAAGTCAGGGACTGCAAAGCCTTCATTTTGTTTCAAATCCATCATAGTTTTGGCCTTAATCCTTGCTTTTTTGCCTTGCCAGATAAAGTTCGCAAGGTCTTTCTGACAGTCCTGTAAATATTTTTTCCCTATTATAATTGGTGCCACTTGAAATAAAAATAATATTTTTGGAAAAATTTTCATTTTGATCAGGGCGATTCTCCCCATCAGTGATAGGTTCAGTTTCTCCCATTTTTTTAATCTGTTCTTGACCTCCTTCCATTCCTTGATATAATTATCTTTGAACAAGTTTGTATTTTTATTTGAAATCCATAATCCCAAATATTTTACCTTGTTTTCTATTTTGATCCCTGATTTACTCTCTAACAACCCCTTCTCTTTTACTCCCATATTTTTTGTTAATAATTTGGATTTGTCCCTATTTAATTTAAACCCCGATACCCGTCCGAATTCCATCATTCTTTCCAATGCTTTTTGTATACTTGTCATGGGTGCTTCTGTCATGATGATCAGGTCATCGGCATACGCTTTGGTCTTATAGCAATATTTTCCGATATTGATTCCTTTGATCTCTCTCTCTTTTCTTAGTACCGTTAGCAGAGTTTCTAAAGTGATTATGAACAATAGAGGAGAGAGGGGGCAGCCTTGCCTCACCCCTCTCCCTATCGAGATTCCTTCTGTAATTTCATTATTGATTATTAATTTTGCTATTTGCTTGTCATATATTGCTTTTATACCCTGCATCATTTCTTTTCCAATTTTCATATATTCTAGTGTCTTAAACATATAATTCCAAGAGAGACTATCGAAGGCCTTTTCGGCGTCTACCAGGAGCATCGCTATCTTTTTACTCGGGTGCATTTCTGCATATTCAATTAAATCTATAATTATCCTCGTGTTATCTTTAATTTGGCGCTTGGGGAGAAATCCGGCCTGATCCTTTTCTATAATCCTACTTAATATACCTTTTAGTCTGTTTGCGATAATTCCTGTGAATATTTTATAATCAACATTGAGTAAAGCTATTGGTCTATAGTTCTTGAATAATCTTAAATCCGCTCCTTCTTTTGGGATTAAGGTTATTAATGATTCCTGCCACGATTCAGGGATTTTCCCATCTTCTAATATTCTATTCATCACTGTTTTTAACTTGGGGGCTATTGTTTCTGCTAATTCTTTATAATAAATCACTGGGATACCATCTGGTCCAGGTGATTTTCCAGTTTTTAAACCTTTTATTATTTCTATAATCTCATCAGTTTCTATTTTCTTATTCAGCTTCTTCCTTTCTTCATCGTTTAATTCTAAGGGGCTATTCTCTCCCAGGTATTTTTCTATGGATTCTTCTTCAACTTCTTCTTCTTTATACAACTTCTGATAATAATTTTTAAATCCTTCTTTTATCTTTTCTGGATCTGTAATTTCTTCTTCCTCAATCATTATTTTATTGATTATCTTTTGTCTTTGTTTTTCTTTCACCATCCACGCTAGCATTCTGCCTATTTTATTTGCATTTTCAAAATATCTTTGTTTCGTCCAAATAATCTTTTTCTCTACTTCCCTGTTTATCAAATCTGACAAATGTTGTAACAATATTTTTAAACTCTGTAAAATCCTTTCATTTTTGGGTTCTTTAACTAGCTCTTTCTCTTTGTCCCTTATTTGTTTGTTTATTTCCAGAATGTTTTTATCTTTATTTTTCTTTATTTTTCCCATCTGTTGAATTCCCAGCCCCCTCATAAATGCCTTACTTGCCTCCCAGATTATTTTATTGTCTGTTTGTTGATTCTCATTAATTTCAAAAAATTCTTTCACCTTCTCTTTCATAAAATTTACTCTTTGTTCGTCCCTCCAAATTTCATCATTCATCCTCCATCTGCCCTTCGTAATTGTCCTAAACTTTAATGTCATCGTTGTTGGGTTATGGTCTGATATTGATTTGTTTCCGATCTCTGCCTTACTCACATTCAACATTAATTTTTTTGTCACCCAAATGGCGTCAATTCTCCCTCCTGATTTGTGGACTTCGGAGTAGTGGGTAATGTCTTTCACATTTGGGTTTTTAACTCTCCACACATCATATAAATCTAAATTTTGTATCAAATTGAAGAATGAGATTGGGAGTTTACCTGAATCTACCGTTTTTTCTCTCCTAGTTCTATCCATTTCCGTTGATACTACACCTGCTTTTCTAATACCAAGAAATTATTATTTTTGAATCTACTGTATATTCCTGCGTATAAGACTACTTTTTAACCCAGGAAAATCTTCTCAAAAGTCGGGGGTCGTCTTATACGCCGGGTCGTATTTCTTATATGGCGAGTATATCCCAAACTCTATATTTTAACTGGAAAAGTTGGGGGTCGTCTTATACGCCCAGTCGTCTTATACGCCGGAATATACGTTAGTCTTCTTTTCCATTTGCTTGTATACCTCAGTATTTTGACATTATTTTGGGGTGAACTTAAGTATGCTTTCCCCACTTTGTCTATGTTTGTATGGTTACATTTATTTTTTTAACAAAAATTATTGCTAAAAATTACTTAAGTAGCCAGTGGATGGAAAATGGATACATCCTATTGCATATTTAGGGGAAACAGGGACAAACTCCTCAGCAAATTAGGGTTCTTTGCTGGCTGTTGGCAGTTTCTACTTCAGAGTCTCAGTTGTACATCAGACAGATTTGCTGTACCAGTTTTCAGAGTCAGAACTAGTAGAGGTGGGTGTGAGGAGTTATATCATAATAAGGCAGTTCCACCTTATACACACCATTCAGCCCAAGTTTCATTTCTGTCAACTCCACATGACATGATGCTGTCACTAGTTAGTGCAAAGATAACCATTTCATGAAAAATGGATGAAGTGCTTACAGTTCCATTATGCTGATCAACAGCAAGAGACAGGACCAATAATTTCAGAGAACAGAGTGGGAGAACGTGTCCTTCTTTCCCTACAGACCCTCCCAAGAGTTCAGATCAACAGAGGAGGACCATCTTGGTAGTACCACTGCCCTTGCAAGTTTGAGAAGTGGTGGTTTAGGAAGGAGCATTCTCTGTGGCAGCTCCTAAGCTGTGCAATTCCTTCCCTACAGAGGTGCAGCTGCTGAAGACATATCTCTTGACAGCTGCATTGCAAGGAGTTGAACTAGATAATCCTCAGGGCCCCTTCCAACTCTATGATTCTTTACCCTGGCCTTTGACACTTCACTCACTCTCACACACCAGGACCCACCCTATTCTTCTGACTGTAGATTGAATTCATGGGTCTCCGCTCAAGTGCAAGTTCAATTGTTGAGAAAATCATCACCATCCCTACATACCAACTGGCATGCATAAAAGCAAAATGCCGTTAAATTTCACCTTCACAGATGATAGACATTCTGCGTTTATAAAACTGAACCCACCAGAACAAGGGTGGGTGGAAACAGAAATCCATCCAGACCCTTTAAGTAGGTGCCAGAACACAAAGTAACAATAAGAGCGTATGCCGAGAGAGGAAATTATAAGCCATCCTTTTCATAGCTTCTTTTTTCACTCCATATTTGATCATGAGTTTACTCATGACTGATTTGCTTGTGTTAGCTTAGTATTTTTTTTGTTTAGCAAAAGTTAATAATGTTTAATTTAGCCATCTGATTGTCATGCTTCTTCTGCAAAGGTGGATAGCATAAGACTTTCACTAGCTTTTGAAGTCCCACTGCCTTTGCTTTGTTTATCTGACTGTTATATGCAGAAAATAAACTTATTTCAGTTCATTGGCATCTGTATTCACTTGGACATCCACCAGTGCAAATAACAATTCATGCCCTTCATACAATTAACAATTATGTCAATGGCTTTTAAAAGTTAAATAGCAGGTACAGAGGCCCCAATCTGGGCGGGGGGGTAGGGGCTTTAATCCTTTATCACCTGCTGTGGGTCCAATCCTGATAAAATGGTCCCCCCTTCCACCCATCTGACCCAAGGTTCCTGCTCAGCAGAATGAGATGTTATACTACACATGGCTACTGCTGGAAATAATCAAGGGAAAGCAGGCATTGGGAAGGTTTTAATTAAAAAAAACCAGATAAATTAATCTTCTTGAGGTAATTAAAAAATGACTCAACCTGATGTTTTAAATTTACAGTTAGTATGAACTTTTTAGATTTCAGATACCAAATAGGTTAACCAAAGGTTTTGAGTACCCTTTTGCGTGTGCTTTTTCATAAAATTCATATCCTTTCTTTTTTCTTGTCCTAGATTAAGTATGGAAGAATTCCATGGGAGAGTGGAGGTTCACTGTAGTTATAACTAGCAGTATAGGTTCAGAGAGAAATCCACTTGAAGGGGAAATTACTTTCAAGAAACATTAAAACCAGGGGTACCTAACCTGTCACCCTCCAGATGTTGCTAGATTACAACACCTATCATCCCTGGCCATTGGTAATGATGGCTAGGGCTGATAGCAGTTGGAGTCCAACAACATTTGGTGGGCTACAGGCAAGCCATCCCTGTAACAGACCTACACTCATAATAATGTAAACCTAAACAGGCAGAGCAACAAATAAAACCAGCAAAAACATTCCTTTGTTGATCAGATTTAATTTTCCTTTCTTCACATCCACGCTGGTATCAGTTGTCTCCAGTTAGAAAAGAGGTGTTTTTTTTCCTGCTGGTGCTTGTAAGCTAGCTGCATTCATTAAACACCATTATATCTGCATCATTTAATTTAGGTCAACATGTCAAAGAGATGCAAGATCATATTTGCTCCCAGTCAGTCTATCTTACCCTCAAGAACAAAAGAAAGCTAAACAAGCTGTATTTGGACTCAGCAATAGAAATAATCATGTACTTTATATTCCATGACGATACAGCACAAAGAATACATGCACCACATATGGCATATAATTTTGTTTCTACCTGTGCGGAGTTCCTATTTCCAAAGATAAATGTGAATGTTAGCCATCAATTTCATACTTAAAAGTGATAGCAATGTGTTTAAGAAATAAGGGCTTTGAACAAACCTAAGCCATTATGCATCAGGTCAAACACACCTGTTAACTAACGAACAGGACACCAACTTTCAGCTTGATTTTTGACTACTCAACACTAGTCTTCCATGGCTACCAGCCTTCCCTACTATTTTTATTTATATGTTTTCTAATAAACCGCTATGCCGCCCATCATCATAAGGGTGGTTTATATATATAAATATTATTGTTGAAATTATAAAACACAATGTAACAAATTAAGGCCAGTATTGCAATACATACCAAGCAAACAACAGAAAACAGTTCCGTATTACAAATGGACGACTTATCAACTATTCGGAAATACCGTATTGGCCTGAATATAAGCCTCACCTTTTTTCCCAAATTCCGACCGTGAAAAGTTAAAGTGCGGCTCAAATTCGTGACCTTACAAAAATGGGCTTTTACGATATCGCTGCTGAAATAGACATACAGTATGGTAAAATGGAACAGATGAGGTGATCAGGCACTCCCATTTCTTTAAGAACTTGCCATAGTTTGCTGTGGTTGACACAGTCAAATGCTTTTGCGTAGTCAATGAAGCAGAAGTAGATGTTTTTCTGGAACTCTATAGCTTTCTCCATAATCCTGAGAAATCTCTATGTGGGACAAGAAGCTACAGTTAGAACTGGATATGGAACAAGTGATTGGTTCAAAATTGGGAAAGGAGTACGACAAGGCTGTATATTGTCCCCCTGCTTATTTAACTTATATGCAGATTTCACCATGCAAAAGGCTGGACTGGATGAATCCCAAACTGGAATTAAGATTGCCGGAAGAAACATCAACAACCTCAGATATGCAGATGACACAACCTTGATGGGAGAAAGTGAGGAGGAATTAAAGAACCTTTTAATGAGGGTGAAAGAGGAGAGTGCAAAATACGGTCTGAAGGTCAACATCAAAAAAACTAAGATCATGGCCACTGGTCCCATCACCTCCTGGCAAATAGAAGGGGAAGAATTGGAGGCAGTGAGAGATTTCACTTTCTTGGGTTCCATGATCACTGCAGATGGTGACAGCAGTCACGAAATTAGAAGACGCCTGCTTCTTGGGAGAAAAGCAATGACAAACCTAGACAGCATCTTCAAAAGCAGACATCACCTTGCCAACAAAGGTCCGTATAGTTAAAGCTATGGTTTTCCCAGTAGTGATGTATGGAAGTGAGAGCTGGACCATAAAGAAGGCTGATCGCCGAAGAATTGATGCTTTTGAATTATGGTGCTGGAGGAGACTCTTGAGAGTTCCATGGACTGCAAGAAGATCAAACCTATCCATTCTGAAGGAAATCAGCCCTGAGTGCTCACTGGAAGGCCAGATCCTGAAGTTGAGGCTCCAATACTTTGGTCACCTCATGAGAAGAGAAGAGAAGATGTTGGGAGAGATTGAGGGCACAAGGAGAAAGGGACAACAGAGGACGAGATGGTTGGACAGTGTTCTCGAAGCTACTAACATGAGTTTGACCAAACTGTGGGAGGCAGTGGAAGACAGGAGTACCTGGTGTGCTCTGGTCCATGGGGTCATGAAGAGTCGGATATGACTAAACGACTAAACAACAACAACAACAACAACAACAACAACAACAACAACGGAACAGGTGTGAGTGCTTGCGGAATTTTAAAGGAGTGGCTTATGTTTGGGTATTGCTTCCCCCCCCCCTTGAATTTTAAAGGTGCGACTTATATTTGGGTACGGCTTATATTCGGGCCAATACGGTACCTCAGTGAAGAGATGTTTTCAGCTGGCATCAAAACTCATGCCAGCCGCATTTCTGATGGGAGGGTATCCCATAGCTGGCACCTCAGAAAAGGTCCTGTAGCAAATCACCAACCAATGTACCACAGGTACTAGCCAGAGCTTCAGAAGACCTTTTCCTGGATAGATAGGTGAAGGGTTTGTTATAGAAGAGGGGTAGTCCATGTGGTACCTTTCAGATGTTGCTGGACTACAGTTCTCATCATTCCTGATCATTGGTCATGCTGACCACAGCTAGTGAGGGTTGTAGTTGATTGCCTGGAGGGCACTACACTGGCTAACCCAGTTATAGGTATATAGTATACTATACCTATATAGGTTAATTTTGATATGCTACTGGTTTCCTTCTTGCTTCCTCTTTTCTTATCGTTATAAGAGTGGGGGAGGGAAATTGGCAGCGAAGACTGGGAAAATTGTCCATCTTATGCTATGGTTGCAAGTCTGCAGTGGGTATACTTAAAGCTGTTATCTTTTTATGGAAACACTGCACATTGTGATATTGAAATGTATACATCATTGCAGTTAGCAACTATAGGAATTTAGGGTGAGTCATTGGTTTTTACCATTTGTCTATGCTGACTTCACTGCAGATTCTCTTCTTTTGAAATTTGATGGTTGGGAATGCATGGAAATGGGGCAGGGAGGTGGATGAGTAGTAGAGGGTTTGTGACACTGGAAGAGTACCACCTGGCTGGGTGTTTCTGAGCCTAGAAACTGTTTATGTGGGTGTGTGGGTATGCACTTAAGAGATGCACTTAAGGGTATGCACTTAAGCTGACAAGCTGGAACGTGTCCAGAGGAGGGCAACCAAAATGGTCAAAGGCCTGGAAACGATGCCTTATGAGGAACGGCTTAGGGAGCTGGGTATGTTTAGCCTGGAGAAGAGAAGGTTAAGGGGTGATATGATAGCCATGTTCAAATATATAAAAGGATGTCATATAGAGGAGGGAGAAAGGTTGTTTTCTGCTGCTCCAGAGAAGCGGACACAGAGCAATGGATTCAAACTACAAGAAAGAAGATTCCACCTAAACATTAGAAAGAACTTCCTGACAGTAAGAGCTGTTCGACAGTGGAATTTGCTGCCAAGGAGTGTGGTGGAGTCTCCTTCTTTGGAGGTCTTTAAGCAGAGGCTTGACAGCCACCTGTCAGGAATGCTTTGATGGTGTTTCCTGCTTGGCAGGGGGTTGGACTGGATGGCCCTTGTGGTCTCTTCCAACTCTATGATTCTATGATCTATCAGAGAGCTCAGAAAGACCGAAATATATGATTCAAGAAGGGGGATTTCACCCATCACTAGAGCTAAATATTTCCAGCCCTTGACTGAAGGCTGGTTCACACACTGACCCAGTTGAGGAGTATGCATATACAGTGATAAAGGTAAAGGTAAAGGGGCCCCTGACCATCAGGTCCAGTAATGTCCGACTCTGGGGTTGCGTGCTCATCTCGCTCTATAGGCCGAGGGAGCCGGCATTTGTCCGAAGACAGCCTCCGGGTCATGTGGCCAGCATGACAAAGCTGCTTCTGGCGAACCAGAGCAGCGCACGGAAACGCCGTTTACCTTCCCGCTGGAGCGGTCCCTATTTATCTACTTGCACTTTAACATGCTTTCGAACTGCTAGGTGGGCAGGAGCTGGGACCGAGCAACGGGAGCTCACCCGTCGCAGGGATTCAAACCGCTGACCTTCTGATCAGCAAGCCTGTGGTTTAACCCACAGCGCCACCTGGCGCTATATACAGTGATACCTCTGGTTAAATACTTAATTCGTTCCGGAGGTCCGTACTTAAACTGAAACTGTTCTTAACCTGAAGCACCACTTTAGCTAATGGGGTCTCCCGCTGCGCTGCCAGAGCACAATTTCTGTTCTTATCCTGAAGCAAAGTTATTAAACTGAGGTACTATTTCTGGGTTATCCTGAAGCGTATGTAACCTGAAGCGTATGTAACCTGAGGTACCACTGTACTGTTTCTCACCATGTGTACAATCTAATCTGAGGCATGGGAATGACACACATAGAATTAGGATCACAAGAATCTGGCCTACAAGTAAATATGCATGCATTTACCATGCATACCAGATAATTAGTCGTTAATTATCTTGTATGCACATATTCCCAGCATTTATTTCTAAGGCTCTTCACATCTCCTCATTGATTAGACCTTCTCTTAAATGCCCCCTTATTTGCATTCTGTTATTTCCCTTCCTCAGTTGGTTGCTGAGCACATCATCACCATCTGAATATATATCTGCCATTCAAATGTTGCAGTCTAATTATACAAAGAGCAACCCAGGTAGCAAACATATTGACTGCACTATCTCCAGTCCTGAGGTGAAACAGGAAAGTGTCACCCCACTACCCCTGCTGAAGGCACCCTTACCTTGGATTGTGCAGCAGTTCCCAAAAAGTGACAGTGGCAGGTTCCAGCAAGATCTCACAGAGCTCTTGCAAGATCTCACGGAAGCCACCACCGCTTCTCTGCTATCAGCGGAGGCAGCAGGGTGGGCAGGGCACCCATGGGGGCACCGCCTCTTGGGCTTCTGCTGCCCAAGGTGGCTGCCTCAGTCTGCCTCACAGGTGGGCCAACCCCGACTATTTCAGACTGCAGCTGGGGATTTGCATGATTCAATAAATCAAATGTTTATTATGGTCCATCAACCATCAAACAAAGTTCAAAATACAAGAAATACAAAATCATATCCTCAGAATAACTAATTAGGAATTACTGAAGGTGACAAGGTAGAATCTTATAATCATAGCAGGTCTAAGAGATATTACAATGTTCAGATATATTGCCACCTGTAGCAAATTTATTAGTCCTCCTTTTGTAAGGCTGGCTCAGCTCAATTGATCTTTCATGATCATCAGTCCATTTCCTCCCCTGCAACTGCAAGCTATTTGCCAATTGCTTATTTCAGCTCTTTCACTTCAAACTTGCTACTTTGCCACAGCAGGACAACAGATTTTGTAAAGCTAAAGCAAATTTGCTATATATATATATATTTAAGTTTACAAACCTTTTGGAATGCTTGCTATTCAAAATGATTCATAGAGCAAATGATTTATTTCTTTCTTTTTTTGTTACTTTAAAACTTTATCCTTTCTTTAAAAATTACAACAGCTTATAGCAGCACACCTAAATTAAAGGGGTGTGTGTTATCTTGGAGCCTGCAAGAATTCAAGGGTCAGTTTGTTAGTCATCTACCCACCTGTCCAAGCCTGGATGCAGCTTTCTTTGATTCTTTTCTCCTTTTCCATTTCATTTTTGTTCTCTCTTTCCCTGCTACTTCTTTTCTCCTTTCTCCCATCTCTGTTATGCTTTATTCCTTTGGCTGGACTTTCTTGCGCTTCTTCTACCTCCTCCTCTTTCGAGGAACAAATTCATCTCTGGTGTCAAGCTAGTTGGACAGAGCTGCAGGAATAAACTGGCCCTTTGTATTGGTCTCTCCTAGAGGGCGAGTCCAGCAGCCAGGGAATTTGCAAGCAACACATTCTTGCCTCTGCCCTTTTCTGGTTGCCTCCTAATCCACGGTTCCAGCAGCTATGAGATATATCTACATGTTGGTAGCTGAGCCTATTGAATGATAACGCAAATGTTAGGAAGTGAGCCTCTTCACAAATTTCTCCAGGGAGAGAAATTATCCTACAGTAAGTAAGATCAGTTTAACAAAATGAGATTTACCGCAGACTAAATATTCAGCAGAATTTTTGGAAGTTTTTGTTCAGATTACCCTGTAGAGTATTACCAGTTTCTTTTCTCTCTAAAACCCATCTGCATTATTTAAAGTGACGGCTAACAGATGGCACCTCTATTGCTTCCTAGGGTTACCTTTTCAAAACCCACCTCTTCCATGAAGCCTTTGGCACAGAGCACTAGTTCCCATGCCCGGTAGAACACAGCCTGCAACTAAGACTAAGGATGTGTTACTGAAACTAATGTATATTGCTTCCCTGTTTAGCCCTGCCTCTACTTCCCTTCCCTTTCTCTATTTCCCCCATGTTGAATTTTAGATTGAGAAGCCATTGGCCAGTAACCTGTTCTCTTGTATTCGGTGAAGTGCCATGTACAGTGATGGAACTATGTAGGTAACAACAGCAAGAACCAACAACAACAACACTTGTAGGAACCTGATATAGCCAGATCCTACTTAACATACATGTACCATAACTGGATGGATCCACAGACCTCCTGTGGACAGATCAGGAGGAGAAAGTAGAGGAGAGAAAGTCACTAAAGTTGGCTGGGTAGCTCTTGCATATCTGCTATCTGTTCACATTTTAATCCTGGCTCTTCAGGGGACACACTGTATATTCCATTTCCACTAGAGAAGAATGCTTCTTGGATTTTCTGCCAATTCCCTACCACTTAACCCATCAGTTATAATATTCTGGGTCTATTCAAATCCAAAGCTCTGATTCTAAAGTGAGGTGAACCATTCTGTACAAATAAAATAATTGCTCCCATTAAACAGCACGGAATGTAGGTTGCACACCATTTACTCAAGGGAATCTCACTAGAGATAACAGGACAACTACACTGAAAGTGGACTGCAACCATAAGCTTCAGACCATTTGGTCTTTCTCTCCCCCCCCCCCCCACAAAATTTGTGTTAGAATATCGCTGAACCATTGTTTCTCCTAACCACATCCTGTGGCAATGCTGCAGTGTCTAATTACTCACAGAGTGAAATTAAACATGGGTTTCAACTTTCTTTGTCCATTTTGAAATTTCCTAGCAGATAACTCAACATCAGCAGCTGTATTCATCAGGAAGAGAATGCAGAGGCTTACTGAAACAAATGCAGGGAGCAATCTACCAAGCACTGCTTGCAGCACAATCTTCACTTCAGTGGGGCTTCTGTACCAAAATGAATGATGAGTGAAGGCTACACAGAAATGGTGCTGGGTGAAATGAACTAAGCACAAATGCCTGCTTTGTTTCCTGCTATGAAGAGAACAGATGGAAAGCACTGTGGCACCTTGGGAGTCTGACAGTGGCATCCTATGCTTTACACAGTAGCAAGTTCCACTGTGTTCAATGCAGCTTGCTCCATAGTAAGTGCATAGTAAGTGACATGAATCACGCTTCACATCCTACATTGATCAGGTGTACACGAGGCAGGTACTACACATGGCAAGCTGTGTCCACATCTTCCGCTGCTGTTCCGCATAATCAACTGCTGCAGGCAGATAGCGCAAATGTGCAGAGCACCAGTTACACAGATTCAGCTTCTAGCAGCCTCCATGACTATTTATTTTGTTTCTAGAAATGACCCTCCATAGTTTACTGTGGCTTTAATAGGCCACAGTATTAGATATGCTTAGAATACATTCACTGATTGCAATACTCTGCATTAAGTGATCTGCTTTAAGCATTAACTTAAATGGTCTGGACAGAGGCGTAGCAAGGTCAAGTGGTAACTGGTGTGAAAATATTTTTATCACATTGCAATTTTTGGGAACGTTGCTCGGAGTTCTTGAGC
Source organism: Darevskia mixta (assembly GCA_034641385.1). NCBI lineage: Eukaryota > Metazoa > Chordata > Lepidosauria > Squamata > Lacertidae > Darevskia > Darevskia mixta. The sequence goes on from JAWWNH010000030.1 coordinate 13,862,649, forward strand.
TTTTGGGGGGAGGGTACCCCAAAGTTGTTGAGCTTTTTTTAAGGGGGGGTTGGCTGTGAGACAGATATGCCCACTGATCATGCAAATCTAACCAACAGTCACATAAAACCGTGTCAGCACCGCCATCCGGGGGTGTGAGCACTGCCTGCCGGGGCTGTCAATAAATCTAAGTCTCAACATTAACAAATTTGTAGCATTTGCAAGAAAGGCCACACAAACTTTTTTTAAAAAGCTACTGTTGCCCCATGATCCAGTCACAATTAACAACAAAGGTGGGTGAAAAGAAAAAGTTACATTGCATCCACTGAAAACTGCAGATCAAAATAATGAACGCAGAACAACCTTTAAACGTTATGGTATATTCTGGTGACTTAAATATTCCCACTAATGAATTATTACATATAAACTAATAAATTATTGGAGGGATTGTTAGTGTGTTGGCTATGATACTGATGGCCAGATGCAAAATAGAATTGGGATCCTACAGCTTTAATGGTTGTTTAGAAGAATAAGAAATTAGTAGGTGCACCTACTTGGCATCTAAATGGATAGGCTTTTAGTTTAATGCATATGTGTACATCATCAAGATACACTTGTTCAAAAAGCTGAGAACTGGAGATAAAGAAAATATAATGCACTGGGACTGTACAATAAACATATATTGAATTCAAATTAAAATAAAAAACCCATGCCTTTAAAGAGTTAATAGTCATGAGTGGGTGACCCTCTCCCCTCACATCTAATCTGAAATAGATTTATTTGAATAAGATCAATTCAGGCATACAATTTATCCAAAATGTGATGCTTTCCAAACTAGTAAGACCTCTGTATTCTATCTGCATTTTCGGTTATGTCACTGGGCATATGATGAATCTAACCACAAAATTTCAAAACAGGAAGGTAGATTAATATATTCAATGGATGTTTCCTTGGCCTGGGCCCACACATTTTTCAGAAGGGACATTCAAAAATATAGTTCTTTTCCTGCAAGCTTAAATCATGCAGTTCATTAATTCCTGTTTCATTCCACTGCCTGTGTAGACCCAGCCTATTTATATGCCAGAAATATCCTGTCTTAAAACTTCAGAATTAATAGGCATGTAATGTGAGACTTCAGTGAGACTTGCAAGACTTGTAAATTTGTGTGGTGCAAACCTTCAGATTATTTTTTTAAAATACTGTACAATAGATGTACAACCCTTGGGTGTTTTTCTTTTCTTTTCTTTTGTTTTGTTAAATAACGACATATATTTTCGGTTTCTGGAAATAACAAAGGTAAATATTTTTAGGAAATTACCTGGTTTGCATGCAACACTAAGCCAAACCATGGTCTAGCATGAGCATGAACAAACAAACATTAAGGTTCTCGGAGTGAAGATTATGACTGCTGCACCTCAAGTCCTCCTGCTACAGCACTACTCAGGCTGAAACCATGGTTTTGCTTTGCATTGCGTCCAAGTGGGGGTTTATTGATTATCTCACGCCAGACAAACCATAAGCAGTAACTAAAGCTTGCTCTTGATAATGATTGTGGCTTGTCTGGGGGAGACAAACCACAAGCCCAGATTAAGACATGATGCTAAACCATGTTATGGCTTAGCAGCTCTTCACTCCAGGAACCTGCATGATTACTCATTTACACTAAGTCATGGTTTACTTTAGCTTAATGTTACATACAAATACATACATTGTATAACTCTGATGTATCAAACCTAAGTAATTTATGTTACTTACTCAAGAGGGTGTATTTATCGTGGCCAAATGACTGCTGCTAGAAATTCTTTTGCCAGAAATCTGTTGCTGTGCAACATAAAAATGAACTTGGTGATGGAATTCCTTCTGTAAGTTCACACATGGCTACAATCCTTGGCCGAGTGAATAGCCAAGAAATATATAGCATTTTCCAGATCTGTAGTACTCTAGCCAACAGTAACTTGAGATTTTTAACTTAATAAAAATTATGCAGTTTTGAGCCCACACTGACAGTGCCTTTGGATGTCACAATCAACCATGGTTTATCACGACAAGAATTAGCTTAGTGAAGTCTCAGGCTCATATATTTCCCACTTGTCTCTTCTTCCTTGGCACAGCTGCAGAACGGAATTTGGAAGCTTTCACTTGTGATTAACCATAGCTGCTTGTGAACTGAATGCAAAAAAAGGAAAAGGGGGAGGGGGAAGGTTAATCTGAACTACAGTTTGCTTGCAACAAGCCAACTTCAAACTATGGATTATGAAGCTGTCTTGTTTCAACACACCATCATTATGATTTACCACTGTTTAGATCTGAATGCAATACTGAATTGTATTTAACCAGAAGCAGAAGCAGAAGCTTCCAAATGCCTTCTCATGTCTGGAGTAGAGAAGAGGAGCAAGGTTGATTCTAAGGTTTAAGTTGGTTCCTGTCACAATAAACTAATGAGTCGTGACAGCAGAAGGCAATATAAGGTATTCTACTTTTCACCCCTCTCTTCCCCTGATTTGCCCCTCACATTGGCTGGGGTGGGGTGGCTTTCAGAGGAACTCCTAGAATAGTGCATGGGGAAGGAGAGGGGAGATTGTTCCATCTGGTATGCTGAAATGCTGGAGCTGATGGAACTATCTTCTTAAAACTACATTGAATTCCTCCCAATGGTTCTAACAGCCAGTATTAGAAAAAACCAGTTATGCTTTTTGCACACATGTAAACCAAAAACTGTTGTTATGGGCAGGGTATTCTTACACTGAATAAGAATGTATGCCCACTTGCCATAGATGGCAATAAGCAGGAAGGTTTTTGCCATAGTCGCATGGCAGCCTAGTCATTCAAAATTGTCCCTAGTTAAGACATCATTTTTTCATGGGGAAACATTGCCAATCGATGATGAACTCATAATGAAGGCAGTTTATGAATGGAACATCTTCATCCACCCACTTCTTATGCAAGAGACACAGAGTTTGCACCAATGTTCCTGTACTGCCGCATGTCCATAAAAATTACAGGAAATAATTTGGCAATGTTTGCTCACTGCAGACCAAGGACACATCTGATCTTTTCCCCAAACATTACAGTCAGAATCGATAGCTCAGTGGTCTATATTAAACTGTGATTTTTCAGGTGGGTAACCCCCTCCCCCCCAAAAAAACCCTGTAAAAACAATGGAACCCTCCTTACAATGGAGGTCATGACACTTTCTGTGCAACAGGGGTAGCTGGATGGAATCTCTGTCAGAAAGTAAGAACAATAAAGAAACCTGCAAACATAACAAATTCATAATGGAATACAGAGTCATTGGCTAGTCCACTTCATGATAAATTGGACTCTGGTATAGGAAAGCTAATGGCATAAATTTATTATGTATCACAATATATTTTGTTATGTTTTCAGCAGCTACAGGCCTCTTTGGCTGTTTTAGCTGCAACAAACTAACCCAGCAGGAAGTTGTTACTATTTGAAAGTACCAATGCCCGGCAAGAGCAACATAGGCATACCAGTAGATGGATATAAAGAGACAGATGTCATATCTTCTTCTTCTTTCTTCTTTGGCAATCACTCATAGCTGAGTAAGATTGTCTTCCATAAACACAGTTTTAACAATGAGTCCGTAAGTGACTGTGGAGGCTAATTCTGGAACCACACGTCCTTCCACAGTGGGGACATTGGTTTCCAAGCAGGAGTTGATCACGGTGTGGATTTGCCAAGCGTGCCTTATGCAGTGTTTCTGAGATGTGAAAGCTAAGAGCTACCGGTAAATGGCACCTTAAACCTAGGTTATGAGCACCGCAATGGAGAGTCTAGGCTTGCTTTTTTTAAAATAACAAGAATAGGTAAAGGTAAAGGGACCCCTGACCATTAGGTCCAGTCGTGTCCGACTCTGGGGTTGCAGTGCTCATCTCACTTTATTGGCCAAGAGCCGGCGTACAGCTTCCGGGTCATGTGGCCAGCATGAAAAAGCTGCTTCTGGCGAACCAGAGCAGCGCACGGAAACGCTGTTTACCTTCCCACCAGAGCGGTTCCTATTTATCTACTTGCACTTTGACGTGCTTTCGAACTGCTAGGTGGGCAGGAGCTGGGACCGAGCAACGGGAGCTCACCCCGTCGCAGGGATTCGAACCGCCGACCTTCTGATCAGCAAGCCCTAGGCTCTGTGGTTTAACCCACAGCGCCACCTGGGTCCCTAATAACAAGAATACAAAGCTGAAAAGGAATGAATCTTATGTCCATTTTTCACATGGTCTAGTCCAGTGCTTCTCAACCGGTGTTCCGCGGCACACTACTGTGCCGCGAGACGTCGGCTGGTGTGCCGCGGGAAAACCGTTGGGGACCCACGCCACAGGCGCGTGGCAGCGGCTCCAGTGGGGGAAAGGGAGCGCAGAGGGCCACCGCCGAGAGGAGGCACCGCGGAGAGGCTGCCGGGCTCTGCCGCGCATGCGCAGGCTGGGAGCTCGCCGCCGAATCTGATTGGTTGCCAGGGACCAATGGGAAGTCGGAGGAGGGAGACGCGGGGGCTGCCGGTAGCCGCCGCCATTTTGCTGTTGGGGGGCGCTGAAGCCCGGCGGCCGCCGCCGGAACAGCTCAGGAACTTCAGGCGGGGAGATGTTGCGGTGGCGCTGTGGAACCCGGAGCGGCTCCTGTCCGCTGCCCGGACTCACGGCGCACTCCCGCCTGCGCGAGCTCTGGGCCGCGATCGCTGCCCTCACCGGGGTCCCCGTCCAGGCCCAGCGCCTGCTGCTCGGTTTCCCCCTGCTCGGCCTCGACCTCGGCAACGGGGAGCGGCGCCTCGGAGAGCTCGGCATCCACTCTGGTGGGAGCCGGAGAGAGGTGGCGCAGGGGGGCTGGGGGGCGCTGGTGGGCGCGGGTCGGGAGGTTGGAGGTTGCTGCGCTCGGGAGCGCAAGGGCGGCGGGGATCCCCGGGCGGTTGTGTCTTCCTGGCGCTGCCGGTTGGGGCTGTGGGGCGGCTGCTGTGGCGAGCCGTTTAGGCTTCCCTGGGCCGTTTTACTTTGGGCACATAGCTCTGTGATTTCCATTGCCATGGCGACGTTGCCGCCGCCATTTTGTGGGTGCACAGCGTCTCCTTGTGATTTTTTGACATTTTCTGGTGGTGGTGTGCCACGAGATTTTTTTCATGAGACAGGTGTGCCGTTGCCCCGAAAAGGTTGAGAAACACTGGTCTAGTCCTCATCTTAAGACTGCAAAAAACAAAGCCATACTTCCCCCACCCACCCCACAAATATTCTTATGAGGATCCCTTTTCCGGTCTTCAGCGAGTGGCAGGAAGTGGGGAGGCAGAAAAAGGTCCTCCTTTCCTTCCAGCAGTGGCAGTTTCAATCTGAAATATTATGGGCAGTACTGCACCCAGAGCTCAGAAACTGCTTGCATTACTGTCGCAAAACGCTGGGAGTTTAGAATGCTGGTCCTATGCAACACACCAGAACATGCCGTATGAAAGACCTTTGCCACAATCTTATTAATTAAAGAGCTGCTGTAACACCATGCCTAAGGGTGCAATCCTATGCACACTTACCCTACTGAGTAAAACCTACTGAGAACAGTGGGATTTGCTTCTGATCACACATGCAGAGCTGCTCCAGCAGGAAGCCCTTGCTTTGAATCTTGCTTCTGTGGGGAATTTAGGAAGGAAGGCTGCAATCCCACCCGCATCTCCCTGAGAATGAGATCCCAGCATCAAACCCCAATAGACATGCACCCGACGCTGTTGCATTCCACTTTTTCAGCTAACCTCAAGTCTGAAAGCTTCAGGCATGTGTCTCTCCCCCGTTCCCATCTGCAATACAAAAGGGGTGGGTGGGAAAATACTGATTTCCCTTATAGAATCATGGAATTGTAAAGTTGGAAGGGGTCCCAAAGGCCATCTAGTCCAACCCCTGCAATGCAGGAATCTTTTGCCCCCCACCCACCCACCCACGGGACTCGAGCCCACGACCTTGAGATTAAGAGTCTCATGCTCTACGGCTGAGCTATCCATTCCCAGATTAAAGTTTGCTTAGAACTTTGAAAGAACGAACGGGAGACGCTCTGAACGCTCGACAGCGCTCTGCGCAGGGCCAAGTCTCAATACTATTGAAGGGGACACAAAGAAACAACGGCCTTCCGATCCAAGACAGACGCGCCTCGCGACACTAAACGCCGGAACTCCCCGCGAGCCACAGGCTCCCTCCGCAGCCCCCACTTTGCGCCGCTGCTTCCACGCCCCCCCCCCTTCTAAGCCACATGGTAAGCGCGCCCTGCCAGGGGATGCCAGCGCGCGAGATGGGACAGCGCGAGTTCATTGGCGGCGCCCGGGAGGGAGACGGGACGACGCTTCTTCGCGCCTTTCCCGCGCTCTCCAGAAGAGGCGAACTGAACTCACCCTCAGCTGGAGCCGGCAGCGGCTGGCGACGCTGGCGACGGCGGCGGCTGCGCTCTGGCGGTGCTCGGACGCCAAGCTGGGTCGTAGCAGGCTCCGGGTGAATCTCCGCGTTTTCTCCACAGCCATGAGAGGGTCAGAGCGGCTGGCAGGAAAAGTCCGGCGGCGGCGGCGGCGGCGGCGGCGCAGACTGGCAGCTCTCGCGCCTCTCAGCCGCGTTCAGGAAGCGGAACTCGGGGCTTGCTTGCTTCTTTCTTCTCCGTTTCCCCCACTCCGCAGCTCGAAGGCGTGACACGCGCCCTCCCCATCCACCTCCGCGGCGCTTTTCTTTTCCTTTCTTTTTTGAGGGGGGAGCGTCGCTGGGCGTTCGCGGGGGCGCGAGGCGAGGCATCGGAGCGGAGACGGAGCTCGCAGCGTGAGGCGCCCAAGTTGGCAACTCTGCAGAACGACCGGCGGAAAAGCTTCCCCGCCAGCTGCCCAGCCTCCTCTCTTTCGCGCACGGCTTGCCTTGGCCGAGCGGGCTGGGAGTCAAAGCCTCGACGCTTCCCGCAACAGGCCGAGGCTGTCAGGGCTCCTACTTCGCTACTGGCAACAGCGGGGCCTTCAGGGCAAATGCCCAGGCCCTCGGCCCCTAGAATAAGCAGGAGAGGAGGGAGGCCCCACACGCTGCAGGGCTGCCTTGCCACCTGTGAAATAACCCACATGCTGGCATAGGAGCCCGCTCCTAGGGGCCGAGATCCCTTCGCCCCAAATCAAAATATTTGAGGGGGCCGTCCCCCCCCCCCAAAAAGTTGATGGGCACTGCCGTTCAGATGCTGTGTGCGCGGGCTGCATCTTATGTTAAATTATATGGGGCGGAGCTTACTTGCCCCCCCCCCCGCCAATATCTAATTCAAGTTGGCACCCCTGCGTGCCAGAACTGTACCGATGGAAAAGACCCTGAAGATCACTGTCGGGTTTACATATAAGCTAAACAAGCTATAGCTTAAGGCCCCACTCTCTTGGGGGCCCCCAAAAAAATTAAAGGGGGGGGACTGGATGCACATTTCCAAAACATAAGATAAAAAACATAAAACCTACATATAGCAACAGTGTTTTGTGTTGTGTAGGCTCCTATGATGTAAGTAATGGGCCCCGCCTGCTAGCCTGCTCCCTAAAATATCTCTGGTTTGCTCATTTCTATATATAGGGTGCGTACATTCTGCATGGACTTTTCAACAATTACTTAGATAAAATACATATTTTGTTATGTGGAAATGGCTTTAGATACCTATTAGGTCCACAAATTACCATATAGCATATATTCAACACAAAAAACAGTGACAATTTGTTGTTGACAAAGGACAGCTGGACATATAAAGGGCCCCATTACCTTCAGTAGCTTAGGGCCTCATCAAACCTAAATCCAGCCCTGCTGAGCATCATCATCATTTTATTTTACCCTGCCCATCTGGCCGGGTTTCCCCAGCCACGGTGGGTAGGTTCCAGCAAAACATGAAAACGCAATAAAAGTCAAACTTTTAAAACTTCCGGATACAGGGCTGCCTTCAGATGTCTTCTGAAAGTTGTGTAGTCATCTAGTTCCTTGCAATGCAGGAATATGCAGCTGTCCCATACGGGGACAGAAGGCATAATCAAGCCACAGGCCCTCATAGGATGGGTGAGGTATAAATAATAAATTATTATATTATTATTACTCCTAGGTCAGCATGGGGTGATAAAGATACAGTGATGGAATAATCCTCACACACTTAATGCAAATACTGTAAGTGATTCTGCCAGGCATCCGGTTCTACAAAGGATGGCTGCAAAAAAGGCTCAGATCCTGTGTTACCCACACTGCAGTGTGGCTGCTTTTACACAGTTCAAAAAACATTTCAGGAAGTGGGTATCATGGGCAGAGTTGATAGCATGGTTACTTCCCACTCTGGAAGCTGGTAATCTTGTCTTGAGACTTAACAGCAACACCACCCCATGACCACTTCCTTCAATCATGACTGGAGCAGAATGAGTGTTACCACACCACAACTTGTAACATACAGTATGAACTTAAATATTTTCTTCCAAATGAATTTCTGTCCAGGGTATTTGGTAAAGCGGTATAATTTTGAATAAATATATAAATAGCACGTCCAGGAAGGCAAGTAACATCGTTTTAATTAAATTTCTGTGGTTTTCTGGTCATTTTTACAACCATGTTAAGTGAACCTACTTCATATAAATTATGCTTACGAAAAGGTAATCCAAACCTGAAATCTGGTGGCAGCTCTGCTTTGCAGGGAAGGTGGAGTGTGGAACAAATTCTGCAGCAGCAGCAGGAAACATCTGTCCTTTTCTTCCATTTCATCAATGGCATGCATCTGTCTAGAAGAGAGGAGACAGCAACTTATTCCACTAGTGCTTATGCGCTCAATTCATAACCAAGGAAAATAAAGGCAGAAGTGAGATTTTGGGTGGCATTCTCTTCTCTCACTTAACTGGAATTTTTATATAGGCTTGAGACAAATTTTTTTCCCCCAGGAAAGAAAGGAATGTGTGCCATTGTGGCTGCCTTGTTTGTCACACCCGCCTCTGCTTGAATGACAGCAAGGTGCCTGTCTGAAGCTAGATGCATAATCTCTCCTGCCTTGGGCACTTAGGAAAGTCAAGAGATGGAAAACACAGGCTTAGTTGCCCAAGGGCTATGTTATTGAATGCCAAGGCTTTGAAAATTAAAACCAGCGTCAGCTTATTGCAGGACTCTCTCCATCTATTCTAGCTTAGTTTGCATTAATTTTAAAAGGCAGTGTCTGGGCACAGAGCAGTGAGCCTCAGGGCTCTCTGAGGCTGCACCCTATGTTGCTTGGATTATCTAGTGAATGTGGTGGAATCGGTAGTACGGTATGTACATGTGAAGGAAAAGCCATTGCCATTGAGATGTTAATATGTGTTCCTTGACATTTCCCCCAGATACAAGGGCCAGAACTTTAGGAATATATATCTTACATGCAGACTGAAAATGTGATAGCTGATCAGTATTTAAAGGCAATGATACTATCAAGTGACTCTGGTATATGCAGTATATTTAATGTGTTCCTAACATGCTAGTATTATCTGGGATAGTAACAATGTTAGAACAGGCAACCCCTGTATTGTGCAGGGGTTATGTTCTGGGTTGCTGTGTGCGCTGGCAGAGCATGAATAAGCTGGCCCCATTCCACCCCTTTCACACCCTCTTCTGGGTCCAAAACCATCCTGTGCATGCACAGTCATGCATTCTTTGAACTCGTGCAAAACAGGAGTTGGCTGTATACCTGTGCCCATAGTAGTCTATCCCACTAGTGTGTGGTGTACCAATAAGATAATTTGAATCAAATTGTGATGGATTTAAAATGGGAATTGACAAATTCCTGGAGGATTTGTCTGTCAAATGGTTACAAATTGTGATGACTACATGCTGGTATAAAAAGCAAGAGAAGGCTATTCCCTTCTTGTACTGTCTGTGGGTGTCACAGAAGTGTTGGGTTGGCAACTGGAGGGATTCACCCAAATGAATGATTTTACCATTTTGGGAATGAAGCTAGACAGTTTTCCAGTTAGTCACAAAGTCGGAAACGGTTTCATTTCATTACAAAAGTACATGAGTTGCTCTGCATTCCCATCTTGTTTTGTTAGTCAAAAACAGATCATTCAAGATGGGAATGTAAAGAAACTGAACTTTGCCCTCCTTACCACACATCTTTAACTTATTTTTGTTGTCATCATTTGTTTTGTTATGAAACAGGGGTTGCTCATCGGGAATTGCTCTTAGTTCTTGTTTTGTCATCAACTAGATGCAGGGGTAGGCAACCCAAGGCCCGGGGGCTGGAATCACCTCAATCCGGCCCGTAGATGGTCCGGGAATCAGTGTGTTTTTACATGAGTAGAATGAGTCCTTTTATTTAAAATGCATCCCTGGGTTATTTGTGGGGCATAGGAATTCGTTCATCCCCCCCCCCAAAAAAAATAGTCCGGTCCACCACATGGTCTGAGGGACGGTGGACCGGCCCATGGCTGAAAAAGGTTGCTGACCCCTGAACTAGAGTCTATTCCTATGCTGCTTTTTCCTATATGAGATGCACAGTATACACAGACTTCAGTTTACATCTCTTCCTAGATAAGTTTATTTATCTTTAAGGGGATGATGACCCATGTTTAGACTTGCTTTGAATACTAGAAAAATCATCATTTTTAAGTAGCAACAAACATTGATAGAACTTGTATCACCTTTTTTGGAGATACTTTCCTCCTTTCCATGACACATATTTTTTGTAGGAGTTGATGGGATCCTTTTCATGAAAAGCTGAACTGCAAAATACTCCTCCTAAGTAATGATGGTGAAAAAATATAATTCTGCTTGAACTTCTTTTCCTAGGAGCAATTCAAATAACTGTTCCTTCTAGAAGAACCATTGGGGTTTTTCTTTTCTTTCTTTCTCTTGAAAGATTGTTCTGGAGGGTTTTAATATTAGAATTATCACTCTAAGGTTATGCATCACTGTGTGGTATAGACAGAACACAAGCAACATGTTGGTTTGTGATGTTCCAGATTACACCATCTGCGATCTGCCTTTTCAATATGCTTCTTGCTGGGTAATGCTGTTCTCACTTCTTTCAGATTGAAGCAATTGAACAATATGTTCCTGCTCTCCTGGAGCAGACCACCATCAGCTTCCACTGTCTGTAGCTCATGTTGAGAATCTAGCATAGAATTATTATTCTTTCGCAGACCAGCCACCTCACCTGCTAATAGATGCCCTGAACTAGATGGTTGAACTAGGAGAGATGGTTTCTGGCTTCATCTTGTATTGAGTACAGCATAATTGCATTTTGGGACTTAAAAATCTATGCAACAGCCATCGCGGGCGATGAGTGCCGCGGGGGCTACACTGTGACGAGTAGGAGGGCCGCTGTGGTAGGCCCTGAAGCCTAGGGCCCAGGCCCGGGTAGAGCCGCCGCAGGTGCAGATCTTGGTGGTAGTAGAAAAAATTTGAAAGGTGTGTTCAGGACTTCATAGCTGCCATGACAACCATATTGTTTTCCCAGATCCAACAGATGAGACAGATCATATATTGGATTTGTTGTTCTGCCCTGGCCTGGGAAAAGGTTGTTTCAAATTTAGGCAATGGGCTAGGGAGGAGGATATTGATACATGGCCAGATGATTTATACCCTATATACTCGAGTATAAGCCTAGTTTTTCAGCACATTTTTTGTGCTGAAAAAGCCACCCTCGGCTTATACTCGAGTGAGGCAGGCAGTGGCTCCTATGAAGCTTTCCCAGTTTTTTGTGGTAAAATTGGGTGCCTCGGCTTATATTCGGGTCGGCTTATACTCGAGTATATACGGTACATGGTCAGAAATTGTGTGTGCAATTTCTCTGACACTGATTGGCTGAGATGATGCAATTGCATGGAATGTTCACAAATACTCCAACTGTTCAGGGAATAAAGATGTTTCAGAATGTTTGCAGTTCAGCTTGTGTGGGGGAGATGTGAAACTTGTCAGTTTGACCGAGACTGAAACTTCACACAGCATTAGAATGAAATGGATGAAAATATTTATGGAGTATGGTGAGCACTGGGGAGTTTAAAAAACAAACAAACAAACCAAAAATAGCCTTAAGTGTATGAGTGGAAGTGGGGGGGCAGGGAGGTAGGGAGGGAACCATTTTCTTCCTTTCAGACTTTATTCTGAATTTTTCCTCTGACCAACTATGCTGCTCACAGTGGATATGGGGAAGGTAATATGGGAAAAGGGTGAAGTAGTGTCCTCTTTGTTCCTCCTGTCATTCTTTTCAAATTGACAACATTTTGAGTCTGCTTTTTTAATGCAGGGGAAAGATTCATGCAAGTGCATGCCATATATATTTGGGGCCGGAGCTATATGTTAAGAATGTATGCAGAAAATGTCTGTAAGATTATTATATTTTTTTGTCAAAGTCACTCTCCTTTACTATATAATTCTCTCTAGAACTCTGTTGTACAATCACTTGTCACAGCTAATAGTAAAGGTTTGATAAGTAAACTGTGTACTATTTCCTGACTAAAAATCTGTTTCAAACATATTTATAAAAGAAAATGGGTAAAAAGCCCTTAATAGCAACTGTTTGAAAAAAGAACAGTCTTAGATTTTTCAAAAATAGTCTTTGATTCTTCAAAATGTACTATCAACCTTTATTTCATCAGATCTAAGGAAGAGCTCCTTTAAAATAATATTCATTGGTATTTAAGACCACATGTAATTACAGACATTCTCCTTATGCATATATTAACTTAAATTCAGCATTCTTTTCACAAACAAAAACATGCTTGCTTCCATGAAGAATTTACTGGTAAGTACTGCACATTATTCAAAGAGGACACAAGCTTTTGTAACACATTTGAGGTTTAAAAATCTGACAGGCAGAAAGAAAATTGATTCATTCATCTTGGGTCTATTATGTCCCTGGACCAATATAAATTATCAGAGCTAATATCTGTATTGCTTTGGCAAAACCAGTTGTGGTTTGCATACAACAATCTGTGGCTTGGGGTTATTCCAAAAATGGAAGTATATTGATTTCTCTTGAAACAGGATAATATGTGCAAACATTAAGGAGCCACTTTCCCCTCTTTATTCTTTACCACAAACATTTATGCCTTATAACCAACCTTTTAACCACTTTGCACTGAGAGTCAGCTTGAGGTCAAACTCTGCTTGCTGGCTCGCATGAAGCAAATTAATGAGGCAGGCAGAGCGAGTGGATTACGCAGGGTATCAAAATCAGAAACTGCTCCTTTGCATCACACATGAGATCCTTAAGCCTTTGGTAGATGTGATATGATCCATAATAAAGATGCGGGGAACCTACAAATATTTTAATAATGCCAGCAAATGAGTTGTTCTCAGTTTGATAAGCTTATCCATTGGTTACATTTTTAAACCATCCTTCCTCTAAAGGGTTGTCGTCCTCCCCACCCCAAATTATTTTATATTATTTTGACAGGCAGGAGAGAATTATGAGATGGAAATCTAAAAACACAAGAAGGTGCCATAGTATTGCCCACAGGAGCAAACAGTTCTACACTTAACAAACACAGCATGCGAAAGAGATCCTTGGAGCATTAATAGGAAATTATAAATACAGCCATTCAAAATGCATTACTCCAAGTAAGACTATTAGTCCATCTACATTGACTGACAGTAGATCTCCAGGGTTTCAGGCAGGCAATATTCCCAGCCTTACCAGGAAATACCTGGGACTTTCAGCAGTTGCTCTACCACTGAGCTACAGCCCTTTCTGAGAAATGTGGATGTAGCTATAAAAAATACAGCTACAGGGGAAAAAAGGTCCATTTGGATTAATTAAACTTTCAATTTTTCCCCCATCCAAGTTGTTCCCCTGAGGTTTGTGCTGCAACAACTAAATCAGGACCATGCGCTTCAAAAGATAGCAGGCATTCCTTCAAGAAGATACCTGCCTCTTCTCACATGACATTGCCAATCATGTGAAGAGATAGGGCTGTATCTAACAAAATCATTGTGGAAGCAGAACAAGCTCCAGAAGCACCGACATTCCCCCGCCCACTGACCCCACATCTTTTCTAGAGGGTTTGGGGAACCTCAAGAGCAGATCTGGGGAGTATATGGAGGAAGGGAGGAGGAGGGGAAATTCCCTTAAACTCACGGAAGTTGGCACACCCATGCAATGGCTTAGTTGGATGCATTCTAAAGCCTTTGCCAGGTGTTCCAGTCATGTATAAAACTAACTCACGGACAGGGACAAGCACATTGAACTTCTCCACTGACCCCATCACTTACCCCATCATATTGAAAAAGTGGAGAGCAAATTTCTGAATCAGGGGACCTCCTGTACTCATGCAGCCACCCTGCACAATTTCTGATCTTCCAGGGCTGGAAATTGCACGGGAAACCTCCGTAAGTCCTGGATGAGCAGCTAAAAGAAATATGCATTCTGCAGTGCTTCCACCAGCACCTCCCCAGTACAGGTAAAAAAAAACTCTCCTTCCCCGATCTGTTGTCATACTGTGGCTGCTGGTGGGTTCGCTTAGTGAACCACTTCAGTGGCCACAAATAGATTTTATCACAGCCCTATCTTATAATTCCACAAAATTTCCTTTTTCTGCCACATTTTCATAGCACTGGGGATTTTGTGGGTGTAGATTTGTGAGCTTACCTTATTGCTGCAAGGTGGCCAAAGGTGGGATGCTTTTCTTTCCATCGAGCATTTCTCCAGTGTTGTGCAGCCTCCCCAGTTGCCTGTTTGGAAAGGTCTGAAAGAGCTGCATGGGAGGAGTTGCCTCATGATGTCTTCCCCTGGGCTTTAATTGAGGAGCAGGCACCCGGGGAGGCTGCAAAGTGCAGACCACTGGTGAGATCATTTGCAGGTTGAAAGAAAACACCCCTGGGCTTTAACTGGATAGCTGGCACCTGGGATGGCTGCAGAATGCATTCCACTGGTGAGATGATTTGTAAGATTAAATAAAGGACATTCACAGACACCTCTTGGCCACCACAAAAGTACAGTAAGTGTAGCACCTCACTCATGAGAATTTCACCAACATTTTAACTCCCCTTAGATCATTTCCAATGAAAATTCATTTTCTCAGTTACTGATGGGAGAATGGCAAAATAAAAAATTTCAACACATTAGCTACTACCGATAGCGTGTTTAGCATGCAGCTGAACCAGTCACATAAAGAGAGTAAGTTTTGTTTTTAAGAACCAAAAGGGACGTTCTGGAGGTGTTGAAAGTGAGGAACTCTGCCAATGCCTCCCCTCCAGCAATTTCTCTTACTAACCAATTCTCTCCTGTAAACTAGCTATGACCACAGCTAGGCAAGAACCACTTGGGAAGAGGGAATGCAATGAGGATAGCAGAAGATGATGCTATACTTCGGTGTGACTGGGACAGTTCTGTGCTGAAAACACAGAAAACTTCTGCTGTCACATGCAGTTTATCTAAGGTTTAGGGTAGAGGGAGAACAATCTTTCAGCAACAACAATGTCCATGCATTTTATGCCTGTTCTCACAAACTAGAATCTTATAATCAGTTATTTCCTTCCAATTCAATTCAATCATGCCTTCCAAATCCCTCCGGATTCCTTAATTTGTTTTCTAATCTATAAATAACCCCTCTTTGCATAAACAGCTGTTTGTGCCAGACCTCCAGCTCGTTCCCACTGTAACGGTGAAGCTTCCCACCCACCCCAGTGCCTTTGTAAGAACTAGAAATATTTGCAGACAGAGAAACTTAAATTATCGGAGTTGCCAGGCTACTTGTGCCACAAAAGCAATGACTGGACCTTACTAAAAGGTTCCTAAGGCAGCGGTGGCTGAGGGGGGGGGCATTGTTGCTGACCTACTGCCTCCCTCACCCCCACATTGCAGAGACTAAGGACTCAGCTACATTAGTAAAAAAAACAGTGCTTTGAATGTGTTATAAACATGCAACACCAGATGGAGCTGGAGAGCAAATAAATTTTTGAATGTATTTTACATAGCATTTTTTTTCTGACTTATTTATAGTGTTCGCCACCCCCCTGTGTGCAGATCCACCCTAAGGCTCCTTGCTAACTTAAAATACAGCTAGGTCATTTCCCCCCCACCCCTCAATGTGGATCAAAGCTGGTTTTGTGGGAAATGCATCAAAAAGCAGTACAGTATTTGATTGTGGCTAATGTTGTGTGTACACAACTTTCCAAACCAGCGGGAGGAATGCATTGGATGCAGAGTAAACAGGAGAGTGTACACAGTCAAATTGTTTGGCTATATTGACAAGCATCAATGGCTTGGAAGAAGAAGAGTTTGGATTTGATATCCCGCTTTATCACTACCCGAAGGAGTCTCAAAGTGGCTAACATTCTCCTTTCCCTTCCTCCCCCACAACAAACACTCTGTGAGGTGAGTGGGGCTGAGAGACTTTAAAGAAGTGTGACTAGCCCAAGGTCACCCAGCAGCTGCATGTGGAGGAGCGGAGACGCGAACCTGGTTCACCAGATTACGAGTCCACCGCTCTTAACCACTACACCACACTGGCTCATTGGACATTTCAATCCAGTAATGTTAGGGCTTCCAGGACATTCCAGGACTCTTTTGTCATCCATTGGCAAAAAGGAGAGGGAAAGAGGGTCTCCATAAACTGCTAGTGTCCCTGACACTAATATCTCCTGTGTGAAACAACGAAGGGAAGGGAAGGGCTGGAACATGAAATGATAAATAGTTTGGTCTGGAGATGGAACAGTAACAGATACACAACAGAGAATGCAGCTGAGGATGTTCTACCATGTACACATTCAACTTAAATCTATTGTGGCTGTTTTCAAACCATGCTGGGTGATATCTAATTTTGTTTTAAATAACCCTGATTGCCAGTTCCCTTGGTCTGTAACTTATTTTCAAAGTCCATGCTAGTCCAATGTACAAGGCAGAGTTTCCCAGGCAAACATATATGTTGCAGCAAAGATACAAGCTTTTGAATATCCATTTGTTTTCACTGCTGACAAGGCTCTGTGAAGCAAAACAAATTGCTCAGCCGGGCGCCCCCCGCCACCGTGGTTTTTGCCCCAAGTTCCTTGCTCCGCCGCTGGTTGGGGCTGCACCGGGCGAGGGGCAGGCTGGCCAGCGCCCCCTCCATTTTGGCGCCCTAGGCAACTGCCTAGTTCGCCTTAATGAATGCGCCGGCCCTGGATATCGGACTCTGTTTAAGGCAGCTTCCCATGTTCCTCTCTCGAAACTCATTCTTTAAGAGCAAAATAGTTAATTGACTCTCTTGGTGTGATAGATGCTTTAGTTTCTCTATATTTTTATGTTTGCTAACGGTAATTATGGGACATAAAGATCAAACCTTCAACTTTTTGCATATTTATTGGCTTGAAAAAAAACTTATCTTTTATCAAAAAATATTTATGCAAAATATCACTTCTCCCCTGTACAATACACCAAAGTATTAATTCCCCCCTCTGATTGCTGTTCACAATATTTTCAAACTGAACAAATCTTTGTCCTCTGAATAGCCTCCTTTAGTAGCTCTAGAACTGTTTGTGAATTTATGTATTCCTGCCTCCCTCTAGTGGCTAATTCCATGAATGATTTTATAATACAAAGCAACACACACACACACACACACACACACACACGGGGGGGGGGGAGAGAGAGAGACAGAGAGAGAGAGACAGAGACACACAGAGAGAGAATGTGCTGAACTATTCATTAGGAAACTTTGCTCATGTACAATCACCACTGTCTCATAAAGAAGTTAAATCTATTTCAGTTCAGTTGACTTCTTTCGTATATAATTCCTTTTGACAATTAAAAGATGTAGCTTTCCATGCATGCATCCAAGTCATAACAATAATCCATTCAACCTTTTTGGCAAAAAAACCCCCACCTGTGATATTTGCTATTGTTTATTGTAATTATCTGGAGCTTCCTTAATCATATTTTTCTGTTTAAACAAGGGTGAGTTTACATATGGATTTTTATGATGGCCATAGCCCTGAAATTTTAATGAGTGAAATAGTGGCCTTCGCTGATCAGTTACCATTCATGAATTTCATACTACTTTGTCTTATCAGATACAGTATCCCCCCCCCCCAAAAAAATTGAGGTCTAACATATGTTAAGTTTTGTTCAGATGAAACATCAAGTGATGGCCATACATGTGAACAATCATAGAATCATAGAGTTGGAAGGGACCCCAGGGGTCATCTAGTCCAACCCCTTGCAATGCAGGAATCTCAACTAAAGCATCCAGGACAGATGGCCATCCAACCTCTGCTTCAAAACCTCCAAGGAAGGAGAATCCACCACCTTCCATGAATCAGCACTAGCATTCAAATGCAGCTGTATAAAGTACTGGCTAGAAAATGTTGTGTATAGTCTACTCACGCTGCAACTGTTGGTCTGAAATTGTGAATTCATGGTTGTTATCAAATTGCAATAAGAGCTATTCAGGGAAAACCCACACCTTTCTCTTTGAAGAAAACAGATAGAGAGGAGTTTTTTCTCATAATAACAGAACTCAGGGCCATTCGATTAAGCTGAATGCTGGAAAAATCACAGAATCTCTGAATTCTAGAGTTGGAAACGACCACGAGGATTATCTAGTCCACGGGTGTCAAACACAAGGCCCGCGGGCCAAATCCAGCCCGCCAGACCTCGTCATGTGGCCCGTGTAGCAGAACGGAACAGGCAGAGCGCGCGCTGATTGGCGGTGGGCGGCGAAGGTCAGCGCGCGCGAGGGAAGGGGAGAGGAGCGGAGAGAGGAAGACTCGGAGTCGAATGCTTATTGTTTAGATTTAGCTCCCGCCAGGGACAGAGTCGGGAAGGCGGATTGGCGGAGGGAGTGGTGGGCGTGGCCGCTCGCGAGGAGTAGGCGGGGGAGCCGAGGCGCGAAGCTCTGGGGTTGGCTGCGGCGTCTCCGATCGCCGCGCGGGGATTGGTGGCTCCGCCGTTCCGTCGTTAAGCCGGCGGCGCGCGGGGAGTGGGCTTTCGGCGTTTGGGCTTGAGAGGGAGAAGGCAGGCAGGCAGGCAGGCAGGCGGGGGGGAAAGAAGAGATCTGTCGTGGCGCGGGTGTCTGTCCTGGGAGTTTCGTTGCTGGAGAACCCGAGCCCCTTCGGCCACCCGCTCCGCTTCCAGGTGCAATTCGAGTGCGGGGAGGCGTTGCCTCACGGTGAGTACGCTGCGCGCGGGGGGGGGGGAGAAGCTCCCACCCCTCCGCCCAGGATGGCAGGGCTGTGCTCCCGGGGCTTCCGTTGTGGCTTTATTTTGCCTGCCTGGACCCGGCTCTCCACACAGGGGCTGCTACGTGGGCGCTATACCTTCTAACTACCTTTAAAAATAAAAATATAGCTTTCCGAACTTGGTGCCTTAAGTTTTTGGCCTGCAGAGACTTAGCAGCTTAATTTGGCCGAGGCTGCTCTTGAGATGGGGTGTGTGTGTGTATAAATATGTATATGTATAAATATATGTATATATATGTATATGTATAAATATGACCTCAGGAAAACGATGTCAGCCATCTAGTCAGAAAAGTTAAAAAAAAGTTAATGCCTTGTGTTTGCCATATGTGTAATAAACAGTGTTTGGCAATATTTGTATGTTAAAAAAAAATTACTGTCTGCTACCAAAAATCATTTTTCAATAAATTGTACAATAATTGTACATTTGAATATCTACTTGCCATTATTCTGACTATGTTTCTGCTTTCAGAGCTAGTTATTACTTACATTATTACAAAAAACAGTAATAATTGAATGCAGTGACAATAATTTATGATAATAAAGACTGGACACATAGTCCTACAGATACAACCGGCCCTTTGAGGGTGACCAAACTGCTGATGCGGCCCCCGATGAATTTGAGTTTGACACCCCTGATCTAGTCCAACCCCCCTGCAATGCAGGAATCTTTCACCCAATGTGGGGCTCAAACCCACAACCCTGAGATTAAGGACTCAGCTAAAGAGCTGCAAATAAAACGTTTTAATTTAGTTTTAAGTGCAATATACAATGTGACATTAGATGGCGATGGTGAGCCTTATGGAAAATTCAATGTATTTGGTTTTCCCCCCCAAATGCTTTAAAAAAAGCATTTTCAGAACTTTTTTTATATGTGTGTAGATTCCACCTAAGAATCTCATGCTGTACCAACTGAGCTATCCCACTTGAAAGCACATAATAAAACTATGGTGCTCGCTCCCATAGAATATAGTGATGGTGAACAACTTGAATGGCTTTAAATGAGGAATGGGCAAATTCATGGAGGATAAGGCTATCAATAGCTACTAGTCATGATATTAGAATCATAGAATCATAGAGTTGGAAGAGACCACAAGGGCCATCCAGTCCAACCCCCTGCCAAGCAGGAAACACCATCAAAGCATTCTTGACAGGTGGCTGTCAAGCCTCTGCTTAAAGACCTCCAAAGGAAATTCCACCACACTCCTTGGCAGCAAATTCCACTGTCGAACAGCTCTTACTGTCAGGAAGTTCTTCCTAATGTTTAGGTGGAATCTTCTTTCTTGTAGTTTGAATCCATTGCTCCGTGTCCGCTTCTCTGGAGCAGCAGAAAACAACCTTTCTCCCTCCTCTATATGACATCCTTTTATATATTTGAACATGGCTATCATATCACCCCTTAACCTTCTCTTCTCCAGGCTAAACATACCCAGCTCCCTAAGCCGTTCCTCATAAGGCATCGTTTCCAGGCCTTTGACCATTTTGGTTGCCCTCTTCTGGACACGTTCCAGCTTGTCAGTATCCTTCTTGAACTGTGGTGCCCAGAATTGGACACAGTATTCCAGGTGGGGTCTGACCAGAGCGGAATACAGTGGTACTATTACTTCCCTTGATCTAGATGGGATGGCTCTGCTCTGTTCTGATGGCTCTGCTCTGTTCTGAATTACAGTTACTTGGAATTACAAGTTGGCAGGATGTTGTTGTACACAGGTCCTGCTCGCAGAGTCTTGGTTTTTGTCTTTTTTAGTAGTCCAAATCACATTCTTTCCAAGAAAACAGTCTCGCCTTCATACGCATCAATCACCAAAAATAAAAATGAAAGCCAAAGTGCTGACGTTTAAACCTGAGGTCCTGACGTTCCTCTTATATTATGGAGCTTTGGAAAATTTATCCTCTAGACTTCAGTGGCAGACACCAGATTGTGGGAACAAAAGCTTCAGCATCTGTCTGCTTGGCAAAGTGCCCAGTAGCTGCCTGAGTTGTTTTGGCTTTGGATCTGTGGCAGGTCCCTTTCATGATTAAGCTGCTGCTCTGGATCTTAAGTATCATAGTGAAGCTATTCACTTATAATAGAATAAATACAAGACCCTACCCCATTCTGAGGTAGTCCACACATCGTATACAAACTACTTAAGGTTTGAGGCAAACTTGTGGCTGGCAGCTCCAGAGTTTTTCTGTTTACTAGCAACTGCACGCACATTTTTATACTTTTTGAACTTTCCGTTACCTTTCTTGGCTTGGTAACGATACTTAAATTCTGGATGTTCAGCTTTTCACTTGGTTAGTAATGTAGTCTCACAAGTCTAGGGCCTTTTAAGTAGAGCTCTTTCCCAGTCTGCAGCTGTATTGGAATAGTTTTCCAGATGTTATTAAGATATTTTTGTTGTCTTGTCACCTGTTATCCATCACCCTGGGCTGCTTTTGGAGAAAGGATGGGATATAAGTTTAATAAATTAACAAATGAAACAGAATAAGCCCTATGTGTCCAGTGGGATTTACTTCCAAGGAAACGCGCTGAAGAATAAAGGAAATTATTTGAAGAAACAAAGTTTGGGGATGGGGGAGGGATGATTTCATAGAATCATAGAGTTGGAAGAGACCACAAGGGCCATCCAGTCCAACCCCCTGCCAAGCAGGAAACACCATCAAAGCATTCCTGACAGGTGGCTGTCAAGACCTCCAAAGAAGGAGACTCCACCACACTCCTTGGCAGCAAATTCCACTGTCGAACAGCTCTTACTGTCAGGAAGTTCTTCCTAATGTTTAGGTGGAATCTTCTTTCTTGTAGTTTGAATCCATTGCTCCGTGTCCGCTTCTCTGGAGCAGCAGAAAACAACCTTTCTCCCTCCTCTATATGACATCCTTTTATATATTTGAACATGGCTATCATATCACCCCTTAACCTTCTCTTCTCCAGGCTAAACATACCCAGCTCCCTAAGCCATTCCTCATAAGGCATCGTTTCCAAGCCTTTGACCATTTTGGTTGCCCTCTTCTGGACATGTTCCAGCTTGTCAGTATCCTTCTTGAACTGTGGTGCCCAGAATTGGACACAGTATTCCAGGTGGGGTCTGACCAGAGCGGAATACAGTGGTACTATTACTTCCCTTGATCTAGATGCTATACTCCTATTGATGCAGCCCAGAATTGCATTGGCTTTTTTAGCTGCTGCATCACACTTGGTTTTTGTGATATGATTTCACAAAACCATATCTCCTTGAATTACTGAGTATATGTTATGAACTTTTGGTCAAATCACTATTTCTCACCAGTAGGGATAGCTCCCACCAGGGGCGCAGGCCAGCCCCCCCCCCAAAAAAATCGCCTATCAGACTATGGAGTTTATGCCATATATGTGAGCAGTGATGCACCGCTGCTGTCATGGCAAGATCAAAGGCAGGAGAAGTTTCCCATCCTTCTTGCACCATGGCTCATTGACGTGCAATTTATTTGCCTTGCCCCCGCTCCGGATGCATTGTGTAAAATGTAATTTCTAATGTGGCTACTGTGGTAAAATCGTTTTGCCCCCAGCATTGGGTGGGGTGGGGCGCCGATAAAGCCTCTGTCATCGCATCAGCACAACTTTAATGATGTTGTGTACCGCTGTATGAACTTAAATTGTAAGCTGATTTGAGGGCCAATCTGGGCTGAAAAGCAGGGTATGAACATATTGGAACAAAGAGTAATAAATTAATGTATCCGGGATCAGCCTTTGTGCTTCCATCATGGTCAAGAGCCTGGTGCTCTGAATTGCAACAATTGCCTTCTACGTCAAGGCCCTTCCTTTGTTCCACCTCAGGTAACACAACAAAAAGATTGCTGAATAGAATGCTGAATAGAATTCTGTAACGAGAAAGATGAGCGGTGTCATCTGAGAGTGTGGGAGAGAGGAACTGAAGAAAGCACCAAATCCAAAGCCATGCTGGGCTTATGGCAGCAGGGCAGGAGGTTTTCATGTGTGTCCCAAAAGGAAGGGAAACAAGCACACCAGCTCCAGGTCTAGCTACCGCCCTCCCTATTCTGTGGACATCAGGGGAACCCTGCTTTACCTCTGCCCTCCCCCAGAATGCCTCATTTTTGTCTTCTGTGCTGTCAGCAGTGGAGGCGGGCCTGCTGTAGATACTTCTGTGACTGCAAGGAAAATGCAGATCTTCTGCTCTGCCTGACAGGGGGAGATATGCTCTATCCCAGGCACCCCAACCTGCGGCCCTCCAGATGTTTTGGCCTGCAACTCCCATGATCCCTAGCTAACAGGACCAGTGGTCAGGGATGGTAGGAATTGCAGTCCAAAACATCTGGAGGGCCAAAGGTTGGGGATGCCTGCTCTATCCTGTGGTCCCATGGGATGCCTTCCCAGAGATCTCAGGATTGCAGCCCAGATTGTTCAAAGGCATTCCATTCTATATGGTGCACTACTTGTCTTGGCTTCTGCTGACCACATAAGCTTTGTTCTCCCTGCAGCACTCTTGTCGTTTTGAAACTCTCATTTTACATACTCCCATCTTTTCAGGTGTGTGTGTGTGTGTGTGTGTGTGTGTGTGTGTGTGTGATGGGTATTCATGTTCTTCCAATATAATTATTTCCCAAATAATATACCGCTGATCTTGCTGTATATGTGTGGCTGTGGTTGCCATGTCAGCCTGCTCTCACGTTACAACTATTTCACTCTGTGCCATGAGTTTTCAAAGCAACATCTGCATTAGCCTCAGAAATAAAATCATTCACTGCTGAGCTGTTAATACATTCAACTTGCAGCAGCAGATGTTGACACCCCCTGCTTTTGTAATTATGAATTAAACAAATACCATATCCCAGGAATAAATCCCTGGGTTTGAGTAGTCCTGAAGTATGTGTGCATTCTGGCCTCCTCTGGTGAAAATTCTGCTGCATAAATTAGTTCCTTACGATCCCAATCTCTGTAAGTGTTTGAGTGACCAATGCACTCTGTGAAATGAGTGAACTCTGTTCATTTTAATTCAGCAACAGCGGGTGACAGATAGCCCTTAAACCATTTCCTGACAATATGTCCTGCTTGGTAATTTTTGCTTGACAGATTTAAATATGAATATGACCCTTAAGGGAGGTGGTGGGGGAGGGGGAGCTGATTGGTTAAAATGGTTCTGTTGACAGTGCCCACTAGGGCTTCTATGTTACCCTCAGCCTTTCTACTCAATTTCAATCCATTTGCTAACATAATAGAAGAGCGGGCATAAATCTGTAGGGTTGCCATCCTTGGCATTCAACACAACTGCAAATGACCCACATTTTAAGCACATGGCTTCCCCCAAAGAATTCTGGGAACTGTAGTTTGTTAAAGGTGTTGGGACTTGTAGCTGTCATAGTCTCATTGCTGAGCAATCACATGCAGAACTTAATGGAAGGGGTGGCCAGCCAACTAGAAGAGTCTCTGAGGTGTACTTGCCTGGAGGCAGAGTCAGTATCCAAAGTCAAGTCCAGCCCTAGGGTCGGACAAACAACAATCCATGTGGTCAGATGGTCCAGGGGTCAGGGAATCTGATGATCATGGGGTCAAGGGTCAAGATGAGCAGGAAGCAGCAAAGTAGAGCCAGGAACTGCAAGCATTGTTATCAGCATCTGACTGCCACTGGAAGCTCTGCTTAAGAAGGCTGAAGCCAGCTGGTTCTCATTAGAGTCGTCTCCTCTGACTCCCTGAAGGTTGATCAGGTGCAGGTGGAGTCACTCTGCCTTCTCCCCCTTCAGTCTGCTGTTCAGTAGGTGAAGCTGACTCCTGGCCCATGACACTAGCCCTGTGACGGATAAACTACAGTTCCAATGATTATTTGGGGGAAGCCGTGTTTTGTGTGGATATGAGTGAAAAAACCCAGAAAAACTGGTCAAAAAACTGAGGAAAGAATAAACAGCCCCAGCACAATAGAACTGGAATGGGTTGTATGAGCAAGCTGCCTAAAGTTGTGGTTAATAGTGTGGAGGTGGGAAAAGATCTGTTCCATGTGTGGGTAATTAACAAAAGTATTGGCTGAAAGCCTAGATTCAAAACAAGGGGCTTTGCACACTCTCCAGTGAGAGAGAGACCTTAGCAGAGTTTAAAACTCTCTGAGTTAACAAGCAGTATAGCATGGAATATAGGTTCTTAAACCCTTTTGCATATCCCATTTAGTCTGCTTTAATGCTCTTGCCCCCTTTCTCTACCCATCTAGCAATGAACAGACCACACCCTCTTAAGTAAGTTTAAAAGTTTTACTTACTAAATCCAAAGTTCTGATTCATGCATTGTTCCATGCAGCAGGAAGGAGAACACAGGTAAAATACTCTTGGGTACAAAATACAGACCAGCATGCAGTCTGGTCAATTATACGGTGCAAAGAGAATGTAAGGAACAGGAAGCAACACAAGCTAAGTCTAGGAACAGAACTCTCTGGTCTTAACCCCTTCATGCACTTCCTGTCACTCATGCATAGTTATGTTTGTCTGCAATTTCCCACAAATGAAGGGTAGGTCATGGTTTACTGTAGGCTCAGTCCATGTAATCTCTGGGTGATACAGTAGAACTACAAGTTTCTGTTTCCCAGTTTACAAACTGATTCCTGAGTGATTCAAAGTATATTTGCCAGAATTGTGCTTCCTGATTTTTAGACAATTGAAACAAGAATATATGTTCTAAACTAGGTTGCTAGATACCTGGGGGGCAGGGGGAGACTAAGAGTGGATGTTTGCATGAAAGGGCTGTGAGCTCATTTCTGGTACTAAACTCTCACCACACACTAATACCACAAAATCAAGAGCATAACAGCATAGACGGATAAAACGCAAGAGTCTACACATGTTATTATGGAAATGCAGGAGAGAACAATTGGATCAGCTCAATACTTCTGAGACATGAAAATTCTTATTGTAATTTGAAAGGGTATGTTTGCATGGACCTCTCTGTGTGCCCCCATGCGCCCCCATGCCTTTCTCTTTATGAATAAATATCTGCCATTCTGCAACAGTTCTGCAAAATCTCCTGCATCTTATTAGTTAAGTAATTTTCATTTAGCCTGGAGTGTTTAAGAGGCGCTTCCTTCTTCCTGTGATGCTAGCTGTGAAGTACACCTGATTGCTTAGCAATTAAAGGATACATAATTTCATTTTCCTGCAAAGCAGAATTTAGGATGACACAATTTTTTCTGACCAGCTAGGACAAGCTCTGTCCCTCTTAGCTGCATTGGTATTGTTTTTAAGATGCTTTTAAAAAAGATGGTTTTTTGTTGTTTTATCGCCTGCTATTTGCCATCCTGGGTTCCTTTGTGAGGAAGGACAGGATATAAATTTAATAAACAAACAATCAGAAGGAAGCCCCATCAGTTCAGTAAGCCTTATATCCAAGAAAATATGCATAAGAATTAGGGAAATGATGCAGGAAAAACCCAGCTTTTCTTGCGTAGTATCCCCTTCCACCACTGAGGGCAGAACAACACACCTGTCAATCACCTGACTACAATATGATGGCAGATAACTGTCAGGTGGCCTGTCAAGGTTGGCCTTCCAGGGTGGGGCAGATAAAGATCTGGCCCAGTGGGCCAAAAGAGACCCCCTCCCCACACTGAAGCAACGTTAGATCCTAAGTTAGTTGCACTTAATCTACACTGAAATCATTGGGACTTAATTTCAGTCACGACTAACTCACCCCATTGATTTCAACCAACATAATGTGTCTTCAGCTCAGAGACTTTGAACTCTTTCAACACTATTGTGTTTCAGAAAACGCTGGTGAATGGAAACCTGCTTTTAAATGTGTGATTCTTTGATATATCAGTAGGTTGCAGTAGAGAGCTAAATTCGGGTGGAAATAGCTATTAATAAAATGAGAGTGCACGACCAATGATGGTTCTTTGACAAACTGCGTACAGAAAGTCAGTCCAAAAGCAAATATGTAACATCAGATATCACAGCGAATGTGTTTTAAATGTCAAAGAATACACATACGTCTCATAGGAATACATACATACCTTATGATATTATAGGAGAATATAAAAGTTCCCAGAATTACATTTAGAGGTTTTGTCCGATTTTGGCCAAAATCCTTTACACAATTACCTGGGAGTAAGTTGCATTGAACTCAACAATGCTAACAACTGAGTAGAGATCATAGAATTATAGAATTGTAGAGTTGGAAGGGACTCCAAGGGTCATCTAGTCCAGGCATCCCCAAACTGCAGCCCTCCAGATGTTTTGGCGTACAACTCCCATGATCCCTAGCTAACAGGACCAGTGGTCAGGGATGATGGGAATTGTAGTCCAAAACATCTGGAGGGCAGAGGTTTGGTGATGCCTGATCTAGTCCAACCCCCTGCAATGCAGGAATCTCAACTAAAGCATCCATGATGGATGGCCATCCAGCTTCTGCTTCAAAGCTTCCAAGGATGGAGAAGAAGAAGAAGAGGAGGAGGAGGAGGAGTTTGGATTTGATATCCCGCTTTATCACTACCCGAAGGAGTCTCAAAGCGGCTAACATCCTCCTTTCCCTTCCTCCCCCACAACAAGCACTCTGTGAGGTGAGTGGGGCTGAGAGACTTCAGAGAAGTGTGACTAGCCCAAGGTCACCCAGCAGCTGCATGTGGAGGAGCGGGGACACGAACCCGGTTCCCCAGATTAGGAGTCCACCGCTCTTAACCACTACACCATGCTGGCTCTCCACCACCTTGCGATGGAGTCCGTTCCACTGTCAAACAGCTCTTACTGTACAGAAAGATGTACAGGATGATGATAAAAATGGTTCTAAGACAGGACTCACACTGTTTAGGTGCACACACAAGTACCTAGCTGTGTAATGGAAGCTTGCTTGCTTGACAAACACAAATAGCCTGAAACAGTAATTGCTGGATCCAGCCAATTTAGGAGGCAAGGAATAAAAAAAGGAAGAAAGGAGACATAGTCATCTGTGGGAGTCCCCCCCTCCCCCAATACAAAATATCGAGTGGTACAAATAAAAAGCAAAAATTGGCAGCGAAAACCTAATTATTACTATGATAATGAAGCTTGTTTTCTTCATTGATGATATATTGGCATGCAGAAGTAAAAAAAAAAAATAAGGGAGGAAGAAGACGCAATATCCCATTTAGTCAAAGCTTCTAATAGCTTTTAGCAAGGTCTCTGATCCCTTCAATTGTTCCTTTCCTCTAATTTGGTTGTACGCAGTAACTTCACAGCTGCGCCTTGGCAATAAACTGCGCATCTATAGGTTCCTATATTTAGATTGCATAGACATGCGTTAACAGTGACAAAGACGGAAAAGAGCGCTGCTTAGCCCCTAGTGAAACTGTACAAAAGAGCTAATGAAGCTTACTCTAATAGGCTTTGCAGAGTGACCAGCTGTACAACTTCATTTGTATTCCACTACAGGGACCCTCATTGTTGAGGAGAAACTCCAAACAAAGTATCAAGTGATTCTTCTTTCAGAGTAGACATATGAGCGCTTGTCACCGATTCCTTCCGGTGGTATGTACACAAGGCTGTCCAATTAAATGTGTCTCTTCAAACAAAACAAAACAAATAAATCAAGCACTGCTAAAACAAAATGAAACAAACATATGTTGCTTTATAAATAGCCAGGTTTTAAGTGGCAGCAAACTCTCTGAGCTGTACCCAGCGTTCTCCAAAGCGCGAGGGTCCTTGCGATAGCAAACGGGTTTGTTTTAATGTTCAATTTAAAGCGGAAGCAGGAGTTTCTAAACTTTCTGCAGCTTCACTGGGAGGGAAAAGGGGAGGGCAAAGTGTGGGAGCCAAAAGGTCAATGTTGCTCCTCCCTGTACCACTAAACCATGGTTTAGCATTACATAGAACTGTATTCTGGTTCCTCTTCTCACAAATCACTGCTTTGACCATGAGAAAGAGTATAGAATATCTGAAGAAGTGTGCATGCACACGAAAGCTCATACCAAGAACAAACTTAGTTGGTCTTTAAGGTGCTACTGGAAGGAATTTTTTTATTTCTTATTTTGTATAGAATACCACTTTGTTGTAGTTTCCAACCTGATTTCCACATCCATATTTTTTCTGCTTGCTACTTCTCTTTGCTTTCCAGGCTCCCTGCCAGCTTCCATCAATGTCTTATGTTTCACTCCCCAAAACGCTTTCACAACAAATGTTGGCACTTTATTTAACGTTTTGTTAGATGCATGTGATAGATCCTTAAGAGAACACAGGAATGACCTGGTCTTACTCCAAAGGGCTCTTTTGGAACAAGTGTGTGTGTGTGTGTGTGTAAAAATACTTTTCAGCCAAAAGGGTTTCCAGGGGGCTTACATATGATCAGTTAAAACAACGCAATCACTGCCCTCAGGTTTGCAACCAAAAAAACCCAGTGCAACACGCATGGGAAAAGGGACAGGGAAGGAAGGAAGGAAGGAAGGAAGGAAGGAAGGAAGGAAGGAAGGAAGGAAGGAAGGAAGAAAGAAAGAAAGAAAGAAAGAAAGAAAGAAAGAAAGAGAGGGGTGGAAATCAAACACAGGCATCAATTCTTAAACAGTTATTCCTATAATGACCAGCTGGCATAGTTCAGAGCAGGGGCACCAACTCCTAGGAACTGAACCCCTTTGTGTTCCCCCCAATATTTGTTAGTGGGGAGGCAATTTCAACAAGGGGAGGAAGGAGACGGAGGGGAGGGACATTGTCCAGACCATCATCATTTACTTTCAAGTTTCTTTTCTGCTATTCCTTCTTCCATATTCCCCCAACATTTGCCTGTCCATTTGATAACCAGTGCAAAGTTATGCTGCTGGGGATAGGATAATAGCAGTACCTCAGTGGTTTTGTGAATGCCACACAAGCAGTGGATACTGATTTTTTTCTCAGCAGTATGATTGGATAGAGTCATGCCTTAGCATGGAAGCAAGGGAATCGCCCTGGATCCTTTTGCCAGATGCCATGATGCATCATGGACTCAGAGCAGTGGAGAACAGGATTGGCCTATAAGGCAAAATTTACTGAATTTTCTGCTGACTTGATGCACACGATAAACTTCATCATTGCTTACTGGACTGAACTTGATTGACAAGTGAAAACAGAAGACTGCCAGCAGCAGAAAATTCAACATAATGCCCGTTTCACCAATTGACTGGTCTAGCTTGTTCTTTTAAGAAGTAAACTGTGGAGTGAGTTAGACTCTAAATCGTATAGCTTTTCCCAATACCACAGCACCACGGTCTGGGTTGGTGCTGGAGCTACCATAAGGATATAAACAGCTTGCAACTTAACACAATGCAGCTGCTTAAGAAATGGCTTTTGCCTGTGGTTTTGCTTCCAGTAAACTACATAAGCAGGCTAAAGTAATAATATAATCCGCGTGATCATTAATTCCTTAATGAAATGGCTATTTTTAGATTCAAATAAATATCTGGGTCTTGCTGTGTGGGACATAGAGAATGCCACCCTCTATTTGTTTTAATTAAACCCACTTACTAAATAGCACCCCACCCCACTAAAGAAACATTTCTGAATGTAATTCTGTAGCTTAATTCAGTTCATTAATTTTTCTCGGTGAGCTTCATACATCAGAAAGGCACAAAAAACAACTGGCAATTTTTATTCTTTGTAAACTCTCTCTGGAGCTAACTGGGCCAACAGGAAGTTATACTTCAGCAGCAACACAAGCAAGTCAGGGAATTTAGCTGTGATTTTTCTCTGCATATTTGCCTTATTTTCAGCAGCAGCATCTTTTGGACCTTCGTGCAAAAAGTAGCAACCCTACCCACTGAGTGCACTTTTTCCCCAACAAAGGGCCGAGGAGCCTTAGGCTGAGACCCAGATGTGTTCCTCCAAGCCTCTCCCTCTGGTTTTGGGGCCTCTTCCCAGGCCATACCCTCTCACCATCCCTGCCTCCCATTCTCCCTATTGACTTCAGAAGACTACTTTGAATAAACCGAGCATTAGACTCAGCATTCAAATACTCAGTCATCCAAGTGGGGGGTCACCCCCTGAAACATATGCAGTAGAAAACAAATTTAATTTGGGTTGGCAAAACTCTGGGCTAGGTGACGCCCCACTGTCATTCTTGCTATGGCCTGTACTGGGGTTACAAAACTTCCATTTTGAAGAAGAGTTTGCATTTGATATCCCGCTTTATCACTACCCGAAGGTAGTGAAGAAAGCGGCTAACATTCTCCTTTCCCTTCCTCCCCCACAACAAACACTCTGTGAGGTGAGTGGGGCTGAGAGACTTCAGAGAAGTGTGACTAGTCCAAGGTCACCCAGCAGCTGCATGTGGAGGAACGGAGATACGAAGGAGTTTGAGACTCCTTCAGGTAGTGATAAAGTGGGATATCAAATCCAAACTTCTCCTTCCTTCTTTTCTTCTCCTTCCCTTTCAAATGACATTTTGCCTGTAACTATTTTCGTTATCACTGTTACTGGAAAACCTCCTTGCCATGCTTTCCCTTGGCATGGAGCTTTTAAAATAATCTAATTGTCTGAAAGCATACAATGAACCTTCCCCACACTCGGCCCAGTCACTTTTGGCATTCTGCCAGATGCAGTCAATAAAACTAAGAGGCAGACAATTGTGATGAGACCAAAGTGTCTTTCCATTTCCACCAATACAGGTAGACATCAAGGTGGTTTTCAAGAATCATGATTAAAAAAACCCTAAAAACTGAAGGAATACATACACCCAACTATTTTTGTTAATACTTCACATTTCAAGTCAATAGGTTTGCCTGGCTTCTACAATTCACTCTCCAAAAGACATTTGTTATGGGCAGATTTATTTTGAATAAATATGTATGATATGGTAAGGTATTCAATGGTGTAATTGTATATTTTTGCATAACGTTTATTGCATGCCATTTTTGTATGCTTATTAACAAAGCAGATGCATTTAATTGTTGAGATCTGTGTCTATATTTAGATTTGCCAACCTAACGAGTGCATGTGGTTGCGCTAAAAGTTTTAGCTTAGTTAAGTCTGTGGCCGCAGACTAGACCTTCTTAACTGATGTGAAACAGGCAGCAGATGATCTAGTTCTTTCAGTCTTCTTTCAGTAGAAATGTCTTTATATTAATGATGATAAATTATAATAGATTAATAGAGCCTCCTGAGAGGTAAAAATGTCCAACTACCGTATTGGCCCAAATATAAGCTGCACCTTTAAAATTGGAGGGGGGGGAAATAAAAAAATAAAAACGTACGGTCACGAATATAAGCTGCGCTTTAACTTTTCATGGTTAGAATTTGGGGGGAAAGTGAGGCTTATATTCAGACCAATACGGTAGTTTCTTTTCTCTGCTTCACATGGTCATTATAGCGCTGGATGTTCTTTAGCTCAGTCAAGTTCTGATGTAATCAGTGAGAGCTACCTTCCCTGACCTGAGTCCCCAGATGTTGTAGGTCTACAGCTACCATCATTCTTGACCATTGGCCACACTGATTGGGAGTGATGGGGACTGGAATCCAACAATAACTGGGGAAATAAATGTCAGGGAAGGCTGAGCTAGAGAGACAACTGGGCTCAACCCCAGAAAGCCAGCACTGCCCATTGCCACCAATATGACTCTGGACTGTGTAACCTTGGAAGGATGACTGGCTGCATTTTGAAAATGAGGCATGATTCCAGGCAGCATTGAAAGTTTAGAGCATGCAGTTTGCATGAATTTAGAGTACAAGCTGGTTTTCTTCCCTTTCCCCTGGTGTTTCTTACTGGAGATCATGTGTGGAACTGTCCCATCTCCACTGGAGTCTGGAAACCGCCATCCAGTTATAGCAATGATTATTGTGGGCAGAGCAACTTACATCACGTATCTATAAAAAGGGCACTCCCTATGAGAGATTGGAGCTACCTCGCAAATTCATTTAAATCTCAAGTAGGGAGAAAGAAAGAAGGAAAGAAAGAAAGAAAGAAAGAAAGAAAGAAAGAAAGAAAGAAAGAAACTTGCAAGAGGAGGGCAACCAAAATGGTCAAAGGCCTGGAAACGATGCCTTATGAGGAACGGCTTAGGGAGCTGGGTATGTTTAGCCTGGAGAAGAGAAGGTTAAGGGGTGATATGATAGCCATGTTCAAGTATATAAAAGGATGTCATATAGAGGAAGGAGAAAAGTTGTTTTCTGCCGCTCCTGAGAAGAGGACATGGAGCAATGGATTCAAACTACAAGAAAGAAGATTCCACCTAAACATTAGGAAGAACTTCCTGACAGTAAGAGCTGTTCGACAGTGGAATTTGCTGCCAAGGAGTGTGGTGGAGTCTCCTTCTTTGGAGGTTTTTAAGCAGAGGCTTGACAGTTTGATGGTGTTTCCTGCTCGGCAGGGGGTTGGACTGGATGGCCCTTGTGGTCTCTTCCAACTCTATGATTCTAGGATATTTGAAAACAGAAAGTCTAAAGATGTTCTAAGATGTTTGAATTTTGACTAAGGGACCTTTTGGCTAAGTGCTTGTGCTGCTGGGAACAATTCAGGCTTAATATGATTCCCTCTTCCCATACTGGTATTGAAGTGCTTTACAAGAACTTAGCATGAGACACAGGGAGTAGCAAAAATGGAAGATTGGCAGCTAATTTATTTTGAAGTAGATCTAATGGAGAGGTGCAGACTTGGAAGAAGCGTACAGAGAGCAAGAGGCACAATCTCTGTGTCCCCCACCCCATCTGTTAGAACACTTGGTGCTTGGTTAAATTTTGGCCAAAAGGACATTGAAGGAGATGCATGTGGCTTTGATTCAACGTGCTGACTTAGTTGCTAAGCAACTGATTTTCCATGTTTGGAAATTCTGCTCTCCATTTGACACCTGATTGAGCAGGGTTGCTGTTCCTGTGTTGGAAGCCCTATGCACAAGTCCGAAAGCCCCCTCTAGGCTAACGCCAGTCATTCATTGGCCAAGAAGTACACCTGGCATGTGCAGCATCACCGAGGAAGTGGACCTCAGTTCTCATATTCCTGCTTGTGTCTTTGCATGTTCAGACCTGAAGAAGGCTAAGATGTGCAATACAAGGAGAGATGGCTTTTTTTTTTTAAGATCAGAAATGTATGGCTGCCTGCAAAGGGCTCCTCTCTGGAGCATTCAATATTTTGGGCCATTGTGATGTCCTACAGCCCCATAATCTCTAGTCTGTTTATCTCATACATTTCTTGCTTGGTTGAAATGTTAACTTTCTGACAGCTTGCAATATGTTGCCGTCGGTCTTCATATATCCAACGTACCTCTGGGCTGTTTTAGACATCCTCAGGAAATCTATCTTGAATCCCACTTAATTTCATTTCCCCTCCTCTCATTGTCTGGTGTCACTCAAGTGCAATGCTTATGATGCTGCATGTAGCAAACAAAAATAAGAAGATGCACGAGACATAGGTGTTTTTCCTCCCCCCCCCCCCTCAGTCTAGACTTCACGAAAGCTCTCTCGGTGCTCTCTGACTCTTGGTGTGACATGTGGGCTTTGATGTCTTTGAACCTCCTGTAGTTAAATGACAGACAGTCTGAATTATTATTTATCACCTCCCTGCAGCAAACAACTGCATTTTCTTATTTGACAATAGTAGTTCGGGGTGGGGTGGGGGGTGGATCACTCTATTCAGCTTGCATAGATAGAGAGCTCAGAAGCTTCAAATTTCCTTTTTTTCCCCTTTTCCTTTTTTTGATAATAATATTTATTAAGTTTTCCATTTGAACAATCCAAATTAAACCACATTAAAACCATTCCAAATTATAATACGATCAAACAGTCCAAATTTTATGCCAAATTATAAGTCTTTGGGTGACTTCCCATGCTCTGGAGGTCGAGGAGCGATGATCTCACATAGTGCTGCATTCCTTATTTAGTTCAGGTAATGCCAATAAAACATTCCGATGTTGATCCTTCATTTGTTTTTAACAGCCTCTGAATTCATCTAACAAGTCCTATGAAGTTCTGTGCGAAAGGTTTCTTAATGCCAGAAGCTTCAAATTTCATTTGAGTTGTCCTGCAAGGAGATTTCAGCAAGTCCCTCAACATATTTTATTTTGGATTTACCTTTATTAAACAATGCCTGTGGGGCATCCACTTTGCCTGGAAAGGTAACCACTGTACTTTCTTTTGATGCATACAGATTTAGGTAACCCCTGTCTCCCCCCCACCTCAAAAAAAACCCCTCACCCTTATATTCCACCACAGATTACACTCCTTTGTTTCTAGAAGCCATTTTACTGCAACCAGACTTTCTCAATAGAAATATAGTGAAGTGGGGGGGGGGGATTACGCTGCTTAGTCAGAGAACTTCATGATCTCCCCCTTTCCTTATAAATTTGGCCCTGTATTTCATCCAGACAACAGGATGGATAATGATTAAAGCAACCGGTTAAGAATCCTCCAAGTCAAAATAATAATACAGCTTGACAAAAATGACAGTTTTTTTCAAACTACATAAACCTAGGGTCAGGATGGCTAAAACAACAACAATGTAACGATATCTAAAAGCCAGAAAAAAAGAAAACAAAACCTCTCTGGGGAAGGATTTGCAAAAGACAGGATGCCACCACAGAAAAGACCCTACCTCTGGTCACCAGCCATGTTTGTTGGGGGTGGGGGAAAGCGGAGAGTAATGTAATCTTGTCTCTTTTGTGGTTCTCCACACTGCAAGCAGCCACCAATCTGATTCAGTTCGTTGGGGGGTATGGTGTGGCAAAGGGAAGTGGTTCAGCTGTGCCCACACCTCCCTGGAATGTGTATTTTGGTACTTCAAACCATTCAATCTAATTTTCTGATCACCAGTTTCACATTCCACAATGTGGGCTAGCTTGGAGACATGTTGGGAGGGCATCCCTAGATCCACCATCAGATGGGATGGGATGGACCTCCTGTTTAAGGACAGCCACCCCTCCACAATAATAGGAGCACTGAAAGGGAAGTTCAGCTTTGACTCTGGAACTTTTCTCCCCCATCTCCACCCGCACTCCTGTCAAAGTGTCTGCATGAATGCCCTACTTGCAAAGGAACTTCAGTCACCACCAGATTTTTCTCTAGCTCTTACCGAGCCTGAAGTTTGAAAGCAACAAAGGTGGGCACTCAGAGAGAGCATGCCAAGTGAGGAAGAGAAGAGCTGTCAGCTAGATTCTTTTAAAAAAGGGACAGAGACTATAAGTGTCCTTTTGCTACTAACCACATTCATTTCATGCTTCTGTAGACCATCAACTTCTGTTTGTGCAGTATGCAATAGTCATTTTCATCAATCTGCATCCATAGATTTGGGCTGCGCTCACAGGACGTTTTATTCTCTCATTCTCTCTCTCTCTCTCTCTCTCTCTCTCTCTCTCTCTCTCTCTCTCTCTCTCTGTAACATAGTTTGGGTTCATATTCATCTTTAAACTGTTTATCATGGTTGCATTGAAATATATCTTTGTTCACGTTAGAGCATATGATACGCAACCATTACATCAAAACAACAAAACAACAACAACAAAATAAACACTCCTGAATATATTAACAAAGTTGTGTCAAAGTGTATATACCAAAATTATTGCAGATATAAAATGATGTATAGTAACATGTATTGATTAGATTGGTGACATTAAGTAAAATATATTTTGTATCAATAACAATTAGAATTTATAGGAAGGGGGAGAGAGGGGGGAAATAAAATAACTTCATGCATGCCAGACTGTGCTGTAAACTATGGGTACTGTTCTACCCATATTCTAAAATCAATGGAGACCCAGTACTTGGCTTTTCTATGTAGCCTCCCCTGCAGTCTAGATCTGTTGCTTACTTTTTGTCCCTAAAAAGCACTTCCTGAGAAACTGGTTTCATTCTAAAAATAAAAGCTCATTGTTGATTGATTCTGCATTACACCCCAGTGTGTCCATTTGAAAACAGATGTGGGTGGGCCCAGCAAGCGTGTGCCTGTGGACACTTGTCCAATAATATTGGGTGGATGTATCTTCTTCTTTGGCGATCACTCGTAGCCGAGTAAGATTGTCTTCCATAAACACGGTTTTACTAATGAGTCCGTAAATGACTGTAGAGTTAATCACGGTGTGGATTTTCCAAGCGTGCCTTCCCCTTAGCATGTTTCTCCCTTGTGTTCTGAGTTTGAGTGTCTTCAAAGTCCATGGCACCTTTGGTTAAAGGCTGTTCTCCAACTGGAGCGCTCGCAAGCCAGTGTTTCCCAGTTGTCAGTGTTTATACTACATTTTTTAGATACCAATATCACAATCATGAATTTCTCGTCCATTCACCTAGGGCAGGGGTCAGCAACCGTTTTCAGCTGTGGGCCGGTCCACCATCCCTCAGACCATGTGGTGGGCCGGACTATATTTGGGGGGGGGGGGGAATGAACGAACTCCTATGCTGCACAAATAACCCAGAGATGCATTTTAAATAAAAGCACACATTCTACTCATGTAAAAACACACTGATTCCCGGACCGTCCGTGAGCCGGATTGAGAAAGCGATTGGGCCGCATCCGGCCCATGGGCCTTATGTTGCCTACCCCTGACCTAGTGCATGGGTAAGTTTTCAAATGCATATCAAGTTACCGCACCCATCCTTGTGGACAGCAGGATCTAGAAACAACTGAAAGCAGCATGTTGAGGAAAAGCATGAACTATTTCGGTTTTCTTTTCTTTTTTAATACTTATTTGTGCTCCAAACGGATTAGTGTGTATGCAGCCTCAATTGCACAAACTCAGAAGTGTGGGAGAAAGGCAGCCACCTTTTTTGCCCTGGAGAGTCATGAATCATAAGCAGGAAGACAATTGTATAAAATGTTCAGTCTGGTCTATTCCCCCACCCCACCCCACCCCACCCCTGACAATTGCTCTCATGACACAGGTAGACAAGTGAGGGTCTGCTAAAGACAGAAAGCCCCTAGTGATGCTGAAGAGGGTCAGGCCAGGTGCACTGGAGCTGAAGGCTTGATACCAACGAGTGAGTTATAAACATGCAAAATTGTACATAATCACACATTGCAATATTGCAAAAGATACTGAGCACAAATAGTTAAACGAGAATTAATTCTTGAACCTAAGAAACCTAAAGCCAGGGGCATCTTTATGTCTGACGTATTTGCTTGCAGCCGCTCTGAGCATGTTTTGAGCTTAATATCCTTTATCATCAAAATCCCACAACTGGGAATTTGACCAACGAAATGTGAAATGTTGTAGGGTGCACCAAGGGGCACCTTCTAGGCTTTGCACGCACTTGCATGCAGCCATTCAGTCTTTGTCTGAACCGCTGACATTTTGAAATCCTTTTTTAAAAAAAATTTAAAAATAAAAATGGTGACCAAGCCCTCCATTTCAGAAACAAGGATCTTTTTAAACCTTATTATTAGCATAACTGGATCTGTCAAAAGAGCTGCACCTCAAAATCTGCCTTCATAATCAGATGAGTCATTTGTTTACTGCGTTCCTATTTCCAGACCTGCGAGGGGGTTTCCGAGCTGTCCCTACCTCGGCAGATGGAATACTCCTATGATTGCATCGCCATAGCAACCACAGCTGCACCAGACAACCAATGCTCTGTTGATTTCCATGCAACATGTGAGGTCACTGGAGCTGGCAGAATCTTCTTTATTCCAATTATGATCCTCTTTGATTTAATTCGTTTTAACATTTGGTTTGACCCAGATCCCATAAATATAACCAGTGCTTAAAAATAAAAAATCTGGGCTCCATTTTAAGAAATGGAGCGAAGCATCCGGAATGTTGAATGTACATATTTTGGTAAAATAAAATAGCACTTTTTTAAAAAGAGCTTTTCAGCTACAAATAGAGAATGATGTATAATCCTGATCAACACTTTTCTGTGTGCAAGAGCTTAACATAATTTCAGGTGAATGAAATGAGCTGATCTATGTTTATCAAAACATAAATATTGCTGGGCACATGCTATAGCTACACACACAAACACAGACACACAGAGACATTTCAGTATCATTAGGATCAGTGTAGGAAATGATGTCCTGATTGTGCTGGGGTTTTGAAGAGGAAGGCTTAAAGCTTAGGTTTACTTTGTGCTTCCTGCACTACAAAATATTACACACCCCACAATCTCTTTCCATGTCAGTTACCATGCATGTTAAAATCAAGCCATTACATTCAATTTTTTTCATGCTTCCTTCTAGTTCTAATCTTATTTATGAGAACTGACTGCATGAGCAACCCTCATTTTCTGACCTCATTACTCAGTGGCGTTGGTATCATCTCCCCCACTTACGCTGCAATTAAGTGTGCAATCCTATTCTCTTCAGTTCCACTAGCTGAAGGTCTCTAGGATCTGGTAGAAGCCCCTGGTACCATGTGCTCTCATCTACGTATATGTGTATAGCAATACACAGACATACACATGCAGGGATCTTTAACAAAAAGTCACTGTGTACAGCAGTAGGAACTGCAGCACAAGTTGGGGGGAAAGCAGAGCCAGGGTAAATACATGGTTTATTACAGAGGCAGAAGTATCTATGCAGTATTTCAGGGGTGTCCAAACTTTTTTCAAAGAGGGCCAGATTTGCTGAAGTGAACATGCGCAAGGGCCAAACAAAACAGTGAGCAAAGTTGTTGACCTTTTTTTAGGATTGAAGTTGTTGAGCTTTTTGGGGGGGGGATTTTACCCCAGGTAATAAACTGCCACAGGGGCCGGATTAAACTGACCAGTGGGCCAATTTAGGCCCCCGAAACGGACTTTGAACATGCCTGCAGTATTTGAACTCGACCAGCAACTTTGTGGTTAAAACAGTGCAGAGATGCAGGGGAAATGGGCAAAACAGAACAGCAAGCAGTTGATATAGGAAAGTTGAAGAGGAGATGGTTAATGTCAGAAAAGGTGGGATAGGAGGCTGATGAGAGCCGGACAGATATAGGGAGCCTGGTCAGGTTGGAGAAAGAGATAAATAATGTCAATAATACTTCAGTTCTTCCAAGGTGGCATGGGTAACAGATTGAAGAGTGAGGAAAGCAAGAAATAGACAGCGAAGTGTGGTTGGAGCACAAAAAAATCCACTTCTGAGGTGATACAGGTGCAAATGGACTTACCCTCAAGATTCCCAGTGAATCATTTTGCTGTCTTTGTTACGGAGGAATAGGAGGTGGTAGGCCTTACGACTCTGAATTTAGCATAACGGCAGCCAATTCACCTCTAATAGCAAACTGCCTGGAAACATCCCCCAAAACATTGATAAAGGGGAAGGATGGGTCTGTGCCAAGCATTTGGATTCTTACTGATTCTGTACAGCCAGC
The DNA here is from genome assembly GCA_034641385.1 of Darevskia mixta. Classification (NCBI taxonomy): domain Eukaryota; kingdom Metazoa; phylum Chordata; class Lepidosauria; order Squamata; family Lacertidae; genus Darevskia; species Darevskia mixta. The sequence goes on from JAWWNH010000030.1 coordinate 13,902,910, forward strand.
CCAAGAGGAAAGGGGTTGGGGAGAGAGGAGAAAAGCAGCCAACTCAGGCACCAATTCCTAGTCTAGTAGGAGATAATTCAGCAGGCCATGGAGCTGGATCTAAGGACAATAGAAGGGCTTCTTGTGCTGCTGATTTTGGTTGCCTTAATCATGTCAGTTGATAGGTGGAGAGAGAGAGGATACAGCTGGAGCTGTATCTAGGTACAATGAAGGGTACCTGCCTGCTGCTTCCTCTTCCTCTCTCTCTGATGGCCTCAGCAATGGGCTAACTATTGATCATCCATCAACAGCAACCTAGCAACAACTTACAGGCAGATGGCAAGGTATACAGGTTGCAGTGACCTTTCTCCTGTAACGGGAAGAACCTTAGCCTTATGGAAGGACATATGCTTTGCATGCAAAAACTGAAGGTTTTATACTCATCTCCAATTAAACAGATCATGAGATGCAGAAGACTTCAACCAGACATGCAGAGAGTCTATCCAAAAATAGACAGAACTGGGCTAGGTGGATCAGTGATCTGACTCAGGGCTTAGCTATACTTCCTCCTGCTTCCCCCTGGGAAAAACCACTATTTAGTTGGAGCAAATGGCAATTCAGGTTTTCTCTGGCTTGATGTTTGCTCTGATTTAGAAGTGGGTTTTCCCTGGGAAAAGAGAAGGACATGGGGAAAACTGCTCAGACCCGTGCTTCCTAGGCATGGGACAAGTGGGACAAGCCCTCAGTATAAGGCAGCTTTCTGTGTTCCCAATAAGTGGCTCTACAAACCTAAATCAGCTTCTCTTAAAGCAAGCAAATGACTCTGTAACAGCCCTTGTCCTTCAGGGAGAGTGCAGCCCAGTTTGGGAGATATGATAGATTTTGGAGTGCTGTCATGAAGATGCCACCTGAAGAAGTGCAAATACAAATGTAACCTGACCTGGCATCTTCATTTACAAATCACTGAGCATTGGCCACTGAATCTGATAGACCTGGGCAAACAGGCATAAAACCTCTGAGGTCTGTATTCACTTCATCCTCCCAAACCCAGAGGGGCTTTTGATGTGATTAGAGGGGAGATGCAGAGAGAACTGAGCATGGAAGAGTGACCAGGCACTACACTATTTATTTAGCATTGTTACTTTAAGAGATTGTTCGGACATGCTGTCAAAATCCATCCAGGAAAATCTCTCACTGAGTGTGTTTGAAATTGGCTGAATGGTGTGATCATCAGACAGCATGTGGGGATTGGGGTCTTGGGGGGGGGGCTAGGAAATACATAGTTATTCTATCAAGGGAGGAGACGCAACACGCCCACCCATTTCCAGGACACCACTGAGCTATTTCTAGTCAAATATGGGGGGGGGGGGGGAGAGAATCCCTTGTAAGAATCTCTCTGCTCCATATAAAACTTGAAGAAAACTATGTAATGCATTTTAAAAGTATGATTTATTTATGTGTTGATTAATATATATAACCTTCTGCTTCCATCAATGGAGATGTACAAAACCACTTACAAACAGAAATTCAAAAAGTAACAGTAAGACCATATATACTATTGTAAAAACCAGTCCCAGACAGGTCAGCTTCTCCCAATATCTACTAATGTCTACATTCACAAAAACACAACTACTAAAATAAAGGTGAATGTTTAGACCCCAGCTGCACTATAGATTTAAAGCAGTCCCATACCACTTAAAACAGTCATGGCTTCCCCCTAAAAAAATTCTAAGAACTATCATTTGTTAAGGGTCCTGAGGTTTGCTAGAAAATTCTATTCCTCTCACAGAACTACAGCTCCCAGAGTTCCCTGGGAAGAGGGATTGATTATTAAATCACTCTGGAAATTATAGCCCTGTGAGAGAAATAGGGGTGATCTAGCGACTCACAAGAACCTTAACAAACAACAGACAGGACCTTTAATCAAGAGGGAGAGGGATATTGGAACTGGAGGGACCTTGAGGGTACCAGGATGAGCCAGCTCACCTCAAGGGACAGCACCATTGCTTTGCCTCAAGTGGATGGACCACGGTTGTGGGAATGGCGTACGTTGCTGGCAGTTGTAGCCTGCTTCCATCTTCTCAACATGGCCCAGCAGGTGGGCAGGATGAAGCATTTGTGATAGCACATGGGATGTCAGAATTAGGATGCTTCCCATGGACCCCTTGCTTCTGTGAAACTGTATCCACTAAAAGATATCCTGTATCTTGTGTATTCTCTTCTCCCATCCACACTCTGCTCCTGATTGCAGGGCACAAATACGGAAAACTATACTTGCCTCTCTTATAGGTTTCTTGGTAGCGGAGGAGAACCTGGTGCTCACCTTATATTGTGGGACTCCCATCATTCCCAGCCAGCATGGCCAATAGGAATGATGGAAGCTGGATTCCAACAACACCTTCAGGGCAACACCATCATGATGTGAAGGAGGTCAAAGATAATATCTGAGTTTTCAACACTTGAAATGCACTATGCAAATGCTCAGAATTATTGTTATAATAAATAAACAACCTTCATTTGTATATCTGGCAAAGTCCTCTCTCTGTTCACAGTAGCATAGATTGCTGAATGGCTGGGCATTGCATTCCACCCTGACGCTGCTTAGGGCAGATGTTTTCTGCCTGGTACATAATCAAGGAGTTTTGTCACTATATTAGTTTTCATTTCAACATGTCATATGTTTCTTTACTTGCTGAGGATTTTATTTACAGCTGCAGAAAGGCTAGCTAACGGAGAAATGTAGCCTGCAGTCAAAATGACATCCATCATTCAAGCAGAAAAATAAATTAAGTCCAACGTTTAGGCTCTCTCTGTAAGGTTGTTGAGAAGCAACATCATTTGTTTTGTGTTAATGTTAAGTTTTGGCTGCAGAAATCAGAAGAATTGTGGGGGGCGGGGAATGTGTTGCCTGTATTAATAGAGCCTTCTAATTAAGTATGTGCTTTAGAGAAAGCAAGTATTTAATAGCATGCTTAAAGAGTAACATTAAGCCTTACCAAAAGCCACATTGCTTTAATGAAAGCAGGAGCCTGATGGAATAAGTTAATAATATCCTAAATTAGGGTAATGGGGTTTTGTTTCAGTGCTGAGAGCTGATCTGGATTTCATCTTCAAAACTATTATAATTTATAACTGGAGTGAATAGTGTCTTAAGTCACAGGCAAGCACACTTGGAATTCAGGCCACACACCAAAGAAGCCAGTCACCTTTCGTATGATGCATACCAGCCCCACCAGCTCCTCTCTGTTAAAAACACATTGCTGGTGAAAATATAACTGAAAATATAACTGAAAACATGCAAAGTGAATTTCTGATTATTTGGTGTGTATCTCAGGTAAAAGGGAAAGGGAAAGGACCCCTGACAGTTAAGTCCAGTCGCAAACGACTCTGGGTTGTGGCGCTCATCTCGCTTTACAGGCCAAGGGAGCCGGCGTTTGTCCACAGACAGTTTTTCTGGGTCATGTGGCCAGTATGACTAAGCTGCTTCTGGCACAACGGAACACCAAAACCAGAGCAGCGCACAGAAACGCCATTTACCTTCCCGCCGGAGCGGTACCTATTTATCTACTTGCACTTGACGTGCTTTCGAACTGCTAGGTTGGCAGGAGCTGGGACCGAACAACGGGAGCTCACCCCGTCGAGGGAATTCGAACCACCGACCTTCTGATCGGCAAGCTCAAGAGGCTCAGTGGTTTAGACCACAGTGCCACCCGCATCCCTAATGTGTTTCTTAGAACTTCCATTAAAACAAGTGGTTAGAATAGATTACATTTACAGTCCCATACATGTAGAAGCTCATTTGGTTTTAGGCTGCAATCCTATGCACGGTCACCTGGTGGAATACAGCTGCTGCACTGCACACACAACTGTAAATTTTGTTTCAGCATTGCAAGGAGAAGTCTATGTGAGTTTGGGGCTTATATAATGCTCTCTCTTCCCCCTCCTCCTCAACTGTGAGGAGATTGGAAGCTTCCACTTCCATTTCATGTTGAGCACAGTTTAAGTGTTACACGGTTAATCTTACAGCTTCATAAACCACACCGAACTTGGCTTGTGATGGCAAACCATCGTTAAGATTAACTACAATTTGCTTAGGTTCAGTTATCAAAATTAACTGCTGTTAATCTCCTACCAAACTCCTTCTTGCAGTTGCTGCAACGTGGGAGAGCACAAGTATTAAAACATTTATCTATAAAAATATTAATCTTTAGATTTAGCTAACAACAGAATTAGCTATAGGCTTTTACACAAACTAGCCCCCAAAGCAGCTCACAAAATTACTGGTAAAGCCTGTCATTTGAAATCTGCAATAAAAATACACTTAAAATTCCTAAAATCAATATATACTAAAGAACAATAAGAGGGTAGAACAGGCTTCAACATAACTTAAACCTTTACACCCATTGTAAGGGCCAGATTAAACATTAAACACATCTCTAAAATGAAAAAAAAAAAAAAACCTCCTTTCCAACTTAACAAATGCTTTCTCTGATTCTCTTGGACACCATTTTTATTCATAAAAAGCAACCAGGCAAGTGGCTATTTACCAGCTTGGGCTAGTAATGTCAAATTAGAGATGTGCAGTGACTTCAGGTGAATCACAGATCCCAAGCTGAAGTGGAGAGCTTCGAAAGAATTCTGGGCTTGTCCATGGTAGATCTGTAGACAATCACTGCCACTATCCTTTTGATATTTGGCATGATTCATCTCCTCTAAAATTTATAAACAGTTGTTGTTGTTGTTGTTGTTATTACTGTGCCTAGAACAAAAATCCCTGGACCTATAATTTAGCAAGCTTAACCCGCTCAAGGGTTTATGATGCCTGCATTTCCCCCCCTTTCAAACGTTTAATCCACTCTGGAGAGGCTATGATGCTTGTATAAAGTGGGGGAAAGCTATAGCCATCGCAAAATTTCAAACGAAGCTTTGTTTTCCTGTAAGTGAACTTAGCCTCAAACCACAAAATGAATTGGGCAGTCTCTGAAATTTTCCAGATCACTGTGGACTGTAATCCAAAGGACCAAAATGGGGTCTGGAGCAAATCTTGTGGTCAGTGCACACCCGTACCACAAATCTATGAAGTGCTAGTTAATTGAATTGAGCCTCATCAGGCTATGTGTGTCTAATCCCAGAGGCAGCATTATTATACAGCAGTATGTGAATATTTTTGGTTACTTTAGAAAAAAAAAAGAAACCTTGAGACTGTTGTAATGATGGCAGCGGGAAAGAACTGTCACATGTTCCCAATTTCAAGTTACCAGACTTAGAGTTTACTATTTTCAGGCAGTTTCATTTGTTATGTCTGGAAAATAATTGGCTTGTACTATGCAATGCTGACCTTTCCACTGTTCTGTAAGCCTCTGCAGGAAAAGCTGAATACCTAACAGCTGTTCTTCAAAAGGCCAGAGGGGGGAAAAACTATCCCAGGCACTTAAGAGTAATTCATCTGACCTACATATTTATTTCATTAAATGACATGAAATATTAGCTCCCTGTCTACCCACTTTCAATTTCCTTACTCCTCATTTCAAAAGTAAATAGACCATATAATGTATTATTGAATGTTTACATGGTAACCAATTTGTTATTCTTTAATATTTCTGCATATATCATTCACTATGGATTGAACTCTGGAGGCTGAAGACAGATGGACTACCATATGGACTCTGGAAAGGATTCGCTAAAATGGTAGGGATAAAACTTAACACGAAATGCAAGAGAATGAAGAAGGCATTCTTTTGGAAAGCTTTTTCTGCAAAAATGGTTGCTAACATGCATATTTGCTATTAAATGGTGTATCGGAGTTGCATCATATTTCTGTGACGCTGGTGAATGACAGTGTTTCATTGCACCAGTATTCCGAACTAGCGACTGCAAGTATAGAGGGTCAGTTCAGATATAACAGCAAACCGTGGTTTACAAAAATGAGAGTGAGTCATGGACAGTATTGGGCTTGTATGCTTCTTCTTCCTGTCAGTGTTGAAGAGATCAAGCTTCTGCTTTTGAGGTTTAAACTAACCCCAGTTCCTGATGATGCTCAAAGATATAGTTTGTTAAACTCTGGTTGGATGAGGGGGGGGGAAGCTCAAACAGCTGTTTTAAACCATGGCTTATTCTCACTAAGCTAATCACAGTTTCCTGAGCATGACTGTGGCTTGTTTAAAATAAAATGTTGTTAAAACAGATTAGAGATGGGAAGGTCTGGGGGGGGGGGGAGCTGGGAAAATTGGGGTGGAACCAGGTCCCCCCCTGTTTTTTCCCCCAAAGCTGTTTTTTCCTGGAAAAATGGGGGGGGGGGACAGTGTGATATAGTTTGAATATTCCACACACTTTTTTTTTTTCATTTTTTCCAGAAAAAACGGCTTTGGGGGAAAAACCCCTGTTTTTTACCCAATTTTTTTCGTCCCCCCAGGCCTTCCCATCTCTAAGACAGATCCATATGTTATCTCAGATTACAAATTCTCTGCAATTTGGATTAATTGTTTAAATTTAATCTCACACTGTTGCTTAAATAGATTAAACAAGACGTCACATACAAACATATTTTGATGTTTTCTGGTTACACCAGATGATTCCATTGTTAACCACCAATGACTCTAATTGTTGGCTCACCATTGGAAACCAGAAGTTAACCTCTTTCCCACTGACTGCTCCCCCCTGTGGAACCCATTCACTAGTAGTATGCTGAGTGTGTGGTGCAGATGGGGAGGGAAATTGGTTTCCTCTCCATCTCCTCTGACTCATTTACCTTTTCTGCCTTAATATAAAGGACTAGACAAACTAACTTTATAAGATAAGCTAAAAAATGTCATAGCTTTTATACTAACCAAGGTGTTCAACTTTGCCATTTCAAAGAGCAAGATGAATAGACTCCAATGAAGGTCCCAGAAAAACAAAACATCCCTAGATAAAGATGTCTAGTAATAATATAAAATATGTTTTTAGGTGATTTGACTGAAGGCTCCCGACCTAAAAATGCCCCTGTCAACAATCTAAGGGTCTGTTCCTAATCCTATCTCTGCATGGGGTGCCAATATGTTTTATAGCCTACGCATGTATAAACACTGCAAAATGATTTGCAGGAAACAATACAGGAAATAATATCTCTTCCACTTCCTAATATGAAAACACATTGCATCATATATCATTTTGATTTACAAGAACAAAAACAAGAGCGTATTTCTTCAGTCTGTAAATCTGTGTATTTCTTCAAAGCTGTAACGAACTTAACAAAATTTGAACAGGATTATGAAGAGAACTTTGAATTTCCTGATTATTATTTTTGACTATTTTTGTGGGATAGCAGTGGCAGGGAAGGAACACAAACTGAAAGCTAAATGGTTTCAGTCTAATAGCTCAATTCAAATTCAAAACAATCGCCTGAAAAACTACAAAAAAACTTTAATATGAAAGATACCAATTTGGAATGGCAAAACAAGGGAAATACATTAGATATTACAAAGGGATGATAAGTAAGAAACATTGGTGTTGATCCAGGTGTACATCTGCAGCCTGAGCTATGGTTAGGTTTACTAAATTCCCATCCCCACTGCAGTGTGGATGAAAATGCGCACTGTTGTCTATATATGGGAGGATTTATAGGAACCCTCTCACATATTGAAAGTATGTGTGATTGTGTTGTGTGGTTGCACCGACTAGCTGTGCCCTTGCCAACAATGCATAATGTGTTAAGAATAATTGGTTAATTGACACTGAAATGGAGAATACCTGAATGTGTATTGCTAACACTGGGGATTTTCCATGGCAGCAAACTAAGAGCTTTCTGAGATCTAACTGAGTACATGATTAATTGAGAATGTTCTCTGCTCTAAACTTGTGAGTGTTTAACCTTAGATCGCATGAGTAAGATATTAAATTGTAAATCACCATTTTGAAGGGAGTTGTCTGTTAGTCATTCTGTAGACACCACAGAAACAACAAAGGATGTGGTAAGGGCTCTGCAGGAGCTGCATATCCTTAGACAGAATGCAGGGTAATGTATGCTGGAATGAGAAAGAGACCCAGAACTGCAAATATAACGTTTTAAGTGTGTTTTAAGTGCATTATACAAATGTGACACTAGATAGTGCTAGTAAGCCAATGGCAAATTCCATATTTTATTTTTTTAAAAAACTTTTTAAAAAAGCATTTTCACAGTGTTTTTTAAATATCTGTAGATTCAGCCACAGTTTTGAATTCTGGAAGAAGTAAAATTATTTCTTATAAGATGCTGAGTCTGTGCAGGACGTGCACAAGATATTTTATGCAACTATTTTGGATGTTCCACTTGTTTTTGTTTTGAAGAAAGTTCTGCAAGTAAAGTTTTGAATCAAATACTTATGGGCCTGGACAATGTTTTATTCCAAGAGGAGTCAGTTTGTATGCATCCAGTTGCTTAAAGCTGCACAATATTACCGTAATACCTGTAATATAATGCACACCCTGCTGTCTGTACATTCAGCAGCAATATGAAGAGGCCCAACATTGTGTGGGATCCTGGACCAATCTCTGGGACACCATCACAAAGCTTTCATTAAGCCAGAGTGCTTGGGCAAAACCCCTTCTGTTGAACGCAATGAGATTTACTCCCTAGTTAAGTGTGCTTCTTAAGACTGCATGCTCAGCCATGTATAGTTCCACATAAATATCACACGAAAGATGTGCTGCTTGAGTATTGCACCTTCTCAGGAAAAAAGAAGCCTTACTCTAGCAGGCTGCAAAATACAGTGGGACCTCGACTTACGAGCGATTCGACTTACGTGTTTTTCGACTTACGAATGACTTCCGGGAGAAACAAAATGGCCACCGCAACCGAATTTTTTGACTTACGAATGGAAGTCGCGGCCGCTTTTAATAGGATTTTTTCAACTTACGAATTTTAGACTTACAAATTTTTTTCGCTCAATGCATTCCTATGGGGATTCGACTTACGAATGTTTTCGACTTACGAAAATTGCGTCAGAACGCATTATCGTCGTAAGTCGAGGTCCCACTGTATAGAACTTGCAAGACAATGTGGGTGTCAACAACTACCATATGTATGAATAAACAAGCAAGGACCAGGTGAGAAATGAAAAGTTTAGAACAACAGGTGTGCATTGTGCAAGACAGATGTAGACACTGAAAACTACAGTGGAGAGACCATTATGTATCAAATTTAATGGATGACCTGTGGTTGTGTGTTTGTGTGTACACACAAGCCACTGTTGAGCAGGCAAGTGGGCTAGGGGAAAATAAATGTCCCAGGCAGACTCTAGGATGAGAAGGGTCCATAGCTTCTGTGGGATTTAGGGGCTCATCAGGTGAATCCTAAAGGAAGGGATGCTCTGCTCCCAGGTTTGCAATCAAATAGACATATAGATGCAAAAAGAAAAAGGAAGATGAAAGCAAGTACTGGTGCAACTGCAGCTTCATTATGAATGAGGCCAGAATTTTTTCCTACATGCCATGATATTATTTTTGGTAGTGAAGCAGTGGCAGAGGCAACAGCAGCATATGGCAGCTTGGTGCTTTCCAGTTGTTTTGGACTACAACTCCCATCAGACCCAGCAAGTGCTGCTGTGCTGACTAGGACTGATGGGAGTTGAGGTCCAAAAGAGCTGGAGAGCATCAGGCTGGTGAAGGCTGCACTAGGGTGTGCTCAAGATGATGCTCTTTGTAGCCAAGATACCAGGAACAAAAGAGTTATAATATTTTTTAATCCCACTTCAGGGGAGATGGAAGTGCAGGAATTCATTGCAGCAAGGAAGAGGTTAGCTGAAGCAAAATGCTTTGGACTAGATACAATTGTAGTGACATCCATGCAAAGATTAAGCCTCTCTGGTTGGTTTCATTGCAGACTGGCAAGAGGCTCCTAAGCCATTCGTATTAGCTAGACACGTGCTACTCCTTGAATCCTTGCCCGATGTTAGTCTTACTTGCACATCCCTCTGATGTTTGAGAATGTTTGATAACATCTCTCAAAATTTATGAGAACTTTAGGCTGTTTCCCTAAAAATAGCATCTGCTGCCTTGCTATCGCCCACATTAGCTTACAGGATTAAATAGAGGATAAATCCATGGAGATCTCTTCATTTGCATTTCGTATTACTTCTTTGAAAGAAAACTTAGGAAGGTCTGCAAAAAGCCTCTTAAGAGTGCAGATGATGGAGTCAGTATACTGAATGCTATGCTCTCAGCATATGCAGAAATGATATGAAAACAACATATTATTATTCTTTATTATTAATTAACATTCTATACCTCCCTTCACCCAAAGATCACAGGGCAGTTCACAACATAAAAACAGGTAGCTTGTTTTCGAAGTCAAAATTAATCAATTTTTCCAGCATCCATTGTGAGATCTGCCACATGCAAATACTGTACTCTTCTTGGTTTATAGCGCAGCTTAAAAGAGCTGAAGACATCATGCCAATCCAGGACTATGAATCAATACACCAACCTTTTTATCAGCTAGCATCAATATAAGTAGCATGAAAAACCACAACATGGCACAGACATGAGTGAAGAGGGGTTTATGGTGGTAGCAGTTCCTGCCTCTTCCACTCCAAGGGTTTCATTATAAACCAGATAAATTACTAGATCCTTCTCAGTGGTAGCACCAGTAGCAGACTGCATGGTGCAAACACACTAGCAGGAGTATTGGATTGGCTCTGCCAGTGTGTTTGCACCATGCTGACCTCTCTGCCATCTTGCCCACCCCATTCTACCTCCCAGTAAAAAGAAGCAATATGATTGACCGAAAGACAGGTGACTGGTGGCACCCTGCAACACGCTCCACTACCGGGTGACAGCCTGATTTTGGGAGAGGGAGGGAAGAATTAAAGCTTTTATCTCCCTGAAATCCCACTTGTGCTGCTCAAACAGTTGAAAGTGGTGAAAATGGGGATGCTGCAGAAAAAAGTGAATCTTCTCTGGAGGCCCCCTCACCTTGCACCTGCTGCTTGACTGATCAGTGGAAAGGTCTGTTAGGGCATAGACTGCACACTTCTGGACAAAAAGAGGCATGACTTTCAGAGACTATGCATACTGCCTGAAGCATGTTCATAGTGCCCAGGGAATGTACAAAATGCAGTTGAGAAATGCACATTCCCCAAGGCCTGTTGGATACTATGCATAATGGTAAAAAAGGTAAAGGACCCCTGACAGTTAAGTCCAGTTGCGGACGACTCTGGGGTTGCAGCGCTCATCTCGCTTTACTGGCCGAGGAAGCCAACATTTGTCCGCAGACAGTTTTTCTGGGTCATGTGGCCATCATGACTAAGCCGCTTCTGGCAAAACCAGAGCAGCACATGGAAACGCCGTTTACCTTCCCACCGGAGCGGTACCTATTAATCTACTTGCACTTTTTGGGGTGCTTTCGAAGTGCTAGGTTGGCAGGAGCTGGGACCGAGCAGCGGGAGCTCACCCCCATTGTGGGGATTCGAACCGCCGACCTTCTGATCGGGAGCCCTAGGCTCAGTGGTTTAGACCACAGCGCCACCCGTGTCCCTGGTAGGAGAATGTAATACACACACACACACACACACACACACACACACACACATACATACACATATACGATAATATATGCTCATTTTCCCAAAGCCTGTTGCAGATTATGCATGATGGGCAGAAAATGTACAAAATTCAGCTGATAAATGCACAGTTCCCAAGACCTGTTGGAGATTATGTGTGTTGACTGGAAAATGTGCACAATTCCCTTTCGTGGAAGGTTTATATATATATTCTCCATGAGGTCTGGCACATAACCACTCAACTTACAGTACATTCTCCTAAGTTTTTATATATGCAGTTGTTCTGGGTATGCTTTTACTATATTGTAAATTGCTTTGGGATGCCTCATGAGAAGCAATTCATAAATGAAACAAACAAATAAATAGGACAAATGCAGGCCACTATCTGGATTGGGGAATTATTACCAAGAGCCCAATGTGAGCTGCTTCAATTTTTTTCAAAAATGAACGAAGCGGAGATCAGTACAATAAACAGATAAATAAAACTTAGCTGATATTACAGAATTTTGGAACCCAGCAACCTACTACTGAGTAATTTAGAAGAATCCTAATTCTTTTGGAAACAATATTAAGTGATTTCCCCCTCTAACTATTTATATGGTGGGAAATAGGATTAATTTAAGGAGAGCCTATTTCCCTTAATTGTGAGAAAATTATAAGTTATTGGATCTGGCAGTCCAACAATGCACAGGCATTGGGTTCCTGCCCATTTCCAGACTTATTTTTGCACATTTAAGAACAGAGGCTGACAAGCAGTCATTGACTTAATTCAGATGATTAGAAAGCCAAACAAATTGACATCTCATTTAGCTTATTTGCCAAATCGTTCCCCTCATTACTTTCTTTTTTTTCCCTTACAGAAAAGTCACCTGAACCAAAAGTCTCAAACTCCTAGAAATTCACCTGTGTGGAATTTGTCCTCTCAAAAGATGCTGCATATGGTGTACTCTTCCCGCTCAACTGTGAAAGACACAGAAGCCTCTGGTCAGGATTTTTAAATTAACATGCTAGTTCAGCATCTCCTAAGAAGATGAAGCATTTCTTATGAAGTGTTGAAAACTCTGCGAATAGGGAATCCTACGTCTCCAAGTAGAGGGTCCACACAACCAAGGCACTTGCCTTGTGCGTGAAAGGTCCCAAGTTCAATTCTAGGTATCTACAGGTAGGGCTGGAAGAGACTTCTGCCTGAAACCCCACAGAGTCACTGCCAGTCAGTGTAGACAGTACAGAGCTAGCTGGATCAGGGGTATATAAAGGAGCTCTCAACCTGGGCTTTCTGCTCACACAACCTCACACAACATAAAGGAATATGCAAAGGAATTTCAGAAATAGACTGGAAAGAGAAGTTGCTGAATTGCAACTCATTACCAAACTTAAAACCATGGAGAGACCTGGTCTGAATAGAGACATTGGATTCTTATCTCATTATACATGACAAAGATATTTTTAATGTTTTCACCCCTTGCTTTTTCCTGTAAGACTAATTGCAGTCATTAACAGCCATCAACAGGTTTACCACAGCTATCAGCCTATCACCCATTCCCACCACCCTTCTGAGTAATACCCCTTCCACCCTCTTACTATATATAAGGGTCTGGTGACTTCTGTTTCAGTGTATCTAAAGAAGTGTGCATGCACACGAAAGCTCATACCAAGAACAAACTTAGGTAAAGGTAATGGTAAAGGGACCCCTGACCATTAGGTCCAGTCGTTTCCGACTCTGAAGTTACGGCGCTCATCTCGCTTTATTGGCCGAGAACCGGCATACAGCTTCCGGTCATGTGGTCATGTGGCCAGCATGACTAAGCCGCTTCTGGCGAACCAGAGCAGCGCACGGAAACGCCATTTACCTTCCTGCCAGAGCGGTTCCTATTTATCTACTTGCACTTTGACGTGCTTTCGAACTGCTAGGTTGGCAGGAGCTGGGACCGAGCAACGGGAGCTCACCCCGTCGCAGGGATTCGAACCACCGACCTTCTGATCAGCAAGCCCTAGGCTCAGTGGTTTAACCCACAGCGCCACCTGGGTCCCTTAGAACAAACTTAGTTGGTCTCTAAGGTGCTACTGGAAGGAATTGTTTTGTGTTTTTTTTACTATGGCAGACCAACACGGCTACCTACCTGTAACTCACACAACATAAGCTTATTTGGGAACGAGGGGAGATGCAACATTCACTCCTTGCTCCACACATTTTTCAGTGAGTAATACATGAACATAGCGAAGGTTCTCAGGAATGAAGTTGCAAATGCATGTACGCATTGGAATAAGAAGTCCTAACTGCTTCCCTGTCCAAATGAGCTATGGCAGTTTACCATACTGTAAAGCCCATTCATCTTTGTAAGGAGCCATGTATTTTTAAAGTGCTGCTTTATTATAGTTATTTCTAACATAGCTGCAGTTGCTAGGATATTAATCTCTCTGAGGCATAGTTTAAAAGACAGCAAGCACACCTTGATAAAATGCGAAGGGCAAGCTATATTTGAACGAACAGAAATAAATTTCACTTCTAGTCAGATATGGCTGGAAAATGTGATTCTTTGATTATGCACTTACAACTAAAAAGTGTTGACGTTACGTTACGTGGTTGGTTGTGACAAGAACATGCCACAGAAAGGCTTTAGGTTGGTTTTTGCCCCCCCCCCTCCTTCATTGTGCATAAGGGGAGGAAGTTTTAAGCTTCTGGGTGTGGTTTTGAGAATATGCCTGAATAAGGAGAATTGCAGTTTGCTTTAACAACACTTAGTTACCAAACTAGGTTCTGAAACCATGGTGTGATCATTATTTGCTTAAGCTAAGTGAAATTAGAACAAATTGCACTACGCCGTTATCTCCAGAAACTGTGATCAAAAGCTTGAAGGAAGAAGGAAAGAGGAAAAGAAGCAAGGGGCTCTGAAATATACTTGGAGTCAAGTGTGAATTTCATGCTCTTTATTCAGCTCATAGTAGCAAGGAATGAATCTTTCCCCAAAACATCTGCTATATATACATTATTTACACAATGGGCCCCACGTGATTGGCTAATTCCGGGCTACTCCTGTAAGCCAATCAGGTTCACTTCATCCAGGAGCCTGATTGGCTGCTCTTGCAGGCCAATCAGGTCGCTGATTCACTTCCACCTGGAGCTGGATTGGGTGGCTCCTGCGGACCAATCAGACTGCTGCATTCTGGATCCTATTGTTCTAGGACCAATCAGACTGCAGCATTTTGGATCCTATTGTTCTAGGATTCAGCTCAGTACATAACAGGCTCATACTTGCTTCTCCTTGTAACACCAAATCATGTTTTGTGTTACATTACATCTGAAATCTCATTCACTCAGATTTTTAATGGTTGCAGCCAATGATCATTACAGTGAAGTGCCAACCTGTGGCATGTGAAGTCAAATAAAACCCCAATGCCAGATACAGTTGTCCTCTCTAGGCACGACTGAACCAGGACTTTTTGCGGCCTGACATGAAGGACAACAGCTCTGTTCTCTGCTCCAACACATTGCTGACACCACGCACCCATCAGCCACCTCCCTCTATCTAATGGTAGGGACTGGGCTTGCCTCCAGAAGCATCATAAACAACTTGTTGCCTGGGCCTTCAAAACAAAGAGGTTGGCCAGCTCCTAACAGGCCACCATACAAGGCTGATGGTCTGCATTTAACTCGGTAGCTGTGCATTCTTGATAGCTAATAAAGTTGTAAGAGACTGCAATTCTAAACATGGTATTTGGAAGTAATTCACTTATACCTGTAAGTGTTCTTAAAGCATCAGCTTAAGTGCAACTGTTTCTATCAAGTTTCCAAGCAGAAGCTCAAGTTTCCAAGCAGAAAATCTACATGGATGATTGATGTTTTCTAACTGAAAGAAGCAGGATTCAAGTAGCAGAGCCTATCCCAAAGTTGAACCTTTAGGAATCTGAATGACTCAAAATTCATGGCTGTGTCTGACAAAACATTTTTGGGCGCAGGGGGATAAGTAGTTTAGATGAGCTAAGTGCTTTTCAAAAGCATTGAATTTGAAAAATATACATGGTGGCCCTCAACTTTCAAGTCTCCTTCCTTTGGGCAAATCCACATTATACCACTAAAGCATATTCAACACAATTTAAAGCACGACTTCTCACAAAGAATCATGGGAATTGTAGTTTCCTCCTCACAAAGCTATCATTTCCAGCACCCTCAACAAGCTGCAGTTCCCAGGTATTTTTTTTGGGGGGGGGGAGCTTTAAGTGTGCTTTAAATGTTTGTTGAACATGCTTTAAATGTACAGTGTGGATTAATATTGCCTGCCCTCTATCAATAGGGAGGCGAATGCAGAAAGCTAAAGACAATCATTCTGTAGTTTAAACTCATCATCAAAACAACTTTGGATTTAGTATCGGCTAATTATGCCAAGAGAGAGAATAATAATAACTAGAGAATTAGCCACCTTCCCAGTTTCAAACAGATGTGTTAAAATTTAATTTAATGAGTAAATGACCTTCAAATATTCTATGTAGTGTTTATGGTGTGTGTGTGTGATCTGCTTACAAAGCAAGCTTGGGGAAATGAAGAGATACTACATTTGCATGCCTTGCATTTCAACTGTAAGCATAATTACAGTGTATACTGATGGAAAATCACCTTTCACGTGTTGCTCATGCATTGAGTGGGGAGAAAGGAAACACTGGTAGCATTGCCCACCAAGCTTGTAAGCCCAGGCTAGCTCTGCCCATATAATATCTGTTTGCTGAGTGCAGACATCTGAAGAAGGAGACCCTGTTTGTGAGCATAGGGGCTTCATGTGACCAGGATGCCGGTGCAACTGGGCTCTCAATTGCATGGAACATCTGCGCATGAGCAAGCTACTTTTGCATAGGGACTCCTCTTCTGATGTCCACACACAACACATGGAGGTTTGGGGCAGGACTAGCTTAGGCAAGTGGCAGTAATTGTGGGGCCAGTGGAACAGGCTGCTCCCCAGTCATCACATGTGTCTAATGTGCGAGAGGAGCTTAACTCACATCAAGTTTCATGAGACTGAATTCCTAGGACAGCTTTCCCCAACATGTTCTCCAGATGTGGTGGGACACTCATCATCCCCCACCATCATGGCCACTGGCCAGAAATGTCAGAAGTTGTACTCCAACAACATCCAGGGGGCAGCTGGTTGGCGATGGCTGACTGACTTAATTCTAGTTCACTTCCGGTCGGCGTGCCAGAGAGGACGGTCAGGGGGACATGTCGCTCTTGACATTCCCCCATCCGACTGGGAAAAGGGGAGATCGCGCCAGCGCCGCGACCCCCAAAACCCCTGGGAAGGGCGTCCCGGGGTCTAAAGTACCTGCATAGGCTCGGACGCCGGTCCTGCTCCCCGGGAGACCATAGCAAGGGCTCCCGAGCGCGAGCGGGCGGCGGAGCCTCAGGGTCCGCTAAACTCCCCGTCGGGCGAAGCTGCAAGACCGTCTCCTCGGAGCGCGCTGATTCCTCCAAGACCTGCAATTTGGAACTGTGAGTAAAATGCAACAAAATTGAAATCTGGACTAAATTTGGATCGGTTTGGAACGAAAACACGGAGGTCCATTCCTTTCCATTGATACAGTGAAACAGGAAACCGCTACAGATGCATTGAAAAGGACTAAATTGAACTCTTTGTTATATGGCTTTAAATTAACCCCTGAGCCTCCCCTGGTCCTGGGGGAAGCAGAAGGAACTGTGATAGATTTGTGGATTATTTTCAAGTCTAAAGTTTGTGAAGTTTTTTAAGAGGAAAAAGTTGTGAAAAGTTTTAAAAGTTTTAAAAGTTAAAAAAATCTCCTGAACTGTGATCAAAAAAAAAAAATGGCGATGAAACCGGATGTTAGTTGGCAAACTATGCTGGAAAAGATGAAGGAATATATAGCAGAACTGAGAGAGATGAATGCTATGGGAAACGCGGCGGATGAGATAAAGCAAAATCTAAACACTGTGCCGGCTGAACCAGATGTACAAATAACCAAGGAAGTGACAGGACTCGTCAAGGCCGGACAACGAAAGTTTACTTTGGTAAACACCAGCTGCAAGAAGAGACCCTTTAATCGTAAAAAAAAAAAAGGAGCTGTCATTTCAAGAAGCAAGAGAAGGAATATAAGAAAAACCAGCAAACTGACACCTATTGACAAGCAGCGGAAGACAAGCCGAGACGATCTGAGCATGAAATGGGAAGGCTGGCCACAGATCTTGGAGAATGTCGCTTTGGAGGATGCTTTGCAGGACTCACTCTGGTTCTGGACTTCAGAACCAGCAGGTGTAGGATAAGAATAGTTAAAGTGCTGCCTGGCTTTTGGACTTATGGTTTTTGATTTATGGACACGCCATGGACTGATTAAGTACTACTAAACATAGTGAAGGATAAGTATTTTTTATTTTAAATATGCCAAGTATGATAAGTAGTTAATATTGCAAATAAAAGCTGTGTACCCAGGGACCGGGGGAGGCAAGAGGGACGCACATGAAGATATATAAGTGTGCTAGGATGTGAGAAGATTGAAGATTGATATTAGAAAACTAACCATTTGATTATGAAATTAGGAACCTGTTAAAAATTGTTATTTGCAAATAGATGAAAAACAATGGAGTGGACGTGAGGAAGGTATACGATATTGAATGTAATCTATGTGAGCTGGCCTGAATCGGGGCCAGACAAATATTGTAAAACCAATAAAATTTAATTTTAAAAAAATAATAATTCTAGTTCACAGAGCTTCAAGCAAAGCATCCCGAGGATCCTTCTAGATGGCATTTGGGGGAGAATGTAATATATGAAATGGTCTAATCAAGCACAGCCACAGTAACACTAGATCATAATCAGAGCACTGCCAGAATTGCAGAAATCATTGCTGAGTGGCTTCAGTTCTATCTGTGGAGTTTAAAAAACATAAGAAGAGCATGTGGGATCAGGCCAATGGCCCATCTTGTCCAACATCCTGTTCTCACAGTGGCCAACCAGGTGCCTAATGAAAAGACAACAGTGCTCTCTCTACTTCTGATTCAGAACCATACTGGGGTGGAGAACATAGTCTTCATGACTTATCTTCTGGTTTCCTATTACATTCTTCTAGTGAGAATGGCTGTGATGCATAGTTTGCCTGAAGCTAAATGTAAACATATGAAGTTATCTTTAAGATGGAAATAAAGTTCATACAATAAACTTTTGCTCATTTAGCGTGTAATTTTTAATCCCATTACTGTCCGCTGCAGTTGTACCACATTACTGTTAAGTCATATTTTGAATTATTAACTCTGAGCCCTGAAACTCAAAACACTTTTCAGTTGTACACATTTGTATAATTTTGTGTTCTTTTTCTCTTGAAATCCACTGGTTGGCTTACATATCACAAATGCATAGGATCAGGGTTGGCCTATTCCATTGTTGAAGGCAACTTGCAGTCTTCCAGATGTTGTTGGACTCCAGTTCCCATTAGTCCCAGCTAGCATGGCTAGTGGTCAGGGATGATGTGAGTTGGAGTCCAAAACAGATGGAAGGCTTGAGATTGGTCAAGGCTGGTCTAAGGTGAGAAGCTAAGCCACTGCTTCTGCCATCCAACCAATTATACCTCATTCATGCCCTTGCTGGCACTTCCTTTACCATGATAGGCAAGAAGGTGCCACCTGTCAGGGTTGAGCCGGACGAGGAGGAGTGGTGGCAAGCCCCCCCCGGCAAGGCTGCCCCCAAGGAATAATCTGGGGAAATGGAGGAGTTTATACCTGGAGAACACTGGTGGCAGCACTCCTCAGAAGAGGTAGAATCAGATAGGGAAGTGGGAAGACCAGAACAGGAGGAGGAAGAAGTCAAGCCAGAATCAGGCCCTTGTGAGGAGAGGAGCTGGTGGGGCCCCTCCCCTCCTCCCTTCACAGCTGTAGGGAACAATTAGAGGCAGCTGCAGTTCATAAGAGACATGGTTATGAGCCGGCTACTTAAGGAAGACCGGCTGCTCCATTCACCAGCACCTGCAACTGCTGTGCTGGAGCGCATGGTTGTTCTTGCTCATCCTCTTCCCAATTCCTGTGTTCGTGACTTCGGTTTCCCGACCCCTGGCTTGTTCGTGACCGCGGCTTCCTGATTCCTGGCTCATGCATGACTGAGGCTTCTCCGACTCCTGACTCAACCGACTTCGGCTACTCCTGACCCCTGTGCTGCCGTCTGCCCTCGACTGGTCTTGACTCGGACTGTTACTGACCTCGGCTTTTCCTGACCCTGGTACTGATACCTGGCTTCAGCTGGCTCCTGACCCATGCTGTTGGACTTCGGCTTTGTCTGACTCTGACTGCTGCTCTCCGGCGCGCCAGCCTGTCGGCGTCCTAACACCACCCTAGAGTAATTTGCCTAGGAAATCCATGTGCAATGTAGTTGTCTGGCAGTCACTACCCTGACACCCTTGTAGAAATCTGCCACCATTAATTGCATCTCCATGGTAGGGTTGTGCCTTCACAGGCAAATTCCTATTTCCTTAGCAGCTCAAAATCACATCAGCAGTTGCGCTGATTGAAAGCTGGGCTCCAGAAATGGGCTCCAGAAATGAATGAGGACAGGAAAGAGGACAACCACAGATTTTTATACTTATCATTCACTCAACAGTTAAACCAGTAGGTAAAGTCACAGTCCATTCTTCTTTCAGCAATCCATCAGCATGCCTATACCCTAGTATACAGGACTATTTCAGAAATTCACTGGTGATGGGGAGGGGATAAACTGACACACAACTTGATGGAAGATTACATACAAGCTGCACTCCCATCTGTGCATATTACATTGTTGTCAGCTAGCACTTGCTACCATGAGCATGGCCCAGCAAAGTTATGCATCCGAAGTAGGAAGTAAGGCAAGTCATTAGGGAGGGAAGCTTTTGTTCTCTTGAGATTTTGGTATGATGATGTCCATCAACACCTTACTTAACACCTAGGCATTCAATGAGTTCTTGAACATCTAGTTGTGTTATTCTATCTGTGGTTAAGGAGAAGGAGAGGCCAATGAACTTTTTTGGGGGGGGATATATTACAGATATGTTCCCTTCACAAAAGATACTTCCCTCTGCCCACTGATGCAAGAACCAATTCATTGAAATCAACAAGCAATGAATTAATAGAGCTTTTTAGTTATGTCTGGTTCACTGACAATTCACATGTTTAGATGCAGGTGACATGCTTCTGCACAGCTATTTTTAATGCAAACCTACCCAGAAATATTGAGATACTTTTTTGTTTTTTTGCTTTGTTTGCTAGGGTATTCAAAACAACAAACAACAAATGAAATGGCCCCATTTTCTTCTATAAAAGGCCTAATTTGTTTCTCCTATGGCTTAAAAAAATAAAAAATCCTCCACCCAAACACCAACAAGGCCACAGATGAAGAATATATGCTGAAGAAATTTCCTCATTCAATCTGTTCTCTGAAGGCAAGTCCAATTTAGAAGTCTCCCGGTCCTTTGGAATGTAATCATATTTTTACATTCCCCCCCCCCATTGTTCAAATTATTATTATTTTCCAAAAGTCACTGTCAGTTTGAAAAATTAGCCGTACTTACTGTGCTTTTTATACTGGAAAGGAAAGCTGACGGATGCATCATCAGCAAGTATCCCAGGGTTTCTCTCATCCAGCGCTGGAGTTCATGTCAGAGCAGATAAAAGGATTAAACGGCTTAGATTCGTGATCCCCCTTACTTTTAACTAACCGAACTTTAAATATTTAATGATTCTTAGAAAGCTTGAGGTTTCTATATATTTTTAAAGAAGACAACCATATTTTAATATAAAAGGCAAAGGAAATCTGTCAGACCCTACCCACCCCTTTCCCCTTCTATTTTCCCTAAATAGCAGAGAAAAATGGAGACATATAAATGTAGGTTCTGTGATGTGCACATGGTGGTCTGTGGAAGCATGTCAGGTGCAGACCGCTGTACACAAGGGGAATGTGCACTGTCTTTCTCCTGAAAATGAAAGGAACCACCTCTGCTAATGCAGAGCTCCAGGCACAACAAAGCCTCATTGAAACTTTTTTTTGTTTTATTTACTTATAAAATCCATATACTGCCCATTCAACCAAGTTCTCTGTGAGGTTTGCATAGAAAATAAAACACAATTTGCAATAAAAACTCTTAAAAATACATAACAGCAGCGAAATAAATATAAAGCAAAGACATTAAAACTAGCACAAAGCATAGCAAGGGGCAGCTTGATGCCACAACCGAAGCATATTGAACCCTGAAGAGCAGTATGGCAAACCTCTCTTCCATAAGTGGGCTGTCACCACCAAAAAGGCCATCTCTCTAGCAGCCACTCAACTCACTTCTTGAGACTGGGGGAGCTGGAGAAGGTCCTGATACACTGCAATTCCACGTGAATGCAATGCAAACAGCCACCAAATCCCACTTCCTGAGAATTTCAGCTTTCACTTTAAAAAGTGGGACCATCAAGTTTCTAGCCCTTATGACTTTGAAGATATGCTTGATACCCAATGGGCAATTTGTGCTGACTAACAATACACCAGTGGTAAGAGCTCCTAAACATGCACACACAAACACTAGCAAAACCTGAAGAAATGTTCACTGCCCTCCCCCAAATAGTCGAAAGTGCAGAAGTGAAATATATAATAAAATGCTCCAGTTTCATTTCACAATTTATATAGTTTGCAGAAATCCCTTATTTAGAATGCAGAATTGAGGCAGTTTCACCCAATGGACCACACATCAAACTCAGTATGCACAAATGGAGATCTTGCAGTCCCTCTCGCCAACAGTGCCTTCCACAACTCCTGGAAAGTCACCACTGAAAGTTGGGGCACCCCCCCCCGGTAAAACCATTAGATAAAAGCATGAGGAACTACTGCAGGGGCAGAAAGAGACTGATGTGTATATTGCAGACTCCTGAAGATAATTTTTTCCCCATCATGGCCTAAACATAGAAAGAAAATTAGACCAATATGCTTTGCTGGAAATCCTATTACTTTCTACTTTTCAGTCATCGTAATATAGAACTTGCACGAGGAAGCAAAATGTGACATGAAACCGTCTCCTGCATTCCCCTGGTCTTTAATTGCTTCAGATTAGAAGTGACGTGCCAAAGTAATTAATGCAAAGTAGCAGCTCCTTTGCATATTGTAAGGATCTTTGACATCCATTTTGATCTGCCCTGCTTTGTGCAGCATAAGCTGATCATCTGGAAGGGACTGCCTCCTGCCTAGTGCCTACACACCCCATCAGTCTCATGACAAAGCATCTTGCAGAACTTAAATACAAGCATTTAAATTCCAGCCTTAAATTGCAAGAGCATATTACTTCCTGAGATCTATCATAGATGTTGTTCATTCTGTGGGTGCCAAAATCCTGAGAGCCTTTCCGGTGATTTTTTCCTTCTTCATGCAAACAATTGTGCCACTGCTATCCAGTTGTTACATGTTCCAGAATGGGCTCTTTTTTTTTATCTCTCAACAGAGTGCAATTATATCCTCACAGCTAATATGTATATTGAAACTATGAGCACTGTATGTAACAAAATTACAATTTTATTCCATTCCTTTACAGGCAAAGATCCAAACTGAATGTTGTGTGTCTTTGACTTAAGGTGCAAGTGTTTTAAAATTGCAAATAGCATTAAATGAGTACCCAATTGCATGCACAGCCTGTGCTGAGCAACGATCTAAAGCACCTTGATTCTGCTTGGAGACTTGCAGTAAATGCCAAGTCTAGGCATTTATGTACTAATTTGTTGTATTTATCCCATTCGTATCCTGCCTTTTTAACCAAATGGTTCATGAATTTGTTCACAACTTTCAAACACACATTCACACACACACACACACACACACACACACACACACACAGACACCAGATCACAAAATGCCTTAAAATAACCAGAAGAGAAGTCAAACAGTCAACTCTGAAATACAGTCTTAGAACAGAGAAGATATCAGAGGAATGTCACTACCATTTTGCTCTCACAATAAACAAATACTGCAGCCAACATTTGCTTTGACTTGAGGAAAGTATGATGCTGTCTGGTAGCTCCATTTGAGGAGTATCAGGTTACATGGGAATTTCAGCACAGTCTTGGAATTATTGCACCAAGGCTTGAAAATCAGACACTATTAAATACCGGTAAATAAAAAGATTATATTGCTATGAGTTTGGGGTACTAAGCTATATTCCAGACCCCTCTAATCCCTGGATTCAGCAAATGTTAAAAGCTAATCAGGCCTTCTAATACTGAAAGTAGCCAACTTGGCTTCCTGGTGAGGTGATGGGAGATTAAGGGGCAAGATGGCAAATGGGTAGAGCCTTCTACCTCAACAGAGCAGAGGTGGGAGTGATGTGACCTAGAAGCAAAGCAGTAAACTGGAGAGAGAGCCAGAGAATATTTGAGAAGCATGTTTGATTTCTGTTTGAATCCAAGGCTGAAGCTATGGGAGAAACAAGACTCCTTTGGGATATTAATACTGTGACCCTCTCCATCATAGGCTCAGGTTGTATGTATGTGCAAATAAACCATATATCCTAAAGACAATACAGTCCCTGCTGTTCCTCATTTCCAAAAGGAAACACGAACCCTGCGTAAGCATTTGGAACCTCTGGAATCTTGCACCGCTCAGGGATTGGCGTGGCATACAGCAATATTATTGTGGGGGTGGGGGAGCCATAATCAAACATTTTGCATACACAAAATATTGCAGAAAACGGTGGTCCACAAGGAGCCACCTAATTGCTATCACACTCAGTTGGGGGGCAGAAATGGCATAATAAAAATACCACATAATGAATTTGATGCACCAGTTATGCCCAGAATGAATGTATTTATGAAATAAGACACTCCATTAAACAAATATTCCTTGTACAACAAAGCACCTCTTTGAAATCAATGGTGCAGTCATTCCTGTCATTTCAGAAAGGATTTGCATAGTAAAATGTTATGTAGTATCATAAAAACCACCAACAAAGTCAGATACGGGAAGCAAACTACCCACTCTGCATGCAAGTATAACATCTCATGTAATCCAGACAATTTGCCAAATGACTTTTTCCATATGCAGTTTCTTGATTTTATAGGATTTTTGCTTCAATTTGCAAGGGTGCAAAATGACAATTAGAGGAAGAGGAAAGAAAAAGTCATATGTTGGTATCTCTCTTGCATCCACAGGCAATTGGCAGGAATACAGTGAATAAGGTGTTTGGATGCAAATACATCATGCCTCTGCTAGACCGGGCTGTTTGAGTTACTTATACAAATGAATGGGTCCACTGGGACTACTAGGGCACAGCCCTCCCAGTTAAAATGTCAAGCTTTCTTTAAAAAATAAAATAAAATAAAATAAATCCTCCTCAGAATCTCAAAGCCACACACTTTTCCCCATCCCATACATTTCATACTTCCTTGAATTTACAGAGGCATTTCTGTCAATCTCCCTCCCATATATCTCTAAAGCAGAAAAATCATGTGACTTTTTGGGTTGCCAGGAAGTCAGCCCTGATAGAAAAGCTCTTGCTCCATCTGTTTTCATGAGACCTGTCCAGCATATATGGGAGGAGTCAGGACTGCTTCATAAACATCTGTATAAGGTAGCATTAGCCTATCAGAATCATACATTGGTTCAGAGCATGGTCAGAGCTATTTGCCTGTAGGCCGGTGAAGCAACAAGGGGTGTTTCTTAGTTGGAGGAGCTTTTGTGTGTGTGTATATATTTCGTGATCTTGTTGAGACAGAGACGGTAAGCAACATTGAATCTCTTTATGATAAATATCAATTTTGTACTTAATCATTATGCTCCCCCCCCCTTTTTTAAATTGGGGAACTGGGGGAGAAGTAGGTAAAACAAGGTAAAATAACTGACCCCTGGATGGTTAAGTCCAGTCAAAGGTGACTATGGGTGCTTACCGTATTTTTCGCTCCATAACGCGCACCGGACCATAACGCACACCTAGTTTTTTGAGGAGGAAAGCCCTCCTTTTTGAGGATCAGTTCAAAGTTGTGCATCTTCTTTTGGAAGAAGAAAAGCCCCATTTGCAAAAGGATCAGCTCAAACTTGTTGTTGTGCTGCTGCTTTTGCAAAGGAGAAAAGAAACATTTGCAAAAGGAGCAGCTCAAAGTTGTTGTGCTGCTGCTTCTGCAAAGGAGAAAAGACCCATCTGCAAAAAGAGCAGCTCAAAGTTGTTGTGCTGCTGCTTTTGCAAAGGAGAAAAGACCCATCTGCAAAAAGAGCAGCTCAAAGTTGTTGTGCTGCTGCTTTTGCAAAGGAGAAAAGACCCATCTGCAAAAGGAGCAGCTCAAAGTTGTGCTGCTGCTGCAGCTTTTGCAAAGGAGAAAAGACCCATCTGCAAAAAGAGCAGCTCAAAGTTGTTGTGCTGCTGCTTTTGCAAAGGAGAAAAGACCCATCTGCAAAAAGAGCAGCTCAAAGTTGTGCTGCTGCTGCAGCTTTTGCAAAGGAGAAAAGACCCATCTGCAAAAGCAGCTCAAAGCCCTTTCTACAGTTTCCAAACAGATAATCTAATCAGCCAGTCACATGTGGCTGGGGAAACCAAAAGCCTCCTCTGCAGGAGGACCTTATCTCTCCTCCCGATCTCTTTCTCTCTGCAGGGACCTTATCTCTCTTCCCGATCTCTTGCTGATCAGCTGTAAAGCGGCACCCTTTCAACACCCCCTTCTCTCTTTGTAAAAGAAAAAGCTCGATCTTCTTTTGGTCCCTGGGCAATTCAGCTCCAGGGACCATGCATTCGCTCCATAACGCGCACAGACTTTTCCCCTTCCTTTTTAGAAGGAAAAAAGTGCACGTTATGGAGCGAAAAATACGGTATCTCACTTCAGGACAAGGGAGCCGGCCTTTGTCCACAGACAGCTTTCCGGATCATGTGGCTAGCATGACTAAACTGCTTCTGGCGCAACGGGACACTGTGACGAGTGCCAGAGCGCATGGAAACGATGCTTACTTTCCCGCCGCAGCAGTACCTATTTATCTACTTGCACTTCCTCACACCTGGAAGATATTTTCTCAAATTCAGTGGTAGCAGGATCCAGAATGGTTCTCACTGCACACTACTGGAATGAGGAGGGTCCTTTTCCATAGATTCTCCAAGGGCCGAGTCTCTGAGTTATGTTCTTGCGACAACAAGGTGATAGAATCCCTTCAGCATATAGTTTTTAGTTGCCCCTTGCATAGTGCTGTCCGGACAAACCTTCTGAGACCATTAGTCCAAAAATTCTCTGGTCTTCCAGTGGAGACCCGCCTCACCCTATTACTGCAAGATACTGATTCGACCGTATCCTTGCAAGTGGCAAGATTTGTAACCTCTGTGTTGTCTTATAAGAGGCGAAATGGAATGCTACAGGAATTTTGAAAGTTTTTTATTTATTTATTCATTTTATGTATATGTTTTATATGTATATATTACTGGTTGTATCTACCCAATACTGGCTGTGTCTATTTTGTATGTGCATATGAGCTTAAAGCTGCAATAAACCTGATTGATTGATACTGGAATGAGGTAGCAGCTTACTAAGGTGCTAAATGCAACATTACAGAGAGCAGATGAGTGATGTCATTCTTCAGTATTCTGATTTATTATTATTATTATTATTATTATTATTATTATTTATTAACCCTTCACATTTGAGATACAGTGAGCTTCAGGCTTGCAGGTCTGCCCTTCCTTCCTTCCTTCCTTCCTTCCTTCCTTCCTTCCTTCCTTCCTTCCTTCCTTCATGTTTCAGATTGATCAAACCACATTTGTGCAGGAAACTACGGTTAGCCAAAACTGAAAGGAAAAGTGTTTAGTCTTCCCCTGTCATGTGTGAAGGAAGCAAGCCCAAAATTGCAGCAGGTTGTTCTTGATAATATATTTTTAAAATGTATTCTTTATTATTTAATGTAAAAGATAGGCGTTCAGAGTAATTCATGGTTATATATAAGCATTGAGACTATTGCATGATAATTAGTTTGCACTATGGTTAAATATCTCAGCTTTACATGAAACATGAGGTAAAACTGTATCTAATTAGTCAGACCTCTGTGAAGGTTACAATGTACAGGAGTGTGACAGCTAACAGAAGCCTTGGATACAGTTGCTAAGGAGGGAAATGTGGTGTTCTAGTTGTAGGATCCTGTAAAGTAAATGACCCACCAGACAATACATACCTTCCATAATCTAAACCGTGCCTTAGGTAAACATATGAACCTGTTTACAAAGGCTAGATGTCTGATTGACGGTCGAATAAAAGAATGATGATGATGAATATTCACATTTTCTGGTGGAGTAAGTATATGGTTATTGCTCTTTATTTGAAAATTATTGGCACTATAGATAAACTTATTATTCTTGTTTTCCTTAAACTAGCTGCCCAGAGTTCTGCAAAAAATAAAATAAATGATTTTTTTGTATGTGTTTTAATCCAGAGCAACTGTGGGGCAGGAGATATCTGTAGAGAAGAAGGATTCACAGGGACAGGTAAACCCTCTTGTTCCTCATCTTATATTTTAGATCAAAAGTACTCTAAGTGTGTGTGTGAGACAGAGAGAAATACAGAGGCAGAGAGATAGGGCATCTGTGCAGTGCAGTTTTGAGCTGAAAAAGTACGTGAGAGGACAGCTTATCTCTACCTATCGTTCTTCTGCTCAGACACATCTGTAAGATGTACTCTGTACACAAAAAATGGTGACCAGATCTCTTCATTTACAACAAACTAATACACATTAAGGATGAAGAAAACTCTACAGAAATATGTCCCTTCAACTGCCACAGGATCTAACCTCTAGATATCCTGCACTTCATGTAAAATCTGGACAGGAACTGTGCCAAACTCTGTGAAACTGGAACACATAAAACACAAACTGAATTCCATTATGATCACACCATCCTGCATCAGGATCAAGCCCAACATGGAGGAGAGAATCTCCCACAATTTGTTTTAAACATGTAGTTTTTGGGTTGCCAGCTTATACCTATTTCAGTTTCTTTGGAGTAGGTAAGTTACACATGGTCAAGGCTGTCACATGATGAAGGTTATTGGTGGTTACTAGTCATGATGACTATGTTTTCCCTCCATGGTCAGTCGACTGTTACTCTTCTGATTACTAGTTGCCGGAAACCACAGGAGGGGAGAGTGATCTCGGCTCCTTCTTGTGGGTTTTCCACAGGCATCTGGGTGGCCACTGCAATTGACCTGATCCAGCAGGCGCTTCTTATGTTCTTACGTTCCTTAAGCTGTTTCCTCCCCTTTTGACCCCGCAGTTTAAGAGCCCTTAATAGAAAGTGGAGAGGCTTGCAAGCAGCTCCACACCAGAACAGTAGCAGTGCAGTCAACTAGTCACAAGTTAATGACTATTATCTGTCAGATTAAAAGGAAGTTATCCCATGCCAACTCCTAAATATAAGATTAAAACTTCAAAGAAAAAGAAATCATGTGTCAGATGAGCAGCCATTTCATTATCTGGCTGAAGGAATGTTATTACATTCCAGCTATAAAATAGCATTTAATTATGTTGGCATGGATATCATAACCAGAAATATTACTAGGCTATGCTCAAACCAAAAGCTGGCACAGTATTTTTGTAGGGAAAATAGTTCTTATAAATAGAATGAATTCAATTCATGATGAATAATAAAAAAAGTTTTTTAAACTAACAAATGCTCCCTAAAACTGCCAGCCCATATATTCTTTCCCTGGATTCAAGCCCAAACAAAAGAAAAAGTGAAAGAGGAACAAAAGAAGAGAAATTGGTTTTGTTATTTTTTTTTTTAAAGCCAAACAAATCTTAAATACATAAAGGCATGTTAGAAAGAACAGAACAAGGTACAATGGGCAATAAATAGCAATTAAACTTTAGAATGGTTGGTTCCTCCCCACCCCCCCAATAAATAAATAAATAAATAAGAAAAATTCAGCGCACAAGTCAATGCATATCCACTCTGAAGTAACTCCCATTGACTTGGATCCTAACTAGCCTTCTGTCTGGACTGGTCTTCTTCTGTTCACAGATGGGGCTGAGATCCAGGAGAAGCTCCCACTGGCAGAAGGGGAGAAGAAATTCTTGTTTCTCCACCCTTCCTTGCTTTTCATGATGCTCTGGAAGGTCCTCAAACCCTCTGGAGCAGAGTTTCATGGAGCGAGCAGGTTGCAGGCAGAAGGAGCAGGAGCAAACTCAATGAGTTCAGTGGGACCTGCTCCCAGTGTTTATAGAATTACAACAGGGAAGAACTGCTCAAGGAGGCTGTGGAATGTCTTCTGTTACCTACTAGAAAACTGGAACGTGTTCTCATGGGCAGCTTTGAAATAGGATGTCCTTTCCAGTGCCTTGTATTGCTCTAGTTGACCCAGTTCTGCAGTTATGCAAGTCCAAAACACAGATGGGGAACCTCTTTCAGCCCCTTTCCATGCCCTTTTTGGCAACCTTCTGGAGGCCACATGACAGTGGTGGACACGACCAGAAGCAGAAGCAGGTTGAGCAACACATTTTACTTTTATCTTTGCACAATAGGTTTGTTTCTGCACATACCTCTCTTCATCTTCCATCCAGGCAAGCATGAAGCAATAGCAGAACTCAAGGGCTCATTCAAGCCAGGCAGAAGTACTCAGGGAGGGTGCAAAGAAGAGTCAGTGGAGGGGTGTGGCCTGCGTGGAAGGGGTGAGGCCTAAGTAGTGTGGCCTGAGGTCCTCCATCCCTAAAATCTTGGTCACTTTGATTAACTTTTGATACTTTGCTACATGCAAAAGCCAGCTGCGGAAATGCTTACAGATCTTGAATCTTCATATTACCCAGTTTCTGTCTGTGTGATCCAGAAAGTCACTTTTTAGTAGTCACTTTTGCTTATTCTTCCTTGTTTCCCCTATGCTGCCAATTCCTTTGGTGTCAAAGTTATTGGAGCTAATAATCTACACATCACTTTTTGATGCTCCTCTAACGGTAACAGCGAAAGAGAGCGTTGCCCATATGCTTCTGTGTGAGAGCATTTGTCACTACAAGTCAAAGCATCTATCATGTTATTTATATCCTGCTGCTCTGTAAGGAGCTCTTTTTAATAGATACACCCACAGATCCATTAACATGATCACTGACAAAGAAGAAGGTAGATTCAGGTAGGTAGCCGTGTTGGTCTGACAAGTAAAAAATTGTCCAGTAGCACCTTAGAGACCAACTAAGTTTGTTCTGGATATAAACTTCCGTGTGCATGCACACTTCTTCAGATACACTGAAACAGAAGTTACCAGACCCTTATATATAGTGGGAGGGTGGGGTGGGGTTTTTCTCAGAAGGGTAGTAGGAGATGGGTGATTGACTCAATGGGTATGGTAAACCTGTTGACTGTTAATGACTGCAATTAGTCCTACAGGAAAAAGCAAGGGATAGTATGCCGATGACCAAAAATAGCTTTAGCATATGTGATGAGACAAGAATCTAATATCTCTATTCAGACCAGGTCTCTTCATAGTTGAATCCTGACAAGACAGAAGTACTGTTCTTGGGGGACAGGGGGCGGGCTGGTATGGAGGATTCCCTGATCCTGAATGGGGTAACTGTGCCCCTGAAGGACCAGGTGCGCAGCCTGGGAGTCATTCTGGACTCACAGCTGTCCATGGAGGCACAGGTTAATTCTGTGTCCAGGGCAGCTGTCTACCAGCTCCATCTGGTACGCAGGCTGAGACCCTACCTGCCCGCGGACTGTCTCGCCAGAGTGGTGCATGCTCTAGTTATCTCCCGCTTGGACTAACTGCAATGTGCTCTACGTGCACATTTGAAGGTGACTCGGAAACTGCAATTAATCCAGAATG
Organism: Darevskia mixta; assembly: GCA_034641385.1. Taxonomy (NCBI): domain Eukaryota; kingdom Metazoa; phylum Chordata; class Lepidosauria; order Squamata; family Lacertidae; genus Darevskia; species Darevskia mixta. The sequence continues at coordinate 13,934,161 of JAWWNH010000030.1, forward strand.
CGGCAGCTAGACTGGTGACTGGGATTGGCTGCCGAGACCATATAACACCGGTCCTGAAAGATCTTCATTGGCTCCCAGTACGTTTCCGAGCACAATTCAAAGTGTTGATGCTGACCTTTAAAGCCCTAAATGGCCTCGGCCCAGTATACCTGAAGGAGCATCTCCACCCTCATCGTCCAGCCCAGACACTGAGGTCCAGCGCCGAGGGTCTTCTGGTGGTTCCCTTGATGCGAGAAGTGAGGTTACAGGGAACCAGGCAGAGGGCCTTCTCTGTAGTGGCGCCTGCCCTGTGGAACGCCCTCCCAGCAGATGTCAAGGCAATAAGCAACTATTTTCCTTTTAAAAGACAATTGAAGGTGGCCCTGTTTAGGGAAGTTTTTAATGTTTGATGCTGTATTTTAATATTTGGTTGGAAGCCACCCAGAGTGGCTGGGGAAACCCAGCCAGATGGGCGGGGTATAAATAATAAATTATTATTATTATTATTATTTATTATTTTCAATTTAGTAAAAAGTTGTAATTCAACAACTTCTCTTTCAAGTCTATTTCTGAAATTGTTTTGTAATAGGACAGCTGCTTTGAGATTCTGTATTGAATGTCCTGGGAGATTGAAGTGTTCTACTGGCTTCTCTGTCTTGTGATTCCTGATGCCAGATTTATGTCCATTTATCCTTTGGCGTAGGGTTTGGCCTGTTTGTCCAATATAGATCGCTGAAGGGCACTGCTGACATTTGATGGCATACACAATGTTCGAAGATGAGCAATTAAATAGGCCTGAGATGGTATGTTTGATGTTGTTGGGGCCAGTAATGGTGTTGTCTGGGTGTATGTGGCAGCAAAGTTGGCATCTGGGTTTATTGCAGGCTCTGGTACCAGTGTCCATGTTAAGTCTGGTTGTAGTATTATTGTGGGTGAGGAGTTGTTTAAGATTGGGTAGTGAAATTACCCAATTTTAAGAAGGTAGTGAAATTAAAGGAATACTATATGGGTTTTTTTCTGTAAGAGTGAGTAACTCCCCATTAAGTGCTGGCACCTACAGGGCCTAAATCAGTGTGATGAGATTATAAATCCATAGCATATCCATGCAACCAGGACTGGAGGCAAGTGCTAAAGGTGCTCCACTCTCGGCAACCTTTATACAAGCACTGCTGGGTTCCTTCCAGCAATCACGCTCACATGTGGCTAAGAACCAATAGGTGGTTTAATAGGACAGCAGGGAAGCTTGAAGTCATCTAGGGAGTGGCACACCATAATTGACTTTTAAAATGTAATAATTCAAGCCTTTAACCAGGCCTCAGTGGTTGCAGTTCAGCTGTATATCAGGCTTCTCTATTACAGGGTTTTCCTAGCACAGTTTGTATTACAATCCCAGAGTGATATTCAGTGTCAAGACTCTTTGAGCATTCACAAAGAAAATAGGTCTCAAATTCTGCAGGAGGAGTAGAGTGTGTGTGCACATGCATGCATGTGCAACTCTAATTGTGCAGGATTCATGGGGAGGATTCTAGCCATGTTCAGCTGAATGTGGTTGACACCATGCTAAGACACCATAATAATAATAATAATAATAATAATAATAATAATAATAATAATAATAATAATAATAATTATTATTTATACCCCGCCCATCTGGCTGGGTCTCCCCAGCCACTCTGGGCGGCTTCCAAAAGAACATTAAAATACAGTAATCTATTAAACATTAAAAGCCTCCCTAAACAGGGCTGCCTTCAGATGTCTTCTAAAGGTCTGATAGTTGTTGTTCTCTTCGACATCTGAAGGGAGGGCATTCCACAGGGCGGGCGCCACTACCGAGAAGGCCCTCTGCCTGGTTCCCTGTAACTTGGCTTCTCGTGGTGAGGGAACCGCCAGAAGGCCCTCGGCACTGGACCTCAGTGTCCGGGCTGAACGATGGGGGTGGAGACGCTCCTTCAGGTATACTGGACCAAAGCCATTTAGGGCTTTAAAGGTCAGCACCAACACTTTGAATTGTGCTCGGAAACGTACTGGAAGCCAATGTAGGTCTTTCAAGACCGGTGTTATGTGGTCTCGGTGGCCGCTCCCAGTCACCAGTCTAGCTGCCGCATTCTGGATTAGTTGTAGTTTCCGGGTCACCTTCAAAGGTAGCCCCTCGTAGAGCGCATTGCAGTAATCCAAGCGAGAGATAACTAGAGCATGCACCACTCTGGCGAGACAGTCCACGGGCAGGTAGGGTCTCAGCCTGCGTACCAGATGGAGCTGGTAGACTGCTGCCCTGGATACAGAATTAACCTGTGCCTCCATGGACAGCTGTGAGTCCAGAATGACTACCAGGCTACGCACCTGGTCCTTCAGGGGCACAGTTACCCCATTCAGGACCAGGGAGTCCTCCACACCTGCCCATGTTCAGCTCACAATTGATAGTAGAGGGACTGATCTGCAATTGGATGTTGGAGGTGGGGATTGCATGCATACCCTCTCCCCACTATAAGACCAGCACAATTCTTCAGAACACTTGACGAGGGGGATAGAGAACTTAAATTCTTGCTCTCTGAGTCCACTGTGGTGTTTGCTTGTTTATTCTTTGCATTTATTAGGGGTGTGCAATTGCTCTGTGTGTATGAAGTGAATCACCAATCAAATATTTATTATGGTCAACCAACTGTTAAAACTGGGGTGATTTGGAGAAAGTTCTCATTTTCCAAGACACATGATGCCAAGAGCAAGATGTCTCAAGTAATAATAATAAATCTTTATTGCGGTCCAAAGACCCATAGAACAATTTCAGAACAAAATACAGTTAAGACAGCCAACCACAAAAGAGAAGCGGTCATTTTGTTATGTCTCGAGCATGATGATCTTTGTTTCTTTTAACTTCCGATAGAAACTTTGCCATGGCCAGTGTATTATCATTGGACCTGTCCTCCAAAAGATATTTAATATGGGAGGCTTCAGATTTTTCTGGCAGATTTGCCAGTAGGGGTTTGATCAGTTGGTCCCTTGCTTGCTCATACTGCCCACAATGCAGTAAGATATGCTTCATGCAATCGACAGAGATGTCTCAAGTTGGATCAGAGGCGTCCGAGTTTCTCTGTGGGTTCAGCTGTCCAAAAGTGCAAAGAGCTGAAGGAATTATGTGGCTCTGAAGTGGAGTTATGTGCCTTAGGAGTGGAGCTATAGGTGCATCTGCACAGCCCTGTTCTATCCATGTTCTCTCTTTGGGTGATAATGCATGAAAAGGGCTAGGAAAACATTCAAACTTGGCATTCCCCATCAGAAAGCCAAGAGTTTACTCAGCTCCATTGACTCTTAAGCTCAGGGTCATGAGTTTGAGCTCCATGTTGGGCAAAAGATTCCTCCATTGCAGGGGGTTGGACTAGATGACCCTCATAGTCCCTTCCAACTCTACAATTCTATGACTCCACCTTAGGTTTTGACCTCTTCATTTGGCTCTATGTGTATAATAGGCCAATGGCAGCCCCACTGCACTGCATTCTTTGGTGCTAGAGGCAAACACAGCAGACGATATAGCAAAACGCGAGACAAGTAGTACCTTGGGACTAGGTGCCAGGAAAACATTTGACTCTGTTCTCATTTAAAGGTGAACCTACTTAATTTGCATTTTCTGAAACAATGCATGAACCAAAATACTGCCATCCTTTGAAATTTGCACTTTTCTGAATTTTGCAGTGACTTTCTTCAAGTAATATGTTTAAAAAAACAAAACAAAAACCACCCTGCATATACCAGTTTGAATTGTGCAGAAAGATATATATCATAGTGAAAGTAACATACAAAATAAATCTGGGAAAACTGCTTTGCTAAATTGTATATAATAATAATAATAATAATAATAATAATAATAAATTATTTATACCCCACCCTTCCCGATTTAAAAACCAGGCTCAGGGCAGCTAACAACAAATATAAAACATTGATTAAAAACAACTTTAAAAAAAAAGGTTAAAAAGAGCATCAAATACAACATAAATGAACATCACCAGGGCTAACTGGCCAAGTTATTCCTGCTAGGGCCAGTAAGGAGACCAGGGAAGGGTTTAAATGTGGGGTCTCAGAAAAGGTTTCTTCAAAGAAAAAGGGAAGGGAAAAAAGGAATGACGAATCAGGCTAAATTGAAGGCCAGGCGGAATAGCTCTGTCTTACAGGCCCTGTGGAAGGAGATCAGGTCCTGCAGGGCCCTAGTTTCGTGTGACAGAGCATTCCACCAGGTCGGAGCCATCACAGAAAAAGCCCTGGCCCTGGTGGAGGATAATCTGGCTTCTTTTGGGCCCGGGACCCTTAAACTATTATTATTCATGGACCTTAGGGTCCTCTGTGGGACATACCAGGAGAGGCGGTCCTGTAAGTACAAGGGTCCTAGGCCACATAGGGCTTTTAAAGGTCAAAACCAGCACCTTGAACCTGACCTGGTACTCCACCGGGAGACAGTGCAGTTGGTAAAGCACTGGGTGAATATGCTCCCATGACAAGGACCCCGTAAGGAGCCTCGCTGCAGCATTCTGCACCCGCTGGAGTTTCTGGGACAGTTTCAAGGGCAGCCCCGTGTAGAGCGAGTTACAGTAGTCAAGTTTGGAGGTGACTGTCACATGGATCACTGTGGCCAGGTTGGGGCGGGAAAGGTAAGGGACCAACTGCTTGATGCGGTGAAGATGGAAAATTTTCGCCTTGACTGTTGCTACAACCTGTGCCTCCATGGAAAGGGAGGCATCAAGGATTAGACCCAAACTCTTAATGGAAGGCACTGGCACTAATTGAGCCCCCACAAAAGAAGGGAGTTGGTCCCCCAACCCTATACCGTCCCGACCCAGCCAGAGGACCTTTGTCTTCGAAGGATTTAATTTCAGTCGGCTCCCATGAAGCCATCCAGCCACAGCCTCCAAGCATCTGGTCAGTGTGTCTGGGGCCGAGTCAGGGTGGCCGTCCATCAGCAGATAGAGCTGAGTGTCATCGGAATATTGGTGACAACCCAGCCCAAATCTCCGGACAATCTGGGCGAGGGGGCGCATAAAGATGTTAAAAAGCATCGGGCAAAGGATTGCAACCTGCGGCACTCCACACACCAAGGAGTGACGCGACGACATCTCCCTCCCTAGCGCCACCCTCTGTCCCTGACCATTTGACAAAATTGCTTACATAGTTGTGCATATGAGGAAAATTTCACACTAAAATGCTTATGACTTTTTGTAAAGAAAAGAAAAATCACAAACTGATGTGGAAACATGGAGAGCTGAAATTCAGACTGGGAAGATGAGAATCCAGAACTGACAGATTCACCCATCCCTACTCTGGATGCTGCTTAGCTGGTAGTTTTGTATAACTCTACCTGACTCAGTTCAGCTGGTCTTCGACATTATGTTAATGACATGCTGCCAGTAAGTGAGGAATTAACTGCTTCACTTCCATCAGCCTATGCCTTTGGGGCCTGGCATTGTTGCTCTCCGTTTACCTACATGCAGCTTGATTCACTGCACACACTAACCTTAGGCTCTGTTTTCTTAATTACCCTCATTGTCCAGCCCTGGAAATTTAAACCATGCAAATCCCAATGACCCAGCTGCTTGCCTTGGGTGTATTCTACCAGATGGATTACTGATAGTTGCTAAGCCTTCTGACATTCTTTAGACTCTGGAGTCACTATTTATCCTCAAATGTGTTAGTGAGAAGTAGAAAAATAGGACCTTTGATACACGCTCAAATAATCTTCAGGGTGTGTCTGCGTTTGCACCTTTAATCTCTGTTCTTCTGAGACTTTCCTTCCTACCCTTTTGCTCTTCTCGAAAACATTTTTTTTTCCATCGTGCAGCTCAGATATAAGATACTTTTACTTAAAGGGGCGCATCTGTGTGTTGGACTCAGTGTTAAAAGACCAGTAAATCAAAGAGACTTTTATTTATGAAGAAGCAACAGTTGTACTACTGCCATATATGAACAACCTAAGCAATCTGTTGTGAAATTTGTGAGGCATTCCCTTTATGGGGTTGGACTTTGACCTTGCTCCATAAACAGAAGTTAATGGGCAGTTTGTTATACCCTTGGGAAACTGTCCTGTTAGCACCTCATTAATGTGCTTTTATTGCATCATTGAGTGGGATTCTCTGTTGGACTAAAGCATCACCATCCCTCAGTGGTTGTGGACATACATGAACCACTAACAAGGCAGCTTACCAGGAGCAAAAAAAGGGAAAGTGTCAATTAGTTTTGTTCATGGAAAGAAAACCTATGAAGTTAGCCGGCAGGAATGGCATGCAATGGAGGCAAGGAGGCAATATAAATGAGAAGAAAGGAAAGGGAACTGTATAGATGTCAGATATAGCGGTATATTACAAAGCAGAAAAAGTTTTAAATATAAAGAGAGAAAATTAATAAGTGACCTTCCTTACACTAAGGTCTATAATTATCCTTCAACGAGCCATTGAATCAAAATAGATAAATAAGGATAAACCATTCCAGTCTGTCACTTGGTTGTGGCAGAAACACTGGTGAGCTGGTCAGCTTCACAGCCTGGCTATTGTGGTGGGATATGGCATTGGGATATGGCAAGGGACCCCATGTGGGGTCTGCGGGGGGTAACATATCAGGCCATTGCCTTAGCTCAGTGGGGTGACCCTAATGTCACTCACCTTGAGTTGTCAGCTGGTTCCCAGAAGCATGGCATGAACCAAGAGGGAGACAGTTGTGCTGGCAGCTACCAAGGGTGTGCCTAGCAGGTGGGTTGTTCAAATTCAGATCCTTGCCCTATGCCATGCCAACCCCATTTGCTTCCTGTTATCAATACATTCTTAACCCATACATGGGGCTGGTATGCCCCATTTCCTCCTCTATTCCAGGGACTGCCCTCTTGCCCCTGCCACACAACTCAGGTTAGTGATAGTCTACCGGACCAGGCACCCCCGAACTCGGCCCTCCAGATGTTTTGGAACTACAACTCCCATCACCCCTAGCTAACAGGACCAGTGGTCAGGGATGATGGGAACTGTAGTCCCAAAAGGTCTGGAGGGCCGAGTTTGGGGATGCCTGTACCAGACTAAAAGAGGAAATTTCCAAGCTAATCTGAAATGAAGAATGGGCAAAATGTAAAATAAGCTTTCTGAATTTTCTGTATGTACCTTTTCCAATTACAGCATTTTGCTACATGCTACTTCAATCCCCAAGCGCCAACAGATTCTGGGGAGCTCTGTGCTTTATGCAGGGTTTGGTTCCCTTGGAACGAGAATCAGTGGAGATTGTGGTGTCTTTACAATATATATGGTTTTATTTACACATAGAGTATATACAACCTGAGCATACGATGGAGGCGCTTGTAGCATTAACACTCCAGCAATCTTGCTCAGCTTTGGATCCAGCACAGAGCAAGACATGCCTCTGTCCCTTCAGCATCCAGCATCAGACCCACTCTCTCACACAATCTTCCACACCCAGCCCCCTTGGCCTGTTGTTCTTCATTCTAGAATGACATGGCATCCAGCCAGGTGAGGTGGGAAAAGGCCCACTCATTTGTCACTATGGCAACAGAGCAACATCTTTGGATATGTTAAATCATGGTGCCTAACTAGGCAGCCAAAGCCATTAACTTGACAAAGGAAGTAGTTTGGCAGCCTGCCTCTTATATAGCCTACCCTCAAAGACAGAGGATCGCCAGCTGGGAGGGGAGCCAGGGTATCATCAAGATTGACTTCCTGAAACTCACTGTATGTTTCTCTCATGCTGAAATCTTGACATTCTTAGTCTCCTTTTATGAAAAGCAAGTTATTGGTGCTTAGGAAGCTATGAGGAAAAACTAATATACATTTTTTTCCAGCTTTCAGGAATGAGTGTGATAAATACATCAAAGGAAATAAAGTAGAACAAAACAAAAATAAACTGAAATGTTTTAACTGCAAAGCACCCTATGCTAGCTTTACATGACTGTTTGTGCAATCAACATTGGGGGATATTTAAACCCGAGTGAAAGCAGCACCAACTCCTTCTTTCTTTGAAATATTTCATGTAGGTGGCTTGGCAAATAGTTATCAAGCATTCAGAATAGTCAGCTCCACAAATTCTATCTACAGTCAACTGACCAAGAGTTATTGGGATGGGAAGCTGACCTACCTGGCAGCATTCACTGGCTAGAGATGGAGCAGTTACAGGTGCCAGGTCCCCGCACCCTCAAACTGGAAAGAACAAGAACATAATGACAAAGGGAAGGCCAACTTGACCCCATCTATTGCCCAGAAAGTAAACACTTGCTTCCCCCCCCCCATCTTCCTCTTGTGTCATATTTATTAAATGGTGGTCCTATGGACAGGGTCTGCTTTTCCTTTTAATATGTGTACAGGGTGTAGAAAAAAACAGGCACTTAGTATTATTTATCGATTACTCTGAGAACTGCAACCAATGCTACATTGGAAATAACTCAGTAGAGGGCAGTAGCAGAGCAAGATAGTAGCACCGTTTGGGTGTCCTGTGTTTCACCTCGCTCTGACATCATTTGGACTTATCACCAGAAGGCCAAAATGAACTGTTGTCTGTTCCTGAATTGTCATTGACATGCGATTGATGTTTGTTCTGCTGCTGCATTGTGAATTCTGTATCATCTATAGCATGGTTTCTATAGGGAACAGATATTAGTATCTAGTACTTTACACTTTCTGAACTGAATATCTTGTTCCTTTTTAAGCAGTGCCTTTCCAATGAATCAGAAAGGTGTGACCATGTGCTGTTTTTCCTTTTCCTTTTCCTTTTCATCCATTAAACTATACAGTATCCCCTTTCCATGTCATTTCCCTTAAATCATCCCATGCTTTTAGTGTCACTTTTAATTCTGCTGAGATGCAAACGACTCAGTTGTCATAGGAGATGGATTTAGACATGATATCATTTGCAAATTATCTAGTTTCACAAGGCATTTTTTATTACAAATGCAGAATTTGCACAATGCCAAAGATTATTGTTTGTGTGACAAGGCTGGAACTAGGCTTTAAATAAATAGTGATAAAATAGGTCAGTGCCATCCATATTTGTAGAAGCCAAATGTGTTTAAATCAGAACGCAAAAGTAGAAGGAGGAATTAAGTATTCCATATACATTAACATCAATGATTTAGATGCTGCAGGAAAAATACGGTATGTGATTCTTCAAGTATTTGGCTAGTACCAGCCACACTTACTTGAATGGGGCTTAAAGATTACAGCCTAAGTGGGGTCATCTGCCTTTTTGAAAACTGCAGCAGTACAGGTCAAGTCAAGATAACCTTGCCTACTTGATCAAAATTTGCACCACTTACATGATACTTACCAGGTTTTTTATATATTACTATTCTTTGATATAACAATGTGCTTAGGGATATTTACCTGTGCATTACAAAAGAGAGGGATATTCAGTTATAGGCTGCATCAACAGAAGTATAGTGTTCTGTTCAAGAGAAGTAAGAGTACTGCGTTATTCTGTCTTGGTCAGACCACACCTGGAGTACTGTGTCCAGATACGGGCACTACAATTTAATGAGGATATTGACAACTGAAATATGTGCAGAGGAGGGCAACCAAGGTGATCAAGGGTCTGGAAACCAAGCTTTATAAGGAATGGTTGAGGGAGTTGGGTATGTTTAGCCTGGAAAAGAGGAGACTGAGAGGAGATCTGATAGCCATCGTCAAATATCTAAAGGGCTGTCACATGGGAGATAGAGACTAGAGACAGGGCCTTTTCAGTGGTGGCTGTACAGCTTTGGAACTCTCCCCAAGGAAAATAATATGGCCGCTTCGTCTTTTTTAAAATAGGCTTTGAGAACATTTCTGTTCCAATTAATTAAAATGCTGTGCAGAATGTTGCTGATTTACATTACTGCTTTTATATATCTCATACTGCTGTATGACATTTTTCTGCTTTGACATTCTAGAACAGGGGTCGGCAAAGTTTTTGTGGCTTGGGCCAGTTCACGGTCCCGCAGACGCTGAGGTGGGCCGGAGTGTGTGTGCGCGCACAAACGCATGCATACGCAAACACTATTTCCGGCGCTCCTTCAGGCACGCAGGAGGCACGTGCAGCTTCCCATTGGCTGCAGGAGCTTCCTGCAGCCAATGGGAAGCTGGCCAGTGTCATGGAAGGTGGGCCCTGCTCTGCTCCGTGCCAGTTTAGTGTGGCACACAGGAGCCAACCGAGTGGGTGGCAGGGGTCCATGGGCCGGTTAAACGAACCCCATGGGCCTTAGGTTGCCGACCCCTTTTCTAGAACATGGGCAGCCAATGTGCTGCCCTCCAGATTCTACTGGAGTACAACACCCATCAGCGCCAACCAGCACTGACTACATTGATTCTGGAATCTCAAACACCAAAATTTACTTACTTACTACTGCCTCTCTTTCGCCACTATGAGATATCCATAATATTTGAACACAAATACACCATTGGCCCACCAGCAAATGTATGGAAAGTGTAGAAAGAAGTGAGATGCAGAACTTTACTTACCATCCAGAAGAAGAAGAAAAGAGTGCCTAAGAACTAGTTTGAAAACATCTTTCAAGAAGCCACTTGCAGGGAGGAGGGAGGCAGAGCAATTTCATTGTTTACATCGTAAAGCATGTATTGCATGACAGGCTCTGACATTTTATTCACAGCTGCACGGAAACCGACTGTGCGCTGATGAAGTCTTTTGCGTACAAGCTGGTTGGGAATCTTAAAAAATACATGAGGCAGACCGAGAATGTGGTTTCCTTAAGGAAAATAAATGACCAGATGCCAAGTATTTAGTTTTTGTATGAAGGGTTCTTTAGAAGCTGGTCAATTGTTAAAATTCATAACAATGGTTTCGGTGTAATATTTGAGGTTTCCTGTCCTGGAAAAGGCTGTGGTTTACATTTTCTCCTCCTAGTTCCCTTGATAAGCAGAAGGTAACTGAAAAGTATTCCCTGGGATGCATTAAGGTAGAGTAAAATTCTTTCTGCTCCAGTTACTGAAAAAAACCAGAGCACTGGAAATAACAGAACTTAGAAATCCTATGAAATATACAGTTCATTCAGCTCCAGTAATCTAGGTTGCTTTTTTGAACTCAGCATGCTGAGAAGGCTCTGTGAAAGCCCAAACCAGAACAGGAAATGATTCTTCAAAGAGAAACCAGCTACAACAAAGTTGCACTCGAGGGCTTCTTCGAACCAGACAATATTTCAAGTCTTTTGCATTTAAGGACCCCCCACTACTGATCACACAACCAGCTTTCTCAACATCACTAGAATAGTGTTACAGATGATCAGCAGTTCCTATTGCTCAACAGAAGATGGATCTTATCCTAAATCTCTCAGAAATAGATCTTATCCTAAATCTCTCAGAATATATAATTTTCTGAGGAAATTTCTGATATTTTTCTTGTTCTTGCTCTCTGCCCAGAAAATGAAGGCCATTTTGCAAAATTTCCTTTGAATAATTCACACTTGTACGTGTATGTGACAGTTGCTGTACCTCACACTCCTTCTCTGCAACAATCTCTGAAATGACACTAAGTATGGAGGATTTCATAGAATAAAAAATGGCAGCCAGGCTAAAAAGGAAGCCAGAGATGGAGAGCATTTTTCCACACAGCGCAGTGTCCTATTTGGATATGACAGGTCAGCAGCGGTGATGCTGTATAGGTAGGTTCTGCATTAGGTTCATAGAACCCACTGGTGGAGGAAGAGGGGGGCGGGGGGAGCACACCGCCCCTGGCACCACGATCCCAGTGGGGTGCCATCGCGGCTGCCCCCACCCACGCTGGGTGCCACGCCCCCGGGACGCACGCCACACTCCTGCGGGTTGCATGCCATGCCCCCAGGATGTGCGCCAGCCACGCCCCCGCCTGCTCTCTGCCCCCGGTGCCAGAGCATGAAGTTCCGCCACTGATAGAACCCAATACATTTAGGTCCTTACAGCTGAGCACCAGCAGCTTGAATTGGGCTCAGAAGCAGGGTCAAGTTTCCTGTAAACTTGCTCTTTCAGAGTGAATGCAAAAGGACTACCCATCCATAGCAATTCCCTGTTGTCAGAATGGAAGAATTCACTTTCCATTTAAATTCAGCTCATTACTGAATTGAGGCACTGATTCATTGCTTCCAGAGTCTCACCTGATGCCAAAGTTATGGGATATCCTATGTGGTGCATGGCTATATTCTCTAGTCATCAGAAAGTTTGATTAGAGCTAAATGAAAAAAAAATGCAAATGATTAGGAATACAATATTTATTGTAGAAGAGATCCACTGAAACTCCTGTGGAGGGACTTAAGAGACAAGGGAGAGAGAAAGACCTCCACAAATCAAGGTATTTACTGTATTTGGAATTCCAGCTTTAACTACAGCTTCCCAAAGTTGTTAAGTGTAAGAACAGTAAGCTGCTAACCTGTGTACAATGAAATTAAAATGAGCCTCCCTCCCCCCAACACTCAATCTCTGATGATTAATATATGATTCATTTGGTTCATTAATATGTGATACATTTCTAGTTTTCTAGACGTTCTGTTGGTGCAAGGACTATTGATTTTGTTAGTGATTCTGTAATGGGTGGGCAGGCAACATCTCTGCTACAGCAGCATGGCAGCCTAAACTGGAGCCCAAATTTTTTCTTGTACCTATTTCTCTACATTAAAAAAAATTACGATCCATTTCTGAGTCACTCTGTGACTGAGCTCTCTCCTCTTTGATCTGTGCTTCAAGTTCTAAACTGTACTGCATAAAATGAATATCTGTGTTCACTCATTCATTATAATGGGGAAATCATAACAAAAACCAACTCCTCCTCTTTTCCAAACCAAGGAAAAAATAAAGCCTATGTGGATAGAGGAGTGGGATAACAAGAAGTAAGACATAACTGATTTGCCCTTCAATTGTGCATTTGCTAGGGCACAAAAGGGTATTGTTCTCGAAGCTACTAACATGAGTTTGGCCAAACTGCGAGAGGCAGTGAAGGATAGGCGTGCCTGGCGTGCTCTGGTCCATGGGGTCACGAAGAGTCGGACACGACTGAACGACTGAACAACAACAACAACAAAAAGGGTATTGACAATAGTAAGTGAAAAAAGCATGGGAAGAACAGAATGTTTAGCTTAGAGGAAAAAAGAATGAGGACAAGACCACAGTGATTTCCAGCATCATAGAAGGCAGGGGCCACAAAATAGGAATATTCCACCCTCCCTTACCTGCGTTGCACAGTGGTGGGTTTCTGCAAGATCTCAAGGGGTTCTCACGAGATCTTATCAAATGCTTGAGATCTCAATGAGATTTGGGCAAACGCTTGCAAGATTTCAGCAAGCCAGTGTGGTGTAGTGGTTAAGAGCGGTAGACTTGTAATCTGGTGAACCGGGTTCGCGTCTCCACTCCTCCACATGCAGCTGCTGGGTGACCTTGGGCTAGTAACACTTCTTTGAAGTCTCTCAGCCCCACTCACCTCACAGAGTGTTTGTTGTGGGGGAGGAAGGGAAAGGAGAATGTTAGCCGCTTTGAGACTCCTTTGGGTAGTGATAAAGCGGGATATCAAAACCAAACTCTTCTTCTTCTCTTCTTCTATGTGATCTCATCATATCTCACTGCTAGCAGTGCTTCTCCAGTGCTGCCAGTGGCAGAGTGGGCAGGGCGCCGGCAGGGGCACTGCGTCTTGTGCTTCTGCCACCCAAGGCAGCTGCCTCAGCCCACCTCATGGGCAGGCTGGCCCCAATAGTATGAACTATGCTTCACCAGACAGCCCTGCTGCTGAAAGTAAATGGGGGCTGTGCAATGGCCCTCCAATCTGCCCTGTGGGCCCTGGACCAGGCTGATTCACTGTGTGCAACCCCAGGGATCACCCAGCCCAGATCTGCCAATGAAGTAATTTGGAGTAGGGCTGATGGTTTAACACACATTTAAAACAGGGTTTGAAAATATGTCTGGGAAGGGGGTGCACCAGCAGCAAACAGGTTCAGATTCTGCATGTGGCTGCTCCTTCATGAGTAGCTTCCCTGCACCTCTCCTTCCTGCTGGGCCTCTCCTCCTTCCTGCCCCCTGAAGTTTCACTGTACATTACGCTCCCATTTACCAACTGCTAAGCAGGAGGATCCAATCCTGTGTTGTGCTGCACCTTCACAAGCAGATTCTGTGCCCGCAGCCTGTTAAATAAATAAGTAAAACCCAGTGGATAAATCAAAGTGGGGAGAAAGAAGAAGAAGAAGAAGAAGAAGAAGAAGAAGAAGAAGAAGAGTTTGGATTTGATATCCCGCTTTATCACTACCCGAAGGAGTCTCAAAGCAGCTAACATTCTCCTTTTCCTTCCTCCCCCACAACAAACACTCTGTGAGGTGAGTGGGGCTGAGAGACTTCAAAGAAGTGTGACTAGCCCAAGGTCACCCAGCAGCTGCATGTGGAGGAGCGGAGACGCGAACCCGGTTCACCAGATTACGAGTCTACCACTGTTAACCACTACACCACACTGGCTCCACACTTTCTCTTAAAGAGAAAATCCTCTTTAAGAAGTCTGGGGTTTTTTGCCCCCCAACCTTCCCCCCCAATACCCTTCCAGCAAGTAAGAATAGCTGAGTGGGGAATGCTTCCAAAATTCACCTAGATTTTTTGCATTCTTCACTGGACGCCCTGGGAACGGCCCTAGAAATGAAGCAGAAAAGATCCTTGGAGAAATATAACTCTTATAAAGCAATTTCATTTCCAATGGCAAGTGAGCTGTCACAAACTAATTGTTCTTTGGCCGCTCCTGGGAGGTTCACCACCTGTTCGCCGTCTTCCTCCATAGACTAAAGGAGTGTGCAGAGTAAATATAAAAGCAGCAGTCAAGTCAAATTGTTGCCTGCAGCCAAACAGTCTCAAGCTGCGAGCTCATCAGCTCTGATAAACTAAGCAGGTTGAGGCGAGGTCAGAACTTGGTGAGGAGGCAGCCAGAGACATTCCGATTGCTGTAGGAAATGGCGCAGGGAAGACAGATGGGCCCCCTTCTCAGCACTAGGAAACAAACCAGGCCCCAAATGTGGTACTATGAGGCCAGAATGTCATTGGGGGTGGCTGCTCTTTCTCAATTAGCAGCCCAGGAGGATACATTGATTGCTGGTGGCGGCTAAACTTCTAATGGAAACAAAGCCACCACACTTCTTACGTAGTTAGGCATCTGGAGACACTGTAAGAAAAATGTCCACAAACCCCCTACTCCTAAGCAAACACAGTTCAGAAGAGACCCCTTTGGCCCCAGCTGGAGCGTTGGGAGCTGATACATACAGGTATGCTCCTAGGCAACCTCAGCTTCTGACATATAACAAAGCTACAACAATGTGTAATAACAATTTTGCCATAACAGAGAGAACAGAGACTGAAAGTCTTCTCTGTGAGAACTTTTACACAACCAATGTCTCTTGACAAAACAAACAGCAAAGGATCTTTAGCAGAATCAACGCATTGGAAAAGCAAGGGGTTTTTTTTTGTTTCAGTGCCATAATTGGTACACTGTTTGGGTTAATGGAGACAGGAATTCTTACTGTAGACCAGCAGACGGGACCTACCAGCAAAGAAACTGAAGTTGGTGATCGTTTGGCGGTACGTCTCCAAAATGGGGATAGGTCTGAGCTCTCTACGTCCCTATCAGATTCAGTAGCAAAACAATTAAATGACATCTATCAAGATTGGAACTTGAACTCAGAGGCCTGCTTTTACAATATAAATGCTCAGGAGATGGACTTGAAGTTGTTTTCCATATCTAAGCCCTTCAGATCCAAGGCTATTTATAGTGGATGAGTATGCTGAAAACCCACTTGCTACCTTCCAAGGAAATGATCTTGGTCTGTCACCTAACCTAATTTGTTCAAGCCCCAATCTGGGGTCTTTTGACAGAACTCTGGAGGCTACAGGTTGACACTCCATGTTTCCTGCCCCACAGTGCAGACGGGAGTAAAAGGCAGTGAACGATGGATTAATAAACACACCTGGAAATGACTCTTCTAGAAAGAGGTATCTAGATGTTCTACAGGTGGTCATTCAGTAATGAAATCCAGTGGAATAATGAAAGCAGAATCTGAGCTGCAAGCAGGAATTCAAGCCATTGTAGGGGCTTCGCTGGATTTAGGAAATGGTTTACATTTTAAATACTGGTCTAATTGTGACCAGAGAGGCAGTATCAAACTAACCTTTCAGGATCCAGTTGTACAGGATAAATTTTGATTATTGATTCATATGTTCCCATCCCACACCCAATGGCAAGTTAGAAATCCATTTCCCGTACTTACTAGATGAAAAGAATTGCAGTCTGGAAAAGGCAACTTGAGATGATGGAGCAGGAGGTTCTCAAGTCATATGACTCCTGCCTTTGTCACCTATACTAATAATACCCAGTTGTGCTCCAATAGACAAGAAAGGAAGATTCATTATATTGGCACAAATGCAAGCATTGGAAGAAATATGCCCAGGTTAAATCCCCCAAACTCCTACCCTGCTAGCAATCTATCTTCCAGAAATCAAAGGGATTATCCATGAAGAAATGCTTAAGATAAACCCAGGCCTAGGGATAATTATAGAAAAGCAAATTATAATACCTTTAGCTCTCTTTTAAGATACCATAACTGACTAGAAAACATACAGAAAGGTCTTAACATCCAGAAAGGTATTAACCCAACCTGGTGGGTTGGGTTGATAAGAAGGCAGATAAGGATTTTATTTGTCTGTTCCAGCAATTTGATATAATATGTTTGTGAGAAACTTGGTCTCAGGAACTTAACCCTTTCCCCTGCCACACACACATAGTTACAGGGTTATAACTCTTTTAGCCAGCCAGCTGTTAATACATTTAAAAGGGGCCAAGGAAATGGGAGCTTGACTGCCTTGATATCACTTGATTTGGCAGAGGAAGTTTGGATAGCTGACTTTGGAATTCAAAATAATTATATTTTTCCGGTACAGATCAAAACTGAATTAGGAAGCATGTTATTCTGTATAAACATCTGCCTTCCCCCTACTAATATTCTGTCACTGATCACCAAGATCATGAAGCTCAGCACTTGAAAAACATGGAGGGTTATATCTAACTAAGCTGACATGAAAGGACTTTAGTCATGTTTTAATTTCAATGAATCTACTCCAAACATTACAATATACCGTGATTACTACCAAAGGTACAAGACTGATAGTTTTTTATATCCATAAGATGAAATGGAGGACAGAATGTCTACTGTACCCAACATAACATTGTATTTGTAATAGTGCCTTCCATTTCAAATGGCTAATTAGATTATTTTATGGGTCATAAATCACTGAAAGAAAAATTAGCGTAGCATTCTGACTGAACAATATATATTGCATGCTTATTTTTACTGGAGAGGGCAGCATATTTTTCACTGGAAAATTAGACGTTTGATTTTCAGAGTTCAAACAAGCAATTTTCTGTAAATAGATATAGATATAGATCCCTACCTTGCTTGTCTAAATGCATGACTACAGATCTAGAGAGCAAAACACTGTGCCATAATAAGCAACTGACTCCTTATTTTAAAAAGGGTTCCTTTTGTATTCCATAATGTCCTTTTAAATGCTCTTTATATGTTTTAATAGCCTTGCCAGCAAGAAAACTGCTTGGAACATTGTCGGGTTTAATTCAGTTTCCCAGGATGGCAGAGCAATTTCTTTGATTCTTGATTCCAACATGTGTGAATGTGTGAGGCAAACTGTGAAGGCTTTCCCCAGACTCACCACGGTGCTTCCCATTTGGTGCTCTGCGGAGGAGGACATTTTGCTTCTCACCAGAACTTCAAACTGATGCTCAGCTTCCAATTCCAGTTCCCCAGTCGCCTTGCTCTAAATTAATCTCAAGATAGGTATCTTGATACAAGAAATATTCAGATTAAGAACTACTGCAAGGATATTGAAAAAGGCAAGCATAATTATTCAATAGGGGTTTTGTTTTGCTTTGTTGTTTTTTTAAAAAAATATTAATCCACCTTTCAGGGCATCTACCCTTGTAACACTAAAATGATAGTGGGAGACATCAGCAGCAGGTGAAACAATGGGTAAAACACAGCACCATGCAATGGGGTATGGAATAATAATAAAAAACACTCTTTAAAGTTGCAATCCTACTCTTACTTGCAGGAGAGTAAGCCCAATGGAACACAGTGGGTTTTACGTCTGACTTAGCTTACCTGTATATAAAATTGCACTGCAAGGCTGAATGCCAACAAAGAAAGGGCAATGTTTGTAGTGAATGCAGCATGGTGGACATTCCTCCTGTTGCCACACTGCTGCATACCAAGGCAGAGAAGAGGAGGGAAAAGTTGATCCTGCTGCCCATGGCAGAGTCTGTTCTTATAGCAAGGCAAGACCTGGATCCCATCCCACCCCCCAGCTGTATCCACTGAGCCAGAAATCAGACAATAGCTCATACTGCAGTGAGCACAAACACTAATGTTTTAGGGACGCGGGTGGCGCTGTGGTCTAAACCACTGAGCCTCTTGGGCTTGCCGATCAGAAGGCCAGCGGTTCAAATCCCCACGACGGGGTGAGCTCCCGTTGCTCAGTCCCAGCTTCTGCCAACCTCGCAGTTCAAAAGCACGCCAGTGCAAGTTGATAAATAGGTACCGCAGCGGCGGGAAGGTAAATGGCGTTTCCATGCGCTCTGGTTTCCATCACGGCATTCCGTTGTGCCAGAAGTGGTTTAGTCATGCTAGCCACATGACCCGGAAAGCTGTCTGTGGACAAACGCCAGCTCCTTTGGCCTGAAAGTGAGATGAGCGCCGCAACCCCATACAGGGGCGAAGGAAGACATTGTGATACCCGGGGCGGGCGGCGCTACGTAGGGCGCATGTGCGGTGTCGCCACGTACGATGCATGCACCATACATAGCGACCCCGCACATGTGCTCTACTTAGCGGTTTGCCGGCGACTCTGCTCCAGTGCTGTACGGACAGTGCTGGGATCCTCTGCTCGCGGCTGCAGCTGCGAACAGAAGTTCCTCCACATGCGGCTGCCACAAGCCCCTGCGGAGTGACTTCTTGTCACCCCTGCAGACATGGAACCCTGGGCATACCGCCCCCACACCCCCTGTTGCGACACCACTGACCCCATAGTCACCTTTGACTGGACTTAACCATCCAGGGGTCCTTTACCTTTTTACCTTTTTTGTGCTGGTGCCCCCAAAAGATGCTTTCCTTCTCCCATGCTTATCGGCTTCCCACAGGCATTTCCCCCCCGTTACTTTGGGAAACTGGGTGCTTTTGGCAGGGGTGTCAGAGAATTCCATTGAAATGGGAAATGGTACCAGAAATTGTGTCTGTGTGTCCATCTGCAAACAGGAACACAAATCAGGCAGGCGAGTATAATTGGTGTTTGCTGTCATCTTCAGATCCTAGACTCATAGAACTGTGGAGTTTGAAGGGGTTTGAAGTGTGAAATCATATGACAACAACGCAACTGATTGCATTATTAAATTTGGCCACAGAAAAACAAATAAACTTTTTCTTTTGTGGAAGCCAAACTGCAGCAGAATGGAAATGGCACTGAAGAGCAAATGATGCCTTTTTATATCCCTAGCCTATCATGTGATGCAGTTCGCTTTTCTCATTTTTTCATATGCAGCAGTAATAAAAATGGTGATGACATTGCGAATTCTGGTGATTTTTTTTTCCTTTTTAAATCCTATATTCTGCAATTGTTTTCTTTAAAATAAAATGTGTGGCTTCATTCTAACTGCCCAGAATTAGCAAAGAGGAATGATGAGGCAATCAAGACGCTAATAGGAAGCTACTCATACCCCCACCAGATACCCATTTCCACCACCCCTCTGAGTAATACCCCTCCCCACCCTCTCACTATATATCAGGGTCTGGTGACTTCTGTTTCAGTGTATCTGAAGAAGTGTGCATGCACACGAAAGCTCATACCAAGAACAAACTTAGTTGGTCTCTAAGGTGCTACTGGAAGGAATTTTTTTATTTTATTTTGTTTTGACTATGACAGACCAACACGGCTATCTACCTTTAACCCCACCAGATAGTACAAATTTGTGGTGATATATTTAAGTAGCATTTATATGTTATCACTATTTTGAGGAAGCCTCATTCAAGTATAATGATCAAAAGAAGAATTTAGAGCTAAACACATTAAGGAGAATTTGCAGAGGGGAAATTGTTGTAAATTACCTCTCCTCCTCAAGGTTCATAGCAACCTCTGGGTCAGCCGTTTCTCTTCTGCAGAAATAGAAATGCCTTAATTAAGGAAAACTTGCAATTTCTAAGAGAGAGGATCTTAAAATGGTGGGTTTAAATGCTAGCTTGTAGGGCTCCATTATTGAAAAGCTTGAATTTTAAAGAGTATATTAACCTCACCATAGAAAATTAGAACCAAATATATGTATGCTGGACTAAGACTAAGACTAAGACTAAGACTAATACTAACAACAACAACAACAACAACAACAACAACAACAACAACAACAACAGATTTGCCATTACAGCCACTACATAGAAGTGGAGCTTCTGTCATCAGAAGTTTTATCCTTGGGAAATCTAATCATTTCTTATAGCTATTACCAAACACAATGTTTTCATGGGTCAATTTGGTGGTCAGATTTTGAAAAGAACAATGAAAATGGAATTGTATCTAATGGACAGTACTATCCTAGATATGGAGACCAACCAGCATTAGGGAAGCTGCAGATATCTGCAGAAAAAATGATATATGTATCCAATCATTGATACTGGCAGTGAAATGGTAGGGGCATTGATATTAATTATTATCATCATTATCATTACCATTATCATTATATTAGTATTACTGATATTTATTGAATTTATATACCACCCCATACCCGGAGGTCTCAGGGCAGTTCGCAGAACAAAATCAAAATACAAAACCACAAAATACATAACCAAAATAAAAACAACAACCCAATAACCCACCCCACCCCCATTTTAAAAGGGCATAGGACGTCAATCAAACCAACCAAAGGCTTGGTTAAAAAGGAATGTTTCTGTCTGGCACCTGAAGGTGTATAATGAAGGCGCCAGGCAAACTTCCCTGGGGAGAGCATTCCACAGATGGGGAGCCACTGCAGAGAAGGCCCTTTCTCATGTTGCCACCCTCTGGACCTCTCAAGGAGGAGGCACACGAAGAAGGGCCTCAGAAGATGATCTCAGGGTCCGGGTAGGTTTGTATGGAAAGGTGCAGTCCCTGAGGTATAGAAGTCCTGAGCCGTTTAAGGCTTTATAGGTCAAAACCAGCACTTTGAATTGGGCCCAGAAACTAATTGGTTTAATTGGGCTCTCTCAGAGTTTAATATGCTCAAACTGTCTTGCTCCAGTGAGCAACTTGGCCACTGAATATTTCCTGCCCTATAGGAAATATCAGTATTGGAAATACCCAGTAAGCATGATGCATTCTAGGTATTGACCTACTGTACTTGTTGCAGTTGTTTTGGTCACAATTTAGACCCATCCTTGAAATATAGGAAGCACCTTCTGTCATGGGCCTAGGAATGTCCTTCCTGGGTATCGGGGAGCTCTATAGAAAAGCATTCAGGTAACGGAAATATCCATGGCTACTGGTTTCCTGCAATATCCCTTCCACACTCCCTTCCCACAAAAATATGGTAGGGGCTTACACATCCCTATTGAATAGAGTCTGAAATGATCCGGAAGTAGATTTAGAACCCATACTTTTCTTTTCCTCCTGGAAATCTGCTTTCCCCCTTTACAATATCATGTATAATAAGAGAAAGATTAGTTTTTGAGATTGCACAATTTGATCAGAATCCATTTGTTTGCTTGGCATGTGTTATAGTGCTGGGCCATACAAGGGAGCTGGCTGGAGGCAGCCTAGCTATGAACAGCCAGCTCTGAGGACTGTGTGAAATTATGAGACTGCTGAGTACTCCCTTAATTTCCCGAACACCAGTATATAAAGTAGGCTTCTGGTAATGGCAGAAAAAACAACAACCAGTGATTCCCAGATAAAAACCCAAGGGGACTCTAAAAGGTCTTTAAAAAGTTCCACTTCATTAACATCCCCACTTAATTACACTGGTTTTTATAAACAATTTAGAGATTCTGCACTAATGCTGTAAATAGAGATGCGGGTAAAATACTGCTAAAGAAAATGATGAAAAACAAAGAACAGTCTCTTCTTTTTTGTTTTATGCAGCTTACAATTACAATGGTAGATACATAGCTAATTCATATTATATTTTTTTGTTTCTTTTTGGCTGCAGTTTGTTTAGCACTAGGACGACGACGATGATGATGATGAAAAGCAATTTGTGGTTAATATAAGCAGAATAGACACAACAGAGAAAAGTCATTACCAAGGCGGGAATGAATTAGAAATAAAGCCATTTTGGCAGAAGCAAATTATTGTTTACTTGATTGTATGGATCATTGGCTTTTGATATTAAAGTGACCTGTTTGTTCCATAAAGCTCTTTGCAAAAAAGAGAAAAGAGAGAGAAAGCTAACTTACACAGTATTAGATGCTGTCTTAAAAACAATTGTGGCACCATCATTCAGAAGTTCTCTAAACATTCTGGGACATCTCATGCCTTGAAATGAGGGACCGAGGATGTGGTCAGTATTACAAGTATGCAGTTTTCTCATTATTTAGTTTAGGTCATTCATTCAAATGGAAATAGATCATTAGGCATCTAAAACTGCACCCAGACATCCTGCTGGAGCTGTCTGTGGTGTGGGGCATCAGCAATGAGGTTGACGGTGTGATTCAGTCACCTGCTTGAGGCTCTATCATAGACAACGTGACCTTAGAAGAAGAGTTTGGATTTGATATCCTGCTTTATCACTACCCGAAGGAGTCTCAAAGCGGCTAACATTCTCCTTTCCCTTCCTCCACCACAACAAACACTCTGTGAGGTGAGTGGGGCTGAGAGACTTCAAAGAAGTGTGACTAGCCCAAGGTCACCCAGCAGCTGCATGTGGAGGAGCGGAGACGCGAAACCGGTTCCCCAGATTACGAGTCTACCGCTCTTAGCCACTACACCACACTGGCTGCTAGAGCAGTATCTAAGGAAAAAATGTACACCCTGCCATGTTGATTGCAGATGATGCCTACTAGAGTAAAGGAGAGCATAGACTGTTGCCTTCATGCTTTCCTGTCCCCTTTCCTGCCTTCCCAAACTTTGAAAATGTTTTAGTTCTAGCTTTAGGCTGCATTTCTAGATACAAAGGTCCTCTCTGTTTCTCCATTCTTCTGTTAAATTCTCCACATTTCTACATCTGTTTCAAAGGCTTGCTCTCTTTTGGTTCACATATTGTTTCAGGAAGTGCAAATTAGGTCGATTCACCTTGAAATGGGAATTGAACCAAATTTCTCCCCGCATCCCTTCATCTCCTTTAATACATGCAATTTGCTTCAGGTGGTACACTACTCTCAATCTTTAGAAGCACATGGAAGGGCCTTCTCTTCCTCCCACATGGAGGTAGGTCCTTGACTCTGGAATGACTTGTGAACCAGAGTGACACTGTCCTCCTTGCTGTTGGCAAAAATGCTTTTTAAAACAAAAAAACAAAACTATTACATCTACAGCAACTGTGTGCAAGCCTTGTGTTTTAAGGATTCTGTTTTTTTTTACTGATATTTTCAGTTTTTTTAACTGTTTCATTTATTGATTTATTGCTTTGCAACATTTTGTGCAATGTGTGACAAATAAAACAATAACAATAACCAATGCAGTCTCTCCTGAATTCAGTGAGATTTCCTCCCAGGTGAGGAAAGGATTTCAGCCTAAAAACTGACATATTGAAAGCATAGTGGATTGCTGTGTGATGACAAGCTGCTTTGGACATATGAATTGCACCCACTGTTTAACAATGCAGTCTTCAAAATGCAGAGGCGCTATCAAACCACTAAACCCAGCAACTTAATCTTCAAATATTTTTCAAGCTAGCATTCATATATTTACCCCTGAAAACCAATAAATGTTGTTTCCCTCTATAGATGCTTAATCTAATTCCTATGACAACAATTACAAATAAAAGATGGGGAAACCTGTGAGACATTTCTGTGAGGATGGTATGTTCACAAGCTGATCTTGATTAAAGCTAAAGTACATGAAAAAGAACCTGTAGCAACTCTTTGCCAGAGTCCTGTTTTGGCTAGGCTGTGGGCTGGTGAATGTGAAACCAATAACCTTGATACAGAAGGACATACATGCAGTAATCTGCATTTTTTAAAGCCTTCTGGGGTACCATCTCTATGCCCTCTTTCACCTCTGCTTCCATCTATGAGAAACTGGATAAAGCCCCTGGGCCTTTCATTGCCTGTCAGTGCTCTGACAATTCTGCAATTCAGATTAGATGTTAAAATGAAATATGGAAGTAGTTCTAAACATTCATTCCCAGTCCTGTTGTGTTACCCTAGTGCTGGGATGTAATACAAGGGCTCACCAAACCTGAGAAGCTGATGAGAGGTTGTCATGCACAGCATGTGAACAGGCCCAAAGTGGATTCTGTGTTCATTGAAATGGTCCTCCTCACACGTCCATTTTGTAACTGGAGGAAACCCTGCTCTTTATGCTCAGTTCTAGCCAGGCCAATGAAAGGAAGTGTTTTGTGTTCGTTTTTTCTGAATTCGGATGGTTCACAAATGATTTAGCCTGGATTGGATTTGTACACCTCTTCATGCATGGTCAGTTGGGTGCCCAAACCTAACTAATCATAATGATTTTAGAGTTTACATAAGGACTTTATCACTGCTCATTGTTACAATGCAGGAAGCCATTCCATGTAGGGTTCTGCAACTGTCACACCCGAAAGACACCCTTGGTTTCAGGATTATCCTATCAAGATAACAGGATTATGAAGAAAGACGCATGACTCCATCTTGGGATTCATATTCTGAGAGGCAAGCAATGATCGGTCTTCTAAGAGAGCGCCAGTCAGTGACAGTGTAATAGTGTAATAAAGTCAAGCAAGATCATTAGTAACATCTGGAATGCTTGATAAATGATGCCTTTAATGCTTAACCTACTCGTAATGACAATGGGGCTATAGGGAACACATACCATCTCAACTTGACAGGGAAGATGTGTTCTTCTTACTTTGAGGAGCTGACTGATGCTCTCCAGATACAAATGAAAGTATAAGCCAGTGCTCAGCACTAGCACAAACTAATAAAATAAAATTGGCTTCTTTTGCCACGATTGTCCCAAACTGCCTAAATATTACCCCTGAAACAAACACACACACACACACACACCAAATACACAGGGTAGTTTACTCAGAGTAGACCATAACAAAAGTAGTCGTAAACAATAAATAAGAGATCAAAAAGCACATAACCAAATTGAAAAATTTCCGCATAAATCATAATAAGATGCAAAACAAAGATACAAAAAAATTAGCATCCACAATAGCAACAACCCCGCCCAAGAGTTTGTTCAGCAGCCTCAGCTTTTGTAACTGGAGTCAGTCAAGGCCCTACCCTCACAGGTTAGGTGGGAAAAGGCCTGCAAGGCAAGGGGAAGGTCTGGCAGGACTCACAGCCAGGATAGTCTCTGCCTGACAGTGACTCTACAGTGTTTCTGACATGAGACGTCCCCACCTCCTCCTGGAGATGCCAAGCATTGAACCTTGGACCTTCTGCCCGAAAAGCAGGTGTTCTATGGCTGTTCCCTGTTATTCATTTCAGATAATACACCTCACACAGAGACGTGATATTCATTTGTTTTATCTACTGTATAATGCAGACCCTTTCTGAAATTGCAGCTATTCAACAATTCAAAGTGTTGTATTGTTTGTAACAAATTCTATTAATTATAAATGCCCTGTCATCCGGTTGGAACAGTTGGAACAAAGTATTTAAGAGAAATAATAAAGGATTCCTTAGTAAACATGCTAGCACAGTATCTTTATTTTTGAAACACAGAAGGTTATTTTTTCCAAAATAAAAAAAATTGTCACCTTTTAAACATTCTCTCGTGGTTCTAACTGACAAAACACTCTGGAAAGGAAAATAAGAGCTACAGAGGGAAATGTCTATGTTTAGCCCAGATAAGAGAAGAACAGTGGTGCAGAACCACTGGACTAGAATCGGGGCAACACAGGTTCAAATCCCCTCTCAGCCATGAAGCTCAGTTGGGTGACCTTGGTCACCACATCTTAATCTAGCCTGCCTCACAAGCTTGTTGTGAGGATAAAATGGAGGGGGACCTTGAGCTCCATGGGGAAACAGCAAGATGTAATGAATGGATGAATGGATGGATGGATGGATGGACGGATAGACAGATAGATGGATAGATAGAAGGTATTTGGGACGCGGGTGGTGCTGTGGGTTAAACCACAGAGCCTAGGGCTTGCCAATCAGAAGGTCGGCGGTTCGAATCCCCGCGACGGGGTGAGCTCCCGTTGCTCGGTCCCTGCTGCTGGCAACCTAGCAGTTCGAAAGCATGTCAGAGTGCAAGTAGATAAATAGGTACCACTGCAGCGGGAAGGTAAACAGCATTTCCGTGCGCTGCTCTGGTTTGCCAGAAGCGGCTTTGTCATGCTGGCCACATGAACTGGAAGTTGTACGCCGGCTCCTTCGGCCAATAATGCGAGATGAGCGCGCAACCCCAGAGTCGGTCACGACTGGACCTAATGGTCAGGGGTCCCTTTACCTTTATTTGGAAGGTATGATGGCAGCTGGATGTTGAAGAACTGTTAGACCCCTTCTACACACAGAGAGAAAGAAGAGGTTCACATGGGTTAGGCCTACCCTTGCCTCTCATGTACACAGCAGTATACCCCCTGCCATGTACACATTTCATTAGCATGTGAAAGGGCTTGACACACAAAAAAGCAAGCATCTGGTCCGATCACATGGAGGAGATTGAAGTGCCTACATCACTATGTACATATTGCAGAACTGGGAGCATATAGAGTTGGGAGGGACCCCAAGGACCATCAAGTCCAACATCCTGCAATTCAGGAATCACAGCTAAAAAAATCCAAGTTGACTAATAATAATAATAATAATAATAATAATAATAATAATAATATGTATACCCCGCCCATCTGGCTGGGCCTCCCCAGCCACTCTGGGCAGCTTCCAACAGAATATTAAAACAGGATAAAACATCAAACGTTAAAAACTTCCCTAAACAAGGGAAACGAGGCTGCCTTCAGATGTCTTCTAAAAGTCAGATAGTTGTTTATTTCCTTGACATCTGATGGGAGGGCATTCCACAGGGTGGGTGCCACCACCGTGAAGGCCCTCTGCTTGGTTCCCTGTAACCTCACTTCTCGCAGTAAGGGAACCGCCAGAATGCCCTCGGCACTAGACCTCAATGGTCATCTAACCTCCAACAAAGGATCATCTGCCACCTTCCAAGGTAGTCAGTTCCAGGGTCGAATGGCTTTTACCACCAGAAAGTTCTTCCTAATGTTAGTCAGAATCTCTTTATGTTTCTGGTCACTTTAAGACATCAAGACAGCCAGAAAATGTTAGATGTTGGAAAAATCCATTTTTGACAACCCTGTTTACAATCGTTCATATCTCTATAGTGAAAACAGAATATGTAATAAACTCATGAATGACTACAAAAAGAATATTGAAGTTGCTATATTAAAATTTATGAGTGTCTGGATATTTTATGCAGGTTTTCTGTCATATACAATATTTTAGTATCTGCCTTTGAGTTAGATGTGTGGAAAGGACCTTAAAAACAATTTAAGTTGTTGTTGTTGCTTTTCAAAAGCTCCTTGTCACTTTCTGCATGCAATCATGAACAAATTCTCTCAGGTTTTCCAGACAAGAAAATTATACACAGCAATATCTCATGCATGTTCATAATACCTCTAGAAGTACTCAAATTAAGTTCATTCTAAAGTATCAATACTTTTCTGGTGAGTAGTGAATGGATCTAGGTATATGATATGATTTGCCTTTGGGAAGCCCAAAAGCAAAGCCTGAGAAGAGTAGCCCCCTCATGATGAAGCGATTCTCCAGCAACAGAATTTCAAGGGCTTCCTACCTCTGCATGTGTAGCTTCCATATAACTGTCAGGGATAAGAGCTATCAATAGACCTATCGCCCATAACTTTGTCTAATCTCTTTGCAAAGCTGTCTGTGTTAGTGGCTGTCACCACGTCTTGTGGCAGCAAATCCCATAAATTCATTACATGTTGTGTGAAGAAGTACTTTCCTTTGTTTGCCCTGAATCTCCTGCCAATCAATTTCTATGTGAATTGCCATGTGGTAATAGAGCTTGTTCTATTACAGTCCCAGCACGATAAATTTGCTGTACCAACAAATGAGAGGCTGTTTCCCTTTCCCAGTGGTGTGTATACCTTGGGAGCAGCATCTGATGGGTCAGAAGTAATAGGGACTAGTACCATGCCAGAATCTGTCCTCCAATTCCCCAAATATGTTCTTTCCCCACTAAAGGGGCTAATAAATTTCTTTATAACTTCAAATGGGTGTGGAGTTGAGCCTACCTTGTTATTGCAAGATGACAGAAGGTGGTGTTTGTTTGTGTGTGTGTTCTTCTTTCCATTGAACATCTGGAGAGATGACTTGTCAGGTGAAAACAAAGATACTCACATACCCTGTTTCCCCTAAAATAAGACGTAGCCATAAAATAAGCCATAGCAGGATTTCTACGCATTTGCCAAATATAAGCCATACCCCCAAAATAAGACATAGTGATGTGGCGCCTCTCCCTTAAGACGGTCTGGATAGGCGTGGCTATGCAGCATACTGACGCGGAGCGGTTAAAATAAGACATCCTCCGAAAATCAGCCATACTGTGTGGTTTTTTTTGAGGGAAAAATATATATAAGACGGTGTCTTATTTTAGGGGAAACAAGGTAAGCTCTCAGCCACCTCAAATATAAGCTAAGTACAACTCCTCCACCCACTGTCCTATAGCATCCCCATCCATGAGAATTTCACAAAAGGTTTCTCTTCCCATGTTTAATTTCTCATTAATTGATGAAGAATAGTTTTTTAAAAAGCAGAAGATATTTTTTTTTACAAAGCATTAATATCACACAAAGAAGAGCCTGGCAATGGACCAGGTTATCACCAAAATGATCCAATGAGGCTGTGTGTAAGATGCATGTTTCCTCAGCATGACTTCTCTCTGTTATCTTCTTTCTCCTCCTGAACTAGTGCTATGGCTAACCCCATTCTATCAACTAATAGTGCAGAAGAAAATAACAGAACATGTGACTAGATGATAATGTCAACTGAGAGCAATTTAGGGAAATGACAAATGAGGGAGATGAAACAAACCTGCCAAACTTCATTGCAAGGGTTTCGGGAAAATTGTCAAAATTACCAAGACAATATTCTTTGCTTTCAGAGATTGCTTAGCTGGTAGACCATATGACTCTTAATCTCAGGGTCATGGGTTTGAGTCCCACATTGGGCAAAAGATTCCTCCATTGCAAGGGGTTGGGCTACATGACTCTCATGGTCTCTTCTGACTTTACAATTCTATAACTCAAATAGTAATACATATCCGGAGTTAACCATGGTTCTGATGTTGCTATGAACTGGCTTACCTTGACCCAGTTTGACATACTTGGACTTGCATCAATATGGCTGACTTACACTTGTGTACTGGACTCAACTTACTTCAGTGGTAAATCTGCTTGCCTCAGCCTTGTTGGTTCAAAAGGAGGCTTCCCAATGTGTTGCTTCCAATGTGGAAACAAGGTTTGTCAGTCTGAATTCAAAAACCAAAGGAGAAAGCTGGTCAAAGAGCATTTGAGAAGCCTCTCTAAATTTGGAGCACCAGTGATGGGGGAATAGCTCTTGCATTGCATTGTGGAATTACATGCAGTGTGTACTTCAGCCCTGAGAGGGAGTATTTGTACTATTTGTTTCTCTCGAACAATTGATCTAGCTACTTCATTTCCATATAGATCTGTTAGATCACTATCTATGGAGGATTATGGTTTTTTGTGGGGGGGCTGGTAAACATTTTCCTTTTATTACAAACAACACAAAAACACAAACTCTCTCTTAGAAAAGCAGAGCAGCCCATGCAATATACTATAATAATAATAATAATAATAATTTATTATTTGTACCCCGCCCATCTGACCGGGTTCCCCCAGCCACTCTGGGCGGCCTCCAACAAACACTAAAATACATTAAAATATTACAGATTAAAAACTTCCCTAAACAGGGCTGCCTTCAGGTGTTTTCTAAAGGTCATGTAGTTGTTGATCGTTTTGACCTCTGAAGGGAGGGCGTTCCACAGGGCGGGCGCCACTACCGAGAAGGCCCTCTGCCTGGTTCCCTGTAGCTTTGCTTCTCGCAGTGAGGGAACCACCAGAAGGCCCTCGGCGCTGGATCTCAGTGTCCGGGCTGAACGGTGGGGGTGGAGACGCTCCTTCAGGTATACAGGACCGAGGCCGTTTAGGGCTTTAAAGGTCAGCACCAACACTTTGAATTGTGCTCGGAAACGTACTACTTGCTCTAACATATACTAAGATAGATGGAACAAACCAGACTAAACCACTCCAGGTAAGTAGCACAGAGGGAAACTGGACTGATCCATTACAGGCCACATAAACATACATTCAGCATACTAGGGTGGCCACACACCTGGAATTTCACAGACATTGTCAGGATTTGATAGTTGAAATCAGTGCTTAAATTGGCGAATTTCCTTAAAAATAGCTCAAAAACGCCTTTGTGTCCGAATTTTCACTTTTTGAAATATGGCAACCCTAAGGATACCAACAACCAGGTAGTTTTGAAATCACAAGCCCTAGCACCTAAAGTGGGCAGTGACTTCTCAAGCAAGGGTATGAGGGGATGAAGTAGTCTGGATGGCCTTTTTAGAGAGGTTTTCCCTTTCCTTCAGCTTTATTGCATCTTTGAAGGATTATGTTGGTCATCAGGCAACCTGTTGAATTCCATCTTGTGGAAACATGGAGGTGGGCATTCTCTATGGTGGTGTCTATTTATGTGGAACACTCTCCCTACCCCCACCCCTGCAGCACAGCAGGCTCCAACAGTTAAGTGTTTCTGTCATTTATGGAAAACTAACCTTTTGACCCAAGTGATTCGTGACCATTCATGCCAGATTTGAAATGCCTCCTGTAGTACTGTTTTGCTGATGCTTTACTGTATTGCTGTGTCTTATCATGGTTGTCCTGTTGTTTTATTGTAGAAATATACTCCACGGTTGTAAACTACACTGGGATTTTTAAAATGAAAAGTGGTTTAGAAATGTTTTTCTTTCCAATAAAAAAGTCAAGCGTTTTTTCAACACTGCTAAAAGTGTTCATAAAATGTGATGAGTGGTTTTGGTCCCAGTCTTATTCCCTCCCTCTGCAGTGTGTCATTGCTAAATGAATGAGAATTTACAATTTTCTTTCTGGCTCTTAGGATGTGGATGGCTGCCAAACAGCTCCTGAAGCTTTGCTGCTACTGCTGTGTGCTCACTGGCTGCTAGAAAGTCCTAGGCTCCTTAAGCACTCCATGGTGTCAGTTGCCATTAAGATGAGGAGCCATAATTTGAACTTTCCTGTTCAACTTTGTGCCTTGATATGGCATTCAGCCACACTTTCCTGGTTCTGCAAGTGTTATACTGTAAGGTTTGGAAAATGAAAATTCCCATTAGGTTAATGAGAGGCTGGGAATTGTTCAATGTGCATTTCTCCAGTCTCTGCCTGCCTAGTCCGATGCCGCTGAATTAATAACAATCTCGCAACTTAATTTAATCAGTACTTAATTTGCACCCCAATCAGCTTGATTGAAAACCCATAGTGCAAATTTCCATTTAAAAAAGTGCACAGACTTTCATTTGCATTAGGATCACATTACATTTGTCTAGTGGTACATGAGTGTGTTTGTATACTTCTGTCAATAGCAAGACACTGTTATTCTTTTGCTAGTTCTTAGAAAATGTATAGGCTTGTCTGAAACACAGCGATTCCAAATGTAACATTAAAGGTAAAGGTAAAGGACCCCTGACAGTTAAGTCCAGTCGTGAACGACTCGGGGGTTGTGGCGCTCATCTCGCTTTACAGGCTGAGGGAGCCGGCATTTGTTCGCAGTCAGTTTTTCTGGGTCATGTGGCCAGCATGACTAAGCCGCTTCTGGCACAACAGAACACCGAAACCAGACCAGTGCACGAAAACACCATTTACTTTCCCGCCGGAGCAGTACCATTTATCTACTTGCACTTTGACTTGCTTTCAAACTGCTAGGTTGGCAGGACCTGGGACCGAGCAACAGGAGCTCACCCCATCGCAGGGATTCAAACCTCCGACCTTCTGATCGGCAAGCCCAAGAGGCTCAGTGGTTTAGACCACAGCACCACCTGCGTCCCTAAAACTTTAGCTTCACAAATTGTTTGATTTGCATGCTTTGAACGACCAGGATTCAGGGCCAGCTCTGCATGTAGATTTCAGCATGCAAAACATTGCACAAATCTTGTTGTTCAGTCTCCTGTTCCAATATTACATAGAAGGTAAAAATGTATTTATGGAAAACCTGAATGTAGCTGTTTCACAATAACAGAACTGAACTTCTTTGAGAGAGGTGGAAGATAACACGCAGCTCCACACATTAGGTTACTATGGTCACGTCATGGTATCCAAGCATTTTTCAAATTCACTTATCCTCAAAGTTTGAAGAATATGGACATTCTCATTTTGCAGATTGTCATGCTGATGCTGGTGCTCACCAATGCATTAGAATGACTGCAGAATGATCTTACCTGCAGCCTTGCAAAGGATGAGCAAAGGGTGCATTTGTGTAAGAATGCACTCATCACAGTCTTCCATGTGCCAGTAGCAGTTTAGTTATGCTGGCCACATGATCTGGAAAGCTGTCTGTGGACAAGATCCGACTCCCTCAGCCTGAAAGTGAGATGAGCGCTGCACCCCATAGTTGCCTTTGACTGGACTGAACCATCCAGGGGTCCTTTACCTTTACCTTACAATCAGCCCAGTACTCATCAGAGAACAGGAATTGCCACACCTGAACCTATCAGGCTAGCTTGGTTATTTTCAGATGAGAAACAAATCTTGCGCTGTGTTGGCTATAGGAACACAACAAGCTGTCTTGTTCCAAGTCCAACTTGACCTAGCTTAGTATTGTCTATACTGCTTTGGCATGGCTCTTCAGGTTTTCAAACAGGAGTCTCTCCCAGTTCTACCTGGATATGTCAAATAGTGAGCCTGGGACCTTCTGCTTGCAAAGCAGATACTCCACCCCTGAGCTTCAACTCATCCTCATATGTGGTGGTGCTGGGGTAACCAGTTAAACCTCCAATCCGGCAGAGTGAGAGTGAAGATAGAAAGTACCCACACACATTTCAGATATACTTCCACGTGTTGTCTTAAGTGGAGCCTTGAATAAAAAAAGGTCAAGAAAAACATCTGGGAATCAGTACAGAACCAAGGCCAATATAAAAAATAATACTGATCAGTTGATCTCATTTTCTGCATTCACTGCATGTCCCTGCTTTGTAACATTCTTTAGCTGAGCATTGGATTGCTTAAGAAATGCTTTACTCTTTATCAATATATGTGTGTGTGTGTGTGTATTTGGGGGTGGCAGGCTGTGAAGCTTTATTCCATTTCAATTTCTTATTGATCCCACCACCCCTGCAACAGTTCACAAAGCCACCTACCACACAATTGGAACTTAAACGTATAAAAGGTATGGGGAGATACACCATAATAAGAAAGACAAACTAGATTCAGGAGCCAGAAACCTGTGTTGTTATCAACAACTTAAAAGACCCCAGAGGGTGGCTTTATGCACTCTGGCTTCCTAGACCACACCCTAACCATAGCTTCTGGTATTAAACAGTTTAAGGGTTTGCTGTCTCAAAAGTTGACCTCAACCTTTTGGCACCAGCATTCTCCACCTCCTTCTCTGATAGAGCCAAGGGTTCTTCAGCTCTCCCACTGGAGAGCTCCTCAAGGTGATTCTTAACTCTAGTTCCAGAAGATCCTGCCTGCTCCACAAGGTTATTGACCTGTGGGGTGTCTGGTTCATCTTCCAAGGACTCAGTGTCTGCCACCAGATCCGGGCTAGCACCTGACTAGATTCATTCAGCTCTTGTTTTGGGGAAGAAGACAGTGGACATGGTGTTTCTGAGCCAAATCATTTTAAGGGCATAAAGGAACATCCTTGGCTCAACATCCTCACAAACTGACCCTTTTAATGAAGATTCTTCCTTTTCAACCTTCCATTGAGTGAGTTATTTCCTCCTAACATGCCTGACTGGTTCCTTTCTTTTTGCCCATCTCCATTTTCCAGCCTTCTGTTCTTGGGCTTCACCCAGGGGTTTTCCTTTGTCACTTTATTAAGTGCACATTCAGTGGATTAGCATCTTGACATAGTTTCTAGCCATCTGCTATTGGGAAACAATATTTAGAGCAATTGTTAAAGCCTAGTTGAGATAAGTCCAGTGGGAATTTTGTTTCTGTAATAGTGTTTGTCCTCTCAATATTAGCAATGATCACATTACCATAACTAATTAAATGGAGATGTCTGGAGAGTGCTATGGTGCAGGTCTTCATAAATTGGTCAAAAGCATTATTAAGGATATTAATCATCAAGAACAAAGAAGAACAAGTCTTGCTGAAGAACATGGCTTCTCAAAAGGTAACAAACTCACTAACTTTTCAGAGTTCTTTGAGTGTATCAATATGCATAAGAGCATAAGTCACTTACATAAGTCCCCCCAAAAGAGGTGTGTGGTGTGATGGGGTCAGGATGAGACAGGGCAAGCTATTCCAAACCCTGCTCAGCTCAGTCATGTGACCAAAGACTCATACTTCAAAACTGAGATCCACATTCACCACAATCTCTTTCTCAGAGGCTCCTAAGTTTGGAATTGGGGCAATTTATGCTGGAATAATTTAAAATATCATAATTCACAGCTACCCTTCAAGATTCACACTTCTCTGAATTTTGTGATACAGTTCTCCAACAAAGTAATACATACAAAAATGCACCTACTAGGGCAAAGTGTACATAAATAGCCATATGGATATTAGTGAAAGTAACAGACAAAAATGATTTTTACTGTGCAAAACTGGTTTGAAGAAATGTGTAAATTAGGCAAAATTGCATAGAAAACATGTATATTAGGAGGAATTATTACTAAAATGTTGATGGATTTTCATGAGGTCTTTTTTTTTTTAAGTTTACAAACCAATGTGGAAATGTGGAGAACTGAGAGACTGGAAAAACGAAGATATAACAAAATTGACAGATCCACCCATCCATAGTTAGAAGCAAATGTCAGCAAAACAACAATAACAACAACAACCTTACTCCCTAGGAAGTTTATTTAGGATTGGTTCCATAATCATGGCTTATCACGGACTGGAAGCATGAAACTTCATAATCTTACCTTATGTTAATTAATAGAAACTAGTCTGGCTTCTTCTTCTTCATCATCATCATCATCATCATCATCATCATCAGATTCCATTCTAAAATCTGCCAGTAATATTTTATTTCTTCACAATTAGATAAAAATCTTACCCAACATGTTTGGCTCTATTGCCATCGTTTCAAAGGTATGCTGATATTTGTAACTGAACAACAGCAGGATATCTAACATCAGAAATGCGAAAGCATGTTGGCACTGAAGTGGCTCAAGACCGGTGAAGAATGTGAAGGTGGAGATAACAGAAGTAATAATGCCACTTCCTTTCTGGAGTCCTATATGTGGGCAAAAAATGCTTGTCACTTTCCCTCTTTCATATCCTGTGTGTGCCATGGCTGTGAGAAAGGTCTGTTTGGAGTACTTTGGGCTTTGATTTCTGTTTAAAGGATGAAATTGGAAAGCTTGTGGACTGGCACAATCAGGTTATTCATTTCAAATGTTAGCACACTCCCCCCCCTCTCTCTCATGGCTCCAAGACTGGGCAAGAGGATGGGAGCATGCACATTCAGTGCACTCACCCCCAACATTCATGCTTTGAGCAAAATGGTCTAAAGGAGCCTCACGGACATGATTTAACACAGCAAGTAGTCGAAGGGCACTTCCAGGCTCACTATGTTCAAGTGGGTTTCAAACAAGGGCAGGGCAATCCTATACACAGGAAGCTGATGTAAAGTTAAGCTGTGGCTAAGAACACCCATTCCAAACTTCATTCTGGAGCAGGGCTACTGCTGGCCCAGATGGCCAAATCATGGCAGGCAGAAAAGAAACCCTTGAGTAGTGTTTGAGTCACACCACCCCTTTTGTCAGTTTAATTTATACCAGGTTGCCAGGTCACATGACCTAGCTGAGTGGGTCTTCTCTCTGGCTGCGCCCTCCATCGCACTCCTTTTTCAAGGCTTATTCAAGATCCACAGGGCTCAGCTGAGCTGGGATGGGGGAGATACACCTGCATATCTCTGGCTGAGCTGAGGGTGGGGAGTTATACCAGCATAGCCCTGCTGTGCCAGGAACCTCCCAGCATAGCTGTCAACCCTCCCTTTTTTTGCGGGAAACTCCCTTATTCCAATGCCGTTTCCCGCTGCTATCCCGGATTGTTGATATCCCTTAAATTTCCCAGATTTCAAAGGAAGCAGCTCCTCTCCCTCCCTGCCAGCTAGGGAGGCTCCTCAGCTGCGTTGCTCGGCTGCCAATAAGGAGTCTGAGACCGACTGGGGGCAGAGCTTTGTGCAGCCAGACCAAGGCTACTTGGTACCGTTGCACCGCCCTCGCGGCATCCCTTATTTTCAAATCCGAAAGTTTTAAAAAATCCTTTATTTTCAAACCCGAAAGTTGACAGCTATGCCTCCCAGGTCAGCCAGAGGTCCACTGGATTCTGACTCTGCCAGTCATGGTGCAATCCTGTAGCAAGAGCCAACAGGATGAGCAGATTCAGATTGTGGAATTAAAGCTGATTTGGAGCGCAAACTTCCTTTCCCATAAGATTCAATTTTTGTGTGTGATCAGGAGAGTGACAGGGAAATGCTGTGTGGAAAGTGTGGGGTGACACCTCCTTTGATGCAACCATCTTCTACCCTTCCTGCAAACTAATCAGAGCAAATGCTCATTGAAGAGCCAACATTGTCTAATCTTCCTGCCAGCAAATCAGGACGAATGCTCAACAAACAGGTTATTGGGAAGCACCCTAATAAACAGATAATTCAGTATGGAGCAGCTAAGCAAATATCAGCATACTGCTGTTGATGTGGTTTTTATGAGGCTGTTTGGCTGCTTTGTTTCACTGCCGGTTTTGTTTTTAATTTTGCTGTAATGTATCTTTTTATTATAACTCACCTTGAGTTTGATTTTATTGTTAAGTGGTGAGATATAAATGTTCTAATAGAAGTTCTCTTCGGGTGGTCAAAAAGGTCTGTGCAGGAGTGTGTGTGTGCCTGCGCGCACTGCCACAATGTTCTCTCTTATACAAGCTGAGCAGACCCACACCCACTCCAACCCCAACCTTTCCATCTTGTCTGGGAAGGTCAGGGGAGGGATTTGCAGTGTGTTCAGATGAGCAATCAGGGTTCTTTTTCACAAGGAGAAATCTGAGTGTTTTCAATTGAAAGTGCTCTGAAACCCTCTTCAGACCTCCCTCCCCACAGATGGATAAAATAACAAAACAATAACAAAACAATAACAATAACAATAACAATAATTTAGTATTTATACCCCACCCATCTGGCTGGATTTTCCCAGCCACTCTGGGTGGCTTCCAACAAAATATAAAAAAATACAATAAAACATCAAACATTAAAAACTTCCCTATAATAATAATAATAATAATAATAATAATTTATTTGTACCCCGCCCATCTGGCTGGGTCTCCCCAGCCACCCTGGGCAGCTTCCAACAAATATTAAAAAACAAAACATTAAAATATCACAGATTAAAAGCTTCCCTAAACAGGGCTGCCTTCAGATGTCTTCTAAAAGTCAGATAGTTGTTTATTTCCTTGACATCTGATGAGGGGGCGTTCCACAGGGAGCCACTGGATAGATCTTAAAGGCTCAGGCAAACCAGACAGCTGTATCTGGGCATCTGAAATAAAACTACAGTTACATTAGTTGCATGTATTTTGGAAGGTCCCTTCCAACTCTTCAGTTCTATGATTTTATTATTCTATGAGGGATCCATATCAGTGACACCACTACCAAAATGTCTTTATCTGTGGTATCATCTGCTTCACCTCTGAAGGCAAAGGCAGAGAAACATGGTCTTCTAATCAGGATCTCAGCTGATGGATGAAAGTGGGTGAAAGTTTTATGTGAGTGAAAGTGATCCTTTAGATATTTTGGTCCTAAACTGTTTAGGGCTTTTATCAGTTAAAACAAGCAATTGGGAAAGGAAGTGAGGATGATATTTAAGTGCAAGTGAACTATGCTAACTTTCAGTGTGGTGTAGTGGTGGACTTGTAATCTGGTGAACCGGGTTCGATTCCCCACTCCTCCACATGCAGCTGCTGGGTGACCTTGGGCTAGTCACAATTCTCTGAAGTCTCTCAGCCTCACTCACCTCACAGAGTGTTTGTTGTGGGGGAGGAAGGGAAAAGGTTGTTGTTAGCCGCTTTGAGACTCCTTAGGGTAGTGATAAAGCAGGATATCAAATCCAAACTCTTCTTCGTCTTTCCAAACATTTTTCAAAGGCAGTCCCTTTTTGCAGTAATCAAACCTGAGCATTATGAAAACAAGGATAACCATGGCAAGGTTTTTTTTTACAGAAGAGAACTGCAACTTAGGACTGCAGAGCGGGAGTGGGGGGAAGTTGGTTGATTTGGGGCTGAAATGGGAACCCATGTGTGCTTGCCTTAATTTTGTTCCTTCTGAAGGCATATTCTCATCCCCCTCTCATCTTCTTCCAATGTGGGCTCTGTCAAGTGAGAAAGGGCACTCGGGAATGATCATGTCAGCTGCCAGGGTTATCGCTGCTTTCCAAGGATTCAGCAGGGTTTGCAAGAGAAGCACCAGTCATGTCCCTCAAGGCCCCTTGAATCCATTTGGAATAGATGTAATATTCCCCACTTTCAGAGCACCTTCTTCCTTAACCTTCCCCTTCCTCCAAGAAAAACAGTTATAGAGAGTGTTCTGCTGCATGTATTGGGCTGATGAAATGATGAGATGGTCCCATGATTGTCATGGCAGCCATTAAATCCCAAGCTGTTCCAAGGCCATTGGTCTTGGAGTCATTAGTACCACATCCATGGCCAATTCTGTCAGCTCATATAGGGAAACTGCTGGACAACAGGGTGAGTGGCACTCCAGCAGAATCCCCAATCTGTCCTGCCTTCCCAGTGCAAAATACAAACACTCCAGATTGGCACTCACTGGAGAGAGAATTCTGATAGACCATGATTCCCCCACCCCACCCCTCTTCCTAATGCTGAACCAAGTACTCAGGGGAGTACAATTGGGGGAGATTAATTCCTCCCTGCTCCCCCACCCAAGTCTTGGTTATATACGCCAGGTCAGTCTCTGTATCCGCAATTAAATTCTAGATGACCGACTCAGCTTTTAGAGATGAACTGATGACTAAATGCCAATGAGTGTGATCCACTGATCAATTTCCTTACCAATGTTGCTGATAAGCTACATTCCACAGCTTCTAAAGCAATTGAAGATTCCGCACACACACACACACACACACCTGACATAGTTAACTAGAATGATAGGTTGCCTTCAGAGAGTAAAACAATGGTAAGGCTGCACATAATTTTCATCCAAGTGAAGCCATTTATAAAAATAGCATTAGTAGTCTTGTATGCAACAATGCCTTAAGCAATAACTACTCTTCACTTTCATTCTTTAAACCTCCCCAGGGACATTAGGTTCCATCTGTGAGCATGTTAGATATATGCTAATCTAAATTTTCCACTTTAAATAAAAGTTATAAAGTTTCTTTTCCTTTTGATTTCTTCCTCACTCACTAGATGCATGTTATTGCAATGCAAAGCAAGGTACTCTCCACCCTCAGCTCTATGACCTTGGAGGCCTTACATTGGAGCAAAGGAATGTCAGTCTCAGCAGAACTAAGATATGCAGGATGTCATAATGTCACCATACTTCTGAAGAGCAGGACATGCATTGAAAATGGTGGGGATAAGATGTGAGAGAAATAACATTGTTCTAGGATCTGAGTTTTTATGCAAGAAATGTTGTGTGACAGACATCTCAAAAGAAGGGCAAAAGATCCCTTTCCTTCCAGAAATGCCTGGACCACAAACTGGTGGACATGTTCCATGCACACAGAGGAGAAGGGAGAGCATTAATATTTTAATACTACAGAAAAAAAACATAATAATGAACATTCATAATTAACTAATTTTATTGCCCTCATTGTACAAGGTTTGCATGGATTGATTCCCTGTATGGAGGAAAGAAGTGATTTCCACTATTCCTTGCCCTTTGTTACACTTCAGGTGCAGATTGTTTTCTGTTCTTTGGGTTTAATAAAGTACCTGACTCAGTGCATCTTTTAACCAAGAGATAGGAATGCTTATAGTCTTGTATAGCTCAATTTAACCCAGGAGCCCAAGGAGATCTGTTGCAACCAATCTAAATTGCTAAGTTTCAGACAGCCTGGAGGCATAATTTTATCTACAGAATGATATCATCTACTCCGAGACTTTTTCCAAGTTCTTTAGAGTTAGAAGGATTTGCCAGAAGAACCTGAAGAGGATTGTGAACTAATAAATAAATAAATACATGCCGCTTCAGGGTGATCTTGCAGATAAACAAGTGTTTTCCTTCTCTGCCTGGTTTACCTGACAAGGAGACTATGAATGAAATGTTTACACTAGGGATGAAGTGTCGGCTTTAGTGCCTGAGCAGAATTCTGCCAAACCTTGCAGAATTTGCATTTGAATGCAAACAATCAGGTTTCTTTAAGTTGGACTGATTATATGATCTTGCTTATGGAAAAGCTACCGTAATCCTCTGTCAAAGATTATGAGTTGTTCTTCTGCTCTCAATAGTTTGGCAGAGAAGAGAGAGAGAGAGAGAATGTTCTGGTAGCAGGGACCCCAAACCCTGCATTTTCCCCTTGGATTGCAAAGACAACCAGAGAGTCTTCATTGATGTGTGCTGAAGGAAGGCAACCCTGCATGCAACCAAAATATTCTACCCTATTTCAACCGCCAGTAATGTGCTATGACCAAAGGAGAAATAACCACTGGGAGGAGCGCAGAGAAGAAACACCATGGTGCAACTCCAGCAGCACAACCGGACACTTTCATCTACCCCAACTGCAACAGCAAAACATGTCTCTCCCATGCCAGTCTCGATAGCCACAGTAGGCACTGCAGCCTGCCAACAGCTTCACCTCACCCCCAACAGCACTCTCCTCCATTGTTTCCTGAGACAAACAGATGCCAGCAGTAAGTTGTTTTATGGGCTTTCCAGGATGGTCAATGCAGAGTGCCACAAGCACATAGTTGTTGATCATTTGCTGTGTGTGGACCATACATATTATCAAGGAAACACTTCTGTTTGGTGTGATAGCACCTTTTTCCATTTTGCAAAAATTATACCATGTTGTTAGGGGAGGAGTAACTCATTGGGCTTTTTTTCCTATCTGGGGCAACTACTAGGCAATGTCTGTGGCATCACTGGTGTGAAGCACCGTTACTCCCTCTCGCACACAGCTATACTGGTTTAGATCTGGATTCTATCAAGTCCTATTTCCAACAGAATCCAGCAAAGCGAGTCTGAGAAGCCCAGGAGGAGGACGTGAAAGCAACAACAGACATTGAAAATACATTGATACAGCAGGTGGTTAAAGCAAATCCAAGACACAGTTGAATTAAAAAACAACCATTGGCTGCCCTAAAATTCAAAAATGATGGAGGCCAGCCGAGCTTCTTTTGGGAGCGGTTTGCACAATCCGGATTCAGACAAGAGGTGACCCTTCAGATAACTTGTTCCCAAGCTGTTTAGGGCTTTATAGGTTATAACAAGCTCTTTGAATAGTGTCTCTGGCAATGAAGGCAGTGAAAACAAAACAGAACTTTTTTTCTGAGAAGTGAACACAGGAAACCACTCAGGCACTGCATTGTGCATCACTTGGAGTTTCCAAACACTCTGCAAGCACAACCTCATGCAGAGTGCATGGCAAGATCCCACTCTGATGGGATCAAGGCATGAATCACTGGAATATGATCTGCACGATCTAGGAAAGAGCACACAAGCCATAGCTGATGGAAGGCACCCTGATCACTGCTGCCACCCGGTCCTCCAGGAACAAGGCCATATCCAGGATCATTTTGAAATTGGGGACCTGATCCTCCAAGGGAGACTGCAAGCCCATTCAGCACAGGCCATGACTCCAAGCCCAGGTCAATTCTCTTACTGGCCAAAACCATTGTTTGTCTAGATCCAGCCTCAGCTTCTTATCCTCCACCCAATACATCATTGTGCCCACACAATGGTCCAGGAATTTTTGATCCTAATATCAGCACTTTGCCAGAAATGATGGGCACAAGGATGGGCACTGAAATGGACAAATCTCAAATCAGTGTGGCGAAGGCACTTGTCATTTTCAGCTACATGACCCCCATATCTTAATGTCTGGAGTCAATCTTTAGACATTGCCTTGAGACTTTGGTGGGATTTATCGCTGAAATGAAACTGACAACAAATGTACCCTGAGACCAGTCAGTTTCAGCATGACCCTTCCTTTCAGGTTAAGCGCTCTTCTTCTTTTGTGCAAGAGTTCACCAAGTTCAGTCATTGATATTGTCAGTGGATATTGTCTCCACACAAAAGTAGTGCATTATCCAGCAAGGCTAACCCCATATCCATTATGCATTGATAGAATATCACACAATTGCCTTGGAATTATGATTTACAATATCACTTCTCTAAAATGTAACAGGGGCATTCCTTGAACTTATCATATAGGCAGAATCTTTTGTTATTATGGAGTGATGCAAATCTAGCTTTTGATTTTCTGATTCCTTGAACTGGCAATGAAAAACAAGAACAAATTCTAAATATATATGAGTAAATGCATGCTAATGGTATCTTCAAGCTCCCCACTTCATAATTACACCCTGTTGGAATGTTTGTTTATTTCTCATCTCACATCTCCCAATGACTTATCATCAGTAACAGTAACTTAACAAAAAGAGAACATGAGTGAGAAATGGAATAAGCAACAATATTGTTTAAAAATTTTTAAACATGCCGATGCAAAATTATTGCTACAAACACAACCTGCTGCATTTGCACAGCCACTATTAAATAACAACAGTGGGTTTGTCTTCATATGTTTCTATACTGTATGTCATTCATGTTGCTGCTAGAATGTGAAGAAGAATCACAATGGGCAGCTAAAATGTGTGCTGCAGTCGCTGACACTTAGCCTGTACCCCTCACTCTTCTAAAGCAGGGATCCAGAGCAGGGGTGACCAAGATGGTGACGTCAAGACGTTCTCACACTCCCAACACCCATCAACCTCAGCCAGAATGGCCAGCGGTCAGAAATTGTGGGAGTTGTAGCCCTGTAATATTTGGGAGGTGGCACTAATTCCCAAGGCTTTATCTAGTTTTCACCCATATAGATTTAGAGAATAAAAGTGGTGGGACATAGTTCTTACATAACCTTCTACTTCAGATAGTGTCCACTTTTCAGACTTGTTCACCACCCATGGCTGCTTTAATGTCTCACCCCAATTCCCTGTATCATGGAGAACACAGTACACAAGTAAAGCCTTGCTAGATCAGTCTAAAACTAGCTAACAGGACCAGTGGTCAGGGATGATGGGAACTGTAGTCCCAAAACATCTGGAGGGCCGGGTTTGGGGATGCCTGGTCTAAAAGAATGCCTAGTCCAGTGTCATGTTTCCAGCAAATGTTTGTGAGCAGCCACCATTCATCTGCCCACAGAAAGTTGTGTTCAGAGGCATGCTGTTGCTGAACAGGAGGATCCATACAGCCATCAAGACTAATATGGCTGATAGCTTTATCCCATAGGAATTTGTCTAATCCTCCTTTAAAGCCAGCTAAACTGGAGGCCATTATCATATTTTGTAACAGCAAATTCCATGTTAATTATGTGATGTTGCACACACCTTTTTTTTCTCTGTCCTGAAAACCCTTTTTTTGCTAGCTTGACTTATGCTGGGTTGCTAGGTCATGTGATCATGCTGAACA
Organism: Darevskia mixta; assembly: GCA_034641385.1. NCBI lineage: Eukaryota > Metazoa > Chordata > Lepidosauria > Squamata > Lacertidae > Darevskia > Darevskia mixta. The sequence goes on from JAWWNH010000030.1 coordinate 13,978,154, forward strand.
TGGTTAGGATACTGTCTATGTCTCCCTCCTTCCTTCCCACCCCCGCCTTGCTTCCAGCATGCCTTTTCATGATTTACACCAGCTTAAAATCCCTTGGAATTGGCTCAGCTGGCTGGGGAGACCCAGCCAGATGGGCGGGGTACAAATAATAAATAATAAATTATTATTATTATTATTATTATTATTATTATTATTATTATTATTATTATTAAGCCAGGATGTGGAGAAAATGCTGGCAGACCTCAGACAGAGCCAGGATGAAGGAGTTCAGGTAGCAAAGTCCAGCTGAGCTGGAAACCTGCTGACTCAGCTGGAGATTTTCTAGATCCTGACATCACTCAGCCTGGCAGATCTTCCTTTAGGATTGCCCCCTGAATAACAACAACAATATATAGCATAATGCTCTGTTGGCAACATTGGAATAGAAATTATTGCTACAGGTGACCTTAATATGCACAGACAACAGTGTCCTTTTGTTTGTTAAAGTTATATATTTGCACTTTCAGTAGGAACATGAATCATGCCTCCATGCTAAAAAATTCTCTGGAAAAACATCTCCACTGCAAATAGGGTAGCACATTTGCTTGTGTGTATACCAGCTTTTCACAGCACTATAATTAGCTGATCTATTAGGTCTTATTAAAAGATGTAGAAACACCCTTATTTATATTACCTTCCTGGGTAATGAATTTTTTTATAAGCAAATAAGCAAAGTCTGAAAAGAAGTTTAAAAATTGTTTAGCTTTTCTATTGCTCCTTTTAACTGAAATCGCTGGTTGTTTTACCGTTTGCCTTACACCATACCTTTCAAAACCCATTTTGCTATAATTTCACCATATGCTTGGTACAAGATGCCCTAAAGCTCAAATCATCCCAACCACTAAACTCACGTGCCTGATAGGTATGGAGGTTTTTGTGTTTATTTTTAGAAATGGAAAAGCTGAATCTAACTACCAGTCTGTGCTTGATCTGCAGCCAAAAATCCATTCAGGAAATTCAAAACATCTTTGCTTTATGGGGTCTCACTAAAGTGCCTGTATTTTTAATCTGCCTTCACCACACATAAATTATTTCTTCAGAGATGTTGTGGCCATGCATTGAACATTCTCTGCACAAAGCTTAATAGCAGCCTGTTGTGGACCCCTGATAAGAACTTCACTGCTGTTTGAATGCAGGCATGGTAGAAAGAATAATAGAACCGCATAAAAAGTAGGCTAGGCATATTTGAAATGCTGCTAGTCCCAACTGTCCAAAAGTGTCAAGAATCCTCATCCAAATACCCTCCACCCACCCCATAAACCCCCAAGAATGGCTTAAAGCTCATTTGATTGAATAAAAAACTGGCTTCCATTTTGGGTTTCAAACTTTTCCTTCAGTCAAGATAGAATATACCGTATTTTTCCGCTCCATAACGCACACCGGACCATAACGCGCACCTAGTTTTTTGAGGAGGAAAGCCCCCCTTTTTGAGGATCAGTTCAAAGTTGTGCATCTTCTTTTGGAAGAAGAAAAGCCCCATTTGCAAAAGGATCAGCTCAAACTTGTTGTTGTGCTGCTGCTTTTGCAAAGGAGAAAAGAAACATTTGCAAAAGGAGCAGCTCAAAGTTGTTGTGCTGCTGCTTTTGCAAAGGAGAAAAGACCCATCTGCAAAAAGAGCAGCTCAAAGTTGTGCTGCTGTTGCTTTTGCAAAGGAGAAAAGACCCATCTGCAAAAGGAGCAGCTCAAAGCCCTTTCTACAGTTTCCAAACAGATAATCTAATCAGCCAGTCACATGTCGCTGGGGAAACCAACAGCCTCCTCTGCAGGAGGACCTTATCTCTCTTCCCGATCTCTTTCTCTCTGCAGCGACCTTATCTCTCTTCCCGATCTCTTGCTGATCAGCTGTAAAGCGGCAGCCTTCAACACCCCCTTCTCTCTTTGTAAAAGAAAAAGCTCGATCTTCTTTTGGTCCCTGGGCAATTCAGCTCCAGGGACCATGCATTCGCTCCATAACGCGCACAGACTTTTCCCCTTCCTTTTTAGAAGGAAAAAAGTGCGCGTTATGGAGCAAAAAATACGGTATATATATATATATATATATATATATATATATATATATATATATATGTGTGTGTGTGTGTGTGTGTGTGTGTGTGTGTGTGTGGATGTGTGTAGCCTCCCCATCTATAAAAATATCTACAATAACATTTCCTTTTCTGACCCGTCCTCATAAGCACCCTGGAATTTGGGTCACTGTTATACCTACATAAGCAGCAAGTGGAGCAGTTCTGTTCAGCCCAATTGAGTCCAATGTTGTAGCATCTGTGTGCATGGCACACAAAGACTGAGAAGACAGGTCCTTCCCCAATGGGCTTACAACCTAGAAAACTACGCAGCAAAGAATTTGCAGTGACATTTACATAGGCTTTATTACAGGGAGGCAGCTTAGCCAATGGCAGCCTGAAGGGTTGTAATGCTTGCATCCTGAATCAGACCCATTGATGCTATGGAGGCCCTAAGGAGATGTAGCTGACACTTGCAGGAGTATCTCAGACACACTGCAACATCCATGTAGACCAGGGGTAGGAAACCTCTTTCCATCTGAGGGCCACGTTCCCTTCTGGGCAGCTTTCTGGGGCCAACATGCCAATGATGGACAGAGCGATGAGTGTGAATTTTAGCTTTGTACATGAGACTGCACACTCACAAACTCCACTATACAGACAAGCAAGTGTCATGATCTGAGCCCAAGGACACACAGCAGCCAGGCTAAAACATTCAAGAAGAGGAACAGGGGGTGTAACTGAAGAGGGGATGTGGCATGGGGAGAGTCTTGCAGGCCAGATAAGAGTGGTTTGCAGGGCAACATTTAGACCCCTTCCCTAAGGTTTCTCATCCCCGGCATACGGCCATCAAAGGCAGCAACACACTGAAAGTATACAAAGGAGATTTAGGCTAGAAAATAGAGTGTCCTAAACCCCTGGCCTAAAAGGTAAAGGGACCCTGACCATTAGGTCCAGTCGTGGATGACTCTGGGGTTGCGGTGCTCATCTCACTTTATTGGCCAAGGGAGTCATGTGGCCAGCATGACTAAGCCGCTTCTGGCCGTTTACCTTTCCGCCGGAGCGGTACCTATTTATCTGCCTGCACTTTGATGTGCTTTCGAACTGCTAGGTTGGCAGGAGCTGGGACCGAGCAACAGGAGCTCACCTCATCACGGGGATTCGAACCGCCGACCTTCTGATCGGCAAGCCCTAGGCTCTGTGGTTTCACCCACAGCGCCACCTGTGTCCCAAACCCCTGGCCTACCCGGCAGCAAATCAATATGTCAAGTCCAATGTTCAGGAAGCTCAGGAAACACAGTATCCAGCTCTGAAGTCCAAGTCAGGTTACAGTTCAGAGTCAAACCCAAAGTAGTCTTGTAGAGTTCCAGAAACATCCAAGTGAAGGTCCATCAACATGGGCAGATGAGCAGACACAGCAACCTCAGCTCTGCTTCCCGCTTGCACTTTTCATGCTGATTGCAGCATCTGCGCTTGATGAGGCATGTGACCTTCTCCTGTTCCAAGCCTACCCCAGCTGAGAAATCACACACCTCCTCACAGAGCTAGTGAGCCCTTGCCTGCCTCAGCCTCCTACAGCACCACTCCTGTTGCTCTCTTACACCTCAGAGCCCACTGTGTTTGTGGGCACAGGGGCCCTTCTGGCTCTGGCGATGGGTCCTGCTGCTCTGGTTCCTGTGCATTGACTGCCACCCCCTCGCCATCCTCCATCACCCTGTACTTCCTTCCCCACCCCCTGCTTGCCTCAGTGTGTCCCAGTCCCAGCTACACCCCTCACTGGGATCCCCCTCCTCCCCTTTGTCCTGCCAGTTCATGAGGGTCAGCACATAATTATACTGGTGTCCTATTAGAATGGGTGTAAGAGAGAGTTGTATGGCTGCATGGCTTGTGATGAGCTCTGAATTGAAATCTCCAAAGCCATATTACTGGAGAACATAGACTCTCTATAATAATGACAAAGGCAACCTTGACAGGGTTTCAGAGTCTATGAATATATCTTCACACATGCGTAGTCCTGGTGATAACACCTAAAGAAAATGAGCAAGGCTTGCATCCAATTAAACAGAATAAGAATAATCTCTTGGGGCTTGAATGGATTAATCTTGGCTAATGAGAAACCATCTTCCATCATTTTGGAGAATTTTCCAGGCTCCGATGAGTCATGCAGACCAAAAGTATAAAAATTTACAGTAAAGAAATAGGAGGCAGAGAACAGCAACTGGGTTGAAGGTCAATTACCGGTACATACCAAACTGGGCAGGTGATGTTTTGATGCAAGTCATCTCAGACTGCCCAAAGTAAACTCAGCTGGGCATGTGAAAGAATTTACTGCCTTTGGGCGCAAAAATCATAGGTGGGCAGCCTTTACAAATAGTGGTTCTGCTTTTATGTAGGGTTTCAGTAGGAACATAAAATGTGGGTTGAAAACATGTGTTTAAATGGCATTTTATAACCTGCACTTAAAAGATTTTTTCAGCCCGTCTCTGTAGCCCCCCCCCCCCCGAATACCTCTTTTCTGCTCTGTGTTGCCAGCCACTGGAATATCATATTTTTTCTAGGGCACTATAAAATGTTTAAATATGTTTTTAAAGTTTAAAGGAGTAGCATATACAATATACATGAGCATGTTAAATTTGTAATGCATTTGACACACAAAGAATCTACATGACAGTAATGTGTGGAGTGTGGCTTAGCAGTCAAGATGTCATGGGATTGCACGCTATTAACGATGAAACCTTGTCCTTGCTTCACCCCGTGTTGTCTAGGCATTAGAGCGCAAAACATAACCTACTGTCCCAAATCTCCTAATAAAGGATCATATCATCAGATATAAGCTTCTGTCTGTATCAGTCTGTTGCTTGGCAGACATCAGTTATGAAAAACGCAGCTCCTCTATCAGAGGTGGTCCACTGGAAAAATGTTGGACCAAGGCAGGAATCTTAAATTCTCAGAGGGCTTAACTACAAGTTAATTAGTTATGTGGCTTAAAAAGACAATGGGGACCCCTAATTTCCAATAGGACCAAAGTGTGCAGAGGGGAGGTTTAACCCTTCCTTCCCCAGTCATGATATTGATGGAAATCCCTCTGTGTTGCAACTACTGTTGGGGGGGGGGGACTCCCATTGGTGCCAATAGGAGCATTTTAAAGATCTAGTTGCAGTGCAGTGGGAATTGCCAACAGGTTCATGACTTAAGAGGGACCCAGGTGGCGCTGTGGGTTAAACCACAGAGCCTAGGGCTTGCTGATCAGAAGGTCAGCAGTTCGAATCCCTGCGACGGGGTGAGCTCCCGTTGCTCGGTCCCAGCTCCTGCCCACCTAGCAGTTCGAAAGCACGTCAAAGTACAAGTAGATAAATAGGAACCGCTCCGGCGGGAAGGTAAACGGCATTTCCATGCGCTGCTCTGGTTCGCCAGAAGCGGCTTTGTCATGCTGGCCACATGACCTGGAAACTGTACGCCGGCTCTCGGCCAATAAAGCGAGATGAGCACCGCAACCCCAGAGTCGGACACGACTGGACCAAATGGTCAGGGGTCCCTTTACCTTTACCTTTACCTCATGACTTAAGAAGGAAGGTTTAAGCCTCTCCTCCCTGTGAACTGCAATCCTAATGGGAACCAGGCTCTCTGTGCCTAGGATTAAATTTTCTAAACCCATGCAGTCAATGTTAATATGTAGTTAGGCCCTTTCTAAGGAGCAAATCTCATTGAGCTCAATGCGACTTTCTTCTAAGTAAACACACCTAGGACTGCAGCGCAAGTCTGGGGAGACTTGGTCTGCCATGAAGTTCACTAGGTAACATCTCTCAGCCCAATTTGCTTCATGTGGTGGTTATGATAAAAGTGGCAATAGGTGCTTTTGTTGCCCCCTCTTTTAAAAAAAAGCTTCAAAGAGAAAGAACTGGATAAAGGAAAAATAATGCTACAAATAAATAATACACAAATAAATTAATTTAAGGCAGGCATTTTAATGTGCTTTTACTCTGATGTGCAGGGAAATTAAAAGATAAATCTATCCAGTAAATTGCTTGGTACATTCTGAATGTGCTGTACAAACGTGTTGGCAATGAATTGTAATAGCGCGAAGCCACATTTAAGTCCTTTAAAGCATGTATGAAGTGTCTTGTAAATCCACAGGGATGTATTTCCAAGGTGATTAGCGGAGACTTTTGAAAGGGTGCAGCGGGGTAGGGTGGGGGAGGAAAGGTCTAATAGAAATGTTGACAGACCATTAACTAGAATATCACTAATGGGCACACTAATAGATAGAGATGTTTTTTAATTGTAAGAAGGTTAATTGGGACACCACATTTACATTCTTTCCTTCTTTAGTGGTGGTACTTGCAGCACATCCATTGATAGGAATGGCTATTATCTTAAGAGGATTTGGAAGATCATAACATTCTCCTAAAGAAAACAAGTGAAACATTACACTATTAATGAGGCCTATTCAAGAAGGGAGCAGGCTTTCTTATAGCCTTATTTTGACAACAACCTGGGGAAAGCAGCAGCTATTTCTGTTCTATTTTCTGCGGTTGCTATTAATACCGTACACCGTTCCTCGATTTAAAACTAGCTGATTTGCAGGGTATTGGAAAAGGGCGTGAGTCACAAAAGTCGTATGCTAGGAAATACGTTAAACATTTGGTGAGGTTTTTTTGTATAAACCCCAAGCGTGTGCCCTGTTTTGTTTGTTCATTAATGGTGCACTGAACGATGGAGGCTTTCCTGCTACTCAGGCACTGCGAGGATACTTCTCTCACTAAATCTAGCTCTTTGGAGTATGGCCACCCTACTAAAGAGGACATTGATCATACCATTTTCATTAATATTTTTAATTTTATATCAAAAATAAAATAGAGCAGGTAAAATAAAAAGTGCACAACACAGACTCTTAAATATCAGAATGCATTCAGCTACAAAGGGAAAAGGTGAGGATATATTACAAATCACACTTTAAATGGCAAAATCAGAATGGTGTGAATTTTTCATTTCCCTGCTTTTATGCAGGAAGTATACAAGACCAAGGGCAATCTAGGAATCTCATAAAACAACAACAACAACAACAACAACCTAGTACTAGGGAATGATACTATCAAAATGGTTCTCAACTCTTATGTAGTGGTGGGCTGGTAAATGTTGATGTGCATGAGCTCATCATGACAGCTTCTATAGCTATACCCCTAAGAAGAGGCAAAAAATACAAGCAGCTGCGTTAATCCTTTATGACATACCCCACTCCCCAAAAATAGTGCTACATACCGGTAGTATAATATGGAATTTATCAGGTTCAGCATGATTGCAATCCTATTGGTGTTTTCAGGGCCCCTGTGACCGTAATTTGTTTTAATCATTTTTAATTCTGAATTTTAAATGGCTATAACCCACCCCAGAACCTGCTGGTGAAGGGCACATAATTAACATCGCCACATCAACATTCGGGGATTAAGCTCTATGGGCTGTAGTGCTACTTACCTCATAAATTCAACCTGCAAAATAGGTTGAGCTTTAACAAAAGATCTCCAGCCAGCTGAAATGCCACCTTTAGCTTATCATTAAAAATGCAATCTTGCATTGCGTTATCATTTAAGCTGCTAGTGATAGGAATCCTATAAAAGAAAAGTGATCTCCTTCCTAGGTATAGATATGACAAACATCTCTGCCAGATAATTTCCTTCCTTCTCTGACTTCCTCTATCCTAATCAATCACACACACTCTTGAAAGACTCATTATTACCTCAGAGAAAGAAGGGTTTGGCTCTTACCCTGGTGTTCTGGCGTAAGAGGCTCCTGCTCTGAAAAAGGTCCCAGAGCCTTCATTTCCCTTCCAATACACCATTGCTCCAAATATTCCCATCAATGGTTGTGACTAAGTAGGTGTGAGTATTTGCCATGGTAAATATTAGTATTGTGATGTGATTCATGACTTTTACCTTCCAGCAGGTAAGTTGCTACTACTTAGGAGGAGATGGAGGGGTGAGGTGCCAGTGGGGTGCAAATGCAGCAGCAGAGCCAATATGGAAGTCCTGCTGGTGCATTTACCCCACACCACCCTCACTGTTACCCTCCCTATTAGGTTAGCAGCAGTAAGTGCATCTGCCCCATCATGCCATCCACTACCGCTGAAATGAATGCAGGTTGAAATGTGTTCTGAACAAGCACTTGACAAAAGCTGCCTTAAAACAATTGCTTCAAATGCTTTTTTATTGATGTTTAAATTCTTTGGAAGTTTGGGGTTGGAGTAGTAACACTGCCAATATCCGCCAGGGTGTTTGATTAAAAGGCAGCATATGAATTACAGGACCTGAGCAAATGAATAGCCTTTGTTTTAAATTTCAAAATGAAACTAAATGCCCATTGAAAAACAAAGAAATGATGAGGGGATTTAGCCAGCAGCTACAATTTACATTTAAACATCTTCTTTTAAGCATTGTTTTTGTGTGTGTGGAATACGGAGCATAGTGATAAATAATGTAAAAGCTCTCCTTGGTTGCTATTATTTTCCTACAAAACGTGAGCAAAAAATAATCTCTCAGCCATCAGCCGGATCACCATTGGACTAGACAACTGACTGAAAGGAAGTGAACACCCACAGATCTATCAGACCCCACAGTTGTTGCAAAATAAATTCAGATGTGTCATTGTGTCAATAACAGAGTAAGATGTAGGTTTATTTCTTGCTGCAGCTTTGTTTGATTTGAGGCTGCAGCCCATTTTTGCTTAGGCAGATTTGAGGGTTAATTCCTTGCCCAGGAACAGGTCAGAGAGGGGAGGCTCTCCCTCTGGTTCTCTCCCAAGCCCCGCCTCCCAAGACAAACTGGCACATCTGATTGCCTCCTGCGATGGAGCCTGGGCTGCAGTGTAGCTGGTCAGTGGTTCAGCCAGACTGCTACTGCAGAAAACATCTCACCTGTCATAGATACCAGGCAAAATAGGAACTCCACCATAAGCAGGGAGCTGTTGATAGTTGCCTGTGAAGGCCAAAGTTTGGTTATTGAAAGTTTCATTTCCCCATCTGGCCATATATGATTGTACAGGTTCATATGCAAGTGCACTGTATTGTAAAGGTAAAGGGACCCCTGACCATTAGGTCCAGTCGTGACCAACTCTGGGGTTGCGGGGCTCATCTTGCATTATTGGCCGAGGGAGCCAGCGTACAGCTTCCAGGTCATGTGGCCAGCATGACTAAGCTGCTTTTGGAAAACCAGAGCAGCTCTTAACTCTTGGATCACACAGAAAGTAGTGGACCCTCTCAGCTCTCATCCTGGGAGATCTTCCCTTCCATGCCTCTTACCCAGGGTTTTTCCATTCATCTACCACCTTCATGTTTGTATAATCCTTGGACTCCAGAGCAGAGCACACCAAAGGGAAAGAAAGAGAAGAAACAAGATAAAAAGAAGGAATGTATATAAGAAGAGAAAGAGAGAGAGAGAGAGAGAGAGAGAAAGGCCTTCAGATATTCCATCCATCAGTTACATAAAGGAATCTATTCAAAACATTCTTTCTAGTATGACATCCAATTGTTCTACTTTCTGTTGAGCAATATTTCCCCAGTTTTCAGACCCATATGTCTCAAATTCATTTCTTTTCCTTTTCATGAAAGAAGTCCAAAAAGCAATTCTATTATTGTTATTATTATTAGGAGACTGCACTGATAGAGAAAAGAACTTCCAAAGACTCATCATTGTGTCAACGATGTATGTACATAGAAGAGGGTTCCATTTATTTGTGTGGGATTTATTTCCCCCCTAAATATGGTTAGAAAGATTTAGGGGTGTCACCTTCGTTTTAAAAGTCAGCAAAATGCAATATCATTATGTTTGAATTGAGATTTAGCACTTTGTGGAGAGTTGTAGGTTTTGCAGATTTTAGTTGATTAGAAGCAGGAGTTGACAGGCTCCAGAAGCACTTAGGTAAAGCAGAACATTTTCATTTAGAATATGCTATCCAGTAATTAAAAAGGTTGGAAAACTGCCAAAATCATTTAATCTAATCTCCTTCCAAGAGGAGACAATCAAATGGCATGTCCTGAAGAATTAAAATAGCAAATTCAGGTTAAACGTTTAGGGTTGCCATATTTTGAAGAGCAAAACAAAAGACACATTTGCTGACTTCTACTTGTAACTATGGATTGTTATGATGACTCTACCCATGAAAAAGAGGGTTTGTCCTGGAAAAAGAAGACATATGGCAACCCTGTTTTTACATCATATTATTTCTGTCAGAATCCAGCGCCGCCACATGCAATTCCTACATATAATAACCATGTAGTAAATGTCATCATTCAGCCCCCACTGGAGGATTTGTAGGGCCACATCACGATCCTAGATTTGCATGAAGTTGGAGTGCAGCCCCTATTGAAGGAGTAGAGTAGAAAAGTGAAGGCAGGTTGCACAACAGTCGTAGCCATGGCATGGGAATGAGAAGGGAGGGACACTGAGGTGGAATCTAGACATTTTTTTTTTAAAAAAAAGCCATGAAAATGCTTATTTTAATGTTTTGAAAAATATATTGAATTTGCCATAGCTCATCATCGCCATCTAGTGTCACATTTGTATAATGCACTTTGCAACAACATACTTAAAACATTTTATTTGCAGCTATATAGCTGAGTCCTGAGAAGGGAATAGTAATGGTTTAAAACAGCAGAAGTTTGAATGAAGCAGGGATCCGAGAGTTTGAATCATATTGTTTTAGCTGATAGAGTAGTCATTTGTGTAATCATATAAATTCATTTTATTTTTAAGTCACTATTGTGCAAACTGAACAAGGACATGTGGCGTTATCCCGGCATTTTCTTTGAATTTATCTGTAAATGCAACCATTGGTGTGACCCTGCATAGTATTTCATTTAAAGAAAAAAGAAAAAGAAGAAAGCTGAAGTGCTTTCAGAAAGAATTCATTTCTTAAAGAAGAATTTCTTTTTTAATAATAATAATAATAATTTAATATAATAAATTTTTATTTATACCCCGCCCTTCCCAGCCGAGACCGGACTCAGAGCGGCTAACACCCATAAAATCACAACAAAACATACAAAACAATCAATTAAAATGCAGGTTAAAATACGATTAAAAGTTTAAAATGCAGCCTCATTTTTAAGTAGCCCACCAATCAAACCATAAAGGAATGAAACATCAGGGTTAAACTAAAACCAACCCAAAGGCCAGGCGGAACAGCTCCGTCTTGAAGGCCCTGCGGAAAGATGCCAAATCCCGCAGGGCTCTCTTGTGACAGACTGTTCCACCAAGTCGGGGCCAGTACTGAGAAGGCCCTGGCCCTAGTTGCGGCCAGCCTAGCATCCTTGTGGCTCGGGACCTCCAAAATGTTATTATTTGAGGACCTTAAGGTCCTACAGTGGGCCTTAGTTGTGAGTAGTTTTCCCCCAAATTCTACACAGTGCATGCTGGTTCTGAGTCTATCCTGAACAAGGTGAATCAAGGTGATTTAGGTCATGACCTCCTATTTCTAGGTTGGATCACACTGTTAAGATGTCACCTGGCAGTGGCTCAGGCTTCCGAGTGGTTAAGAGTGGTAGACTCGTAATCTGGTGAACCGGGTTCACGTCTCTACTCCTCCACATGCAGCTGCTGGGTGACCTTGGGCTAGTCACACTTCTTTGAAGTCTCTCAGCCCCACTCACCTCACAGAGTGTTTGTTGTGGGGGAGGAAGGGAAAGGAGAATGTTAGCCGCTTTGAGACTCCTTCGGGTAGTGATAAAGCGGGATATCAAATCCAATCTCTTCTTCTTCTTCTTATGGCAAACTTTTCCTTTTCCCCAAAAGTTAAATGTATAGCTTCCCCCCCCTTTCATTCTGAGAAAAGAAACCAACCTGACTGGTGAACTCTCCAGAGCTCAAGTGGGGAGGCGGTGGAGAGAGGTTTTATTTTGACAGACAGGTCTAGCTTTTAATCACAGTGAACCCTTTTCTGAGGCCACTCCAGTCACTGTGATTTGGGAGAGGGATGCTGAAGTAAATAAACAGAGTTGCTCTCCACATGGGCTATCACTCTCCTCCGAGGTTTGTCTGTGAGAGGGGCAGAGTTAGGCTACATGCACATCATACTTTATAGCCAGACAGTGATTTAAGGGAGTGTGACCGGTTTGTCCACACTGGGTGCTGAGCCAAGAGGGTGTCACATTGGGTGCCACAGCAAAGACATAGAACAGAGGGCAAGAACCGATGGGTGGTGCTGGGTTTTTGAATTGCACAGGGCAGCACTGAAATTTGAGATGTCAAGGTCTGCCACTGCTATGGATCTGACTCTCTTGTGTACGTTGAGTTCCCCAGTGGAGAAACCCTTTGTAAAACTGTACACTAGCTGACTTATGTACTTTTATAGGAAGGTATAAATTCTTTAAAAAATGATAATTGAAATGAATGGGAGGTGTGTGCATTTATTAATGTTTTTAGGTAAAGGTAAGGTACCCCTGACCTTTAGGTCCAGTCGTGGATGACTCTAGGGTTGCGCACTCGTCTCGCGCTTTAGGCCCAGGGAGCCGGCGTTTGTCCGCAGACAGCTTCCGGGTCATGTGGCCAGCATGACTAAGCCGCTTCTGGCAAACCAGAGGAGCGCACGGAAACACTGTTTACCTTCCCGCTGGAGCGGTACCTATTTATCTACTTGCACTTGACGTGCTTTTGAACTGCTAGGTGGTCAGAAGCCGGGACCGAACAACGGGAGCTCACCCCGTCGTGGGGATTTGAACCGCTGACCTTCTGATCGGCAAGCCCTAGGCTCTGTGGTTTAGACCACAGCGCCACCCCATCCCCATTAATATTTTTAATAACACCTTAAGTCTGCAATTCTAGAAATAGAGGAACCTATCCATTCTGGTTTCTCTCAGTTTCTCATTTTCCCCAGACTTAAGTTTGATGTACCCCAGTTATGGGACACGGGTGGCACTGTGGTCTAAATCACTGAGCCTTGGGCTTGCCGATCAAAAGGTCGGTGGTTCGAATCCCCGCAACAGGGTGAGCTCCCATTGCTCGGTCCCAGCTCCTGCCAACCTAGCAGTTCGAAAGTGCAAGTAGATTAATAGGTACCGCTCCAGCAGGAAGGTAAACAGCATTTCCGTGCGCTGCTCTGGTTTCTGTGTTCCGTTAGTCATGCTTAGTCATGCTGGTCACGTGACCCAGAAAAACTGTCTGTGGACAAATGCCAGCTCCCTCGGCCTGTAAAGCGAGATGAGCGCTGCAATTCCAGAGTTGTTCGGACTTAATTGTCAGGGGTCCCTTTACCTTTACCCAAATTATACATACGTTTGTTTGTTTGTTTTTAAAACAAAAAGTCCACATTAAAAACTGTATACATATTTCTGTGTGCAATTTTGCATTCTTTCAAGCAATTCCTCCTTATTATAATCAATTTCTGCACATTATTTTCACTTTTATATGCATTTTTTGTGCATACATTTCACTAATATACACATCATTTGGTTGAAGATCTGCTTTGCAAAATCCAGAGAGCCATGGTTTGAGTCAAGTAGTAGCCCTAATTCATCTTCAGTGAAAACAATAGATTGCTAGACTACATACAGGTATGTGTGAAGAGTGAATATAATTTTTGGCTAATCTGAATATACCCCAAAGTTTTTGCTGAATTGCCCTTCCCATTGTCATATACAGTGCTTTTGGGGGGTTAAAAAAATGAGGTGCTGATACTCATTTATTGATAAATGTGCTGTAGGTGTCAGCACAAGATGGGTGTCCAGGGAAGAAAAAAGAGAAAGGGATGGTTCTCCATAACAGTGAGTACCATTACAAAAGAAACACTGGTTTTATATATAATATATATTGTTTAAAAAAACTCCTTTAAAAAAGCATAAATAAGATTGCTGGTTTTTGTCAGCATTTATTGATACATCCATAACTCAAGCATATATTAGCTACTAGATCAGGTACTAATAGGTCATAAGAAGTAGGTTTCGAGAGGCGATATCCTCTACCCTTCTGAAAGCTTTGGTTCCATTCTAATTGTATTTAGTGGAATGCAATTAAAAGTGGATAATAAAATCTATTGTAACACAGTTTAAGCCATAATATCTTAATAAGCTTCTTTATCATCTCATCACAACAAAGAGAAATGAGGACTGAAATAATAACTTAACACTGATATGCTTAAAACTTAAACAGCAGAGGAGGTGCCATTTTCAGATGATAGCAGGCCTCCTTCAGTCTTACCGTAGCTAAGAGATTTCCTCCCCTGTCGTTGTCGATGCTTCCTTTTATAATTCCAGGGCATTGTGTGTTGTTATTTACTGCAAAATGGTATTATTGTTAGGTTTTCACTGAATTATATCATTGGGTTAGCATGATCAGAGTTATGAATGGGGGACTGATGTCAACTGCATAAGGAAAACAATAAATAGTCTTTTAAATTCAGATACTGCAGATACAAGTGCCTTTCTTATATTAGCCGTTTGAATGATAAATAAATAAACACACTAACATTAAATTTGTCGAATGATTATCATGCACCCTTATATCAAGTACATGTAATTATTCAAATTAATTAATTAATTAAAGCCCCTGGCTTCAGTACAATCATAGGACTAAAACAGAAGGGAAATAGCACATAAAGTAGGATTTCCGTCTCTCTCTCACACACATACTTATAATGTGCAGCAGGTAGACAGCAGGAACAAGCAAGGCAAGCTATTATGCCCAAGTATTTTGTGCAATGAATATTTCAGTAGAAAAGTGGAGAAATGGTTGCCTGTGAGAGGTAGATGATGCGGATTGGATTGGATTCCTATCTTCTGCCATTCTAGGTGGCCCGTTAATGGGCCTATACTCATATGTGGATCATTCAACTACCACCGCATCAAATGATGATGTGGGTATGAAACAAGCATCTAAAACAGGCTACAATCAATTGGTGGGCAATGTTGTCTGTGCCTCACCACTAGCTAAGAGCCCACTTAAACAAAAGGAATAGTGATGTAATAGAATGCAGTGGTACATGATATAGGTATAGATGATATAGAGTGTAGCTTTCGTTTGTTGGCTGTTTGCTGACCTACAATAAGCCACGCTGGGGTCTCAAATATGTATTAACACAGGGTGAGGTTAAACGCGATTAAATGGTTCTGTTAATCAGAAAGAATACACAATTTTTTTCAATGCAAAAGGGGTGGGGGAAAAGCTCAGTGCTCAGATCTTCATTAGGAGATACTTTCGAGAGGAAAACTCAACAAGACTAACGAATGTGATATAGTTAAAAAGATTAGCAAGAATGGATTTTTTTTTTTTTTTTAAATAGTTCTTGGATGTCTCAGTATCAGTTAAGTGAAGGGCACATTTGTGACTCATTCTATTTTAAGCAAAATATAAATGTCCTTCCCACCTCCCAAACTCTGTAGGAGCAAAATATGGTCTCAATATGGTATAGTGGTTAGAGTTCTGAACTAGGACCTGGGAGAACAAGGTTTAAATCGTCACTCAGCTATGAAGCTCACTGGGTGACCTTGGGCCAATCACAGTCTTTCAGCCTAATTTACCTCACAGGGTTGTTGTGAAGATAAAACGAGGAGAATGCACGCTTCCCTGAGCTCCTTGGACATGGGAGGCATGGGACGTGGGGCCTAAATGTAATAATAAATAGATTACGATGTTCAGGGTCTGGTTCCTCTGTCATAGGACTCTAAGGGATTGCTAAAGCGGGATGCATGACGGCCGATATATTTGAAGCCCATATTAATTTCAAGGGCCTGTCTGGGCTCCTGTCAGTCCGCTTTTCCTGTGTTGTGGACTCTATAGGAAAACCATTGCCACCATTCTATATAGAGCTGATTCCAATAGTACCCAGCAAAATGCATGCACAATTCCCATGGAATAATATTGCATATGATCAGTCCAGTAACCTCAGTGACCAATTAGCCCAATGCAGTGACTATATGAAAGATTTTGAAGGCACCAAGAAATCTCAAACTGCTGCAGAATTGGGCAGCCCACTTGCCATTAGTGATAGGGCATATAGTTGAATGTGAGTGTGTGCTACTTGCCTCTGTTTTAGACTTATGGTTATATGAAATAAGAATTGGACTATATTCCCAAGAATGCCTTGAATTATCTTAAAGGTTAGATAAAATTATAGTATTTGTGTGAAAATGAAAGGGGGGCAAAGTGAGGTCCACTATCAAGGGGTAGTATTATGCTATCTTTAAGATGACTTTAAACTGTGGTTGAGTGTATAATCACTGTTTTTAGCCTTGAGCTGCTCCAGCTTTAGTGGAATGTATGTCCAACGATCACTGACCAGTCTTTCATATACCTGGAGTATATAATTAGAGTTGAAAAGGACAGGGGGACCATGCAAATAAATAAAAGGGGGAAAGCACTCCTACTCTGTGTAAAACCAGTTCAGGGTCATGATTAATGTTTTGTGATTTTCTACCACGATGTATCTGCAATTCACTGGAGTCAAGTCAGAAAAGAAATATCCCAACACTACAAAGTATATGAAAACCATTCAGATGATCTGAGTAACACATATCAGCTGTCTGGAGGGGTGAGAAGGAGAGAATGAACTAAATCCAAACCACCTCATCTTCCCAAAGCCTGGTAAATCCAAACCATCACATCTCATCCTCCCAAAGCTTTTTTCACGAATGTGTATAGCCGATTGGCAGTGGAGGTTTAGGACCAGAGTTTCCTTGTCCTAGAGGAGCTACCTTCCCAGGCTGATGAGCCCCATCTGCCCCTCATTTCCCTCTACAGCACGTGCGGAAACTGTCTTCTTGATTGTTGGACCCACTATTGATCGTGTCTGCTCAATCTTCTGGAGCCTGTCTGCAGGGGAAGTCCCTAACTCACTGAGGGTTTGGGAACCATCGGCTACCCTCACCTGGTTCAGCTGGGCAATCGAAGCCATTTCCTGGTTTCTGGCCACTGTCACATGCTGACAGCTTTTAGGAACCACAGGTGAGAGCTGAGTGTACAGTGGGGACCAAAGATGGACATGACTAAACCCCTAGAGGTGCATTCCAGTGTCTCTTAAGACAGATGGATGCCAACAGCACTTTATCTTAAACCACAGGTCATACATAGTTGTGCTTTGTTGGCTGAATTGTGAAATCAGGCTGCAGATTTGAGCACCAAGCAACTGTTTACATCTGGTTCAGAATGGAAGTTTAATCCTTCATTTGTACTAATCCTGGCTGCACCAGGCTATAGTCATTGAGATGCCAGGCCTTACTTCTGTGTCATTGGGTACTGTCACAGCTAGAATCACAGTGCTGAGTTTTATACAATTAAATTTGCCCACCACAACCATTTATTTTGGAAAATGTCAGTCAATGGTCAGGTCTTCCTTGCTTTCTTATTAATTTCCATATTTGACACTGAAGATTTTCCTCCAGTTTGAATTCACTGGGTTGGATGAATTCCCCAGATCTGGTTTCTTTTTAGGGGCGTTCACACATTACTGTACATCCACTGAGGGTACAATCCATGTACACTAATACTTGAGGTGTACACTCATACCATTATTCACATGTAACATTTAAAATGTTTAGAATCTGTGTACCTGTCTACAAAATAGGTGAGCTGTAGAAATTAACAAGCGTATACTCTTCCACACAAACATTTCTACATGTGCAGAGATAGCTTGTACCTGTGTTCATTGTAACATGTGAAGAAGCCTTTTGCATTCTCTGCAATGCTATGTCTTGACTTGCTTGCTTGTGTCTTTGGAAGCTCTCTTCTCTGTCAACGCAGGCTCTGCAGGATACCTGCTCACAGTGCATTGTTTTGTGGATAGCACAGGCTGAATTATAGATCCTTAGTGGTAGGTGGAGAACTCTGCCTTGAATAGCAGGGATTTGGATTAGGTGGTTGGTAGGTCTATCCCCAGGACTCTGAATCAGTGAACAGAAACTAAATATTTCTTCAGAGAGATGAACTTTGCAGGAGGGCATAAAACTGCCCTGCTGTGTTTCAAATATCCCTGCTGTCAAATCGCACATTATACAGATATGCATTCCAAATAGGGGAGGTCTATTCACTCATGCAGTGGGAGCAGGTGGTGGGAGGTTGTTTTGATGAGGTTAAAAAGCTCCTCCTACCTTT
This sequence comes from Darevskia mixta, assembly GCA_034641385.1. Taxonomy (NCBI): domain Eukaryota; kingdom Metazoa; phylum Chordata; class Lepidosauria; order Squamata; family Lacertidae; genus Darevskia; species Darevskia mixta. The sequence goes on from JAWWNH010000030.1 coordinate 13,996,266, forward strand.
CCCCAAGCAGCAGCCTAATCTGCGTCAGCAGTAATAGTGAGCCTTGCACGGCTTTTTACAGTGAGGGTGAGTGCAAGCGATACATCAATATGAGGTATCAAACTGAGACTTAGATGTTCCCTCTAAGTGGCTGCTCATTTCCTGGAGCCATAACATGGGCTAAAGGTTAACTTGCCCATTCTCTGTGGAGGGACTTTTTTTTTTGTGAAAAAAAAATTTCTTTCTTTCTTTCCTTTTTTGAGTAGGAGGGGGAGAAGAATGGAGCAGTGCCGTGCCGTGCTGTGTCCTACCTAGAGAGCCTGAATTTGTGCAGGTCCCTCCCTCCTCCATTCCCGCCCCCCCCAAAAAAACTGGATTATTTTGCTAATCAGACTTCAGTGCAGCGAAGATAAAAGGGGGGAGAATCTGTTGCCTAGATAGGAAGCTTTAATGAGCAGCTGCGCCCCTGGGGACAGCAAGCTGAAGTCGAAGGCGGCTGCTTTCCGGTCTCTTGTCATTTCTTCACTTGCTCCTTCGCCTCCTTTTTTTCTCCAATGGGCCTAAGCAAACGGGAACTGTCCAGGGTGCTAGAATGCTGGCTGCTTTGATGCTGAACGCAAACGGATTGCAGAAAAAGAGGAGCTCGAGATTACTGCTCATTGCCGAAGGTAGGCTTGCTCTTTGTTTGAGAATCCCTGATTAATCAACAACAGCATCAACAGAGAGGGAGAGAGAGAGAGAGAGAGCCTGCCTGTAGTCACCGGGCGAGCGTGAGAGAGACTGTTTCAAACCTTCGCTGTCTAGGTGGCAATGAGAGAAAGGAGAGAGCATCTTTTTCTGTTGCAAGAAGCCATTTGGATAGGATGTTTTCTATCCCTCCTTGTCTTTTCTTTTGGTCTCCACAGCATCCACTCCAATGAGGCACCTTAGCCACCTCTCTGCCACTGCATATGCTGGTGTTGTAATCTTCTGTGTGGTGAAGTGGGCAAAAAAAATCCTCCCATTTCTTTCCTGCTGGACTTCAAAGCAGGGTGCCGTTGATGCCCCCCTGAAACCTTTGCCGTTATTTCTCTCAATGTGGATTTAAGATGCCAGATCCTCTCTTTCTCCCCAGCCCCACTGCATTTTTGAAAGTCAAACTTTAAAAAGGCTATTTTAATCCCATGCCGAGAAGATCGCTCTTTTATTTTTAATGCAACACGCTGACTTCTAGAGATGCAGAATGCTACAATCTGGAAATGTTTGCCAAGAAGATCTCAAGCACTTTAATTGAAGAAAAACTGAGCCAATCTGCAAAATCTGTTTTTATGGTGCTGAAATATCCCTTCAGACTGCACTGAGATAAACCACAGGAAAGGGCTTTTACAGACAAAAGTCACCTTTAATTATTGCACTTAGCAGTCCCCCGAGGACTTTAATCTTGGTATGTACATGGTTTGTTTTGTTTTTTTTAAAAAAAGAATCTCTAAGCATGCTAATGAAATACAGTGCTTATCTATATTTATATATCACTATATCACTTATCAGAGAGGCATATTGGCAGAAATGGGAATGATTTACAACCCTGAAATATCTAAGCAAGAACTTTGTCTGTTTGGGGAGACATTAATCAAACCACAGAAAAACCAAATAATGCTGCAATGTATTTGGGATATTATTTAATGTTCTTCTACACATTAGGTGCCTGATAATAAGAACATTTGGTGTCTGGAGTTTTCATTTGTAAAGGCAACATTAAATTATTAAAAGGTTGCTAGCTATTTTTCTGACGTATTAATTGATATAATACCTAACAGCTGTGTTAGTTACTTATTAGGCATGCCACACCATTAATATTTCACAACATTTCAAATACGTTTCCCTTAGCCAAAAGATCTTCACTTTATCTTGCCCTCCCCACAATACATGCCTTGAAGAACATGGAAAACAATTCAGTTAAGCAGAAAGCAAATAACTATTTCTCCTAAATTAAAAGACCTATTGTCCTGGTAGTGTTGGGATAATCTTAATCTCCTAATTAAAGGTAGTGCTGGCTGTTGGCTATCCAGTTACATGCTACTTGCTTGTTAGGAAATTGTGCATTTTGGGCTCACAACACATATGTGAAGGACTTCTGGTTGACAAGTAAACAACAACAGTAGTACTCCACATTCTAGAGGCTTTGAGGAGTGCAATCACAAGGAAGGGGAGATCTATCCTTTGTGCACATTTATTGGGTTTGTAAAGCTCTTTATTTCTGACAAAGAGACAGAATATAAACACACCTTCTTGGAAGCATTGTTTTATTTCAGGTATGCAATGCATTTTTTCCTCATTCTTCTGAAGGATCTCCTTTTAACCATTTGTGTTATTAAAAGAGAGATCCTTTTACAGTTGGCATAATTCCCGTTTACAACAAAGGTAGCCAGCGACAGAATAGAAAGTTTCTGGATAAACCTGGTTGAGTATGTCAGAAGAGTTGATTCTTGCAAACTTTGCACTATGTGTAGCACTGCAATCTGCCTTTGTGCTTTTGAAGAAGCCTAATGCTTCATTCCCTGTATGTGGGCCATGTGGAATTGGAAAACAATTCCTTTAAATAATAATAAAAAAATCAAGTCTGCTTAAAAATTAACAAGGCAGCAGCCAGACATGTATATGAGAGCTTCATTGACAATGTGCCTAGCAAAGAAATAATTTGTCTTCTGAAAGCCATTTCATAACAGACAGCAACTCTGAAGAAGTGGGGGGGGTGGGAACCCAGTGTATAACATACCAGTGCCATTAGGTCTTTAACAGTGGTGCTGTAGTCAGCAGTCTGCTAGATATTGGATGTGGCCTAGCCTCTTTGCACTTACTGTCTTGTAAGCAATCCAAGAAGCACAGAATGAAAGCAGAGCCCAAACACTACAAGTGGTACTCCATATAACATCTGTGGTGAGAAGAGTGTACTTCAGATGAGCTAATTGTTATGTTGCAAAATGCAAGTGAACATTCAAAGAGAGGGATGGTATACAAGTGGGGTATGCACCCAACTCTTTTTTAATTCTTCTGCCTATCTGAAAAGAAATCAATTGGCACTTAAAAATGTGATATGTAGCTATTAAACTGATAGAAAATGGTTGTGGGTTTCTTTTATATATATATATCAATGAACTATGGAAGGCACTCTTATCTTTATTTTAACAACTTGTTCCATTTGATGGTCCACATTTTATTTCTCCTACAGCACAGCATTTTTTACAGCTCAAATCACACATGCAAATTGCAGAGTGAGAAACGCTTGAAATGCAAGCAATGCAGTAGCAGTTTCATGTGGCAAGCAGTATTCATTGTAAGGCTTCATTGTAAAAGAGTGAGGCTTCAGAAACACCAAAAATGAATGTTTGCAGTAGTATGGTGAAAATTGCCAGAACTTGTGTAGGGACCTGCTTTGCACAAATGAGTTGCATACTGCAATGTGCATGTGTTCATTGAGTTTTAGGGTCAATTCAGATATTCAGTACCACCCCCCTGGCACTGTAGCCTCTTCAGAATGCAGCCAAACTTGGGGGACCCTTTCACACACAGGAGCTCTGTTGCACACACTAATTTCACTTTCTTGAAAGGGCTTCCTTGTGCAGTTCAGTAGGTGGAAAATCTCTGGGTTTCCATTCCTATGCATATGCAGAATTTCCCATGCCACTGAAATGAATGGGGGAAGCCTACACACATTAGAACTTCATATTCATGCTGGGTCAAAGTCCAGCTCTCTTATCTAACTGTGTGCACATGCAACATCAGACTTCTTTACATCCACCTGATCAGATGATCTGCTAAAATCCCAATTATCTATATGAGGAAATAAGGGATGGGAAGACAAAATCCACCCTCTTGCTTTCCCTCTTTTCCAATGAGCAGTTCAAGCCAGGTATTGCTAATTATCTGGACAAAATCTCATCCATACTGCAGCCCACTAGAGAACAAGATCAGGGACGATCCACACAGAGCATCTTAATGTAGCCCTAGCTGGATGGGGACAGGTGACTTTAGTTGCTCGAACATTATGATGTATTCTGCTGTTGTTTTTACTTTACTAGATGAACCTTACCTCTGCCATATCAAGTCTGCACTTAAAAAAAGTCACAGATACTTGATTCGCTCATTCCTGAATTGCAAACTCAATTAATAATTTATCCTCATTTGCAGAAATTGCATGAGAATGGTTATAATGATATTTCAGTTAGTCATGAGAGTCCTTGGGCGGAATATTAATCATTGAGCTGATTCACCTTGCCATAAACTGAACAAACTGGCAGGAACCATAAAACTTAAAAATACATGTATTCTCTGGTGCACTTCACTTCTTCCCTGCTGATAACTGATTGCAGGGGCGAAGGCATCTCCTACTATCCTGCAACTGATTCTTGACTCTAGCTGTGAGAGGAAGAGAAAGTAGTGGAAATTTTAAACCATGCTGTGCTTTATAGATGGTGATGACCTTCCTAGTCTATAGACACTGTTGGCTGTCACTGTCATAAATGCTCCAGACCTTTCCCCAAATGATCAAACTCCAGGGAGGTTGTCTAAGGAGTGTGGTTATTCCTTATACCCCATTCCCACATGTTCTGTGCTGAAGAGATGATCAGGCAGCAATCAAATTCGGGTGAGAGGTGCCACCAAAATTGTAGCCGAAACAGAACTATTCAGAAACAAGAGGGGAGGTATCAATTTAAAAAACCCTAAGTATGCAGAAGCCTCCCTCCAACAGCCCAATAAGGATTGGAATAGCTCAGCAATCTCAGAATGTAGAGTGACAGCCAGGAGAGTAGCATGGTGGGGTGTGGGGTGGAGAGACGAGGCAGCTGGAACCCTGAACAGGAGCACTGCTTTTTGTAATGACAACATTTTGTTGCAGATTCCACTTGCATACATTAAGTACAAATCCTACATAAGACCAAATACAACAGCGTGTGCTCTCTCTCTCTCACACACACACACAACAATACATCTAACATATAAAATTCAGAAACATCCAATAATATTTATATAGCAAGGACTCTTATAAACCCGGTCTACTGAAATGGATAAATTATTATTATAATTATTCATGATTAATATATATTATGGCTGTGTTTACACCATACTTTTAGAGGACATGAGAAGTACATTTTTTCCCTCCAAAGAATCCTGGGAATGGCATTTTACCCTTCACAGAGCTTCAATTCCCAGCACCCTGAAACTAGTTCCCAGGACTCCTTGTGTGTTGAATGTATGACATATATGCAGCCTATATGGCAGCTGGGTAACCTAAGAAAGCAAGGTATGAACCCTGCTTCAAATTTCGTGAAAAAGTGATATATGAAGGTTCTGCATGGTTGGTTGGTTGATTCATTATAGGTATAGACACAACTTGAGAAAAAATACATTACAAATTGAATGATGATCATGAAGCTCCAAGGGGCACCTGGTATTTATAACCAGTTCATTTGGAGCCTCAATTCTAAACACAATATTATTGGTTTTGTTATGATTGACCCCCTTGATCCAATACTATTTTCCTCAAACTGGTTCTAAGAGAGCCCAACTCAAACTGATGTTCCTGGATTTTAGCTGATTTGGTCCCTATTAACATCTGCACGTACAGATCCAGTGTCTCCCCATTTTCATCCCCACTGCAGGGCCAGAGAAAGTTCCTGTGAAATTCTGTATCATGGCAGAATTTTCATTTTTCATGTTGAGGTGTCACAATGAATTTCATCATTTCAGAAGGGTGGAAAAAAGATGACCAAGTAGGAAAATAGACCCCCATTACATGGTTAGACTATATCACCAGTTTAAAGGCAATTTAGAGATCTCTCTGCATGAGTGGAAGGTACTCCCTTAGTGTGGAGGAGTAGGCAAGGTCACCCTATCTGTATTCTCCTATGTCCTCCAAGAGGTTACTCCAAACAGTCCTCCTACCCTTGTGGGATCAGTTTTTCAAAAGGAGCACAGAGGACTGAAGACAGGAGAAAACTGGAATAAACAAAACACTCTTTGTATGAGTAGAATTGCCTTCTACTTGTTCAGTGTATTATTTGGATCAAAGTCTTTGCTGTTGCAAATTCTGAGAGTGATGCTGATATTAACTCATCAGAAAATTTGGTTCTAAAACAGTCATGAGCATCTGCAAGAATTTTTCAAGGGGTGTGAACCAAGTAAATGACTGAAAGATGTGAGCAGGCTATTTCCACCATATCCAAACCTCATGTCTGTTGCATTTGCTTGAAGTTCATTCACACAGAGGTTGCACAATGTTTTCCCAGTGTTTAAAATCAAATACGATAAATGAATGTAATGAGAACTGCAAATAATCTTCACATGGCAATGTCATTGTTAAGAGCCCTTTGGGGCCCATTAGGTTAGCTTTCAGTTCTTCCTTCTGAAGCCCCGGCTTGCTTTTTTCTGCCCTGAAGAGTATTTAGAGGCTTGTGCATATGGCATGGGAAACCATTGGAGTAAAGATGATCCAATGAATCCACCTATGGATCTAGTGCAAACACACCCCTGGCAGCCAAGATCCATGCATTAATCCTCCTGCAAAACCATGAAAAACAGTGTCAGACGAAATTAATGTGCCTAAGGTGACAACAAAAAAGCCATTCTTGCTCTAAATTTAGGTCTACTTCAAAAATATCTGAAAAGCAAATTTTGAAATCCAAAGTAGGGCAGTGCAAAAAAGTGAGCAAGTCTTTGAGGTTGTCATTACTCTTCATCAGGCTGAATGTTAAACAAGGTAATTTCTAGCCAGAAAGTCTGCATTTGTTCCCTGTCTTAAGATGAAGCATTGGAGGAGGTAGCAGACTGAAGTAGGTTATGCTCACCTAGTTGCTAGGAAGGTTTCATATTTCAGCTAGGACTCCCGAGATGAAAAGAAACACAGTGGCTGACCCCCCATTTTTTAAAATTAAAAATTCAGCAGTCACTCAGATCTTTCTTCAGCTTTAAGTAAAATGACATTGGAGAAAGTTGATCTTAAAAATAGCTACCGGTAGTAAACTAAAAATGATTTATCTGTATGGACTTCTTTTCCCTCTTTGTCAACCTACAGGAAGTATTTTCCTCCATTTATTATCTCCAACAAGATGATGAGTTCTAATCAGGAGGAAGTCACTTTGGGCACTTTCCTCCAGTATATTGAAGATATGGGCATGAAGGCCTATGATGGTTTGGTTATACAGAACGCATCTGACATTGCTCGAGAGAACGATCGGATGAGGAATGAAACGAACCTGGCTTACTTGAAAGAAAAGAATGAAAAACGTCGGAAACAAGAAGAAGCAATAAAACGGTAACTATCTGGTTTTGTTAAAAATCAGGGTTGATTGAGAAAGAGTAAACAGGTCCCTTCAAAATCTGAAATGTTGGTTACAGGTTAAAATATTGTCTCCACTTGTTGAGGGTTGACATGGCTATTTCAAGGAAGTGATGTTGGTTTTGGAGGTCAATGAGACTGGTAGCCTAATGGAACAGCGATAGCTCTGTTAGGATATAATGTTGTTGAAGCTAATATATAGTCCACTTCCTGGCAGATTGTCCAAGCTGTGTTACCCATCCCATTACATTTCATGGAAGGAAAGAAGAGGGGATCCTGTCCCTCACTGCACTGCCTTCAGGAGAGTGGCAGATGAGAACTTGCACATATACCATGGCTTAAAACAGGGCCCACATGACAATGCTTTCAGCTGCATGTATAAAAAAGAGGGGATCCTTTGGCTGGCTATGTCTGAGGGAGTTTGCAAAGACAAGGGTCACTTGTTCTGGCCAGAAATGACACAAGGAGAACCTGGATTTCAAGCACTGGCTTGCATTATGGATTTCAGAGTTCAGCTGTTTGAATGTGGATACGAGAACCACAAGTACAGCCATGGATTTCCCCATGTAGCTTCCCGTTCTACTGCTTTCACAGCTGAATGAAGCTGTAATCCATGGCTTGCCTCATGAGCTGCAATGGGGAACACAACAGAAAAGGCCTCAGCTTCTCCATACCATATATCTTTATAGATGTCTATATATCATCTATATCCCAGGGTTCTAAAATGTGCAAGGAGCTCCCATGAGCACAGGGACTACATGCTTCAGAAGAGCCATGAGAACAGTGAAAGCAAAAGTGGAGCTGGTGCAGCCAGTCCCACAGCACCCCTCCTTCCTATCTGTGATAAATTAGCACCTACTGGCAACATGGTCCATGAGGTTTCAAGTGACTTTTATGTGGTGTTTGTATTATTTGATGTTTTCCTACTTATGCGGTCGTATGCTACTGGTAGTCAGCTAGTGAATATTCTCAGAAGGACAAACAGTAGAACGTAATTGAAAATATCATTGCTCCTGTTTATCCAGGAGCAAAAACTGGATGCAGGAAATGTTTCCCCAAAGTGTTTCTTCAGGGGGAGTGTGATCCGCATCTTGAATAGGCTAAACATCTCTTCCCAGTTTGGCCTTCCCTTCTACCATCAGTACTTACATCTTGTCTAGATTTGCCATAGATATCACTGGTTGAAGCCATGATATCCAAGCCCACTGAACAGGAATCTTCTTTCAAAGATCAACCCAGATTTTTCATATCCAAGCTATACAATAATCTTCTTCCGAAATTGTTTTGATAGATGCAATTATATCCCTGGGCTGTAACTCATTGTATCAGAAACATGGAGATGATATGCAGATCATGCTGATTTTACAATTAAATCAACCACATCCCTCAGGCTTGTGACACATTTCCAAAATGGCCTTTAGTGCTGAAGACTTTGCCCATTTTTAAATATATATATATATATATATATAAATATTAATAATTGCAACTCTCACATTTACTGGGACTCCAGTCCAGGAAGAAATCTATTCTTTCCAAGCACATTGGAGAGATTCACTTGTTTTAATTATACTGAGGACATGTTTTTGAGTGCTTGATAGATTAGGAACAAAACAGTGAAACAGACTATCTATTAATCTCCAGACAGTGCTGTCTGGTGCACCAGTATCATTGTTCCTTATCCAGCAGCCGTGTGAGAGAAAATTAGAAACCTATTCTTTGGTCGCAGAGAAGAGGAAGAATCTTAGAGAAGGTTTCAGTAGCATTTAGTAGCATTCCACTTAGGAGAAGCAAAAGATATCTTCCCCTTCACATGCTTGTTGGACTCCTATATTTACATATGCATGCTCATCACTTGAGGACTACAGCATCAATAAAGATCTGCAACTGTGAAACAGACATCACACCTCCACAAGTGCATGGGTGTCATATCACCTCACTTCACTTGAAGTGCAGTGTTTCAATGGGGTAATTAATGCTCACACACTGTCAGTGCTGGCATTTACCGAGCGATGTCCATGCATATATGAATTAGCCTTCAGTTGGGGAATTGAGCTTAAAGAGATACAAGTGATTATTTGTGAGTTGGATCCAAGCCCATGTTGACCTGATGAAGGCCAAGTAGGGTGGGAAAAATAATATGATTGCCTTCAGGTACCAAGTGCAGACGAATGTCACTGATTTGCTAGATTCATCTCTGTCTGTTTTCCAACTGGAGTATGGTACTGAGATGGTGCTTGTTTATAGCTGTGGTTGAGTGGAGTGCCTTGGATAGGTCTGGTGCATCATCACATCTGAATGAAGCAGCAAGACATTTGAAGGTGCTGGCCTGACACCTTTTGAGCTCTGCTGCAGGCAGCAAAAAACCTTGAGCCCACCCCACTCCAAAAAATATGGAGACAATACTGCTCTTTTATATGGAGTTTTAGAAGGCTGATATAGGACTTGGTACTTTTTCACAGACTAGCTCCTCTAATGTGTCTTCTTGTGTGTATATAGGGGGGAAATACTGATTTTTTTTTAAAAGAACAAAAACAGGAAGGCTAATACCAGTAGCCATAGTTCTGGACAGTGATATGTATTACAGGGTGATCTATGAATAAGATGGTAGGAAATCGTTTCAACAATACATCATTTAATGCCAAACAAATTGCTATGCTTCAGGGCTTCTAATAGATATGTGTGTGTTTTATGTGCTGAACCATACAATAAATGTCTTGTATCTTAAACAGTTGTTAAAAAAATAACTGTTAAAAACAGTTGTAAAAAAATTATAAGGCCATAAGAAGTATTACATACCTCTTGTGTAAAAACAAAAAACAAAAAAAACAAACATTCACATCCATTGTATTGCACATTTTCCCCTGGAGTAAAATGGAAGTGAGAATGATGCTTTCATGAATAGCAGTGGCATTAAGAATGATTTTGGCAGGATGGTTAATAGTAACAAAACAAAACTCATACCTCATATATCTTTCCTAATAAGTGAGTCTTAAGCTGTTCCTTCTGAGTGTACTGATAAAGTCTTTGTCTCTTACTGGATGGAGTCAGCTGACGAATTTCTGACCTAATTTTAGTATAGCAGTCAGCAATTGTGCAAAGAATACCAGGTTAATATGGTGATTAAGAGAATGAGATGAAATGATGATACAAACGTTTAGTATGTCTGTGACTGTTTCATGGCCATTTTATTGTTAGCCTTTTTTAAGAAAAAGTCATTTCGAAAAACAATGTTATTTTAAAATATAACACAGCATTATTCACATGTTGATATTGCTAAAGCGCAACACTGCTCATCACATTTCGTAGGAAGCATGAAACCACTGTAGTTTCCTTATCATGGGTGGTCTGTGAATTCCTCTAGATGTCTATTGCCCACTCTTAAGATATCACAGTACACCAATTGCTGGAGGGTTTACTTCTGGATACGAATGTCAGGGAAGCTCCATCAATTCATAGTGCTGTAGGAGGGGTGGATATTTTTGGTTTACCTATAGGCACTTGTGGTTTTAGACCTTTGCCTGCCAGCCTTTTCATAGTTGAAGCAGACATTCTGATAATTCACATTGCTTTGATTTTAATGTTTCCACTTTTGTGCTCCCCTAGCATCATCATCTCATGACATACTTTTTTAAATGCATGGTAGTAAAACAGTGATGGGGAAACTCAGGCTCAGGGACCACACACCACCTTCCATGTGCCTCTATCTAGCCCTCAGTACTCTCCATAGGCCACACCCCTCACTGTTCCTGCCTTGTGCCCCAAATGTTTTTGCCTGGCTGGCATAGGTCCTTGACCTATAATGCCTCATTCTTGTCTGAATGGAGGACAGAAAGAGTTGTGTGTGGAAACTAGCCAGAAGTGACTGTAGTACGCAGGCTGAAAAGGGTTCCCCATCCCTTCTGAAAAATATCCTCACTCTAAAATAGCTTATATATTAGGATCATTTAATACTGCTATTGGCAATAACAATGAAATCTGAATGAACTTATTGAAAATTAATGTGTTGTATGGCCACAGTGGCTAACATTGCTTTTGGCAAGATTAACATAATTCAATCCCGCTCCAATGCACACTCTTTTGTGTATATATTTATTGCATCAGAAGGTGAGGTGCTTTTCTTGTATCTCCATAGAGAAAAGGGCAAGAGGCTTAGGGTGCAATCCTATGGTCTTGGGACAGCATCCTTGGGTGCTGTGGATTTTGAGAAGGTAAAGCAGGAGGTCTGCTCATGGAGGTCTCCTAGTTGCAGCTAGAGGTACCTCCATGGCCATGATAAGAATACAGAAAGAGTCCTGCTGATCAGGCCAAAGAGCCATCCAATCCAGCATTCTGTCCTCACAGTGGACAACCAGATGCCCACAAGAAGGACCTCTGCTTCCCAGCAACTGCTATTCCTTTATTTCACTTCCACTGAGCACCTTCCAATCCCAATGCACTTAATGGTGAAAGTCTTGTACGTCGTCATTTAGATGTAGCTCCAGCACTCTTTGGTCCAGCCTTAGTCCCATTCCGAGCACTGAAGTGCCACTGCATGCGGCTTTGTTTTGCTCATTCCCGGGAATAAGTAGACAGATGTTGCAAAGGAGGAGGAGCATGTCTGCTGTTTGCATTCTGTGCCAGAGCTAACAGAAATGGGCCAGCCAGGCAAGAGCAGAGCTAAGCTCTTGTAAAGAACAAGTAATTGTAATGAACAGCTGTCATCTCAACCCCTCATGATCTATGGCAAGCCACACACTGAAGACTAACCCTTCAGCAAATGTAAGCACTTTTTTTTTTTGCTTTCCTTTAAGAAAACAACTCTCTTTCATATTCTTTTATGTGTGCATTTATGTGTATGTTTAGCTTAGCTAGAGAGCTGGATCTAAAGCAGAAAAAGGGATGTGGGAGGGGGAGAGAGTTGTGAAAGGGACAGACAGACAGACAGACAGACAGACAGACAGACATAAGAAGGATCTTGCAGTGCCATCCTATGCTTGTTTACTTTGAAGTAAGTCAAATTGTGTTCAATGAGGCTTAATCAAGGAGAAGTGTAAATAGGCTTTCAGCCCCAGCGTGGGCTGAGTACCTTTGACATCTTATACGGCTGCATGTGCAGCAAGACTTGATTTATTGCTGATACAAATTTTGTCTTAGCTGACAAAATACAATGCAATATTGGATTAGCAGCTCTCTCCTAATGTATCTGCTTGGAAATGTGTGTCATTGACTTCAAGGAAGTCTTCCATAGATACAAAGCCCAGAATTATGCAAATGGCCACATTGAAGGGTTTAACAATTATTAACTCATCAAAGATCATAACGTCCTTTGATTCCAATAATGTGGTAGTGTCGAGAAGACAGCACAATGTTGGCTACCCCTGCCATAGGCCAATAAAACAAAATAGAAAGGCACAGACTACTTTTATATTTTTGAAATTGCTACTGGCTAAGATTGTGCTCAGTGAACTTCATGCTTCAAATATGCTATGGGATTCATGCTTTGTCAATGACAACATGCTGTAGGTCAGTCCTCCAGGAAAACTATCCAACCCTGTGATCTGCCACAGTGGAAAATGTGTTTGGATGGCTTGCAATGACTGCTGCAAGAGTGCAATGTCATAACCTGTGGCTTTCAACTGGTGCTGCAAACGAAGGCTAGATATGAAGCTGGCATTGGTGTTATTGTGCTGGGAACAACCAGTGACCAGGTCAAATCAAATGTGTAGCATATAAAAGAAAGGAGATATGATGAAGGTGATGATGATGATGATGATGCAAGGACCAGGGATGATTTGATTATTTGATTGCTCAACATCTCCAATATTAGGTGATGGCAAGCTTTGATAGTGGACTTGGAGGCAGCAAGCATCAGAGTAGGACAAACTGATTTCCTGCTTCTTATCAGTGCAAGGTAGATGCACCCAGTTATGAGTAGCCAAAGTTTCAAGGTGCTAAGGTAATCTAAACACTTTGATAGTAAAAAGCTGGGTACCACTGACAAAGGCAGATATATATCTGGGTCAAGATTATGTGGGTCAATGTCTTATTTAGTTGTTGCATTAATAAACATATGCTTCACATGCAATGTGATGCCAATTTTCCAGGACTGTATAATAGCCAGCTCTAATCAAAGGATTTGTGCCTATGGAAGGATGGAATCATGACGCAAATAGAATTGCTTTTTTGCATGATCTTTCTGGATAGTTGACATAGTGACTCCACTGCGTGCACAGTAAATACTGTAATGTACATGCCATTATCTCGACCTTGCTATAAACAGGTTAACGTGGAGAAAGTGCCATTTACAGCTTTGCTACCCATTGTCAATGAAATGGTTTCAACAGAGATGCTCCAAATGCATTACGGCGTATTTATAAATAATTGAGGTGAACTAGATAACAAATCCGCCTTTCCAAAAGCTTGCTATCCATATGGCTCCCCATATGCAAGGCAAAGTGAATGGCAACAGCAACAGAAATTTCGCCCCAATTATCATTTTTGAACATAAGAAGGGATCACACACAAAAACCAATTTAGAAGGACCATTCAGAAGCCTGACTCTGTGTTATTCCTCACAGTTTTGAAACATCCGTTTTATAAATAGTGTTACAAAAGCTGGGTGCCATCCCCACTCTGCTGAGCAGTAGTATGATACCAGGGGGCTCCAGGCAGTCACCTAGAGTTTGTGCTCTTTTGGAGAATAGAAGATGCTGTGGAGACTGTCGTAGCTTTAAGAAAGATGATTTGTTCACATGGGTACACCTTCAGTCTGCATGGAGGGAGTCTGGATGTTATAGCATGGTGATTTCAAGTGGGGCTTGTTCCCCACAGCAGTACAGTACTGGAGACAAAGATGAATCTCAGACTTTCTTCTCCCCTTCTTTTTCCCAGCACACCTTGCTTCCTGTCACTTCAAGCACTCACCCCATCACCATGGCAACCTCTGTGTGCCCAGGCCCAAGATTCCTCTTAGATGGGCCATCAACACCTTTTGTCATGTTAATGCCTCTGTCTCAGGTGAGACTTGGAAAGGAAGTTTAGCTTGTATTTTTCTTCTGGCCTGCAGTCTTCCCTTCAATACTTCCAATAATCAAAATCCTACCATTTATTAATTTCTAAAGTTTAAGCTCCCCACCCCAATCTATATCAATATATCTATTAAAAGAGTAACCTAGTTGACCAAGGAGGATAGCATGCCAGGGAGGAGGGTTCTAACTGAGTCTGATGTACCAGTTTTGTATGTGCAGGGTTTTGTGTTTGTTTTCAGTATGGAGTAAAAAGGTAAAGGGACCCCTGACCATTAGGTCCAGTCGTGTCCAACTCTGGGGTTGCGGCGCTCATCTCGCTTTATTGGCCGAGAGCCGGCGTACAGCTTCTGTGTCATGTGGCCAGCATGACTATGCTGCTTCTGGCGAACCAGAGTAGCACATGGAAATGCCGTTTACCTTCCCACCAGAGCGGTTCCTATTTATCTACTTGCACATTGACGTGCTTTCGAACTGCTAGGTTGGCAGGAGCTGGGACCGAGCAACAGGAGCTCACCCCGTTGCAGGGATTCGAACCGCTGACCTTCTGATCAGCAAGCCCTAGGCTCTGTGGTTTAACCCACAGCGCCACCTTGGTCCCTTCAGTATGGAGTAACAATCATATATTCCAGGGGTCAGCAAACTTTTTCAGCAGGGGGCCGGTCTACTGTCCCTCAGACCTTGTGGTGGGCCAGACTATAGTTTGAAAAAAATAATGAACAAATTCCTATGCCCCACAAATAACCCAGAGATGCATTTTAAATAAAAGCACACATTCTACTCATGTAAAAACACCAGGCAGGCCCCACAAATAACACAGAGATGCATTTTAAATAAAAGGACACATTCTACTCATGGAAAAACATGCTGCTTCCCGGACCGTCTGCGGGCTGGGTTTAGAAGATGATTGGGCCAGATCCAGCCCCTGGGCCTTAGTTTGCCTACCCATGATATATTCTGCCCTTGCACCTCCTATCTGAAGGACAGCCCCACAACAAATTCATCCTGTGGTCTTGCCAGCCATGCATTTTACTTCGTCTAATCCAGAAAGCTGATAGCCTGATATTTTCCTTTAATACTCCTAAAGCAGAAATGACCTGGTAGAAACTTTGCCGCTGTCCTAGTACCTCTGTATAGAACAATGTAATTAACACGGAGACATGGGCATTGTAAAATGTTCTTCATCTTTCAGTCAGTGTCTAAAAATACACCATAGTTCCAGGGTCAATAGATGTTATTGCTACCTGTTATGAATCACTTTTTGGCCATAGTCCAGTCCTTCAGTGGGTTGATGCTGACATTACTACATGCAGCCTGGTTAAGCTTCTTAGGAGATTGAAGAGGTTGAACAGGGTAGATAGAACCTTGCTGAGCAGATGTACAAAAAAGGAGGGGCATATATGGACAGGACTCAGCCAAGTGAGGTCCTAATCAAAGTACCCCCTCGCATGTCTACTTCAGGGAATTGACCTTTGCAATTTCTGATAAGAACTGACTTGATTCTTACCACCCAGACAAATGTGTGGAGGAGTGGGATGCAGCTATCCTTCTCAAATTTTGTGATGCAGTTCTCAAAGGGGGAAACAATGTACCAGAATGCATATAAAAATATATGTGACAGAAGTGCATATTTTGCAAGAAAGGACATTAAAATATATCTTCAAATACAAAACAAAAAATACAGGCAACAGATGAAAGGAAACCAAGAAACAAAAAATAAAATAAAATAAAAGTGATCAGGTAACTAAATCACCATAAAAGCCTGCTGAAAGGAGTAGGGCAGTGATGGCTAACCTTGACACTCCAGATGTTTTGGGACTACAACTCCCATCATCCCTGACCACTGATCCTGTTAGCTAGGGATGATGGGAGTTGTAGTTCCAAAACATCTGGGGTGTCAAGGTTAGCCATCACTGGAGTAGGGTCTAAATTCAGCTTTCTATCTGTGGTGAATAGGGCTGTCATATATCTGGATTTTCCTGGACATTGACGGGATTTCAAAGGAAAAAATGACGTCAGGGGGAATTTCTGGCAGGCGACAGTCCTGGATCTTAGGCAAGTCAATTGAAAAAATCGCTCAACAACTTTCGGGGTATCCTGGTTTTTACTTTTTGAAATATGGAAACCCTAGTGGTGAATCTTGTAAATTTTACAGTTGGCCATACAGCAAAGTAGCCATCTGATTGCTCCATCATGTGGCCAAATTATCCTTAGTTGCTACAGCACAGAATATTATTCAGATAACCAATCTACCTTGAATCCAGCTGTCACGTGTAATGAATTTAATGTACAAATATTGGCCCCCAGTGACAAGAGACTGTGCTTAAACCAGGAAGGATAGTTTTGAAAGAGGAAATTGAAAGCAGACATCAAACATTTTAGTGTTACAAAACATCTAGGTTCAAGGGTGTGCAGGATAATGTGAACTGAGGGATTTAGGGTCGTTTATTCTTAAAAACCTTTTTAAAGGATAGCAAACATTTCCTAATCCTACACAAATATTTTACCAAAGTAGTTCCCCCACCGCTTCTGAAACACTTAGATGAAATTTAATGGACACAGCCCTTTCTGAAACATACACATTATTAGAAATTATGCCTGCACTTTAATGGACTATTGTGATTTATAATGTTTCTAGATCTTTCTAAAACAGAAAAGCTACTATATACATATACCAGAGAAGCTTTATTATCTATTAAATTAAGTACATTCCCAGAAGGAATTAAATTTTATTGACAGACTCAGACTGAAGAAAGAATCTTGACTGCTGACCAATTACATTCTGAGTTCACTAAAGGGGTTGAATCTCATTAATAAAGGAATACTCTGAGCAAAATGGCACCATCCATTTGTTGCGTGCATCAGCAAAGCCTGCTCTGGTTAGTTTTCTGTGCTGAATGTTGATCTTCTGCCTTCAGAAATGCCATAGTGGTTCTCGACAAACACTTTTATTACTCGTGACTTGTACTGTAAAGGTTAGGGGAAAGGGTGACATTACCCAAGGGAATGATATTAATGAAAAGGACAGGTGCAAAGGACTATGAACTTCCACAGTCCATAGCATCTGCCTGCAGTGACACCAATCCACGACTATACTTCACAACAACAATGAAATTGGTTGCTAATATTTTCTATAGCTGGCAGAACAAATTTCATACACACACATGCAAATTCAGGGAATAGTGCAATATTGAGGCGTTGTGGATTTGTGTTTGTTTTTAGCAAAACGTAAAGCAGGGAAGTGGAACCTCAGGCCCAGGGCCCAAATTTAGCTATCCAGGTCTTTGAAGAAGAAGAAGAGTTTGGATTTGATATCCAGCCTTATCACTATCCGAAGGAGTCTCAAAGTGGCTAACATTCTCCTTTCCCTTCCTCCCCCACAACAAACACTCTGTGAGGTGAGTGGGGCTGAGAGACTTCAGAGAAGTGTGACTAGCCCAAGGTCACCCAGCAGCTGCATGTGGAGGAGCAGAGACACGAACCCGGTTCACCAGATTATGAATCTACCGCTCTTAACCACTACACCACACTGGCTTTGAATGAATGAATGGATGGATGGATGGATTTATTACGGTCACAGACCAGAAATTATCCAGGTCTTTGTATTTGAACTTTGGGACTCTCCCCAAGCCATGCTTCCTTTCCAGGCCACATCCCTCACCAGCCCTGCCCCCTGCCTTCTTAAAATGTTTTTGCCTAGTTGGATAGAATGCCTTTTGTTTGCGTGGATGGAGGTGGGTGGGTGGGTGGGTGAAGTTCTGGTTTTTGTATGTCTGGAATGTAGCCTATAAAACAAAGATAAGAATCTCATTGCTCTATCCACTTTTTTTTATTCTAGTCCCGTCCACTATTACAGTGTGGTCCCTGGAAAGCTGCTTTGTTACTTACCTGTTTCCCCCCCCCCCCGGTGTGTACATATATATATATATATATATATATATATATATATATATATATATATATCTTTAACAAAAATTCATTAAAAAGTTTGTTTTTTAAAAAGTCACCCGGGAGGGAATGTGGCCCACAGGCTAGAAAAGGTTGCCCACCCTGATGCATATATTTATTTTATGGAACACTTTAGTTCCAGGGTTTGGTGTTCGTAACTCTACAGAAAAGGCAGTGTTGATTTTATTGTATGAAATATGGTCTTAATTCTAAGTGCCTCAAAGAGGTTGAATAAATTAGTGGAGAATGGGTCTATCAACATCTAATGGGTTGTATCCAAAGTAGTGTTAAGTAACTTATTCCATCAGCAAAAGGATCACCCTTGTGCAATGGAAACTGCACCTCCACATACCGGTACCTCCAAAATCTGTTCTGGGTCCCGTCCCCCAATGCTCTGAATGTGCGAAGGGTGTGGGGTGCACACATGGGAAAGAGAGGAGAAAGTTCTGCTGTGTAAGTGTAAATCCTTGCCCAGTAGCTAAATGGAGCTTCCATGTTTAACAGCATACTACCAAGATCACTTGAATTACACAGGAGAGTCCCCATGTCCAGCTGTCTCTCTAGAGCAGATCCTCCAAGTGTCCCTATTTTCCAGGGTTGTCCCTGATTTAGAGAAGCTGTCTCAATTTCTGATTTGATCACTGAATGTCCCACTTTTCCTTAGGATGTCCCTATTTTCATTGGAGAAATTTTGGAGGGTATGCTAGATGGTTAGGGCAAGCTAGGAGGCAGAAAAGAAAGACTTGGGTTTTTTGCAGAGCTATCTTATTCCAGTTATAGGTAAGCTGATGAAAGCATCTGTGTCGGGAGCAAGGTGAAATTGTGGTTTGGAGAGCCAAGCTGAGGTCAATTCTAGAAGCAGATGAGGAGGAAAGTGCAAGGAGAGATGCATGTAGGAAGACTCAAAGGCATGAGGAGCCCGCAGAAGGGGTGCAAAGGCTAAGGAACAAAGCAGGAATAGGGAATGACAAAGCAAGAGTCTGCTTGTGCCCATGTGTAGATGTCTGGCCCCTGGCAGTAGAGAAAAGGCAGACTAGACCAACCATGGATAAAAAGAGGCCATAATGTTATTGATTACCAGCAAGTAAGTAGGGTTGGCTAGGCTTAGGGTAAGATGAGTAATCAGACCCGCCCCCCTTGCTGTCTAAATCCTTGGCCCTAGCCCAACTGCTAGAGCCTCCATAGGAAGCTGGACTATTGCCACTGCCTCACAGGGACTCACAATGCAGTGAACTGTGAGTTGTTCACATAGTAAATGCTTTGTGTTTACAGAGCTGGAATCTGCAAACAGGAAGTTTGTATAGATGGTGACCATTTCAGGCACGTCCAAATGATGTGCAATTGTTGACCCAGAAGAAGGAAGAATGGGGGGAGGGCAAAACGGGGTGTAATGGGGCCAGGGTGGGGTGGAACAGGGCGGGGCATGCTTAAACGCGCTCAGCCAACGTGTGCTGGGGCCAGGAACATAACCCCCATGCAAAATGGCTGTCGCCTGTATAGGAAAATGTGGTTGCACAGGTTAAAAAACCAGTCAAGCATTGGCGGCTTAAGAGATCTAGTCCTGGACAAGGGGAACTTTGCTCTGATTCAGCAGTCAGTTCATACATTCTTAAAAAGCACTCACAGAATGGGGCCAGATCTACCAGTTTAGTTTAGTTTTCATTTTTGCACAACTTAAATTAACAGGGAAACACTGTTTTAATTTCTTTCATGTAAGATGCATTGTAGCTGGATGAAATATTCTTGTGGGTTGAAATTGCAAATTTCAACACAAAAGCTGAACCTTGTGAAAATTTGGTTCACAAATAAAACTTTAGTGGTAAATTCACATATAGAAATATTATATGTTGCCCGTCCCCTTTTGGTGTATTGGACTTTCTGATTATAAAGGGATTATTTCCTTCCCACCCACCCCAAAGTTTGCAAATAACTCTGCTAGTAACTGACCCAGTCAACATACTGCTCTCCAACTATTGTACTACAACTCTCATCAGCTCAGCCAGCAGGGTCAATGTTAGGGATGCTGGGAGTTGGAGTCCATCAGTGTCTTGAAGGGACTATGTTTTGCTACCCCTGAACTAAGCTGACCTATCTCAAGCTATCAGCAGTGCCCTGCCATATCAGATTACAGAGTTTTAATATGAATATTTTCAATAGTTTGTAGAAATATTTCAGTATCCTGGTAATCCAATCAAACAAGCTATCATATAACTGAGATTATACTTGCCTATCCATATATAGATATATATCTTATTGCAAATGCCTCAGATAAAAATTCTGTCCTAAAGTTCATCTTTTTACTGAAATCCAACATCTGCCAGGGGGTATTTACCTGTCGTCAGTCAGGTAGATGTCTGAAATGATATGAAAATATTAAAGTTGCTCCCCACCCCACCCCTTTTTTTTTTACTGGATTACCTTTGCGTATGATTGGATTGGCAAACCATAGATTGTAAAAGTGGCGTAAGAAAGAACTGTAAAATGTATTACTTCACGAAGTGGCCTTTTCCATCTAATGCTTTTCTGTTCTAATTTGACTTGAGATCCCAAGTGAAGTAATTTGAAAGTGTCAACGCAATTCCCTCTGGAAAGTTGCCATCAGATTAAAAATAATATAATTTTAAAATTTAGTGTCGAGAGTGATTTTCTCCGCTGAATCTATTAACAAAGGCAGGATCATTTGTGTCACACACATGAGTAAGGCGTATTGAGTCAAGGAAGGTGCTAATTGCACAGGCTTGCTGATCAGAAGGTCAGCGGTTCGAATCCCTGCGACGGGGTGAGCTCCCGTTGCTCGGTCCCAGCTCCTGCCCACCTAGCAGTTCGAAAGCATGTTAAAGTGCAAGTAGATAAATAGGGACCGCTCCAGCGGGAAGGTAAACGGTGTTTCCGTGCGCTGCTCTGGTTCACCAGAAGCAGCTTTGTCATGCTGGCCACATGACCCGGAGGCTGTCTTCGGACAAACGCCGGCTCCCTCGGCCTATAGAGCGAGATGAGCACGCAACCCCAGAGTCGGACATGACTGGACCTGATGGTCAGGGGTCCCTTTACCTTTACCTTTAGTGCTCTTTTAGCAGCTAGAGGACAGGGCACCCTCCCTCCAATGAATCATCTACCCGTTGCAGAGGAATTGTGCAGCTGGGAAGGTGACATGCAGCTTTTTTCATGCTGCTTGACCATGGAATCATAGATTTGTAGAGTTGGAAGGGACCCCAACGGTCATCTAGTCCAACCCCCTGCAATGCAGTGGTGACTGGCCCAAAGTAAAAGTTGCAAGTCTTCTCTCAAAAGTGTTCCTTGCTCTGAAGATTTCCCTGTAATGATTCTGAACTTTTTGGCTGCCTAGTGGGATGGAGCATTTTCACTGGGCATAGCTACTCTGGCCAACATTGCAGGGAGTTGGCCTTGGCCCAAAAGATGACTCCCAGAAGTTCACTAAGGACAGCAGCAGGGAAGGTGAATTCAGGGTGCCACAGGTCCAGGGCTTTGAGAGGGCCCCCCCCCCCGCAATGTTCATAGTTCTGAGCTGCAGCTTAATTTGCCGAAACATTTGCACTGGTAATGAAAAAGCTTCCACTCCTCCAAATATTACAATTCTCATTCAAGCTGAAATCTTGATAATAGCAATCTAGAAATACATTTAATAAATAAAACAAAGCTAATATGTAGCATCCAAAGGTTCTGTAGCATATGAGTGGAAAGAATTTCCACTTGTACAGGGTGGTGACTGTGGGTTTTTCTGTTCTCGCTACCCACTGCAGCACCCCCCAAAAGCTGAGTGTGGGGGTGACTTTAATGATGATGATGATATATTATTTATACCCCGCCCACCTGGCTGGGTTTCCCTAGTCACTCTGGGCAGCTCCCAACATAATATTAAAAATAGAATCAAACAGTAAAAACGTCCCTAAACCTCTAGAGCAGGCTTCCTCAACCTCGGCCCTCCAGATGTTTTGAGACTACAATTCCCATCGTCCCTGACCACTGGTCCTGCTAGCTAGGGATCATGGGAGTTGTAGGCCAAAAACATCTGGAGGGCCGAGGTTGAGGAAGCCTGCTCTAGAGCAGCATGGAGGCTGTTGTCAATTGGGAGGATTGGTGACAACTGTGGGAGCTCTGCTAGCACAAACCCCCTTGGGATATAAGCCATGAGGTCTTTTTCAGTGCTGGCTGAATTCTGACAATTCAACAAAACCAGGTTGTACGGAAGCACGATAGACTTTGAAGCCCTGACTTTGCAAGCTGGCAGGGCCTAAGTCTTTGAAAGTGTGGAAGCAGACATTTGCACACAGAATCAGACAAGTAGGGATGTAGAAGGCAACTCTGATGCTCCACTTTCATAAACAGAGTCACTGTCATTTATGAAAGATACCTGTATTATTTGGAAGGCAATTCACTACAATGTACCATTGAGGTGGTCCTGAAGTTTTGTGAATCTGCAGGTATCTTTGAAATTGCCGCTGTGTAAAACACAGATGGCATTGGAAGACACATGTGACCTTTGGCAGAAATGAGCTGATGCCAACCCTCCATTTAAAAATATTGACAGTTACATGGTGTGCAGCAAATTAATATCATTTAATCCCTTCCTTCTAATAGATTATATAGGACATCTCTCCCCAGTAGATTCTGTGCTAGCTGAGGGCACTTTCATTTATTAAGTTGAGATCACATGTTTGGAGCCATTAAGCAAATTGCTAAGTACAGCCTTTCCTTGAATGCCAGGGCAAATGCAGTATTTCATACCTTCAGTTAAAACCACATTGTAATTTAATTTCTGAAACATACTTTTAATTGAATATTTGCAGGCAATGGGAATATCAGGGGATGTATATTGAGTATTGCAGTGGGTTGTTCAAAAATAGAGTGCTTTAAAGGGAGCAAACCTATTGCACTATTTGATGCAAATGTTGTTTTCTTCATCCAAATGCTATTCCAGAATAGGAGCACTGCGTGCAAATGCTAATGGCAGAAACGATGGCTCTAGAGTAATTCCTTCCCTATATTTAGCCTTATTCACCAGGTAGCCCAGTAGGGACAACATCAACACTGATGATTGCTCTTAAGTTGTTGCTGTCCTTAAAAGAGGAAGGCTATAAATCCATATGATAGGTTTTATAGCAAGAATGTGGAACCTGTGGTCCTTCAGATGTTATTATCCCATCAGCTGAGCCTGATAGGAGTCACACAACATCTGGAACCCCACAGGTTGACCATCCTTGCTTTGTATATATGGAATATTATAGAAAAGCAAACTAAATGAGTTAAAACTCTACTTCCCGAACTCCACTTCCTTCCCATGGAATCCAGTCAACATCAGGAGTCCTGTTTTGTATCTCTCTCTTATTGGTATACCGATCCAGGCACTCTGGAGGAAACTGATTATCTAGATCCATTTCAATTGGGGTTTAGGCCCAGTTTTGGCACAGAAACTGCTTTGGTTGCCCAGTATGATGACCTCCATCGGGAGAGTGATGGGGAAATGTGTCCCTGTTAATTCTCCTTGACCTCTCAGTGGCTTTCACTACCATCAGCTATGGTATCCTTCTGGAGTGGCTGTCTGAATTGGGGGTGGGTGGCACCACTTTGTGGTGGATCCAGTCCTACTTAGAAGGTTTTGTTTTTTCCCAGAAGGTGATGCTTGAGGAGTGATCTTCAGTCCCATGGGACCTTCAATATGGGTTTGATTTTATTCCCCATGCTGTTTAAAATCTACATGAAACTGCTGAGTGGGGGTCATCTGGAGCTTTGGGGTACATTGTCAGCAATACGCTGATGACACATAGCTCTACTTAG
Source organism: Darevskia mixta (assembly GCA_034641385.1). Lineage (NCBI taxonomy): Eukaryota > Metazoa > Chordata > Lepidosauria > Squamata > Lacertidae > Darevskia > Darevskia mixta. The sequence continues at coordinate 14,020,308 of JAWWNH010000030.1, forward strand.
AATCATAGAATCATAGAGTTGGAAGAGACCACAAGGGCCATCCAGTCCAACCCCCTGCCAAGCAGGAAACACCACCAAAGCATTCCTGACAGGTGGCTGTCGAGCCTCTGCTTAAAGACCTCCAAAGAAGGAGACTCCACCACACTCCTTGGCAGCAAATTCCATTGTCGAACAGCTCTTACTGTCAGGAAGTTCTTTCTAATGTTTAGGTGGAATCTTCTTTCTTGTAGTTTGAATACTTATAATAATAATTTTATTATTTGTACCCTGCCCATCTGACTGGGTTGCCTCAGCCACTCAGGGCGGCTTCCAGCATATACAGAACCATAATAAAACATCAGACATTAAAAATGTCCCTATACTGGGTTGCCTTCAGATGTCTTCCAAAGGTTGGACAGTTACTTATTGAGTATGCATACAATTGAGCATGCATACACTTACAAAGGGAAGAGGTTTTAGTGCAATATTGGATTGAGTGGAAGATCAGCTTTATTTCTGTTAATTCAATTATATATACAAAAAAGGGAAGCATTTGGACTTTGTTTTTAATTTACAGCAGCTTTACTTGACCTCCTAAGTTACAGACAAGAAATTATGTAGAAAAATGTGCTGCATCAACAAAAAGAGGCAGGGCGGCGGAGCTGGCACAGAACCAAAAAGGTGTGAAGACCATGCTGGTTTAATGAATGAAGCACAATCAATTATTTGGCCTTTCTCGTCAGTTCCCGTGCCACAGCTTAAGCTCCCCTGTTACATCAAGAGAGCCCATTTTGAAAAGTGCTTGCATGCTGGAATTAATGACTCCTGTGATTTGCGATGCAGCATTTGAACTTCAGGGAAAGCTTCCTTTCGATTTTCAATTCAAATCAATGAGACTTTCATCTCTATTTCTCTAGCAATCACATTTACTTGCAAATGTCATTGAATATAAAGTTATCTGTTTGAAACGTGTGTGTGTGTGTGTGTGTGTGTGTGTGTGTGTGTTTGTAAAGGATCCAAAGAGAAAAAAAGAACCCTTGCATGCTTCATAAATGAGGTTGCAGATGAGCTTTGGTACCCACAAGGTCATTTAAAGAGAAACGACATCCTTATAGTAGTTGTTAGGATAGATCTCAAAACAGAAATCAGGAATTGCTGTCTATTATTTTGGAGGACGGGACACAGGTGGCGCTGTGGGTTAAACCACAGAGCCTAGGGCTTGCCGATCAGAAGGTCGGCGTTTCGAATCCCTGAGACGGGGTGAGCTCCCGTTGCTTGGTCCCTGCTCCTGCCAACCTAGCAGTTTGAAAGCACATCAAAGTGCAAGTAGATAAATAGGTACTGCTCCGGCGGGAAGGTAAACTGTGTTTCCGTGTGCTGCACTGGTTCGCCAGAAGCGGCTTTGTCATGCTGGCCACATGACCTGGAAGCTGTACGCCGGCTCCCTCTACCAATAATGCGAGATGAGTGCCGCAACCCCAGAGTTGGTCACGACTGGACGTAATGGTCAGGGGTCCCTTTACCTTTACCTTTTTATTTTGTAGGACAAAATGAAATGAGCGAATGTATATGTATAAATAACAATCAGTGATATGTTGAGGTGTTGCTTTAAAATATCCTGTAAATCATCAGGCTATTGATGATGGAATAGAGACTATTTCCACTGAACCGCCTTGTGAGAACACAATTGCTTCTCAGCTGTATTAGCCACCATCTTTCAACAGAGTAATGATCTCTCTCTCTCTCTCTCTCTCTCTCTCTCTCTCTCTCTCTCTCACACACACACACACACACACACACACACACACACACACACCCTGTGGCCATGATCCAGAAAATAGTTGGCATGCCTACATCTGAGTGAAAGCATAATAACTACTTAATACTTATCAGGGCCAGCCCGAGACCCTCTGGTGCCTGAGGCAAGACGTGCCACCAACATAGCCCCATAGATCTGGGCCCATGCCCTGGCAGGGTAGGAGGAGACCAGCAGCAACACAGATTCTCTGTGGGAGCACCTCCCTTTCACCAAGAGTAAAGGTGAAAAAGCGGGCATTGCATGAGGCATTGCTGCTGCTCTCCTCAACTTTTGGCTGCATCTTCAGTTTCCCTGAGTTGAAAGCAGCTGCCACCAAGACTGCCTCGAGATATCCCACCCGCTGTGGAACATGCTGCCTGAAGCAGGTCACCTCAGGATATTTCATGCATGCACTGGCCATGCCAGGGCAGCAAGCCAGCCTATGGGCTGCGGGGCAGACCACATTGCTCACATTTCTAGCCACTTTCCACCCCTCAGAACTTGCTGCCTGAGGCAGCTGCCTCACTCTACCTCACAGTAGGGCCAACCCAGGCACCTACGTCCTGATGATTCCACTGAAGCTTGAACCCCTGCCCAAGCCAGGATTGCCAGCACAATGCTCTCATAGGCACTGTACCTCTGCAGAATACATGTGCAGATTTGCTTGCTTGAAAGCGCCAGCATCCCTTTTCCACAATTTTGCTGGAAAGCTAACGCATGCACACATGCCGAGGCAGGCCTGAGACCTAAGGCTGTTAGCTCAAGGGATTTGGTGTTCCTAGCTTTCTGTGGATTGCATCACATAACAGTCAGTGTTAAGTTTGCTGTGAGAAACAGGACAAAGTCCCTGTTTTAAAGCATATCAAATGGGCTTTGAAAAGAGATTGGACAGATTCATGGAGGGTGGGCTTATCAATGACCATTTGCTAAATGGAGATGTCATGTTCAGGGACAGTAAAAACTCTTGAGTATCAGCTCCTAAGGAGGAACATTAAGAGAAGGGCTGTTCCCTTCAGCTCCATTGGCGGGCTTCTTTCAAAATGACTGGCTGGACCTTTGGTCTTATTGAGTAGGACTTTTCATTTGCACTTAAAATTATTATCTTTTAGTCAAGACACACCTTCTCAAACACCTTCCTGCTGGGATACCCAAAAAGTAAATGGCAGAGGGCATGGAGTTGCATGAAATTTGTGTATGTTGATTTATGTATGTAGATGCAAAATATAGAAATAATTGCTATAGTTTAAATAGAAATACAGTACATCTCCCCATAATAGGGGAAGACTGTGGTCTGTGTGCTTGTTTAGTCTGTTGTCCAGGAGCTAACTGCTGGTGGGCAACTTCAGAGCTCCTTCTCTTCCTTATTAGCATGCTGGTCCCGTGGGTTACCCGAAAGGCGAGGTCCAAGTCTGGTCCATGGTCAGAGGTACAATGTAAAGGCAGTCCGTGGTCGCTGAAGCTGGGTGCAGGGCAGGGAGTCAGGCAAAGTCGGGAACAGGTAGACAAGCAGGGAACCAGGGCAGGTCAGGAGCTCAGGCAGGAAAGCAGAACAGGTTTCAAGCAGGAACACTGGCAGGAACTGGTCAGCAACGATGTTGCTCCTGCAACTTGGGGCTGGGGCTGGCCAGCTTTTATCTGCCCCGAGGCAGAGGGCGGCCCCAATCCTCTGGTGACTCGCCTCTCCTCGCTTGGAGGCGAGCACTCCTCCTGCGGGAACTCAGTTCCCTTCGCCTCTCTGCCCTGAGCCTCTGCAGCTCAGGAGAGGCTGGAGGGTTACCGGACCCAGAGGCAACCCCTGACAGGGCTGGGAGTGGAGCACCTGCAGGCAATGGGTCCTCCACCCCAGCAGGAGCCAGAACAGACTCATCAGATGCCTGCACCTGAGGATCCAGCACAGGTGAGGACCCTTCAGACTCAGGGTCTAGCCCCAGTTCTGCTGGTTCTGGAGGTGGGGAATCCTGTGCAGGCTGGGATCCCTCAGGTTCAGCATCTGAGTCTGAATCCCAGGCCATCACACTTAGGGTTCTTTGGCCAATATCCTACTAAGATGTTCCCATCAGCACAAGGATTGTCCACTTGCATGATGGGACTTTCCCTTCTCTACTCCCCATGCACCCTCCCCAAATCTGCTCTGCAGCATTGACAGAGCCCCTAGAACAGATTTAGGAGAGGGTGCAGGGAGGAGAAGGGAGGGAAAGTCCCACTACACAATCAGAAAACTTTGTGCTGACTCAACGATTGCCTTACCACTACATAGGATTCCACTCATTATTCATAAACCAGACTTGACAGCTCTTGGGAAGGCTTCTAGAGGATTGGCCACTATAAAAAAGGATCACCCCACTTCCCACCAACTTCCCAGTGACATTGCCACAGTCCTCACCACCTCCCATGCCACTGTTTGTACCCCACTTGTGCCCTCCCTGTATCTTCCAGGAAACTGCCCCCCACCCACTTTGAAGACTTTCCTTTCAAAATTGTCTTGTAGTGCTGATATAACCATACTCTGTGTCTCGTCATGTGTATTTAGAAATGCATTTAAGTGCTAGCATTTATCAGCATCTTAAGGAGTGCCATGGCATAATACTTAGCTTTTACTTTAGGGGCAGGCACTCTTGGATTCACAGGTAAACATGAATCACCTTGTTGATTTAAAGTGCATTGTAAATGTTCAAGCCTGTATCACATGCGCGGGCCTTTAAAGGATAAAGCAGCACTTATTCATGAGTGAATTTATGACCAGGGTTGTATTTTCCTCATGAAAGGTTTATGGTTTGTTTACACTACCAAGAGAGGGGCCTTATTCAAGAGATTGCAAAATGCATATCCTAAATCAACAACCTTGAGGTGTTCTAGGCAGCTACCACTGGGTGTTTTAGTTACATATTCACATTCATGTTCTTGGGTCACGCCTTGAATGTAAGGCAGAGCAGGCCTGAATCTGCCACTGAGAGAGCCAATCCTGGCTCCTTGATAAGTGTGTATTTCATTTCATTTCACTTATTTTTATGCTTATAATCCCACCTTATCCCACTTTTCTCTGAGGAGTTCACGGTGGTCCCATGCCCACCTCTACCTCAACCAGGCCATGAGGTAGGTTAGGCAGAGAAAGAGAGAGAGACTCTGATTTCACCCACTGATCTTCATGACTGAATAGGGATTTGAACCTTGCTTTTTCAGGTCCTAGTCCAGCACTCCACCCACAACACCCCAATGTTCTGTTTACCTTTCCATATTTTAGACGTACACCTGATACTTGTGGGTTATATCATGAACACTATGAATGGATGGTTTTCTCCTCCTCCTTATCTCCACAGGATCAGATTCATGGAACTGATCACTCCTGACAGAGGGAAAGGGTTCCCTAGTGCCACACATTAATACCCTCTGAGCACGAGGAAAATACTTTTATTCTCCCAGACCCTTTGATAACTTTAATTCTTCAGGATGGTTTGGGCTTACCTTTTAAAATGAGCTGTGCCTCATTTTGATGGAGTGCTAGAACAGGATATAGCAGGCTTCCTCAACCTCGGCCCTCCATATGTTTTGAGACTACAATTCCCATCATCCCTGACCACTGGTCCTGCTAGCTAGGGATCATGGGAGTTGTAGGCCAAAAACATCTGGAGGGCCGAGGTTGAGAAAGCTGGGATATAGCATTATAAGCTGCAGCGAGCCCTGGGCTTGCACCTTCTGAGCTCCTCTCTCTTCCTGCTTGTTTGTGAGGAAGAGATCAGAAGCATCTGCTTCCATTTTAGATTAATCACAGTTTCACAAGTTGCCCACACCTTACACTGTAGTTAAGCCAGCTTCTCAACTCACGGTGGTGGAGAGTCTGTCTGCTCCCATAATGAGCAAATAAAGTCTGCTGTAGTTTGAGGTTTAAAATAAACGAAGAGTGCAAAAGATGCTGTGCCCTCATTTCCCCTTTTCATTTAAGTTAGGTTGGGGAGGGGGAAAAAACTTTACTGCAGAAGGAAGTTAGCTGAAATTCTAATTAAACCCATCTTTTTGATGGGTCCATCAGAAGCGACAAAGCTGCAACCACACTGGCGCATTCTGCGAATAATCATCTTTCTAACTTGCACTGATAGAAGCCCCAGGGTAGACTTAAACCTAAATAGCTGAAGGATTTGGTCCCAGTTGGCCTATTACAGTTGATGCCCACCAACTAACTCTGTTGTAGCAAATTGTCTCCTAGACCACAAGCGCTCAGAAGGGATTTAACAGAGGCTGGTTACACTTCTCTCCCTGGGACCTAGTTGGGTTCTTTTGCTCACTCATCTGCCTGAGCAGGCACACAGACAAAATTGCCTACTGTGGTATATGGAGGAAAGAAAAAAACAAGATTTCACCTAAAGGAAGCTGTAGGGAAAAGTTACACCAATTGGGTCACTAATGTGCACAATATTGAGAGGCAGAGACAGACAGACAATAAGACAGGCATGCCCTATTAAATAAAAGTTATTTCCCCCCCTTTAAATTAACCTAGGCTTGTGGATTTATGAAATCTCCAGCTTTATTTCTTCAAGGTTTTCTCCTTTACCTGCCCACAGTCTCAGAAAATCCACAAAATTCCTTCACAGGCATACATTTAGCGCATTAACCTGATCTACTGACTTGTGGTAATTTGTATTTGGAACATCGTTTTTAATTGTTGATTTCATTCTGCTCACCACCATGATATCCCACCCCTTAATATTGGCAGACATTTTTGTAAATGAATAAATAAATATTATTAGAATATATTAAATTTAATGATTATTAAGTTATTATTAAATTATTCTTCTGTGTTCAATCAACATGTCACTGTCCCTTCTGCAATCCTTCTACAGCAGCAGAGTTTTCTGTTGACTCCTGTCATGATAGGTTATCCTAATTTTCCAGGGTCCTCAATTACACCCAGAGCTTACATACGTTGAGTAGGTTCTCTGTAGCAGAGGTTATTCCTCCAGCTCCTGGAGACCAGTGGCTGTGGGATGGGAACTAGCAGGCTTGTACTTGCTCTCTCCCCCTTTGTGCATTGAACACACAAGTAGAAAAATGCCCAAATAGAGTTAGAGTGTCCCCTACATCCTTGGTTTCCTCAACAACTTCAGCACAGGTGAAATATTTATTTGGTGTTTCCCCCCCTCAGAAAAAAACAACAACCTAAATATAGTAGCAGCAGGCCAGTCTTTGTGTGTTGTTGGCTAGCTGTGGATGGGAATAATAAACATTGGAATGCATATCCTATTGAGAGTAATTCTGTGCCAACGAACATCCATAATTTGGATTTGCATCAACAACCCTGAGCATATTCAATATTTATGCTCCTTCCATCATGGAAAGCTTGGAGGAAAACACAACCAGGAAGCTATATAATACATTATTGCCTCTTCCAGAACATAACAGCAACAGGAAGCTACTGATTCCACCTGGATACAACTAATACCAGTGTCACCTAGTGACTAAATTACCTGTATATGATAACACTTTTTCCCACCCCCACGGATGTTTGTCCAGGTTGCTTAGCTGCACAATTATCCATAGATTATTTTGCCCTGATGAAAAGTAAATCAAACATAGGAAAATTTGGGATAAGTGTTGGCACAACTGGAAAATGAACCCAGCAGTAGACCCCCGGACCATATGTTCCTGAAGTTCTGAAATGAACATCATTTTCCACCATTATTTCCTCTTCCTCGTGTTTTATTTATATAAAAAAGGTGGTTTTACATTTACTTTTTTTTTTTTAGAAGCTTCAAGGCAAATCATGTAGTCTTTGCATCATTCAAGCTAGAAATGTCCAACTAGGTCAAAGGAAGTAGGAAATCACCAGAGCTTTTATCCTTAACTTTGTTAAAATTATTCTGCATATGCCGTTCATGTGAAAAATGTGTGAGAAACATGCCTTAGTCAACCACTTGTGTTCAAATAAAAGCCCTCTCCCCCCAGATTTACTCGGGAACTTGTCTGTAAGGTTTTTATATAGAATTAAATTAATCCCTTCCAAAATATGACGAAACCAGAAATGAAAAGTTCTCAGAGCGAGAGATAGAGTCCAATACTGTTCCATTATCATTGTTTACATTTTCTCATTGAGCCATACATTTCTAAGCACCTTAGTGCAAAAATGCAGATGAAAATAGTTCAGAAACCAGGAGAAAAAACTCTCTTTGTTAACTAGGAATTGCAGCCTTGGTTACAGTATGCTATAAATGATACTTCATGCTTTTAAAAAGCTAGTGCAAAGGGGCTATAGATTTAGTTAAATTTGAATGGCATTATTCCTAAGTATGCCCATAATCTGCATTAAATGGAGCAGCTGGGAATGGCCTTTGGTGAAATGCTTCCTTTTCTTAGGTATTCTCCTGCTTCTTCAAAACCCATATGACTTCAAAGATATCTGGATGTGTCATATGCTATTAGCAGTCTCCATTCTCTGAGTGACACTCCATATGTAGCCAAATGGCACCACATAGCACAGGTGTGGGTGCTATGTGGTGGCGCTGTGATCTAAACCACCAAGCCTCTTGGGCTTGCTGATTGGAAGGTTGGTGGTTTGAATCCCCACGACGGAGTGAGCTCCTGTTGCTCTGTCCCAGCTCCTGCCAGCCTAGCAGTTCAAAAGCACGCCACTGCAAGTAGATAAATAGGTACCGCTGGAACGGGAAGGTTAACAGTGTTTCTGTGTGCTCTGGCTTCCGTCACGGTGTTCTGTTGCGCCAGAAGCGGTTTAGTCCTGCTGGCCACATGACCTGGAAAGCTGTCTGTGAACAAACACAGGCTCCCTCGGCCTGAAGCGAGATGAATGACGCTCCCCATAGTTGCCTTTGACTGGACTTAACCATCCAGGGGTCCTTTACCTTTGCTTTACATAGCACCACACACAAGAGAGATACCGGCACGCAACATTTGCAGAAGTACAAATAATATTTGGTGGGGTGGACGTAAATTGAGTGTATTAGGCGGGGAGAGTCCAACAATGAATACAAAACATGCTCAGTGGATGTGGAATGCCAAATAAATGCTTGGAGAGAAGATATTTAATATGGATAAACTCATAACTCTGGAGTAAATAGTGCAGTTACTTTCCCTCCACTTCTTAATGCTATTCTTTCACTTTTTCATTAGAATGTTCACCCTGAAGAGATTATTCCAATTATACTTTTATTTCCAGGCAAGGATTCCCAGAGCAATCTAATCAATCCAATGTAGGGCTGCTTTACTCATTACACACCTATCACCTGGTTTCTCAGGACCTGATTACTCAATTGACCCCAAAATATGTAGGCGGCCCCGCTGGAAATCATTGTATCTGAGGTGATATGAGGCGATATGAAAGACCTCACGATTCAAACAGGAAGGTTGCCGCTTGATGCTGTAGTTGCCTGGTGAGGAAATAAATGCAGTTCTATAAATTTTATTCAAAAGTTACAATACAGCTTTGCCCACTGCCATAATATCACAGAATGATCACGGCAGTCCTCAATCCCACATCACTGTCAGGTTGACTCACTGAAATAAATGTTTGAAGGGGGAATAAGTGTTTGAAGGGCCTTGTAACAGGAAACATTGCATCTTTTTTCAGTAGTCTATTAATGGCAGAAATAACTCCCAACTCTTTCAGAGTATGAAATTGAGAGAAATGTCAGATAAGCAATCAATGATCTAGGGGAAAAATAGGAAACAAGAAATATCACCTTATCAGAGAAATCTTTGTCTTTGTAAGTCAAAAGGGTCTTTTGGTCTTTTGCTCCTACATGCCTGTAATAGGAAGAGTAAAATGCTTCATTTGGTTTTACTGGAATGCACTGTGTCATCTGAAGGAGCAAAGGCACTTACTGTTATTAAAAGAGATAATGTAATTGAATATGGTCCTAAAGCTACAAGGTAGTAGAATTTGCTGCAAGTATTGATGTATGAAATTTTAAACTTGCTGGAATAATACTTATGTCACTTCCTGCGTATATTTACAGCGCCTATGAAAATGAACATTTGATATCAGCTGAAAACCATTACATTTTTAAAGCATTAATATTCACTGCCAATTTACTTTTTGTTGTAGCCTAACATGCAGAACTCCCTCAAGTAAGCATGGCTTGTAATATATTAAAATACATGTGTTGCAGTTCCAGGCTCAGCGGGGTCACGGGTGGTGGGGCAAAGGCATGATAAAGATGCAGTAACCACAGCACAACCAATGGGGATTTAAACAGGCCACAGCTTTATTGATAACAGCTGTTAACAGGCTTTGGCGGAGGCATCAGGTGTGTAACCTGAATCAACAAACCTATCTGCTAGTTGATTATTTGGCAGGGTTATCCAAGGTTAAGGATCTCCCTATGACATACATCAAATTGGGGTGACCACCACAAGACTGCTATTTTGCAAGTTCTATGGTCCATCAGCTCCCCACCTCCCCCAGATCCCTTTAAGGGGATGCTCTGTTCCTTTGGCACACGGGTGCAGGGGGTGGACAACTCCCTGTCTACTTAGCATAAGGATCCATCGCAATGCCTTATCCGCCAGCAAGTTGTGACAATTGCATTGAGGCAGGCAAAAACCCCAAGACAGAATTTGTCCGAAGGCAACATCCTCCCTGGTCCTGAATACGGTGACCGAAGACTTCCATAGAAAGGTCTCTCATACAGCCTGCCTCGCTTAAGGTAACTGCAGTAGAACATCAATAAAAAGGCTGGTGAATTACAGCAAAAGCCCATGAAGTTCTCACAGCTGTGCCAGTTCCATATGTATTGTCATAACAACTGCACTGCAAGCATGGACGCTATATACAAAACCATAGAAGCAATGCTCTTACTGGCATGGTTCACTATGGGAATAGGAGAAATCTCTAATTGCTCGTGATGCAGACATGCTATCAGTCAGAGTTATTAAAATGCATTCAACATGCATTAGACCAGGACCTATGGGATGGATATTAGATTTTAAAATGCTGAGTCTACATATAGGTTCAAGGGAAATCTTTCAGATGGTCTGATCTTCAAGTTTCCAGAAAGTTACCCATGTTAGTCTCTGTTGCAGTAGAAACAAGGATAAGTATTGTTGCACCTTAAAGGTTAGCAAATTTATTATGGCATAAACGTTTATGGTCCACTCCTTCGATTGCAGAAAGTTTAGACCTCAGCTGGAGGGGTGTTCATCAGCTCTGTGTAGTCATGCAGCTCTGTGTAGTCATGCTCTGTGTCTTACATGCATTTAACTTGCACAATTTCAACTTTACACACTTAGCAGCTGACTAATTGCACAAATTACATGCTCTTAAGGTGGAGAGACTCCAGTGCAACAGTCTCCCAGAGGGAGGGGAAGGGGGGCACTAAGACCCATTCAGCGCATCAGCTCCAGAAGATAGGATTGCTGATGTAGAGGTGGTACCAGGGGGTTGTTTGGACTACACATGATTTCAGCTTTATGTGCAACTCCCTGGAATGTAAACCCTGTGTAAGGTGCACATAAACAGCACTTCCTGAACTATTGGGTGAATAGAGATGATTCAGGTGAGATTTGCATATTCCTGAGTTGGACTGTGCTATTAACAAGACATCTGGAACCAAATCAAGGGCTCCCTGAAATCCTGAGTTGATCTGTGGACTCAGCAGGTGCCCAGGAAACAGTGCAATTCTAAAGCAACTGCTGCATTATTTTAAAATGAAGCCAAGCTGACAAATGCCCTGAGCTTGAATGGGTGGAGAAGGGATCTTTAATTTGAATGAAAAGGACTCAGTTTTAATCAGAACGAATTATGTTCACTGGTCCTTAACAGCTGTGATTCCCCAGCACTGTGGATATTGAGTGGACCTGGAAAGCCCCTCCTCACACAACGTGTTAAATACAAAGGTTTTTTGCTAATTGGATTTGATTTTAGAGCCACCATTCTGCACGGCACTTTGCACAGAAACAGAAGCAAAAGGAGGGAAAGACAAGTCCCCACATGATTACAAGACTTAACCACACATTAGTAATCTCAGGTGTTTCACTATCAACTTATCGAAGAGTATCTTAGCTATCTGCCTTTATTTCAGTTGAATCAGTCAATCTGAAGTTGTATAATAAAAAGTAATGTAAGTGACTCTTAGAGATATTGGAGCAAGTGTGGGAATTATGTAATTTATGTAAGCAGTCGTAGTTAAAATGACCATCTGCAATAGATTTCTTTTTCACTAGTACACTGAAACTAAAATAACCCCTTCCAAATTGTCTTTGATTCTCAGAATAGATTTTGTCAATCGATGAAGCAACTAAAGCTACATCCAGCTAATCTAACAATCAAAGCTTCTACCCCTAGTTAGTATGTTTACTTTATTCAGTATAGGGAAGCTTATGAGGAGTTGTGCCACATGCAATCTGGAGTGATAGCATAAGCGAGGCCCAGACTGTGCATCCCGTTTTCTGTTAGGTCTTTATGTAAAAGCCACCTGACCCTCAACAGATAAAATGTAATGGAAAATTTGCTATTAGCTTGTGAGGCCATGATATCACAATAGGCGGCTTTGCTTGCTTGTGGCAGGGGTGCCCCAAAGTTAAAATCGTAGGATTAAATAGCCGCATTCTGTGTAGAATTACAGTACCTGGAGAGTGAGTTATATTATCTTGTATGTATGCTCAGCTAGGATTTAAGTGGAACTCTGCAAATTTTAAGCCAGAATTTCTAATGCAGTTCTTGGTGCTGACTGTTTGACCTGTTATCATCAGAGAGAGGCATTAAGCTTAATATGAAGCCGCTGCCAATATGGATTTCCAAAGCATTTTCAGCCTTCATGGTGCAAAAGTTCATTGACTAGTGACTACACTTCCCCCCTGAATAGAGTACTCAGGGTCATCAAACACTGCAAGCATAACTAACTGTTATGTTTATTGTGTAGCACTCATATGCTTTGAAAACGCCATATTTATTTACTATCAAAACATATTTGCAGTTAGGGAGGCTAACTGTGCAATCGTGCACAATGGTCCTAAGTTCTACTGTGTTCATTATATCTAGAATGGGTGAACCTTTCAGTTTCTCACGTTTTCTAATCTTCAGTTCTCCACATTTCTGCAGCAATTTGTAATTTATTTACTTTTTAAATCCTCATGAAGATGCATCAGCATTTTATGATTTTTTTTTTTAATCCCCATAAAATTCATCAGCGATTTAGTGTCAAAGGAGTTTTGGTCAATGAAACGTTATATGGTACCACAAACTAAAACGTTAATGTCTGGGGGTGGGGAGGCATTTAGTGCAAGTATTTGATGCATTTTAATGTTTGTTGGAAGCCACCCAGAGTGGCTGGCGGGACCCGGCCAGATGGGCGGGGTACAAATAATAAATTATTAATATTATTATTATTTATTATAAGTATCTCCTAATAGCCACATTTTTGTATGCAGTTTTGACCAATGTACAATTTATTGCAACTTTCTCTAATGCATTTTTGTATGTTACAAAACCACTGACCAAACAGACCACTGACCAAACAGAAATGCATTGCACAATCAGGTAGACATCCTTGGATGTGATGTCTTTTTTTAAAGCAAGCAGCCTGTTATAAAAACCATATTCTGCCATCTGCTTTAAGAGAAAAGAAAAATGGGAAGGAAAACTAAAAAAAAAATGTCACAAATACTTCAGGCCGCTTTCAAGCAAATCTTAAACTTTCTCAAGACTTCATTAGCTCATGCTATACGGGGTAGAAATGCCTCTCGTCTCTTTCTCCTAACAGATCCTCCAGCAAGGTAGAATTACTAATGGCTTTTCTACAGCGAAGAGTCAAGGTGAAATTATACCTAGAGAATACCTCCTGCCTGATCTGATGCAGGCACCAGCTGCTCCGCATTTCATCTCCCTCTGCATGTGACAGGCTATAAAAGAACAACCACAGGGACTGTTGACATTGCGTGCGATAGCCAGCATGATTTATGCATTGTTGTGTTGAGTCAGGAAATCATGAACGTCGAATTAAAGCAATGTGCAAAGCTTGCCATATGACAGAAGTCCTAGTCTACGTGAACTCTTGCAGCTACAACGGTAAAACGCAACATTGAAGGAGCTGCAGCTCCTTCAATGTGGTGGGCTGTGCCAAATGTTGGCCCGTTTCAATATTCAGGAATTAAGTAGTACATCAAGTTAGCCTGAAATATTTCTCCAAAGCACCCTAATGATGGCAATGTTCACTTTTCATTTTTTGAACCTGCCCCCAGGGCCGGCGCATCCATTTAGGCGAACTAGGCAATTGCCTAGGGCGCCAAAATGGAGGGGGCGCTGGCCAGCCTGCCCCCCCCGCCACCCCCCGCTGCCGCCCGGTGCCACCACAACCAGCAGCGGAGCAAGCAGGTTGGGGTGAAAAATGCGGCGGCGAGGGCGCCAAAATGGAGGGGCGCTGGCCAGCCTGCCCCCCGCCGCCGCCCCAACCAGCGGCGGAGCAAGCAAACCGCGGCGGTGGGGGGCGCCCGGCCGGGCAGGGGGCGGGGCACCGCTCCGCAACGTGCGTCATACGCAATGATGTCACGTGGCCCGCCCCCTCGCCTAGGGCACCAAAATTGCCAGCACCGGTCCTGGCTGCCCCTCTTCTGCCTCTCTGCAGCTGATTTGGCACCCCCCCCCAAACACACTCCATTTTCCTGGACAATCAGGAAACCTGTAGTGAATGTGAAGATGTCACAACACTAACTATCCAGTCAAATCTGGCTATGTGCGGACATCATGAAGGCAAACAAAGCTATTTTTTTCTGTTCTCTTTTTATCCCCACCTAAACCAGTGGGTAGATTGGTAAAAAAAAGGGGGGGGTTAATATTGTTTTTATTTTGAATTATATATGGGGTACCATAATCTATTCAGGGCTTAGAGCTTCTAAAAGTCTAAATGCACCCCTGTGCTACAGGTGTATTATCTGGCATTTCGAGAGAGAGAGGCTACAGCACAGGAGGACAGCAAGTGCTTTATATGCAAGACGTTCGTATCTGGTTAATTCCTCATACCAGCCCAGCCAATTAAAAGGACCAGACGGCAAGTGAAGTGAAAGTCCTCTGACTGAGTCCCTGGAGCCGAACTGCAGCCAGTTGATGTAGGCAGTAATGGGACAGGCCAGCCTTCCCCAGCCTGGTGCCCTCCAGACTTTCTTCTGGACTACAGCTCCCATCAGCCCCAACAAGCAAGACCAGTGGCCAGAGATGTTGTGGCTTGTTGTTCAACGTATCTGGATAACTCCAGGTTGGGGAAAGCTGAGCTAGATGGACAGAAAGTGTTACCTAGCATATGATTCTAATCCTAAGGTGGTCATGGGGTTGAAAGGCAATGAGGCAAAACTCAGTGGCAGTCCATCTGCACTGCATGCGAAAGGTCCCAGGTTCGATCCCCGACATCTCAAAGAGGGTCTGGAAATGATGCCTGTTTGAGATCCTGGAGAGCAGCTTCCAATCAGCAAAGGCAATAAAATTGAGTTGAGTTAGATGAACAAAAGTGTGACTCACTATCAGGCAGCTTCCTACGATCTAACATTCCAATGATCTGACAGTTCTTTCCGATCAGCCTTCCAGTTGTTTTGGGTTTTCTTTATACAAAATCTCCTTTACAGTGGTACCTCGGAAGTTGAATGGAATCCATTCCGGAAGTCCGTCCGACTTCCAAAACATTCGGAAACCAAGGTACAGCTTCCGATTGGCTGCAGGAAGCTCCGTGCACTGCTCTGGTTCACCAGAAGTGGCTTAATCATACTGGCCACATGACCTGGAAAAACTTGTCTGCAGACAAACGCCGGCTCCCTCAGCCTGCAAAGCGAGATAAGCGCCGCAACCCCAGAGTCATCCGCGACTGGACTTAACGGTCAGGGGTCCCTTTACCTTTACCTTTAAACATGCATAGGATTGCAGTGGCTGTCAGTTGTCATGGTAAACACCTTTTTCTCTCACAAAGAGCAGTGATGTTTTGTTCTTACAGTAAAAGGGTGTTTAAACCTGCTGTGGGTTTCTTTTTTCTCCTCCTCCTGTGGATCAAAGACTCCACTCCTTGTCGAGAACACATCTTTCTTTTTCAGTACTTGAACATAAAAACATAATTAAACCAGAAGAAAGCAAAAATTTCCTCAGGCACACCTAAGCTATCAGAGCCCAGTACTTTAAGAGACCTGGTGTTCACCTTCAGTACATTTAATGTACACCGTTAATAATGGCTGCAATTCAACAGATGACTCCATTATGCAAGATGCCCTTTCATGGCTCTCCAGGGAGCTTTTGTAAGTAGGCAGTGATAAGTGTCATTTAATCTTAACCACGTCTTGCATGCCACATGTCAGGTATAAATAATATATAACTGCATAACATCTTTCCTTTGGTTAATGAAGCAAAATTATGATTGCTGGGAAAAGTTCTGTTCTTGGTTTTTTTCTAAAAAAAATATTTAGATTGGAATAGGGGCAAGTGTCATAAAATATTTTTTTTTTCAGGACCTGTAGGACAATACCAGCTTTTATGTCATAATGTATTGTCTAAGTGATAATGCCCCCCTTTCCCTCTGCTATTCTGATTATTAATCAATTGTCTAATTGAATTGGCAAGACTTTCATTGGTAAATCAATCACTCAATATCTTTTAGTGAATTCTCGCTCCTGGTAAGAAATAGTTTATAGGATGGAGATAAGGAACACCATAGATTAGGATTCTAAAATAAGACATTGAATCATAGCATTGTGGAGTTGAAAGGGATCCTAAAGGGATCCTGTAAAATTCTTACCGAGCATCTAAGCCTCTAGGGCAGTGTTCCCCAACCTTGGGCCTCCAGCTGTTTTTGGACTACAACTCCTATCATCCCTCGCTAGCAAGACCAGTCAGTGGTCAGGGATGATGGGAATTGTAGTCCGAAAACAGCTGGAGGCACAAGGTTGGGGAACACTCCTCTAGGGCATACTGATGACAACACTGGTGCATGCTCCACCCCAGAGAACTTTGTGCAAGCTGTAGCATCCAAGGCTTGTATTGACTCTTCCACACTAACCACCTCAGACTACCCCAGTGGAGTCATTTTGTGGGCTAGAGCAATACTGAATTTCCCTTTGATGCTCTATGACCTGCAACATAATATACAGAGGTATCCAAGCACTGGGTAGAGAGGCAATCTGGAACAAGAGAAACCCTGTAATATAGTCAAGAAAATAAAACAAATTATCATCAGTTGGTCATCCTTTTTGGATGCCCAAATATGCCCCTGATATCAGATTTTTTACTTTTCCAGATTTTGGCAGCAGAAGCCCTAATAATAACAATATTTCAGAGATCACTGATATCAGAAATGTTTTAAAGTGTGTGTTTCTTTGGGGTAAAATCCAAGGATACATTTTAACAGCTCTAGAAAGTCAACTGTGTTTACTTAAATACAGCAATGTAGGTTAGAGAAGACTGTAGAAATAAGTCAACAGTGGCTATAATTGAGCATCCAGCACCTGTTCCTCGTATTTACCATGCTCTTAGCATGCTGTCAGTATGAGCGTTAGGGAGCCATAGAGTGTGAAGCTAAGAGCCAAGAGGTGTGTGCTCTTGTAGCACAATTTTCTGTTCAGTTATCGGCACTGCTTATGTGTGTATGAGAGAGAGGGAGTGTGATGAATGCAATGTATGTGGGATCAATGTTATCTCAACAAACATATAAAGGGAAGACTTATAATAATAATAATAATAATTTATTATTTATACCCCGCCCATCTGGCTGGGTCTCCCCAGCCACTCTGGGCGGCTTCCAAAAGAACATTAAAATACAGTAATCTATTAAACATTAAAAGCCTCCCTAAACAGGGCTGCCTTCAGATGTCTTCTAAAGGTCTGATAGTTGTTGTTCTCTTTGACATCTGAAGGGAGGGCGTTCCACAGGGCGGGCGCCACTACCGAGAAGGCCCTCTGCCTGGTTCCCTGTAACTTGGCTGCTCGCAGCGAGGGAACCGACAGAAGGCCCTCGGTGCTGGACCTCAGTGTCCGGGCTGAACGATGGGGGTGGAGACGCTCCTTCAGGTATACTGGACCAAAGCCATTTAGGGCTTTAAAGGTCAGCACCAACACTTTGAATTGTGCTCGGAAACGTACTGGGAGCCAATGTAGGTCTTTCAAGACTGGTGTTATGTGGTCTCGGCGGCCGCTCCCAGTCACCAGTCTAGCTGCCGCATTCTGGATTAGTTGTAGTTTCCGGGTCACCTTCAAAGGTAGCCCCACGTAGAGCGCATTGCAGTAATCCAAGCGAGAGATAACTAGAGCATGCACCACTCTAGCAAGACAGTCCGCGGGCAGGTAGGGTCTCAGCCTGCGTACCAGATGGAGCTGGTAGACTGCTGCCCTGGATACAGAATTAACCTGTGCCTCCATGGACAGCTGTGAGTCCAGAATGACTCCCAGGCTGCGCACCTGGTCCTTCAGGGGCACAGTTACCCCATTCAGGACCAGGGAGTCCTCCACTTTTCTTTTTGGCACGTTCTATAAATGAGCTAAACATTAATATTGTGGCTAAGCTTTTGGGCAACTGGTTTTAATTGTGCAGATCGTTATTTGTATGAATAATTGCTACATTTGATTTTCAGTCATAAAGTTACTAATGCAATGGCAGGTGTTGGAGGTCTAGAATCCCAAAGTGTGTTTGTACCACTCTCATTGTACCGCTGTCATTGACTCTTTGTCTGTTTATTTTTTTATTAAAAAAATATCGTAAAACACTACTTATTGGGCAGCTGCTATCCACCTTTGATAGGTATATGATTTAGTTACAAGCTCTCAACCATGTGTGAAAGATGCAGGCATGCTTGACTTGAAGTGTTCTGAGAAAAAAATGTTAAAATAAAATAGAAATAAATAATCGAGCATCAATAATCCAAAGCCATTTCCAGAACCTAGAAAACAGGCAGGCTGCAAGTGGCCCAAGCACCTGTTCAGCTGGTCATACTGTCTACTGCACAAAGCATTATTTGCCAACCTGATGCCCTCCAAATGCTTTGGAATGCAACTTCCATCAGCCCCAGGCAGCACCGTCATGCCCTGGAGCTGATGGGAACTGTAGTACAAGATACCCAGAAGATACCAAGCTAGGCAAGGCTAGAACAAAGAAACGAGAACAAGAATTTTTATCCCACAGTGAAAGAAGCATCAATTGGTACCGGTATATCTGACCCCAATGTTCATGCCTGCTGTGAGTGCAGAAATGGGAGTAGTAGACAACTACTGGAGTCCAGAAGTTAGTTCTGCTCCCTATGAACATTTTTTGCAGCTGCATGACTGTCATCCCAGGGAGGTTTGGCTAACTTAGACTGGTTGCTGGTGTCACCACCAGTGTGTTGCTGTCAAAGGGAACAACTTCAAAGGAATCGTTCCACTTTAGGTCATCCATTCAGGTTGACATGACTGTGAGTGCCACCCCCTTTAAGTCTACCTTCTACAATAGTATAGGATCATGTGTTGGACTCTATTCCTTTGTGGTAACTATTAATATTGGAAGTGCTTCCACATTTTTTAAAAAGGCTGAACAGTTCTTTATACTGGTCACTCATTCATCCTGAGCTACTGAATATTTGGGATGGGGTGATGACGCAAGCACCCCTTAATTCCTCTAATTATTTGTGTCTTTTCATTCTGTATTTTTTTGTTTTCTTCTACTAGATCTATACTGCTCCTGTATATATTTTTTAAATAAACATTTACTATAATGTTCATCCCTTTTGGGCTAAAAAGTGAAATAATTATAATAACAATATTACAAAATATGTGAAAAAAGAATCCCTACTATCTTTGCTATACACAAGGGTAGCTGTGCAATTGGCACCTTAATTATCGGAATGTAGAATGGAAGCATGTGAATAATGCCTGACAACCTATATTTTCAGGCCACTAACTTGCTAGTTAATTCAATGGCTTGTTGACATTATATTTACCAGTTTAAAAATATATCCGATGAAATATGGCACCCATTAAGTTACAGATCTAAGCTGGTAGAATTCAAAGTGATGAATCCTTTCACTTGTGCATGTAGCACAGCAGTTGAGGCACTTCAAAGAATCTGAGTCACATCCCCTCAGCTATTGTATAATTAAACAAAAAGATTTTGATGTAGGTTATCCTTGATCTTTAAGCAGAAATATAAGGCAACCAAAGCGGAGTCTTCTGTATCCATCTTATCTAAAAAAATTAGTGGTAGGGTTGCACCTTGTTGCTATAAACCATGTCAACTTGGGGACTGTGGAAAGAACAGGAAGGTTTGCTTGCAATTTAGGTTCAATTTGGATGCAAGTGAATTTAAAATTCAATACTGTACTGCAATAGAACATAGACTTTTGTATATAGGGCGCTTATAGGATCATAGGCAGAGGGCCTTTTCGGTGACGGCGCCCGCCCTGTGGGACGCCCTCCCACCAGATGTCAAGGAAATAAACAACTTCCTGACTTTTAGAAGACATCTGAAGGCAGCCCTGTTTAGGGAAGTTTTTAATGTTCAAAGTTTTATTCTGTTTAATATTTTGTTGGGAGCCATCCAGAGTGGCTGGGGAAACCCAGCCAGCCAGATAGGCGAGCTATAAATAATAAATTATTATTATTATTATTATTATTATTATTATTATTATTATTATTATTATAGAATTGTGGAGATGGTTATCTACTCCAATCCCCTGCAAAGTAGGAATCTCAAATAAATCATACATGACAGATGACCACTCAACCTCTGCTTAAAAACCTCCAAGGAAGGAGAGTCCACTACCTTCCAAAAGTTCTTTCTGATGTTTCATCAGAAGCTCCTTTCTTGTAACTCGAATCCACTGGTTTAGGTCCTAGCTTCTTCTAGAGTAGGAGAAAACAAGCTTGCTCCATCTTCCAAGTGCTAGCCCTTTTATATACAGTGGTACCTCGGGTTACAGACGCTTCAGGTTACAGACTCCGTTAACCCAGAAATAGTACCTCACGTTAAGAACTTTACCTCAGGATGAGAACAGAAATCGCGTGGACGCGGCGTGGCGGCAGTTGGAGGTCCCATTAGCTAAAGTGGTACCTCAGGTTAAGAACAGTTTCAGGCTAAGAACAGACCTCCAGAATGAATTAAGTTCTTAACCTGAGGTACCACTGTATTTGAAAATGACTATCTTATTAGCCCCGCCTCCTGCAGTAGAATAGGGAAGGCTCTTCCTCTCACAAATGTGGCATGCAAGGTGAGAGGGAGAGAGGTTATTTCCTTGCACTGGCACCTAAGAGATGTCATAGGCACTCCTTGCTTCTTGTGTCACTGCTTTATGTTCTGGCAAGGTACCAGGCAGTATCCAATGAAACAGATCCACTAGCACAAGGATTGCCTCTAGCACAGTGGGAGTTACCCTCCCTTCCCTCTCCTTGCCCCTCTGCCCCCTCCCCAAATCTGCTCTGAAAGCTTGAGGGAAGCCCTGAGAGGTATGAGGTGAACAGAGAGAGGCAAGGGACAAGTACCTTTACTCAGTCAAAAGTTATTGCGCCAGCAGATCATTTTAGCTGGATATCCCCACCTCTCTCACACACAGTTTCTAAGAAGTTCAAGGGCTCTTCAATATGAAAACATGCTTAGTATGGTTTGGAGAACCTGAGGCCTATATAAGTCCCACGTGGTGTGCACCTTAGTCACCTGGGGACAGGTAGCACACACCAACACAGAGATTCAAGCTAG
Organism: Darevskia mixta; assembly: GCA_034641385.1. Lineage (NCBI taxonomy): Eukaryota > Metazoa > Chordata > Lepidosauria > Squamata > Lacertidae > Darevskia > Darevskia mixta. Next base: position 14,041,716 of record JAWWNH010000030.1, read on the forward strand.
AAGTCTTGGTTCTATGGCATGGCAGTCTGGAGTTACTGTATGTTATTTATTGCTGTTCTGTTCTAATTAAAATCCAGCACAGTTAATTTCCTTTCTTTATAATTGTAATGCTTAGCAAGACAAGGAACAGAAGCTATTCAATCACATACCCCAATTTCCTCTTTGTTGTATTATTTATTTGCATTGAGAGATAGAGGTAGCTATAGTGTGAAATTCTAAACAAGGACAAAGACATCAGCTCTAATTACCTGGAAATAAACATCAAAACACTTGATCCTAATTAGGAATTAGGATCCCTAATTTACTCTTCCAGTTTGTTGTGGCTTGACTTCTTTCTGATATGCAGATGAGGAGCCAATCTATCCACAGAATCACGACAAAGTAGAGCAAGCACACATGAGATGCAACTGCAAAATTACCAACATCTCTGTCACTTTTGCGCCTGCCTCAAAAAATAGTGGAGCTGCTTTCTTCAGAAACAATACAAAACAACCTAAATCGATCATCAGTCATTTATTATGTAGTCACAGACCCACTGAAACAAAACAATCTCATTGTTTCTGTCTCTGTTACGAAATCTTAAAGTATTGTGGTTGTTATACTGCAGCCAGATAGACCTAAAAAGAAGCAGATGGTAAGTGCTGAAAACATGGTATTTAGAAGTAGGAAAACATGGAAAGGCTAATCAGGGTCATTAGGGAAATCCCTCTCCTATGGTGCTATGGAATTGGGATGAAACTGGTGTCAGCTTCTAGGCAGGGCCCACAGTTGATGCTTACCCTGGCCCTCTAAGTAGCACAAATCTGGAGATTTGTGAAAAAATTAAAGGGTAGCTAAGTGCTAGGAATGGGGGATAAATTTGGTTAAGTTCAAAGTTCAAAGTGAACCGACCTAATTTGCATTCCCCAAACAGCATTCAAACCAAAATGCAGCCATCCTTTGATATTCACACACCTCTGAATTTTGCAGTGCAGTTCACCAGTCATGTTACTTGGACAGAAATGCACATACTGTCATAAAATGTGCATTTAAATGGCTATATTAATGACAATATCATTTAAAATGTATTATCTTAGTGAAAGTTGCTTCCAGAAATATGCACATAAAAAATAGGATAACTTTGCAGTAAAAATGCTGATGAATTTTCATTGGGCCTTCTTTTTTAAAATAAAAATAAAAATTGCAGACTGATGTGACAATGTGGAGAAATGAGTTATGAAAATTCAGAAAATGAGAAACTGAGAGAAACCAAAATCGACCCATTTCTCTACTACCGCCACACCTAGATAAACCTGCCAGGGCCTATAGATAGATGAAGGGAACTCTATTGCCCATTACTCCCCACAAACCTGTAGCTGGCCCTGACCAGCCTTTCTACTTGAAACTCTGTGAGGAGGCAAAAGTGAGGTTTTTAATTTGCCCCAGTGGTGTTCCTATTTGATCACTGCCCTCCTGCCCACTGGGGCAAACTAAGCACCCCCTTTCCAGCAGATTGTATGTAAAACTGCAGATCTATTGGCACAGCATGGGTCTGAAGGACCTGGTAGTGGAAGCCTTCTTCCTTTGTAGCACTACACAACCTTGTTCTAGTGCACCCCATATACTGCTTTGATGTGCAGTCCATGCTGTCATGATTTCCCCTGTTTTCTTTTCCTGCATATCCCCTTCCTGTAGATACATAGGTATATAGGAGCAGCTTGTCAGGTCGGATGGAGCCACTGTGTTAGCTTCCCAACAGGTGAGATGCTGTTGCTTACTGGGAAAAGAAAAGGTAAGGCAGCTCGGAGGTCAGTGTTGTGCAAACACATTGGTGGAGCCAATCCAGCACTCCCGCCGGTGTGTTTGCCCCGCACCAGCCTCCCCACTGCCTCACCCCTCCCTCTCCTGCTTCCCATAAGCAACAGCAACCCACCTGCTGGGTAGCTTGCCTAGCAACGCTAATGCTTCTGCAGCTATATATCTTAAATTGTACATGAGATTGGGGGCGAGCTCTTCCAAGAATACTTTAATATTCATGTTTGTGACTACTAATTAAACTTTAAAATTACTCTATAACTCTTGAAGGCATATGCCTTAATGCAGTGTGCAGGGATTTAGCTATGTGGGTCAAACTATGCTCCAGTCAAAAGCATATCATCAGTATCCCCACCCCCTGGGCTCGGGGTTCTTTCACCACTAGGAAGTTCAAACTGGGAACAAAATAGAAGGAGAGGATCTGCTGGAATATACAGAACAGCAAGAGTGTGACAGCCAACACTCTTTTCTTAACTCAGAGTGTTAAAAAAAAATCTAATTCAAGAGAAACTAATGGTACATGTTTTGGGAGAAGTGCCAGCATCAATTTTACAGTTTTAGCAGCTGAAGATTTAGGCACCATTTTGTAATAAAAAATTCAACGCAAACTACTCTACACTTTTCACATGGAATCTTTCCTGGAAAGTTACAATTGTGTGTTAAATATTTATTAGTTACTTGAGAGGCTGGACTAAATCCATGGCAGCGCTTTTAATTATTGAATGAACATCCAGGGCAGAAATAGGAATGACTTCAGCGGTAAACAATGGGGTCCCCATAGGTACGTAGGAGGCATGCACTACGCTCCAAACTCTTTATGAGGTAAATATACGATTGCCAAGCCTGTGTTTTCTTCATAATGCTCACACCAGGGCTGGCATTAGAATAAGCAAATGGGAAACACTTAACCCTTTCCCTACCTGTTGATGTCTACAAATGCCCCAGCAGTGACTGTTTCCTGCAAGTTGGCTCCACACCTAGAATTAAACCTGGCTGGCCGGGATGGGGTGGGTGGCCTCGGGAATATGATTTCATTATTTACACACACACACACACACATATAATTTTTATACCGCCCTTCATCCGTAGATCTCAGGGCAGTTCACAACATAAAAATACAAGATAAAAAACACACACAAAATGCTTAATAAAAACAAGGAGGAAAAAACAAACCAATTACTGCCTCCCATAAATGTTCAACACCCTACCTCCCACTAACCAGTCCCCATTTACATCCTCATTATCTCAGCAAACACATCCTCCCAAGCCCAAGTTTGAAAATGTCTCTTTTCACTTTCATTTAATACATTTTCAGATAGTATCTGCTTACCAAAAACACGGTGTTCATCTGTCAACACTTGGTGTTTCTAATGCCAATTAATCATCCACCAGCTAAAGATATATTTAATACTTATTACTAAAATATTCAAATAATATATACTGCATGCTATTTTAAACACTGAAATGTAAAGAGGTTATATTATTGCTCTTATTAATCATTATTATTATCATCATTATTAGGTTTCTTACCCACTCTTCACCATAAGGGCATTCACAACAATGTAAACATGCAATACTATGTTCTGGTTTCCTTCCCATCCTCTTCCCTTTCAAAGCTACAGTGGGTAGTTGAGCATTGTAATTTTACAAATAGTTAGCCCTTAACCAAACTGAAAAGTGTCTTTCTTTGGTTCAGAAGCAGTCTCTGCTGTCATCATTGCTTCTCTGCTGGGGAGAAAGTTGTGTGCCCTGCCCTCACACCTGTACTGATTCTCTCACTATCTTCCTCCTTTGCAAAGAAACAATGGACTTGCAATCATTGCAGTTTTGTTATTACTTAGCATTTAAGTGCCATGCCAAACAATCTGAATTTTGTGGAGATTGCTCCCTGACAGGTAAATACAGTATGGAGGCCTGAGTTGGTGCCTCACAGGAGGGCAACCATACATTTCCAGACCTATGGGATAATAGAATTACCCTTCCCCAGCTTAGTCACTTTCCCAGAATTTGGAATAAGGTGGAGGGGTATCAAGTGGACTGAGACTGGGGAGGCCAGGATTAAAATCATCCATGAAACTCACTCTGTGACCTTGTGTGACATCTAGAGGGCACCAGGTTGGTGAAAGCTGCTGTGCATATTTACCTAGTAATTTTCTTCAAGCCATAGGTTATGTATAGGTTTCCACTGCACATTTTTCTTCTTAGGACCATTTCCCGCCCCATATTTATAAGGATATATACTGCATATCCACCTTCTGCTATTCTCCCTCTTCTTGTAACAATAATTTTTCTGACTTTGCCCATCTTGTAAACATCCTGGTGTATTGGAATCAGGCAAAGCAAAGACACATCTGTATTGATTTATATGTACAGTGACATTTACAGTTTGTCGGTGCTCAAAGTAACCACAAATGATTTGATCTGAGAATGGATTCAAGTTCTGAGGCCCAGCCTCAAGAATAAACAAGAGCTGCAAAATGGGGTTTGAAGGATATGATGATGATATATCCATAAGTAGACGTTGTTCAGACTTTTGTATATGAGTCATGATCCGCCAAAGTCAAGCTGCACACTGAAATATGCTTCCATCCACGAATTTCCATGGTGTGCTGGGTACCCCCCCCCCACAGCAATGGAACACAACCACCCATCTGGATGCACACCTATATCATGATTCACTTCCAGATGTGAAGCATCCAGTTTGACCTCTGTTCACAGGGCACAGTTGGGATGGACAGGCTTTCTCACAAATCTTGCAATTGAGGGAGAGAGAGAGAGAGAGAGAGAGAGAGTTACGGTAGTTTTAAGTTTTCTATTTTACAGTTTAAGATACTCATTTTGCATCCTTAAGATACGACTCCCCTTCTTCTCTTTCCATGGTTCATTTTACATATCAAAAATCCCTGCATATTTTACAAAAACTATACCATTCAGTATTCCATTACTGCATCCATCAAAACTTATTTACACTGTTGAATTTATCTTAATGCTGCCAGCGTTTACAGCTGTACACAATTATTTCCCATATATTCAATCAACGTTTTCCGATCTTCTTTAAACGTATGTTCTTCTTGTTCTCTTATTCTATATGTTAAGTCTTGGAGTTGTGCACATTCTGTCAACTTAAGTTGCCATTCTTCTTTAGCTGGGACCTCGCTCGTTTTCCATTTTCGGGCTAACAAAACACGGGCCGCAGTGGTAGCCATACATAAATAACCTTTTTTGACACCTGGGAATTTCAGTCTGAGTTATCCGCAACAAAAAGGACTCTGGTTTTTTGGGGACCTATGTTGCAATCCTGATAAAAACCAGTAGTCATGCACACTATCTTGTTGTTTTACCATATTTATATCCCACATTACTACCTTTTCAAAGCAGTCAGAACAGTAGTTTAGACAGTGTTGTGTGCGGACTATGGCTGTGTATACATTACCGGCTTGAAACACAGCTAGGTTGTTATTTTTCTCAATTCATATCAAAGGTGGTTTGGGTAAAAATGCAATATAGATACAGAATAAATATGGATAGTGCCTAATGCTGTGTGTACAGTGATGATAGTGCACTAGATGCAAAGTAAATGGGAGCATGCACACAACCTGTATCTGAATAGGCACTGTGAGATTCAAGGGACAAGATCATCCACTTGCAGCCTCTTCAAAGGACAGGGATCTACTTTTTTAGGTCTACATGCTGTTTATGAGATCATCTTGAAAGTCTGAATGAGAAAAGATGGCACCAGCAAGTCCTTCCAAACCAACAGATTGAGTTAGGGCAGTTATTATTATTATTGCCGCTGCTGTTATCAAATTTATTGGCACCCTTCACCAGCAGGTCCCAGGGCAGGTTACAACAATGTAAAAATCAAAATTAAAAACAGTTAAAACAAATTGCAGTCCCAGGAATAGTGGTGGGTAGATGTCACTTTTGCACCATTTATTTGAGTTCGCCAGCTGGAACCAATTGCAAAATGGTGACTCAAGAGGCAGAGTCAGTCAATCATAATTAGTAAAGTCATCAAAATTCTTAATTAGCTGGTTTGTACTGTATATGAATTTGTCCTGCTGTAATACTCATAAGGGCCCACAAAAACCTGGAGCTGCCTGTGAGCTAAAAAGCAAGCAGCATTGCTAATGTACGTCTTCCTTATTGTGAACTACCTGCTGTCAATGAAACTCTCATAAATAGCTCTGAATTATGTGACTAGATCTCTGGCTAAGCAGTCTCTTGTTGGGGAGCATCTTCTATTGAGGCTGATCAATTCTGTTTTACTGCAAAAGTTTTATGAGGCTGCTGACCACATTCCAAGTCTAAAGCCTTCTCCTGTCTCCAGATATGGTGGAGGGAAGGTAGAATTTCCCCATGGCTGACATTACCAAAGCATGTGGATTCCCAAAGAGGTACAAGAATGTGTATGCACATGACACCAGCTATGGTGGAAAGGCCATAGCTCAACGGCAGAGCACATGCTTTGGATGTAGGAGGTCTCTAGTTGAGCCCCTAAGCACCTCCCGGTTGGTCTGGGCATATCTTCTGTTTGAAACCCTGAGCTAGATAGAAGGAGCGAAGCTTAGTAATAAAGCAAAATCTGAATTTTATCAGGCAAAAATGATCCAGGCTGCTCCCATTAAAATGTAGTGTTCCAGCAATGATGCTATAACAGTATATCGAGACTGATTTGCGTCAAAGATCCAGGTTTTAATGGTTTGTCATCTCAGTCAATGAAAAATATCATGCCAGCTTTTCCAGATCACTTAGTGTGTGGTATAAATATTTAGCATCATTAATCTACCAAATGGATCCTATTTCAATTCTTCTGTAGTGCAGCAAATAGTCTCCCATCCGTGAAGTGCTTCATAATCTTTAATATCTCTTTACTCTTTGCGTCTGATGTTTCTACCTTCATTTGTTTTTGTGTTTTCCAACACAAGATGATGCTGCCAAGAAAAGGGAGCACTGTTGGCTACCCTCAGCTTCTGCTCTTGCACTGCCAATTCATCTTCCAGCTCTGGCAACATCCTATGAGCTTTCCAGGAGATTTACCATTTTTCTGAACTCAGAGTTGCATGTTACTTTTTTGATGTGGTAATGTCAGCAGCATGAAAGGATTTATAGTTTAGTTTCTAAGGCCTTCCCTCATTCAGTAAGAATGGCATTTTCTATTCCCAACTGAGGCATTGAAGAGTAAGATTTTCTCTAACATGGGAGGTATTCTTGCATAGTGGTGCTTATGTATCCTTTTGAAATGGCCGAGTTATTGTTCTCCCTTGACTCCCACCTATCTAGTTCAGAGCATTGGATGGATACATTATCATAGGAGTGTAGGAAGCTGCCTTACGCAGAGTCAGATCATTGGTCCATCTAGCGCAGGACTGTCTGCGTTGACTAGCGGAGGCTCCTTAGCATTTTAGGCAAGAGTCTTTCCCAGGTCTACCTGCAGATGGAGGAAACTGAACTTGGGACCTTCTGCATACAAATCACATGCAGGGCTGTCTTAAGCATATGTGGCGCCGGGGTGCAAAGATCTGCCTGGCACCCCCCCCCCAGGTTGCCCAGTCCCAGGCGTGCAGGAGGGCAGAGCCAGCCAGCCGCCCCAGCGTCTCGCTGGCACAGGCGCCCCCGAACTCGCGGCGCAGACCGCGACAGGCAGGCTCTTCCCTGGACTCAACTCTCAGGCCCGGACTCTCCTCCTGGCACCCCTGAGAGCCCAGTGCCCAGGTGCCCCACACCCCTAGCACCTATGGGTAAGACGGCCCTGATCACATGCTCTGCCACTGAGCTATGGCCATTCCTCAAAATATGGTTTTATAACTCTCTGGGCAACATCTTTGCCAGGAACTGCCAGGGTCCAAACTGGAAGCCTTCAGCAATGTTTGTGGCTGCCTTGCCTGGGTAAGCTGTCAGAATTGTGCTGCCAAACAGCATAATCCTGAATGGAGTTTTTGAAGCATTTAAGTTCACTTTATCTCTTTTTACATTTCTGAGTCACAGAGATAATGAACTAAAAAACCACATGAGAGTGGTGATGGAGCAAGGTATTAAAGCAAATTAATGTAATTAACCCTTTCCTGAGCGGTACCTATTTATCTACTTGCACTTTGACATGATTTCAAACTGCTAGGTGGGCAGGAGCTGGGACCGAACAACGGCAGCTCACCCCATCGCGGGGATTCGAACCGCCGACCTTCCGATCAGCAAGCCCTAGGCTCTGTGGTTTAGACCACAGCGCCACCTGCGTCCATGTTTATAAAATACAGTAATTGTCAATTAAATCTTTTCTGAACTGCAATCCAAAATTCTACTATAGTTTGTTCTTAAATACTTCTAGACTTCAAGGATGGGATAATGGCTAAAGCACAGAGCCAGAAATCATGAGATAATGGCCTTTACCCAGAATTCTGTCAGAGATTACTTAATTTTTGAATTTACTTTCTTAACTACATTCATATACTACATTTGCTCCAAGTAGCTCAAGGCAGTGGACATAGTTCCTCTGCTCTCTATATCATCCTGCAAAACAACCCTGTGAGGTAGATTCGGCTGAAAGCCAGTGACTAGTCCAAGGTCACATTGCATGACTGGTCATTGGAAATAGAGCCTCATTTTCAGTGTTGCCTTTTAGCTTAAATATTTTGTAGCATACCGAAAAATGATTGTCAAGTGCTATGAGCATAATGGAAGAAAATATAAACACTCTTCCTTCCTTCTATGTTAGTAGTTTTTGCAGCTTTTGCAGCTGACAGGTGGCTCTTTTTGGATACCAGTTTCAAAGTATCTCTTGCTCAGCTACCACCATATGTGCTTCTGTTTTGTGCTGATCTTCATAATTCTTCATATTCCCCCCCCAAAAAACCCCCAATACATTTATTTTTGGTTGCTACAATTCAGAAACATGAGGGCTGCCTAAATCAAATTCAAAAATGGGACTGTAGGCTTAAGTCCCAACAAGATTGCAATGACGACAACAACAACAACAACAACCACTGCATATTTTTCTGCCCAATGTTTTTAGCTGAGTCAAATCAAGCACTGGCTTGGAGCCTGGTATACATTTGTGTGTTGGGTGCATGTCCACACTCTAAGCATGTGTATGAATACTCATTGGCTAACCCCACATTAGCTTGTTCTAATCTCATACACCTCAACTGCCCTGAATAAATTGCTCTCAGCACGTCACCCAAAAATGCATCACTGATCCCCAAAACATGCTTTTTGGTTCTGTGATCTCGTACAGGTCACATGACTCTCGCAGGAGCGTGGCCGAAAAGACACACATTCTGGTTTTCGGTCTCAGCATGTTAGAGGGTATGTAATCTGTGAAGAGCACCCCTTTCCCTCACTATGGTAGGCCTATTTTGTATAGAGCAGGGGTAGTCAACCTTTTTATACCTACCTCCCACTAATGCATCTTTCTTGACAGTAAAATTTTGTTACCGCCCACCAGTGCTCGATGGAAGGAGGATTCAGCTTGTGTCGTAGAATCCCCTACTGCCCACCTAGAATCCTGAAACACCCACAAGTGGGGGGTAGGGACCAGATTGACAACCCATGGTATAGAGCAGGGGTAGGCAACCTTCGGCTCCCAGATCCCTAGCTAACAGGACCAGTGGTCAGGGATGATGGGAGTTGTAGTCCCAAAACATCTGGGAGCCGAAGGTTGCCTACTCCTGGTATAGAGCATCAAAGCAAAATGATGATAGGTTTGTAAAACATAATTTGAACTGAACTGGATTTGCAATTCAAAACTTTAGTTTGCTCAGAGGTAACCGTAGTTTTCCCAGTTCAGTTATAACACCCAACTGTGGTTTGATACTTGATAAAATGAAGAAGGGAGATTGTAAATACAAGAGTAGAAGACAACGAGAGAGAGAAGGACCACACAAAAGCAGGATTCATTCAAGTAGCATGTCTGGAGCAACCTTAGGTGTTCCTAAACTCCCCCCCCCCCCCCATGTACAGCTAATTACAAAGAAGCAAATAAAATGATTTTTTTGTCATGTTGCCTGGCCTCACATAAAAGCATGAAAAGATGGTGACAGGTAATTTATTATTCTCAGTCTCAGATACTCTTGTCTTAAACTCAGTTGAAACAACTGGACCAGAGTTGACTGAACTGTGGTGTTGGGGGTGGAAATACAAAACAGAACCATGCATTTCAGTCAGAGAGAAATGTTGCTCCTCTGACAGAAGGGAAGAGGGTTCAGTTTAATGGGCTTCTCTCACGGTAGCTGCAAAAATTGCTGGGGGGAAATATGATTTGTAAAATCTAAGGTTTCAAATAGCCTATGTTTATTAGCATCCACTTATTGTCTTTCTGCTTGCAACAATAGTTGAACTTTTATTTTTATTTTTCGGGGGAAGCAGTACTGCAGAACATGTACACATACTTTTATTTTTTATTTTTTTATTTTGCTTGCAGCATATGTGACAGGCAATCAATTAATCACAGAGAAAACCCATATCAGCCACCCCTCCCCCCCAACTCGGGCAAGCTGTTTTGGACTATCATTTTTCCAGATGTAAGCAAGGTGTGCTCCTCATACAGTTGGAATGTCAGAAAAATATAACATTCATGTGCAAGGCAGACATATTTAAACATATAAAAGCAAGTAAGATGAGCTTAATGATTACTCCAGGAAAAAAATTGGGGGGGAGGACCTACATCAATGGAGTCATGCAGTGCACAATAGGGAGAGAGAGAGAGAGAGAGAGAGAGAGAGAGAGAGAGAGAGAGAGAGAGAGAAGCAGACACATATGCTGGAGCCTGCTATTAGAAATTCATACTTATATGCAGCAAATATCATTAAGTGACAGCTCAAACTTTACTTCTATGAGTAAGAAATATATGAGATATGACAGATATATAATAAGAAATTGTTTTAGGTGTCAAAAGCAATGAATTGCAGCGAAAGAAAAAAAAACAAGAAAGAATCGTCTGTGCATATTTTTGTTACCTTTAATCAAAGGCAAAATATAATGCTCAGGAATTGAAGAACTGCAAAGTTCCCTTTTATTAATTGGCAGGAATGAGGAGCAGAGCAGTATCTTTGTTTCAATGTAAGGTTCATTTCAGATTTATGAGACCATACTTAAATCAGATCTGCATTGATCGAGATAGGCGCTAAAACTGAAGTTAGTGCAGAGATTTCCAAGTAGGTCAAAAGTGTAGGAGTGGATAAAACACAAGCAAACTCAGAATTTGTCCTGATTTTGAATTTTGTGCAAAAGAAACCTGTCTGGCTTGCCCGCCAAGGGCTCCTTCCTGTCATTGGTAGGCATGGCCAAATCTGTCCATTTCAATTCCTCAGTTTCCCAACCTAAAGTTCAGTCCTCTGCAGTTCTACATTGGTTTGAATTTTTTTTATATTAGAAAAAAAATCTTCATGAAAATTAATCTGGATTTTAGTGCTAGTTGTTCTTAATACACACATTTTTGAAAAGTAATTTCCGCTACTATACTGCATTTTCCTACGTTGTTTTCACTAACACATTCATTTATATGCACATTTTAGTATATGCAGTTTTATACACATTACTTCACTGGAGAAGTGCATTGCAAAATTCGGCAGCAGATTATTGTTGGGATTTCACTATCTGATAGAAATTTCTTCTTCTTCTTCTTTTGCCCTAGCTTTTGGTGGCTACGGATAGACTACTTTTGAACCTTAAGTCTGTTCTTGGACTGTGAATAACAGGGCCACAAATGTAGTTATTGGTGGCCCCATCAGAAGTTGTGGCTGGTCGATGTATACAATACTGAGCTAGATGAACCAATGATCTGACTTGGCATGAAGCAGATTCCTGTATTCCTGAAGGGGGGAAACACCTATGTTCTTCATGAACTGGTTGCCTTCATGCAGATTCAGTGACAGGGTTACTGTGTGGATGAAGAAGGAATTACCATTGTCAAAACATTGGAACATGCATACCCTTCCAACTCAAGAAACTTATAGCCAGGGCTTTTTATCAGCTGGAATTTGCCGAAACTCAGTTCCGGCACCTCTCAGGTGGACGCACTGCTTATAGCTTACACAAATGCTATTTATCCATGCTACTTTTGTTCTCCCTCCACCCGCCTCTATTTTCTTGGTATGGCATGTGTGTGTGACAAAGCCAATCTTCTTCATCCCCTAAGGCTCAGGGTCAAATGTAAATTAGGTCCTTTTCCAGCATCGTTTCAGATTTAGAACACATTAATTTAGGATACTAAGAAAGGGCGTTCTTAGTGTTCTCCAATGGTGTATTAAATTTCTGACCCATTTCCAAATTGAACTGAGAGGAATTCACCTATCCCTAGTGAACTGGTCCAGTCAAGAACATATTCTACCTCCATCCTACCTTGTAGATGCTTTGGGAGATTAAACATGTCCTGACCTTCTAAATTCCCACAGCAGAGTAACGGGACATGAAGTTCACTTTCCAGTTTCTTATCCAGCTGTATTTGTCACTCCTTTAAGTGACCTAAGAAGGGTTCCACAAAATATATCACTTTATGCTGGAGTCTACCTGACTACTGTGGCTGAGCTCTGGACATAAATTGATATTGACATGCAAAATGCGGCAAGAGAAAGAGCATCAGAATCATCTGCAACAGATCAATGTTTTGACAAGGATTTTGTGTGTGTGTGTGTGAAGCCACTTGTTTAAACCAACCATGTGCACAGGTTCACATTGTTGGGGCCACTTTGTATTAAATCCTGATGGTTAAAACCCTATATTTACCTACCTGGGAGTAGCCCCATGGAACTCAATGGGACTTACTTCTGAATAGATATGTTTAGGATTGCATCACTATCATATACATGCCTTCTCATAAGTAGGTCTCACTGACAACAGTGGGGCTTACTCCCAGGTAAGTGGGTATAGGTGCAGTAGAATTCAAATGTTAGACTTGCTTAGATTCAGTAATTTCCAACAGATGTCACAACTTTGCCTTTCCATGTTTTGGAATGAAACTGCTTATTTCAGAGACAATCCAAATCATACTTCCCCCAAATTCCTTACTGATCATATGATAGCCTTATTTCGTGTGTGTTTTTTAAAGCATCTATTTTTTATTTATTTCTTTAAATTTAGATTTTTAGTTTATTGTAACTATCCATTCAACAGCTCAATGATTTGCATCCATCAAGAAATAGGCTCTCTGCTTCTAGATTTAGGAATAAAGTGTTTAAATATTCCATTGTGGCAGTAACTATCATTTTGTTATGAATAAAGATGTTCTATAAAAAGAACTCTAGCCAGCCGTTCAAAGGGAAATTTGAATGTTAGTGAACAAGACCCTGCAGCCTTTTAGGCCTGGATGAAAAGCAGGCCTGAAAGCTGCCAATATTGATGTACAATATTTGACGCACTTGTTTTATCATATTGAAACCAGTCACAGAGAGAGGGAGGAAGGGAGGGAGGGAGAGAATGAAGGTGGCGAACATTAGTTGCTACGGTTTCAAAGCCTTAAGAGTGATTTCCTGGTGCTTTGCATTATGTGTAATTATGAATATATGTACCTGTGTAATATATGACCAGCTTTCAAATGCATTGATTTTGTAGAAATGAAAAAGACTGGGTAGTGCATATGAAATATTGTGGTATGTTGGGACGGCATGTGTTGGCAGTGTTATATGATAGATTCTTAGTATCCCACTGGGTGTGAGAACAAAAGCAGTTTGTTTTTTCTGGAGCAAAAAGAAAAAGAAGGTGAAATGAATAATTATTTTCAGCATTGCCAAGTCTAGTGCTTAGCAGTCCAGAGATATTAGGGAGTGCAATCTATTTCCTGTTTCTAAACTTCAAGAGCTGGATGAGTGGATGTGATGTTAAGGCACTTAGCTGGAGTCCTGCAGACTTTATTTGGGGCTTAAATTAAACCGTACGCTAGGCAGATTGGTGTGTGTGTGTGTTAAACAGTGCAGCAAAATGTGCTTGCATGGTTCATAAAAGAGGGGGAGGGAGTTTCCTCTCAGGGGAAAACAATGACTATACATTTGTGTTCCATTTACCAAACAGAGAATTGGGTCCCCTGACAAAGCACACCATGTTTGGCTGCAAAGAACACCCTCTAGGCTTTCTTTGCAGTCTAAATTGGGCATGTATGAGAGGCTGCATTATGGAATCAATAACTGTGTGCCCTGGGACAACCTGTTCAGTTGAAGCTGCTCAATAGTTGGCTGTAAAAGGCAGCCATCCCAGGTTCAGATCTTTCCTTTGAAACAAGGAAAGGTGGGTGATGCGAGTTCTTGGGAGCCATTGCAGCCAGGGTTCAGATGGCCCCCTGTGCAGGAAGTTTTCTATGGTGCGCTGGACTGTCTAGAAGTTCCTGTGGTATAATAGCCACTCTGCTCTTCAATAACTTCGCATGGCTAGGCAGCCAGGGTCACACAATATAAGGGAGATTCATTACAGACAGATGTCTTTTGTAGCCAGAGTTTGGAGTACATGCAAGTGGTCCAAAGGAGCTAAAAAAGGCATCTAATAGGCTTTGGCAGCTTGGAGCAGGGCTGGCCCTACCATTAGGCAGAGGGGCAATGTTTCCAAAAACTAGCCTGTTGCTCTTAGGTCCTGTGAGGGTACTTCTCCATGGAAAATGTTAAAGTAACTGCCAGTCAGGTGTGTAACTGAGTAGTCTGAGCCAGATAATAATATGGGATTTTATAAAGCTGTCTGTGGTGGGCTTTTATGAGCCTCTGAATTTTGGCTCTGAAACCCAGCCAGGAGAACTTTGCCAATGTACGTTGTTGTTATTTCTATACCGCTTTATATTTTTAAGAAAAAAAATCTCAAAGCGGTTTACAGCCTACATTAAAACATCAAATAAAACAATGCAGAATAAAACATTACTGAAGAAAGGCAAATATAAAGTATGCAATCAAAGCAACTTTTAATTAACAAGAAACTAAATTATTACTGTAAGATTTTTTTTAAAGAACATTACAAAGGAGGTCAACTACAGAAGGCACATTTAATGCAGCAAAGTTAAAAGAATTATCTCAACATTTCAAAAAAAATACTTAAGGATGTCAAATATAAAATGTATATTTAAAACATCATAATTAGCAAGAGAATATATTATCTTAAGCATAGAACATATCTGTTGCTGTGCTGCCAATCCGGCCGATGGTGGTTCATGGCAGGCGTTGGCTGTGGAAGCTCAGGCTCAGTGACTTGGGTCTGCACTAAGAAACAGGCATGGTCTCTGGCATCTTCAACAGATTTTGTAGCTAGAGTTGGTCAGGACTCTTCCAGACCCTGCTCTTCCAGACCATATAGGAAAAGTCCTGCAAGGCAGGGAGCAGGTCTTCCAGATCTCACAGTCAAGATGCTATCTGGTCTCTGCCTAATAAATCTGGTTGGTAGGACATAGCAGATAAACCAAGATAAAAAAACAAGTCTCAATTGACCCAACAGTGATGGGTAACCAAAAGCAAACCCCCCAAAGTCAATCAGAAAAAGAAAGGCCAAAATAATCTTGCTTCCCCGCTCCCACAACTAGATGGGCAACTAGCTGTCAATTCTGAAAGAGTCTGGGCTGTCCAGGGAGGGACATGGCACTTTACATAGATCTGGTGATGCTGTGTCATTGGCTAGGTCACACGAAACCAAAGTCCATCACAGTCTCAGCCCACCACCTCTGCCTTCAACTCCATTCCTTTAAGGATTGGATGAGGGGGGAAGTGTTTCTTTCCGAAACATTTCAGTAAGCACAGGAGCAGGATTGACAGGGTTTAATCATGGTGCTGTGCGGAAAAGTGATGCTGAGACAAAACCACCACCATCCCAACACCTGTTCATAGTTGCTGATCTGAACAGTATTGTTTGTCTCTGGAACCAGAGACCTATCCCAATGCCTGTGTTTGCCTGATGAAATATCTGTGCCCATTTACAACAGTTATATTTTACAGTAGTGGCTTATGTGCAGCTGTCAGAATGTAGGGCATCTTTATTTTCTGCTTCCTCCTTCCTTTATTAGACTTCTTCATGGACTGTGGAAATCTTGTTTG